>OU015492.1:169608357-170233357 GCA_907164885.2 Dolomedes plantarius
ATATAAAAAAAATTCTTCTATTCCCTTTTCTTGTAATAGAAGAATCCTTCTTTAAATACCATGAATGAGCAATTCCTATGTGAAAGTATACTTATGTTTAAACAATTTAGAAAAAAATAACTGTCCTTAATGCTTCTGATTCCCTTTCAAACAAGTCATATCACTATAGTGTTGTAAAAGAGAGTCTTCATAATATAAATAAGTATTTAAAACTTGTATACAAAATTTCCTCATAACAGCAAACACATCATCAACAAGTATCATAAGAGGTAACAAAATAAAATATAAAAGTTATCTCATCAATGAATAATAGTGATTGATGATTGTAATAAAAAATTAAACTATAATCATAAGTAACTACTTAAATTTTATAAGACTATGAACAATAAAATCACAAACAACAGTAAGTAGACTGATTAAATCATTCCATAATTGTGACTATGAATTACATTGGGTAGCATTTCACAAAATCACTTTATTTTATAGTGTTAATACTGCATTACCTTTTTTCAGAGCACCAAACTCTACTTCCCTTTTCTTGACTCCATTCAGAATTACATGGAGGAAAAATTTCCTTGTCGACTTGTTTTGTATTTTTGTCTTCCGCTTTACGTTCTAAACGCTCAATCACTGACAAAAGTTCTTTTGTTGGTTTGCCATTTGAATCATAATACCTTCCTATGACTTTGCCTAAAATAAACAAATTAGTATTAGTTAATTCATATATGAACACTTTAAACATATGCATGTATCAAACTATTCATAGTATTTGAAAGTAGAGAAATTTCCATTTAACTATGTCTAAATAATACTTTTCCTTTTCCCTTCTTCTCTATTGCAAAAAATGACGACAAAGGAACAGCAACTTAGATTTATTGAGGAATACATTTACTTCAAAGATTGATCTTGAGTGTATAAAATCAATTCAATAGTATGAATAGTATTCAATACTACATATTGGTTTTAAACAATCACTTCTAGACATTACTCAATATTTAAGGTACCTAATAATAATAATATTGAATCATATAAATGATACTATGTTTAGAAAACAACTAACAATGTTAACAACTGAGGTAATATTACTCTGTATAAATCCCATTTACATTATGTAAATGTAATAAAATTTCAAAGGGAGCTTTAAATAGAAAATCCCAAAACTTGATTGAGATTATTAAACTTTAGAATACATTTTTACTTTTTCATGTATGTGTGTATTTTTACTCTAAATTGGTAGTAAATAAGTAGAAATTATTTTTTAAAAATTCGGACAGGCGACCAAAGTAGTTTGATTGGTTTAGTTGGTATCAATTTCATCAACATTAATAAGTGAGCTCAAAATTATTCAATTTGGTGCTGCCATCTAGAGGGACAAATCTAAAATAATCATTGCACTTGTAATTTTTTCAAAATACCAATTTAAGAACTATTCAATAAACATTAAAATTTCAAATTACAAGAAAAATTGAGAAACCATAATCACGATCTTTCTAATAGAGTTTAAATGCATAAGTGTTGTACAACCATTAATCTAAACAATTCATAATTATAAAATAATCTATGTACCTAGATATAAAGTGAAAATGAAATCAATCAATCATTGAACCAAAAAATTAATAACTATTATTACATCAAGAAATGGATATGAAAAATATATCCTTTTGTTTACTATGAGAATATATTTCTTAAAGGATAAAATTTATTACAGTAGTATTTTTTAAATTATATGAATAAAGCCTAAACAAAAATTACAACAAACATGGAATTAAAAAAAAAAAAAAATGAAAGCATTGAAAATTATTTTACTATGTTATATGATAAAATATTCAATGATTTTTTGAGTTAGATACAAATCAAAATACAATGCAATGAGTTTAAATTTGAGCTAAGTACTTAATTATGTTTTTAGTTAAAGATATAAAAATAGAAGCTAACTGATTAGTGCTGTCTATAAACAAGAAAGGAAAGAAGTCAATGAATGAGGAACTTAAAAAACTGAAGCTGTAATGTTCTACAGAAATTAACCATGGGTCTAAGATCTCATAAAAAAAAGAGAAAAAAAAGTAACACCTTTTTTTTTATCAGATCTTTGATATTAGAACACAGACTTAGAAAAATTAACTTTTGTCAATTATTTGGAGCAGCTTTCCAACAGAAAAGTGAAAAATATAAAACCCTAATTTACATATTTTATGTAATAAAAAAAATGATTTTTGACAGAAAAAAAAACCTTCACTCAGAGGATGTTTATGCAAAATTCCCTTATGCATACTTCTATTTTTTTAGTTTACAATAAAAGTTGCAGTAATTTACCATTCACATCTTACTGAAAAAGTTATACTTTTTGGTTAAAATTATTTGCTTTACAGATATTTTATCAAACACAGTGTACCTTAACTATAAAAATCAATAAATTTTAGATAATAACATTAATAGAGCTTCTATAAAACAAATTGTTCGAATTTTCATTTCACAAAGCTTAATTCTAAAATGCAAGGATGATTCATTTCAAGAATTATCAGAGTAGTAACTAATAAATTTATAATCAGAAAAACATTAATTTTAACATACAATAAAGCATTAAAACTTCAAAAAATATTTATTTAGAAAAAAAATAATAGTGCCTTAAATAGCAGCCTTACCAACAGGTTTATACTTGTTTCGATATAACGACAGAAAGTCGTTTATTCCAAGCAGAGAGGCATCATCTAATCCGTCAAGATCATCAACAAGACCAGCTTCACTGAAATCTCCTGTTATAAATGCCCTAGTTGCATCTCGACCTTATAATAAAATATTTTTTAAAAGTACATTATATAAGTGACAAGATCAGAACAAATTCACACAAATAAAAAATTTATAAACTTAAAACTATCTGAAAATTTTAGGTAATCTGCCATAATAAAAAGATATAACTTAATTGTGTATGTAAAACAGTCTCTATAAGATAATTAATCTCATAACAAGCTAAAGATTTTTTTTTATATAATTCTTAAACCTCAACCAGGTACAGATCCAAATATAAATAATCTCGTTAAAATAATGGCATATTCAAAGAATGAACATGAACTTTTAAAATTTATAGTTAATCTTGTTTCAATTATATACCATATGAAAACAAGTAAGAATTTGGTCTTTACAAAATGATTATTTTCTTTATTAAAGGAAAATAAATCTTTTGGTGTTTTAAGCAGAGGGAAATGATAAGCCAATCAAAAATAAAAGGATGTATCTAAATATACATCTTCAAATACTAACTTAATTCCAAATACAATATCTCTTCAGTGAAGAAACTGAACATGGAAAACAGTCTTTTAAAAAGATTTTTTATTACATCAATATGTTTATGTTTAAAATAATAAAAAGGGGGAAATTTAAACTCTTGCAACAAACTTTTAATGCAAGGCTTACATATAATTCTGAGCAAATTAATAAAGAGTTTTATTCAGTTCAGAGTATTTCCTTAAAGAGGGAAAGAATTATAAATTCTAGAATAAAATATCAAGTTGAAATCTTCATATTTCATATAAAAGATCAATTTAAATATAATTATCTACAAGTCCATACAGATTTCCAAAAATATCAATCTTTTTTTCTTTGTTGCCTCTTTAATATTTTATTCTAAAAAATTTTTTTAAAGTGACCAATTTACAATAATTATAAAAACAGACTTTGAATTCATTATTAAAAATAATTTTGTATGAACAAGCCAGTTGCACTTATATGAAAATATATAAAATAAGAGAATAAAGTAACAGGTCAAAATTATGTTTAACCACAACCCAATATGTAGGTCAGTAATCTCTTGAAAGTTAATATTTAAAATAATTGACAAAATTTGCTTTATTCCCCAGTAACTCTCTAAGCATTAAGGACAGATTTTGTCATATTCACTCTCAGCTTAAAAAGCCTTTTGACCAATAAATTTATCCAATACTTAGATATTCAAAAGCATCTAAAAATTACAGTCTCCAGTGCTTTCACCCATCAAACTTAAGGTTTGAAAATCTGTCACAAACAATTTTCAAAGTGGAAAGAGACAATGGAAAAATCCATCCCAAATACTTGGAAGGATTAATAAAAAGAATCAAGCATTTCATCGTTATATGTTTATCAAAATATTTCATATAATTGATAAATCCAAGAAGTAACAATTCTACTCAAGATCATAATATATATTAAAGATATCTAGCATGTCAATTAATACAAATCTTGTTTTTCCTAAAAATATTGAAACTCATCAAATATGTTTACTGATAATTAAGCAGATAAGTTGCATCTCCTTTAAATATCTAATAAGCTGTATGACTGTAATTAAAAATATTACTTACATATAAAACTTAGAAAAAAAATATTTTTTCTCTTATATCTCAAAGGATTTTAAGAGTTACATGATAAAGCAGAAAAAAAAGAGGGGAAGGTATGATAAAGCATCTGATAACAGTAACTCTCTCAGTCTAACACAGTAAAACACATAAATCACATGACTTAAGAAAAAATTATCTAAATATATGTATATTATAATATTTGCCTTTTTTATTTTATTAAAGGTTACATATATTTATTCATCTCACAATAATAGTTATAATTATTACTTTGACCACAGTCGAGAACTATCTAAAGTTAAAAGATGTGATTGCTCATGAGACAGCTAAATTATTTAACCAATTTCAGAAGCCATGTAATAAAATGCAAATTTCAGTTTAATTATATTCTTGCAATCAAGAATTTTATGTAGTTGAATATAAGGAAGTTCATGTGGAACTCATGTGGATGTACTGAAAAAATCAATATAGTTTAGAGGAAGCTAAATAATAACACACTCAAATAAAACTGTTAAAAAATACCTATTTCTCAAATATAGGTCAATAAAGCATTTCATAATGTCTTAATCTACAAGAGGAAAAAAACACCAAGAAACAAGCTATAACCGCTATTAAGGAAAGAAACTGCGAGAAACTAATGGTAAATCTCCGTTTAATATACACTTTTCAAAAAAAAAATAATAATAAAACTTTAGAACATGAAGATTTTTTTTTAAGCATGAAATAGTGCTGTATGAAATGTCATTGCTGTATACCTAATAAAACCTCAACTAATTTCTAAAACACAAATTAATTAGACTTAGCACTTTAAATATATATATATGCATAAGGCAACATACCTAAAAATTGCATAAAATCAATAAAACGGCTCGGATATAACATAAATAATGTATACTGAGTTACTATGCATCATCAAATTTTAAAAAATCCTTCCTATTAAATAAGTAGTTACAGACGTAATTATTGAAATCAGTTGTTCTGAAATTTTGTATTTTATTTTACACAAATGACACATTTCATTGACACACTTTTAAAAAATGTACCGGTCATAACCAAAAGCCATTACGTACCAACAAAGAATTCATATCCACCTCCAGATGTATAATGTCGAGCGCCCTCCTGTACATCAAACACTTCCCCTAAAACAGCCAGATATAATCCAAGACTATTTGGCCCTCCATTATATTTCCTTAATTCTTCTGGCGTGAATAATTTGTCAGTTTTATCTGATTCTGCTTTTCCAGATTCAGTGTCTGAATGTATCAGATTTAGATAAGTCAATCCACTAATAACAAAATGTTCTGGAACACCAAAAATTGAAAACATTTTAGTAATATTTTGAGGGTAATCTGGAGCATAATATAAAGCACCGATCATCAGAGTTAATCCTATTGCTATTGTGGCAATTGCATTGGCACCCATTTCTGACTTGTTGTACGGCAAGATTTGATTATACCTGTAAGAGTCGTCTGCTATCTCGGCAGTCAGTGCTCGGGACGGGAGTAGTTTACATTCTCTCACCGCAGCATTCAGCTTGAGACGAAAAATTAAAGGTAGAGAAAATTCCCTATGGTAATCCCTGCCAAAGAACTTTTTCCCTATTTTCTCGCAATACTTGAGCGCCCTGTTAGATAATGGGGTTGTCGAGGCCCTAAGAACAGAAATTCTCGTTCTACAGACTAGGATGATTTTAATATTTAAAAAAAACAGCATCACATACGTGAAATTGGTTTCATTACAATAAGTAACTTCTGGCACTTTTTTTTCTAATTTCTAAAACAATTTTAACTTTTTAAATCTCAAATTTTAAACTATCTTTCCTCGAGTTTGACAGATAAACTGAGATTACTCAACAAATTATTTACCACCATATGAATGAAAAACAAAATAATTAGAATTAAACTGTACAGAGTAACTTTGTTCAGTAAAGTAAAATATATATTCAAAGGAATTATATATATATTCAAGAATTTATACTATAATATTAATGAATATAATTGAAGTAAATATTCAGTCAAATATAATTGATACATTCAATTCAATTCAATATATATTTCAATATCAATTCAAAATATATTTCAATGCACGTTAAATTCAATATATAGTCATCATATATTTAATATTCAATGTATAATTTAATAAAATTCAATATATATATATATATATATATATATATATATATATATATATATATATATATATATACTAGCTGAATACCCGTGCTTCGCTACGGAGTACATTTTAGGATAATTACAATAAAAAAATAATGAAATTGCTTTTTAGAGGATTTCCTAATATACGGAATTTTTTGTTTCTTCATTGGGCGGAGCTAATATTACCATGCTCGTCCGCGAACTTACGCGTGAACAAGCTATGTAAGACTGACCATGGGAGAAACTATTTTCCCTTAAATCTACGCCAGCTTATTTAAAAGTTTGTCATGGCGTAGTATACTTTGAAGGGGAAATAGCAGTCTCTTAAAGTCAAAAGGGAGGTCATTGGGTATTAGAGGAATACGTGGCACGGACACTTTTTCTCCTTGAGCACAACCGGTTGAAACAATGGCTTCGATTAAATTTTTATGCAGGACTTTGACTTGTAGTCTAGTGCTATTACACAATTTCGGTGGTTTTAAATTCCGAAGGAACATTACGGGTGGGTCCTTCCGCAAAGAGAGCTTATGGTATGGAAGATCCTGTGGTTTAAGGGAATTTAAAAACTCTACCGGATAGTTAACTGAATATCTACTCAGAAATCAAGGAGAAACAAAAATATGCAGTTGATGTTTCAAAACTTTATCTATGATGAAAGTAAGAATACTATACTAAGCCTTTTAACTAGTAAAGTATTTAAAGGCATTGCAACAACTTCTGAGGTGTTTGATTGATTTCGGGGCAAATAGTAAGCAATGTCCGAGTGGTTTCTAAAGATTAAATAAACAGGCCAGAATTTTACTAAACTTAGCGAATTTAATATTTAATTAAAACTGAACAGATTGAACGTTGATTTGAACAAATTTCAGCTGAACGAGATGTTTGGTTACAAAATATTTTAACAGAGGCTTCTCTCCCTAACTCGTTTAGTTTTCCGGGAGGCAAAGTTCGTGTGGTCGCTATGTCCGGATCTTAAGGGGACTTTCCCGAAAAAAACAGACTCTCCATATATATCTTGCTGAAAATTCCTTAGATGTAACTTGGGAGTCCTTCTGAGAAACGCTTGTTTTCGAGAGAGGAGCGTGGGATTAGCTCTACGATAATAGACCGCGTCTTGGGATCGGTCCGATGGGTCGTTAAGTGAAAACTTATTACTTCTGTAACGTCAAAATCTCTGAATAAGAGCTACCAAGTGACAGGTTTAGGAGTCCCCCAAGGTGGTCGATGATTTTTAAAACGCAGATTGTCCCTAGGTTTTGGGAAAGATGAGACATGTGGGCTTAAGGCTCCCGACCAAAAGAATTCGATGGGGGAGGGGGAGGAGGGGGTTCAATGATCGTTCCTTCAGCCAGACAAATTTTTTTTTCTAAATCGCCTGCGGCACATGATTACCCCACAAGGTTTTACGTGGCGCTACAGCATGAAAGAAATTGCAAAACATCCGTAGATCCGTGTCCAATGGCTGCTCGAAGTACTCGTGATCAAACTGGTTATGGATGGTTCGAATAATTGGGCATGGTGAGACAACAACAGTCATAACAATAGAGCAAAACTTTCTTATCAGCAAGAGTAATTCATTTGGTATGGATGCAAAACAAATTTTTAAAAAAATAATTATGAAGAATTTAACTAGCTATTTCAGAGCACTCAGTTACGGACAGTTTCTTTTAAAAGCTTTGGTATGCCTAAAATCCGGCACATCTCCAGGAGATGATGGTATTCATTCTGAATTCCTCTGTCATGGGTCAAGGTGCTCGCCAGACTGTCTTGAGATTTCTTAACCTGATATGGATGACTGGAGTTATTCCTTCACATTGGCGGCGGTCTATAATTGTCCAGGCAAAGATCCCCAGTCCATTAATGGATATTGACCAATTTCTTTGATTAGTATTCTGGGGAAAGTCATGGAGAGTAATGTAGTATGGAGATTGAATTGGTTTTTAGAAACAAATAATCTTATTGCGGAGGAGCAGTCTGCTTTTCGTCTATATCGATCAACCGGCCAGGAGGTTACCCTTCTTGGACAAACAGTTTAACAAACAATGCTCTGGATAAACAGCATATTTTATCTGCGTTTTTGTTGATTTTAAATCTGCCTATGACTTGGTTTGGAGGGACAATCTCCTTTAGAAATTATCCGAACTAGGAGTGAGACACAATGTGCTTAACTTCTTTAAAGGCTTTCTTGGCCAAAGAATGTGCAGAGTAAGATACCGCAATTCTCTTTCAAAATTGAAGCTTTTTTAAACCGGTCTCTCCCAGGGAGCCATATCAAGCTGTAGCCCTTTGACTGCATATATAAATGACCTGGTTCTTTCATTTCGATCTATTCCGGGTGTAAAATGTCTTCTGTATGCAGATGACTTGGTTGATTTTACGGATTCACCAAAGAGAATTGCCTAACAATTAAATGTGAGCAGACTTGGACAAGCTATGTGTGTTTTGGAGAATTGGTGCAACACAAATAATATGATCGTTAATATCAGCAAAACTGTTACAATGTACTTATCACTCACTCACCAACCTCTTCATGTAAACTTATAGTGGTCTACCTATCGTACAAACAGAACGTTACACTTATTTGGGAGTGGCATTTGATCGAAAATTATCTTGGAACCTTTTTACGGGGGAAGTCATTAGCCGTATATAAAATAGGCTGACTTTGCTAAAACGCCTAGTGGGGTGCAGATGCGGTTGCTCTTCGCAGACCCTGAAGATGACATTCACATCCTTTATTCTCCCGCTGATGACTTATTGCTGTGAGCTCTTTGTGGCCACTTTCGAGCACAATATTGGTTCTCTGAAGGTTTTCAATCAAGCTCTTCGTCTCATTACTGGTACCATTAAGACAACTCCAATAGATGCTATGTACTTATACAAAGGCCTTGGTTCAATCAAATCAATTATCCAGAAAAAGGCCCTTGTGTTGTGGGAGAAAATATTTCGAATTCCTGGATCACTTGAGCTTTGGCGTGATGTTCCTCTACATACCGAAAGGAACCTTAAAACTTCAGAGGGGCTTTATCCAGGGTATCTTGCAATTGAAGAAAGACCTTGATTTGCTGAATGAACCGGAGCCTTTACCCATGCCCCCGTGCCCTACTGAGACTTTAGTCAGAGCCTGCAGAAAGGACAAGAAAAAATGTTGAAGTGGTGTAAATGTTCCAGGAGACAGTCATGGCCAGTGGCTAGTGTACACTCGGCCACCATTTTATGTCTGGGCCCTTTAGAGACACCAAATAATTTTTCTCTCCAACGCTTTTCAGAAGTTCTAACGGCGAGACTCTATTTGAACTCGTCTCTCACCGAATTTTTGATTATACGCTTTACAGTACTGTGAGGGACACTGGAAGGATATGTCTGCAGGATCAAAGTACCCTTTTATGGCCAGAGAGTCATGAGTGAGATTAAGACACACTCTAAAATCTAGAGTGTGTCTTAACCTCACTCAGGAGGTTTTTAAGAGGGTGACTGATTCGGAGATTCTGAGGATACTCATTTGTGAGACCATAAATACGTACTATCCGGAACCAGATTGGCTAAGAATTTTTATTGATGGTTCCAGATTTTTGGAGGGAACCAACGCTGGAGCGGGGATCCGCTGTTTTCTTTTTTCATTCGCAAGCCCAGCTGGCGTATTTGCAACCGCATATGATAGGGAACTACTTGTAATCAGAATTGCCTTTTCCCAGCTGACCTGCCACTTGAATGAGTTCTATAGAGCTGTTATACTTAGTGACTCTAAGGCTGCTTTACAATCTGTGGGGTCAACTTCGAATTCTCTGTCCTCTGTTGTCCTTGATTGCCGCGGGCTTTTGCAAAGCTTATCTGTCAGTCAGAGGGTCATTGTTTTACACTGGATCCCTGAGCACTGTGGTGTTCATGGCAATAAAATCGCTGACTCTCTGGCCATAAAAGGGTACTTTGATCCTGCAGACATCTCCTTCCAGTGTCCCTCACAGTACTGTAAAGCGTATAATCAAAAATACGGTGAGAGACGAGTTCAAATAGAGTCTCGCCGTTAGAACTTCTCAAAAGCGTTGGAGAGAAACATTATTTGGTGTCTCTAAATGGCCCAGACATAAAATGGTGGCCGACTGTACTCTAGCCACTGGCCATGACTGTCTCCTGGAACATTTACACCGCTTCAACATTGTTTCTTGTCCTTTCTTCAGACTCTGTGACTTGGGACGGGTCATGAACTGTGAACATTTGTTTTATTACCCTGCATTGACTAAATGTTCTCTTGTGGACCGTTATTGGGAGGCCAGGGGACTTCTGGATTCATAGACTATTTGCTGCAGCTTTTTTCCACTTTTTTTTTTGTGTTTCTTGTGTTGTGCTTTTTCTGGCTGTAGTTCTCTTTTAATCTGTGCCATTGGAAATAAAAAAGTTACGGACATATAAGGTCCAATCTCTTCAACGTTACCCTTGCCTAGATAATAGACATCAAGACTGGTTCAAATCGTACTGACTCGGCATGTAACTTTATATTTTATAGACTAAAATTGTTGTTTGCCAATGCGGGGCACTTGTCCATTAAGATGTTCGCACTTCATCTACGAGAATCGTTGGTTTATTTCAATGGGGGCACCGTATAGGTGAACTAACATCATCCCATGAGCCAGCTCAATTTTGACCGAGCGCCCAGAAAAGCAACATCTGAGGGGACTTTCTCCCACCCTCTCTAACTTCGTATAAAGACTTTCTGGTTTGCTGATTTAACATGCCCATATCCAGCCTAGACACCAAGGTATTTAATGTCGTCGTCGGCATTCGAACCGAGCACCCCCAGTTTCAAGCCCAACGCGCTACCACTAGGCTACCTTTGGCCCTAAATAGACTAAAATAAATTGAATTAATTTTAATTAAATAGTGATATTTTTAGAGAGCTCTATAGATTCCATCGAGTTATAACAGCAGTCTGATGAAATATGACACCAAATGTCTTACCAAATAAGAGAATACTTTAACGTTTACTGTGATTTAACCAATTAAATAAATCTAGAAATTTAAAAAATGTCTTTTAGTCAAGCAACTAAAAACAAGTTTTATATAGCTGTAGGATAAATATTCTATTCGATGTTCTCAACATTACGTCTCATCATTACGACCTATCTTTTTAAATTTTAATAGTTATGATACTCCATCATTACTTTGAATGAAAAAATGTAAAGTAGACACTAGACGGAGCCAACAGTTTGAGTTACTCGTAGTTTAACTCAGTCATAGTTCGTATGTAAGCTAGAAATTGGATTGTTATTTCACCATGCTGCTCAGGGCCGGCCTTATTCATTGTGGGGCCCGACTGCAGAATTTTCGGCGGGGCCTTTCAAAATACTTATATATGTTACATGATAAAATTTTAATCTGGAACATAAAAGACAAAAATTTGAAGTCGGTCATATTTCTTTATTTTATATAGATACATTTATAAGAAAACAAAAACTGAAAAGTAGCCAGACTATAATGATTTTATTTACAGAGCATAAAAGGAATTGAAAAATTTCTCTATGGCAGCCAGTAATGGTTCCGAGAAAAATTGGCCGTTTTGAGGGGAGGCCGTCGAAAAGAGGTTTCTTCCATAACATTGGCTACATGGAGTCTTTAATCAGTTCGAAAAAAATATGGCCGTTTGGAGGGGTGGCCAGTCAGAGAAGTTTCATTGCATTTACAAACACATTTTTCTAGATTATTTTATCAGCGAAATCATTTATGATTTGGTCAAATTTTAATTTCCTATAAGACAGTATTTCAAGGCTGTTAAAACTCTCCTGCGATATTGTTGACCACGGGTAAATTTTAATTAATTTTAAACTAGAGAAGTTTTTTCCTGTCGCCACGGTTACAGGAATTGTCAGATATATCCTTAAAGGTATAAAAACATTTGAGTAGCTCTGTCATTTGTAGCAAGGTGAAATTTTTATTGGGTTCAGATACATGAAGAAAGGATAGATTTTAATGCGTTCATTTCTTCGACCAGCATACTATAGCGTTCTATATCTGCATCTTTTATCGACTTCGTTTGGTCGTCATTCTGAATGATTTTTATTCGTCACTTCCTTTTAGACGTATTTTTAATTCATCATCGTGCGAGGCTTCTCGCTAGAGTGGGATTCGATTAGATCTAATACGTCCAATCGGCTTATGGCCGGCCCTGATGCTGTTTCCGAATGTTTTAAATGCTTTTATACAATACAATTTAAAGGATAACAAGTAATAGCATGTACTGATAATATAAAACAATGATTTTTAAGGGGATACCCGTGTCAGAAGGATTCAAAATAGCTATCTGGAAAGCGCAAGAATTCAGACCATCTGTTGTGCATTAAACTAATATACCTCTCACAATACATCGAATTAAAATATTCATAAATGGTTAATTCCCCTAATTAAAGAAAATAGTGTTTCTGAAGGGTAAACTCTGTTAATTCTAAAATCGCTTTTAAGATATGTTTTTTGTACTAGGCAACAGGCAACTTTTTAACTAAGGATTTCAAATGGTTTAAAGTAAGAAAATAATATTTTATCTAAATTAAGTCCAGGAAAAGATGACGGAGAAGCTCTAAAATATCCAAATGATATGTAACATAATAATTTGTTCCAGCATTTCATATATATTTAGCTGTTAAAAACTGGAGTTTCTCATTAGAAAACATATTATTATACAAAAACACGGGAAACAATCTCCAAGAACAGCTAGACCCTGGGAGAAAAGTCCTTGATAATAACTTGAATTATCCGGCATTGTTCAATTGGTAGAATATCGGCCTGGCAGTTCGTTTCAGTAAATAATGGGAGACAGCAGTTTTATTAGCAACAGCGTCCAGGACACAAAGCCATCAAAAAAGCACAATTTTATTTTATTGGCATAAAACACATTAAAGAGCTTTGACATTCAAATAAAGTAAATCGCTTGTTACGGCTAAAGTCAGCTCATATTATCCGGTTTTTCATGATTCTTCTTTTAAAGGGTATATATAAATTCCTTAAATGTACCTTTATGAAATTTTGTATAGCGTTATTTTGTTCCATTTTCATTAAATTGTCTTAAAGACTTTTCAGTTATATATAATAAAATGCAAAATCTGAAAGCGTTTTCCCTTGTGCAAAAATTATTCTAAAAGAAATGAGGGTCTTTTACCCTTTAAAGCAGTGGTTCCCAACCGGTGGTCCGCGGACCACAGGTGATCCATGAGAACCTCGGAAGTGGTCCGGCACTACATATAAAATGTTGCCAAATAAATGGGGATTTTGAATGCAATGTCCATTGAACTAGATGGGCCGAATATATCCGATGACTATCAGGTGTTGAATTAAAATTACTTAAAAGGGGGGGTACACCTTTGCACGCGCAATATACACTGATTTTACTACCAAGCTTAATGTGTTGTCAAACAGTTTATTTGTAATTAATTTAAACCAATTTTTAGAGTGAATTTTATAAAGCTTTATCTATTTGAAAACAAAAGCAGAATTTTGGGGAGATTATTAGAAATTATTTTATGTAACAAAAATAATTAATGTTTTATGAAAAATTAATCTTAGGTCAATGCATTGTTCGCAGTTTTTGTTAAAAAACTATAAGAGATATATATTAAATTATTTGTGTATATTCTATCGAAAGGCTGTACTTTAATCTACACCTAAAAAAATTACCATATTTCACATAAAAATATTCTTTTTCAGACAAATGTATTGTAATGTACAAAAAATATCATAAAATTTAAAAAAAAAATTCTGTAAAAATATTTTTAATATGTATTCAATTAAGTTTAGGTAGAAATTGTATAAAGATACAAGATATACATGTATACAAAATTTTAGCTATTTGTGCGATTAGTTTTGAAGAAATAACGCGCACAAGTTTGAAAATAACAGTTTTTAGAAAAAGCCATTTAAAGTTTAAAGTTTCTATGAATTTCTTTACTATTAGCTTTATGCATTTGGCCATAAAAGCGGTTCTAATTGTAGTATCGAATTCATTTTTTTCCCAAAAGATTCCTTAATTCCATTCTTCAAAATTAAATTATAATAAAAAATTCAGTTTTTCGAAGGTTTTAAGGTGGACTCCCCCTTAAAAGTTTAACATAATTATTTTATTTTTAGAATATGATACGATGGAATGTGAGTACGTTAATCTTGTTTCCCTTTTGCCTGAGGGATATTCTATACCCACCATACCCCCCGGAAGGTCCCCCCCCCCAAGTCGGTGGGAGTGGAGATGGTCCGCATATGGTCCAGTTTCTGGCTTAGTGGTCCGCAGACTTCTACGGGTTGGGGACCACTGCTTTAAAGTGATTAAATATTTTACTAACAAAATTTTTATTAATCGTCAAGACTAATTGAAATCTTTTCTGTGTACAAAAGAGAAAATACATGCAAGGGCAGCAGTTGGTTTCGTAGATATAAAAAAAAAACTAATTTACTTTAAATTTTTAATTTTAATCTTTTTTAAAACAAAATTCCGAATTGTTCAAGTATTTTCGTATGGTGCATACTGATCTTTATATAAAGTGACATATGAATGGGAAAATCAATATAAAATACGTATAAATAAGAAATGATTAAAATTATGTGCTCGGGTCAACACACATACACATTTAGGTCTTGAATCATTTATCTATTAATAAATATTTTAACCTTTAGTACAAATGGATTATTTTCCTAGAATTTCTATACCATTTACTAAATTGTAAATTTTAATGCACAAGGGTATCGACATAAATGTTAAAATTATGTGAGGGACTAACAGTGGACAGCACTTTGTCTCGTAACGTATAAAATGTTATTACCATTTAACTACGCAAACAGAAGGTTTTGTATAAAGCCTTCTTTGCGGCCTGATCAAAAAGCTTATTGATTTTGTTGACGTCCGCCTGCATTTCTAAGAAAACTCTTAAAATAGGAACAAACAAAAAAAAAATATTAACATAATATTGAAGAAATTAAGCCCTGGGGTAAGTAACTGTGACTAATTATCTTAAGAAACAGCTTGACAGATTAACGCTTCTGTTATTTGGATTCTCAGGATTCCTCAATTCACAAAAAAGAGAGTAAATTAATTGTAAACCATTCCGTGTTTTCTGGAATACCAAATTTTCCCACAGTTTACTACTATGGAAAAACAAGCTTAAAGCAAAGCTAAAAAATAAAAGAAGAAAAAAGAAATTACTGCGTTTTGTCTCACTAAGACATCTTTACGCTTTTTTTGCATATTCAATGTCAGTCGGCTGATTGATTATATGTACTTTTGAATGAACCGTGACATTCAATCCATAAAAACTTTCGAAATTAGTCATGCGTACTGCTGGATTTCCTTACTCGTATATTGTGCAATGTATTGCGTGAAATGTTAGTCAATGATTTCAAACTCCTATGCATCATTGAAGTGTGCGAAAAAGGACTAAGAGGAAACGGAGAGTAAATGCTAGCATATTCTTACTAAGAAAGAACAACAAAAAAAAAAGGCGGTAGACATTTTCTCTCCTATTTCCTTCACTAGAGGGGATAAGCAAACTATGAGGCACTACAGAAACAAGGAAATACAGCCGAGAACAAGTTTCATTCTTAACGATCATTCACCTTCTTCCAGGTGATAAAAGATGCTTTACATTAAATACGTATTATTTAATGTAACGTTGGTGTACGACAGGAAAACTTTCCTTTGTATTGTGAAATGATGACTAAAAACATTAAGTTTTTCCGCCATAATTTTCGTGATTTTTATGGGTTGATAAAAAAAGTTAAACCCATAATCGTCATTTAACGTTTTATGGTAAGAAACTTCACTTCATCATTTTACATTAATTTTCTATAATTTACATTAATTTTGATAGGGATATGTGAAGAAACACGTTTTAGAGGTAATGAAATATTACATATGACAAGGTACTAAACATAGGCGTAGCATGCTTCTATCTTTTTTTTTTTTTTTTTTTTTTTTTGGGGGGGGGGCACGAATTGAATTCAGTTAGGGCCTTCCTCAGCGCTTTGACTACCGGACGGTCCTAAAAATAGGAAATATGATTTTAATTGAATAACAATAGAATTGATGTTTGAGTAGTATTCAAAAGTTATACAATGATAAAAATAAATATAATATAAATAAAATGAGAAAAAAAATAAAGCATCGAATTTTTTTTATGGATCATATCATTGTTAAAAACTATGTTAAGGCTAAAGACATAATAGGAATCTTCAGTTTCACAATTTGAAAAAGCGGGGAAAAACCAACTTTCTTAAAAGTTCTCTACAATTTTCCGATTTTAACTGAACGTCTATTAACATTTTTATTTATTTCCAGTTAAATTGGGGGGGGGACCAGTCTTTTCTAATAATTTTCTGATATACGTCAGCCCATATTTTCAGTCACTTATTCCTAACTATAAGCTATTACAGATATCCGTCTGATGGTTTGGTCCCAAAATACAATTTTCTATTCAAATGATTTATCTGTAATTTACATTGTTGCCAAAAGAATCCTATATGCCACTCGACGTTAATATAAGTAGGAACCTAATCGATGTAAACCTACATTCATTTGCTCTTTCTACTCATAAAAAAAAATAATAAATAAATTTTAAAAAAAAAACTTATGACCTAATATTTCAGAGCAAGGACAACAGGCTTAACCAGAATTTGTCCATTGAAGAAGGAAAAATAATGATGAATTGATGAATGAGAGCTCCATTTGACGCTACAGGCAGGAACAATCTTTTTACTGTCTAGTTCTTTGGCTTCTGGGGAAACGAAAGGGGAAAAGGTTTAGTCTTTTGATACACCCGTATCACGGATTTGCATTTTTAGGGGGGGGGGGGGGAACTTGATAACCAATCTTAATTATATTGCTCTGTTATAATGCTTACATACGAGGAAGCTCTTCATCGTTATAACTCGCCTACGTTTTCTCAATTTATTTCTTATTTTTTTTTACGTTTCATAATTATTTCTATTTTAATCCTCGTGTCTACTGTTAAAAAATATACTATAAGGCAGTGGCTCGCTGCATGTCACATCTCAACTGATGCATATTCGAAGGGTAAAACATTTGTAGTGACTTGCATAGATTACTAAAACTCATGCAGAATACATACCAGAGCTGCACTTGTGGCCACGCATCGCATCCATTTTTTATGTAGGATTACGTTCCTCCATAACGGTCCTGCGGAAAGGAAAATTTCAGACGCTAAAACTGTCCGTCCATCCATCCTCGCTGGTTATAATTTTGGCAGCGCGCCAAACCCAGTCTATCGCTTGGACAAGTTAAACAGAATAGTACCGAGATGCGTCAAAATTTATATATATATATATATATATATATATATATATATATATATATATATATAAAAGAGGTAAACAAAGATAAGAAATCCTACGTTAATAACCCGTGGTAGTTTCGTTAGAAGAGACTACCTGAATTAATTTTTTTGGCCCGTTGTTTACCCGTGGTTTTTATTTGCATAAGTGACGTTGCATGAAACTGCCTCATGTATTCTTTTGAGAATGTGCTACGCTTAACTTTCAGTATAGAAAAAATACTGTGACGACAATTCAACCTCATGTTTTCAAATAGTTGTATTTTCCCCTTGAAAAATAATTGGCTGGTTTAAAAATCAAGTTTGAGGATTTCTGCTTTCCGGGTTAATGTGCTGTACCAATAACACTAATAATTTATATCGTGATCCTTGCTTGTAAACTTCAGAAATTCTTTATGATTTTTTTTCTACCTATTTGTTTATTTTCAATTTAGATTTATTTGTGAAGT
Organism: Dolomedes plantarius; assembly: GCA_907164885.2. Taxonomy (NCBI): domain Eukaryota; kingdom Metazoa; phylum Arthropoda; class Arachnida; order Araneae; family Dolomedidae; genus Dolomedes; species Dolomedes plantarius. Next base: position 169,626,603 of record OU015492.1, read on the forward strand.
TCTCTAATTGAAAAACAACCAAAAATAAATGATTGTCGACGACATCTGGCTATAGAACATTACTCGAATTAGCAGGATAAGACTGGTTATAGAACGATTGCAACACTCGCCATGGAACGCGAAAATGGTGATTACCTACGTTGATCATCATCATCAATCGACTAGCCTTTGATTTTCTTTGCGAAGAAATGGAGATCTGATAGATTATAAGAAAAGGAATGCCCTCCCTCTGTACATGAGAATAATTTAAAGTGTCATTTTAAGTCTAGTTTAGCACAGCAAAACACTTGGGTAAAATGATATATAATTATTATTTTCTACCATTAGCAAAAGAATTTATGATTGCTCTTTAAAAAAAAAAAAAAAAAAAAAAAAAACGCTTTGATTAGATCGGTTACTTGAACGATCTTTCGATCTTCAGATGGTATAGCCTCCTGTTAAGGCTGCTATGTACTAAGAAAAAAAATCGTATTTCCCTTTTCCTGTTCTTGCAGACTCTTGTGGTGGGAGGAGTCCAGTTGACAATTCGAGAATTCCACCCGTCTTAGGATTGGCATTTTGAGGGATTGTAATGGCTCTCTCTCTACAGAGGGGTTAAGCGCTGCCCCCCAATTTTTTATTTAAAATATGTTTTTGTCAACTATTTACAGGTACATAAATTCTGATAATCAAATAAAATTGGTATTGTCATATAGCCTGAACTTTTCTGCAAAGCATTACAGGATTCATTTTATAAATTTCGTCCGCCGAAGGAATTTATGAACGTTTAAAACACACTATACCAGATTTTCCCCAGAATAATTTAAATTTTAAAATATTAATTGCATTTTAAAAAGCGAAAAATGTACACAAATGTAAAATTTCTTTCTCTATGACGGAGTACAAATTTTTAAAAAAATCTTTGAATTCAAGTCGGCAATCCGTGGACAAATTTTCTCCATAGGTTAACATTGAGGTGAGCGAATCCAATGGGGTTATTACATAGCAGCCTTAAGCTTCTCTGGTTATATGAGGAGGTCTTCCATAAAACACCTTTCCCAGCAAACTCTGCATATGCATATGATAATTAAGGTTAATAACTGCATTCTTGAATTCAGTTTAAAATTGATCAATTTCGTTTATCAAAATTCTGAATAATTACTAAGAGGCTAAAGCGAGATAAAAAAACCTCTCTCACAAGTTACGACAATAGGAATAGAATAAGAGAAAGCGTCCGCTTTGAAAGCATACCAAACCTTACATTTGTCGCAGACTAGTGAATCTAATCGCTCTGTTAACGGACGTAAGTGATTTCCGCAGGCATTCACTTTGTTTCGTTGTACAGATAGGTTGAAACTGATGGGACATTTATTGTAACAGTCTAGTGCGTTCTAACTGTAGCTTACTTGAATATATATTTTAGGTTATCGGTATTCTAGCGTGTTAAAGTTAAAGGTAAAATATTGTTATGTTACTCGTTGTGTATTTCGGACAACCATTTATAGTGATATGGAGCAGTCGGTAGGATTCCTTTTGCAATTTTAAAGGCAGTGATAAAGATGAAGGCATGATTTAGCTGTTGTCCAAGGTTGTGAAAATACCTAAAATGGAAGAGATTGCCGGACACGATTCTGATAATGCTAACGGTAAAATTAACGTTTACACAAAATTTAGTAGTACTACGGGGCTTGTGAATAAACTATCTCCCAATGTTAAGTGAAAAGAAGAGCTGTATGTATTATCTGCAATTGTCTAGGAAGCTGTGTAGCAAAATTAAATGTATTTTTAATGCTCTTGAAATTCCAACACGTTAATAAAATAACATGTATTTTCTAATAAAATAATTGAATTGAAATTAATTGTATATTTCAAACAATCTCGTATTGGAGAATCTCGAAATATTGCTTCGACCGGGACGGTTAGCTCATACGACAAATGTGAACCTGAAGACCAGACGCTGCATAGCAAACCTGCAAACTCAGCCGAGGGTAATTTCCCCTGTTCGGTTTATGATAGTATGGGCGCCGGACGAACAGTACAGATCTGCCGACCAATTGGGGCAACCCGGGGCCCTTCTCGTACCGGGGAAATTTGAAGATGAAAATCAAAAGAGTTGTTCTATCAGACAGAAAGTGGCATTTTGGGTCATGCTGAAATGATATGTGAAAGAAAAGGAAAGAACTTCGCATAAATGGAAAATTATTAACAGAAAATAGGCATTATTTTGCAGATTGGTACTCCGATGGATGATTTAAAATGATTCATCTATGATACATGTATTATAAAATATGAAAAATATCTAATCCAGATTTATTGAATGAAACTCACTTAAGAAAATTCCAGTAAAAAATACTGATTAATGAACGTTTGAGCAAAATTCTATTTAGCAGAACAAAATTTTCAAGGTGGTAATTTTAACAATTGTATTGTTAAGGTGATATAGATTCAAAGACACAGGCTCGAGGAAGTCTAGTGGTAGCTCATTGGGCTTCGGACGGGGGGAGCTTAGCTCAAATACCAACAAGCGCCACTGAATGTCTTCATGTATACGCCGGGTATGTGAACGTTCAATCCGTAGGCCAGATAATTCTCCCATGTGGGTTGAAGGTGGGAAGAAGTTATGAGCCCAGCAGATTTTTACTCTGGGATGTCCGGTCAAAATTATTGTGGCACCTGGTTAAGTCGACCTCTTGGGGTGCCATTAAAAACCGGAGCTGCATTCCTCTGCCCGCAGCCATTTTGGGACAATTATGCTCTGGAATTTTCCGGCCAGGGGACATGTTACAACAGCAACAACAAGACGCAGACTTACGATTGTAAGACAATATTTAAGTCTTACAATCGTATAAAAGACACAAATTATATCAAAATTAATGAAAGATTTGCTTCTAAAATAATAAAGGTTACCGGATTGTTCTGGCATCTCGTCCGAACATTTATCCCACACTGAATTTGGAGCATTTCGGAAAGTAATTAAAATATAAAGAGATCTTCTGAAAGGGTCGGATTCTAAAAATAAGACAGAAATTACGAATCACTGGAACAAATAAACTAATGAAATATGTTAATAAACCCAGAATAATTACTAGCTTTTGATATTCGGTATAATTTTAACTACTACTTCTTGTTCTTCTTCACACATGTAAAATAATTTTATTAATCTTAATTTTGGAGGTATCTTCTAAAACTAATCTTTGAAAATCGACCTCTGACTAATTTTCTAGCTTTTTTAAAAAAATAATAATTGACTATTTAACTATTCCCTAAAACTGTTTTATACCTTCACCAGATAAAAAAAAATTATCAGTCTCAAAGTGTCAGTGTCATAGTTTCACTAATATTACTTTATACTTTTCTTTCTCTGAAGGCTGCATTTGGCTCATATACAGATATTATAATTATATAACAGATATAAGATAATACACGATACACGAGAAACTATAGAAATTGCTGTAACAAATCTTACTTTAAAATTTTTGATAATATTTGATCCTTTCCAAAAAACTAAGATGGTGTTATAATAAAACATAAATGTTTTCATTTTCTTATTTCTGCATTTGGCTGATGTTTAATATACAGCAACACAAACTTGACATTAAGCAAATAAAAAAAAATCAAATGTATGAATTATGTTTTTAGGACACCTAGTCGGATTTTTTTTTTTAACTTTAACTATAAGGAAAACATTTTCTCAATAGCATCCTACATTCTTGTCCTGTAAATGTATAACAATTCTACATTTTGTTAACTGTTTTTTTTCTTTCAACTGTTGACCTATATTTTAAGAAGACCTCTTTGAAATGCATATTAAAATATAAAAATAATTCTCTAAAACAGGAGTTTCTAAACAGCTATAGTGATACTTTTTAAAAATACAGTTTTAAACTTCAAAACTGTTTCTCACAAAACATGGATTTTGTAGATTCGTATTACATTTTCTCAGTATTTAAGTAATAATAATGACTTTAAATTTTTATCATGAGTTTATCATAATACTGATCATTTTAGCACAGGTGTTTAAATATTTATGTAATACATGCTATTTTAGAAGAGAAAAATGCCGTGGAAAAAGGGCTTGAAAAGTGACCCGTAGTAAAAAAAATTAAATAAATTTATAATTGTTACATAGAAACAAAATGAGATGTTAAAATGTAAAAAAATATATCCTTCTATCAATCACAAAAATTTCACAGGGTTTTCAGATGGTTTCTGAGAAAAATGTACATTAAAATGGTAAATTTAACATGGCGGAAATAGGACTTTCCCGGTCGCCTTAATTCACTTTTTCTTGAATCAAATCCGAAGACGAAATCTCCGCGTCGCTAGTCACAGAAAAAGAGTATGCAAATGAAACCTCTTCCGATTCATTTGGCAGGCACATATTTTACCATTTTCTCACTTCGCTAACGAGAGGTGGGGGTTAAACACACACCGCTGAGCATTTGAGGTTAATGCACTTTTCAATGAAGCTCTGAAGTGCAGAAAAGAAAAAAATCAAAAGCAAGCTGTAAAAAATAAAATAAAAAAGCCCTTAGGTATGTTCTTTGATACGCCCTACGATGCACAGTTTCTTTTCTTTAAGACGGTGAGTTAGGGAATATGTTCCCAATAAACTCCCAAAAAATCTAATCCTGTAGCACGGTTTTATACTTGCGCTTTCTCATGATCTAGCGGTAAGGCATCTCTCTAATCTGTTTTGGAGTACGCCCAGTATTAGAACAAAAGACCTTACTGAAGCATAACTGATAAGGCATCCTTTAAAAAAGGACTGATTAATAAGGTAATTTCACTTCCAAGCGACTAGTTAAGGCTGCTGTGTACAAACCCTATTAAATTCGCTCACCTCAATATTTACCTATGGAGATGTGCATAAATGTGTCCAAGGATTGCCGACTTGGATTTAAAGATTTTTTTTAAAATTGTACTTTGTAATAGAAAAAGAAACTTTTACACTTTGGTGCATTTTTCGTTTTTTTTAATGCAAATATTTTTTAATTTCAATTATTCGAGGACAAATCTGATATGTGTGTTTTAAACGCTCATTAATTCCTTTGGTGGACGAAATTGATAAAATGAATCCTATTGCAAGGTGCAGAAAAGTTTAGGCTATATGAAAATGTCATTTTGATTGGATTATCAGCATTTATGTATCTGTAAATAGTAATAGACCCTTTATCTCCATAGGTTAACATTGAGGTAAGCGAATCCAACAGGTTTAGTACACAGCAGTCTTAACATATATTCCATTGCTATGCTTGCGAAATTTAGCATGTTTTGCAACTTCATGTGCCTTAGAAAAATGCAGCTATTCAAATTCACTAAATTCACAAATGTTTTTACAGAGAGTACAAAGTAAATAAAAATAGAAAGGGGTGAAAGACCACGTTTACTCCCAAACTAATTTTAAGGTAAAAAGTCCTTTGGATTAAAAAACATAGGCAATCTGGAAGTTTCTCTCCATTCGTGTCTCAGAAATTGGACCAATACAAAATTTAATCTTTCCAATTCAGACTTAAATTTACACAGAAATATGAGGGTTTTATTTTTAAAAATACTATTCCGAAATTTTCCTGTTTTTAACGCAGGTTTCGGAACACACGGTCACCAACTCAGTAGAAATATGGCTATATCCTTAAAAAGAAGTATAAGTATACATACTACTGCCCCGCATTTCATTTCTGTAGATCAAGTTGTTTGACGTAAGTTAAAACGCTCGCAAACGGACATCTGTGTCAGATCAGTGGGTTTAGAGTTTTGAAGATCTGAAATACGTATTTTGGAAAAAAAGTTTCTATTCCCAATTTTGTAGTAATCATATAATTGATTATTTTAAAATAGGTAAGTGTAGAATACAGGAGATATTGGTGAGAAATTGTGGTTCGGATGCAGTTCGATTTTTTATAGAGCACATTTGGGGAGCCATTCTTGTATCTTATTATGAATACCATGTTTCTAATTATGGGTCCTGAGTACACATATGACACGTGTATCTGTAAGCAAATATATATATATATATATATATATATATATATATATATATATATGTAACATACCGGCCCGGCGGGAATGATGACCGGAGCCGGCATATCACGCCGGGAATAAACGTAGTCGTACTCAATAATACATTTCTCTTTTCACGTCTGCAAAACTTTTATTTATCCGTTCTTTATCATCGATGATAGAGGTTTATTAGGCAACAATGCCACGCCAAAATCTGCTCTCTGAGGTATGCTGGAACTTATATAAACTTTTTGAGCGTCTTGCCATGTGATCACAAGTCTGTAGCCATTGGCTGAAACTATGACTCTGATGTCAGAGGTGACGTATTATTGTTACGTAAAGATGCGCTAGAAATTATATTTTTGAGGGGACGCTGCCCATGCTTTGTTCTTGGAATCAGAAGCGAAAATAGCTCAATCGCGACAACGCCCAAGGCAATTTAGAATTTGAATTGAATATAGGGGTTTTTATGTTATATATATATATATATATATATATATATATATATATATATATATATATATATATATACATACGAGGGTTGTTTGTTAAGTGAATGGCAAAATCCGAGTGATGGCGCAACTGAATTGAAATCGTTGGAGCTTTCCTATTTTGCATGCATCAATGCACGTCGACTTCTAATCTGTGATTGACAGCCAATTCAATCTGTCAATTCGTGTGCTCACACAAACAATGGAGAAAAAAAGTGTTCCGTGTGTTGATTAAACATTACTTTCTGACAGGCAAAACCACTACAGAAACTAAATACAGCCTTGAAAAATATTATGGTGAGTATGCCCCTTCACTTAGAATGATTTACAAGTGGTCCGTTGATTTTCGTTGCTGCCGAATTATCACAAGTAACGGCCAAGCCACGGCAAGAGCTGTCCCTCCACCCCACCCTAGTATGGCATTTCGGACTCAACTAGCAGACTCTGTATAAGCATTTATTTTTTTTTTCAAATGCGGAGGCACTTGTCGCTGGACATTTACCTGAATGTAAATTGCCGGGCTGACAACGCCTCGCAGACACTAGACCACCTAGTGGTCAACATCGAAGCCGGACGAACGCCCTAACTCACACCGCAAGACTGCTGGCCTTTCATTCAAGTGGGCACCGTATAGCAAGCCAACACTACCCCCTACAAGCCGGTCCCGTAATTTAGAACCGGGTCAAGTGACGAGACCGGTACACCTGACCCCACACCTCCAGAGGTAAATTGTATGAGCAATATTAATTAGTGGACTTACTAACTTCCTGGCAACAGGGAGATGAAAATCAACAAGAGCTGCGCCGAAAAATGCTGTAAGGTAACTCCAGTTTTACTTGCAGCAGTCGACTCGTCTCCCTCTAAGTACAGTTTTTTTTACATCCATTAACTTAGGTTTTACGTCTTTTTTTCATTTTTAGCTAGTTAGTATACACCTTTTTCGCCCCCAGATATCTCTTACAGTATGAGCTATAAATTTCCCCTGATATATTTCTGCCTGGTCCTGTTTTACAGAAAACCCTTACAGACGCGAACTTGTCAGGGTTTAAGGTTAGTATCTGTCAAGATGAGTGAAGTAGCACGTGACTTGCGTAAGTTAAGAGTCTCGGACTTATCTCTCGGTATTCTGACCTGTTGATTGCAACCTTGCCACCTGGTTAGCTCCAGCGCTGGTTAGTTCCTCATGTTACCCACCAGGCACCACGACTCGACTTTCTATTATTCTTTTATTTATTTTTTTTTGTCTTGAGCTGCTTTCAGCACTCCTCCATTTTCTTGCAGTTTTTTACGGTTTTTTTCCTCGAGGGCAGAAGTCCGAAAGGGTCCTTTTGAGCACGTCGCTACACAGACGTTCCGCAGAGTGAGCTACGTCTTGTGATGTTAATCTGAGTCACGGGCCCAGTGTTTCGACGGTTCCCTCTCAAAAATAACCATATCCCAGTTTAGGCTCTGGTTGATTCCGGTATAGTCATTGTAACGATACCCAGAATTTCGTATTTTTGTTTTGTTTTTCTCGCGTGGTTTCGCGCCATCAACGATAACAGTACGTTGTTGTTCTTTATCAATCTCGAGCCGGGTGATGGCCGAAGGGCAAGGGAGCTGGCATTCGGTTCAGATCCTGTAGGTCTGAGTTCAACTGTTGGAATGGATGTTTGTAACCGTTCGGAATCAGCTTTAAACTGTAGTTCCTGGTCTAACTAAGCCTTCGTGTAGCAAAAAGTTGACCGTAGCGCTCCAAACCAAACCACACCACTTATTCCGGCCTTTCCCCCCCCCCCCCAAATTCCCTTATTCCAAATTTTTGTTCTGTGTTGCCATTTCATAAGTCCCCTAACCTGTCGGTGGGAGAGCTCGAGCGTTCGTTTGGGTTAGTGCGTGGGGGGTTGCTGTCTGCTGCGGTCTGCTCTCTCCGGTGGGGGTTAGGCCTTTGTCACTATGTCGGGCCCCCCCCCCCCCCGTCAAAATAGTCCAGGAGGTAAAATACTGGCCAAGAGTTCAAGCAACCGGGTGCATATCCTGGTCCCGACAAACGATCGTTATAACGTCACCTGTCCTTAGGAAGAGCTATAATAGGAAGCATGTGACAAACTTCCGATATTGGGGGGAGGGGAGACAGAGATAATTCAGCATCGTAGGTAAAATTAACAGATAAGCAGATAAAACGGGGGGAAATGAGCAGACCGACATCCTTCATTTTTTAAATCAAAAGAAAAGGATAATACGTGAGGAATGGAATTCGCACAAAGAATGTTCCAAACATCACCGGAATACATCAGTTGGGTGAAAAGTGGTTCGAGATCAGGTGACCCTAGTTTGAATCCTGATCACAGCAAACAATTGTCCCCATGTTCTTTTCTTTTATTAACCATAATTAGTTTTGGGCCAAAAGCGATGAGAGGGAAGAAGAATTTGGTGATGAACCGATCTTAACTCAAACAGAATTTCTGAAAGCTCTTGAGGCCCTCTTTTAACCAAGAACTTAGGAGCGTTATAAAACTGTAGGTAAAGACAATCATATCATACATTTCTTGATACACTGAATCTTTCTTATTTGCTCAATAAGAGGGCTCTCATTTAAGCCAAGATTTTAGTCATAAGATTTTTAACGGATGGGTGGCGCGAATGTAATACGATAAAAAATCTTCGTAAATTTCAATTTATTTAGAGATATTGAGGTATGGTCTTTTTTGTATGCATTAATTAGATATATCATTATTTTATTATTATCATTTTATATTTGAAAGTTTTTCACCCCTCTCATAAGATCAATTCAGCCAAGTCCATCAGGGATACCTTATAAACGAGATTTCCCTGTATATTCTACATAGATTCACTATGAGATAGATGCACCTAGCCATAGTATATAATAGATATATATATATAAATACAGTGGCACACACAGGATTTTTTCTTGAGGGGGGGGCGAGATGAACGGATAAGAATATTTATAATGCATGGGGGGGACCGAGATGAACGGTTAAAAATATTTATAATGCAAAATCAATATTCATAATGCAATTACTATTTCTTTGGGGGGGGGGCAGGGCCCCCTGGGTTCGCCACTGTATATATATATATATATATTTATTTGAAAGAGCTACTTTATAAGAAAAGAAGAAATTATGAAATTTTCCTTTGAGCTGGATACAACATGAAGCGAGTATAAGGTATCAAAACACTAACTAATTTATCAACTAACTGTTTATTATTTCAGTTTGAAATCTCCAAAAAATCAACGAATAACAACCATTTATTCCTTTCAAAAACAAATTTGTTTGACAGAGAGCATGAATCAGAAAATTTGAAATGAATTTGGGTTTACTTTGTGCTTGTAATATGTAAAATGCTCTCTTGGGACTTAGTTTCTCATGAAACTGGGTGTATTATGAAGTAGATATTGCACTGAACCTCTCGAGCCGTTGAATGGTAATGCACAAGCTCAGAGACCTTTTTTTAGATAATCTGATAATTAAGATACGGAACGCTGCAAGAAATGACTGTAGCTCATTGATCCGTAATACTTCCCCTATAAAGAATTCTAAGTTGTTTAACCCTTTCTCAAAATGTAGTCTCCATGGACTCGCTCTGAACGATACAGCGGGCAACCCGCTGAAACTGGGTTTTGATTTACAGCGCCTTCTTATAGACCGTCGAACCGTGAATTTTTTTGAGACTGAGTACAAAAGAATTAAAAAAATTTCGTTTTTTTTGACATTTGTGTACATATGAAACCGTTTTGGACATGCTCTGCTTCCGATGACCTGTTGCTCATTGATCTATTAGAAATCGAGTTTGACTTGAAATTTGAATACGGCATTAGATAAAAATGACATGAACCAGATTTTAAAAGTTTTTTTGTTGTAATTTCTATAGCTATGCGTCTCTTCCTCTCAGTTCTATATCTATTTTTTTTTTCAGGGCCTTATGGAGGCTTCTCATTTAGGGCCCTATATTTTTGAGATAGAAAGTTTAAAAGATAATGAATAGTGTAAAATTTCATTTTTATTTAAAAATATAGAAAAATATTTCAGGTAGTCTTGTTTCAGGTAGACATTTATGTCTCTTCTAACGGAACTAGTGTGGGTTATTGACATAGGATTACTTATCGTTGCTTACCTTTCTTCTTTATGACGCATTTTGGTATTTTCTGTTTAATTGTTTACTGCTACTGGGTTCGGCACGCTGCCAAAATTATAACTCGCGACGCATTCTCTCCGGAGGACCGTTATTGAGGAACGTAATCCTACGTTAAAATATGTGAAGCCTAAAAAGCAGCAATAACTTTTTTATTGAGTTTAGAGTTACATTATTTTTAAACACAATACTCGTTATTCACCCAAAGTCGTGTGATCAAATTAAATTAAATACGCAAGGATTTAAATAGACTCACTAAGTTTCCATCTAGCTAATTATTATTATTAATTTTTTTGTGAAATGCTGATAAAAGTAACCCGTATTTTGTAAAAATAAATCGGAAACAGATGTAAAGTGATGTTTCTTTTCAATGAAATTATTTGTATATTTATTCAGTTATTAATTTAAAAATGCATTTTGAAGCATTTAATATTAAAAACATGTAAATGTTTTAATAATTCATTTTAATCATATGCATTGATACTTCTAAATATTGTTAATATTTCGATAATTAAACATTCCCTCATCTTCTCGCGTCTGACACTATACGGGAATTTTTTACCTTTTCAAATCTGCCGAAAGTATAAGATTTGTAATAATTTAAGCCAGTAATTGTGTTTACTTAAGACAATGCTACATACTCAAGCCGAAAGAAAATTCCTTGTCAACAACCCCTTTGTATAAGGTCAAACCCTGGGACATTTATGTTTATTAATTGTGGTGACACTACTTATGACGTTATTTTACGCAAATCATTCACTATTTTGTTATTCGTTTGCGAGTTAAAGCAGTTTCAATTGCGATTTTGTTTTGACATTGAAAAATACTATATTCATAAGGTCAACTTTCCCGTAACTGTCCCACGAAAAGAGACCCGAGGAATATCTTTTTAACCAGAAAAGTTAAGAACACTATATTAATTTTCTGCAAATTTACTTGAAATTTAAAGCTTCCATGCCAAATATAGCATTTAATTCCTAGTAGTTTTCGGGAAAATCAATCCACAAAATGTGGGTCGTTGGGCATTAGAAACGACACGCTACGCTCGTCCTATAAATATGTACAGCCCAAACACTTGTTATTTACCTTAAAAAAAAAGCTAAAATGTGTGAGTTAAGTCATTAAAAACAATACTTATCCTCATCTAAAAGTCCAGTTTAGAAATAGGTTTCGAAATTTAGAAATCCGTTTTCTATTCGAACCCGGCAAGAAGTCATTATAAAGGCATTATAATTTATTAATAAAATATATGATAATGATTTAAATGAACAAAGATTTTGGAATAATTTTATTTCCGTGTATTATGCAATGTTAATCCGTGATTTGATTTTATAGTAATTGGACTGAGTAATATAAATAGTAAGTCCCATAATGGTAATTGGGTGAAATGGTTCAATAATAAATGATCCAGTTCAATGATTTTTAATTGTTTAAATTGAAGTGCATGTAAGCAACAGAAGTATGTTTATAATTTAGTGATCACATAACCAGAAAGTTCTCAAGAACTCTTTAGATTTAAGTTTATTTTAACCTGAACACTTTTGTTTAGTCTAAACATACACTGCTGGCCACTGTAAATGCAACACCCAGAAGGAAACATGCAAATAACATGAAATTTACAACATGCATTAGCGGAGGTGAGATATGCAAATGATTAGAATTTCAGCGCAGATGCACATCACGCGCGCCTGTGGCGCCACTTCAAAGCGCTATTTAAGGCTTGGAGATTTCGACGATTTCAAGTTCGGCAATTCTGTTTTTCTTGTGGTTTTTTCAAAAAAAAACGATCAATTATGCCTCGTCGAAAACAGCGATCATATTTTGATCAAGTATCCGAGTTTGACAGAGGAAGGATAGTGGCCTACCGAGATTGTGGATTATCTTTCAGGGAAATCGGTAGTCGTGTTGGACGAAACCAAACAACTGTAATGCGGATGTGATCGTTGGATGCAGGAGGGTACGACGGACCGGCGTGTTCCACCTCAGCGCATCCACCTCAGCGCACCACTTCACGTGATGACAGGCAAATTGTGCGCATGGCAGTGTGGGATCGCTCAGTCACATCACGAACCATAGCACAGCACATGCAGTCTGTAACGCATCATCCAGTGTCTGCGCGTACCATTCGACGCCGTTTACAGCAGAGTGGTCTGTCCGCAAGACGTCCATTGCTTTGTCTACTCTTCACGCAGAACCACAGACGTCTCCGCCGCCAATGGTGCGATGACAGAAGGATGTGGACGGCAGAATGGAATGAAATTGTCTTTACTGACGAGTCACGCTTCTGTCTGCAACACCACGATGGTCGGATTCGAGTCTGGAGACACCGTGAAGAGAGGATGCTGAACAGCTGCGTTATGCACCGCCACACTGGTCCTGCACCGGGTATTATGGTATGGGGCGGTATTGGATATCACTCTCGCACACCTCTAGTACGCATTGCCGGTACTTTAAACAGCCAGCGCTACATCTCCGAGGTGTTGGAGCCAGTTGTCCTTCCTTACCTTCAGGGCTTGCCCACAGCCATATTTCAACAGGATAATGCGCGACCACACGTGGCACGCATTGTCCAACGGTTCTTCGTCAATCGCCAGATTGAATTGCTTCCCTGGCCACCTCGCTCTCCGGATCTTTCGCCGATAGAAAACATGTGGTCCATGGTTGCTCTACGATTGACCCAGATTCCCTCCCCAGCTGCCACAGCAGATCAACTTTGGCAACGGGTGGAATCTGCTTGGTCTGCTGTACCCCAAGAACTGATCCAAAGTCTCTTTGAATCAATGCCGAGGCGTGTGGCAGCGGTGATCTCCAACAATGGCGGCTACTCTGGCTACTGATTTTTGCACCACACTTCACAGAAGTCTATAAATTTAATCATTTGATACTTGGTCAACATGTTATCTACAAAATAAATTTTGTTGTGATATCTCTTGTCTTTCTTGGTGTTGCAATTTGGGTGGCCAGCAGTGTAGAAAGTTTAACTATAAAACGCGAAACTGTTTCAAGAAAGTGGTGTACTATTTTATTAGTTTAACCAATGAGTTTGAAATTTTCTTTGACTATACTTAATATGTTCCTGGTCAAATTTCCTAATATGTAATCTGGCCTTAAACACCCTTCTTTGATATGTCACTCGACCAGAAAATAAATGTATTTACCATGTAAACATTACGATAATGTGGATAACATCTTTGTGTTCCACACCGTGGGCTTCGGTTCGATTCCGGAGCACGGCTTGGTTGTCATTTGGGGTAAAGTCAACCTTCCACCTGAAATAGGAAACCCCGTCTTGAAAGGGAAGCTGTGAAAATATCACTGTCCACCACTGGTTATATCATTTGTGTAAAAACAATTTGTCTGTATATCTCTCTCTATATATTGTCTTCTCTCTCTTCATATGTACTCTGGAATGGGGACCTTGTCTGGTGGCTCTAAGGACATAAACATTTTGTCGACAGAACGTGGATGTTGATTACATCAAAGAAAAAATTGTAAGTAATATTTATCCGCAGAAGAGGCTAACTATTTATTTTTACCATTTTATTCTTAAAATTTTACAAATGTGCTACATTTCCTATAAATTTTAAGATCTATACATAACACAGACGCATATATGTGGATTACACGAGTTTCTACTTTTCCTTACCAAACTAACAAACGTAAGCCTCAAACTGATGACTGATAAGCAAAACAGGTTTGGTACTTGTTGGATTATTCTTAATAGTTTAAGCAACCTTGATAAAGATTCATTCAAACATAATTCATTGACAAGAAAGAAGGATACTAACCCATTTAGTTACAGACAAAGAAATTTTCGAAACCGGTTTTAATTTAACTAAGGAAAAAAAGAAGCAGTAACTACCTAAGTTACGGTTTACCAGGAAAAATCGGGAGAATAGCTCTTGATATATTAGATAAAGACAGGGAAATCCCTCTCGGTTTCTAGCGATAAATCGTTTTAAGAGAACCATCAGTATCTCCAAAATTCATGCGTGCGTGTAATTCATATTACGGAACAGCATTTGTTCAACAAATGTTAAAACACGCATTTCATGAAACCTCATGTCTAAGTAAACGATTCGTCACGAAGCTTCGATTTTAGAAGCCAAAGTCTGAATAGCAACTCAGAAAACTCTTTAAAATTTAATTAATAAAACTTGTAATGCCTGCAGTCACGCAAGTCAAAGCTAAATATATTAATTAAGTATGTCATCTCTCGTCTTTTTTCTAGCGTACAGAACAGCCAATAATTAAAGTAATTTTCGACTTATAGAATTTATTCTGAGCACAGAAATCCTAAAGATGCCAAAAGGTTTCTTTCCCAGTATGAAATGGGTCTACATTAAGGTGACCAGACGTCCCGCTTTTGGCGGAACAGTCCCGATTTTTAACAATTTGTCCCGCGTCCCGCGGCGTTTTAAAAAAATCCCGATTTGTGGAAAGTATGCACGATAAGCTAGGAAACGGCGGGATAACGGGAAGGGAATATACGATTTTCGGCGGCCATGTGGCTATTTAGCCAGGATATGAGTTTAATATTATTTTTGCTAATTTCATTATGTTAAACTTTAATAATAACAAATAATTGTTGAGAACTGATTATCAAAGTTCGCATTGTTGATCAGTTGTTAGAATTCGAATTTTGAAACAAACCATGTTCCACACAATAATGCACTAAAAATTGTGGAATAAGCGCTGTCTTTACCAGGAACTAATGCTACGACTGAACGCGTTTTTTCTACGGTAAATAAAGTGTGGACATCAGAAAAATCACAATTAAGTGTTGAGACTTTGAAAGCCATTTTATGTGTGAAATATAATTTAACAAATTCTTGTGGAAAATTTTATGGCCTTTTAAACAACGACAGCAATCTACTAAAAAATACTCACGCAAATGAGAAATATGCCAAAAATTAAAATAATACTATACATAATTTTCTTTTATTTATTATATTTGTAAATTGTACCTATGTTGAAATTTAAAAATATATATTACAATACTATTTTTGCGTTCTATGAAAATTTTGTTGCTCCATATAGACCAAATTTTTAATCAAGAACATCACCCCCCCCCCCCGCCGGTCAATGGTGTCCCGCTTTATCAATGTTAAAATCTGGTCACCTTAGTCTACATACACATAACAGGGATATATGACGTACGGACTAGAGTATTCCAATTACTCATTTAATGAGACCGTGTAAATTCAACATAGAGGAGAAACAAGTCTTGTATATGTTAAAAGTATTTTTAAATATTACGTAGAATTATATGTGGTTATTAATCATCATCATGTTTGGCACGACGGGAGGGGGGAGGGCCTTCTATTGAAGATTCCTCCTGGACAACCTATTCCTAGACCTGGTCTGTCAGTTCCTCACTCCAATCACTCTAAAATCCGATTCAACAGAGTCAAGCCATCTTAGTTTTGGCCTTTCTCTTATCCGACTAGTAAAGGCCCTTGCAACAAAAATCTTCTTTACTGGATTTTTTTCTTCCATTCTAGCAATATGAGATGCCCAGTTCATTCTTTTAATTTTAAAACTTTTAATAGTATCGGGCTCTTTAAAAAATCTATAGATTTCTTATATTAAAACGTCTCCGTCATAGACCATTTTCTTTGACAACACCAAGAATGCTTCTGAGAACCCTTCTCTCGAAGACTACAATTCAGTATTCTCCATTTTTTGTTAGAGACCAAGTTTCCGGAACCGTACTTTAGGACCGGTATAATGATAGTTTTATAGATAAGAAATTTATAGAAAAATAGCTTTATATATACGTGGTTATTACTCGTGTTAATAAACATTTTGATTTAACTGAAATTATCAGATTCAAATTAAATGTTCTACATTTAGCAACTTAAGTCGATTTCATTCAAAGACTTCCAAAATAATTATGTTAAAAATCTAATCATAATTTTAAAGATTACAGCAACACACCATTGCCTTATGCTAGAGATATTTATGTGATCGCAGAAAAACCTAGACATCCATCTATGGCCTTTCTGTGATCTTACTGTGGCATAATTCATGACATTTTTTATAAATTAAAAGTACTGATGACTACTGAGAATGGGGTAGAGCATCGAGAATTACTCATCAACACTCATCTTGTTTCCCAGTGTCGCCAAAACTAACGCCTAACAGTACCTTAGTTGAAAATGTATTGCCAGTTTACGATAACTTCGGTTTAAACTTTACTTTTCGGGTCTTTACCGAGCTTAACTATGTTTCTGCCTAAACTAGTAAGCGAATCACATTCAGAGACGAATATGAAATTCAGAGAATAAATATCTTCCAAGTAAACTTTATCAAATTTAAATCAACTTTTGGGGGTATGCTCATTTAATATTCGAATTTTAGATCAGATAGAAGCATATAACTGAAAATTTCCCTATCCAGTGGTTTATGGATTCTTTATATAAAAAAAAGTTCCTTTGAAAGAGGTCTTTTAAGCTAAATTCGAAAGAGGAAAAATTTCTGATCACCATCCGAAATTGGTGACTTTATTGAGAGACAATGGGCAATAAAAGGCCTTATTCTTCAGATGGTTAACTAGAAATCTTAGAAAGATAGATGACATTATCCTATTACGAGAAGTTCAAAATTAAAATATATATATATATATATATATATATATATATATATATATATATATATATATATATATATATATATATATATATATATATACTAGCTGAATACCCGTGCTTCTCTACGGAGTATATTCAAATTAAATACAACGGTCAATGTATGTAATTAACGCCAAAAAAATATATGTACATTTATAAAAAAAGTCATAACGTATATTTTTATATACAAAATAATGTGGAAGAAAATATTCAAATTAAATACAACAATAAATGTATGCAATTAATTTGTATGTTTAATATCCATAAAACACACTAATTTGAAATAAATTCTTAGAAAACTTCCATCTCAATTAGTATTTGGTTAAATTTTATCTTTTACGGAATTTTAATTTTTTTTTGTCAATTTATTTCGTTGTTATGCACGTGACGCAAAATTAATCTTTAAAAATTCACCAAAAATCATAAAATGGAGGTAAAGACTCGAAAAAGGTTTAATTTTAAAGGAATTTTTATGATCTCTCTATTGATATAAATTTTATAACCCTCAGATTATTATTTTAAATGCAAACTTTAAAGAATGTAACAAAAAAAGCTTAAAAATTTAATTTTTTAAAAATCTTAAAGGGGGGAGCTAAGAAAGAATTTTTCAAAATTCTTTCTTAGCTCCCCCCTACACTATAAGAAGAATCGCCATGCAAAATTTCAGCCCTTTAGGCTCAGCGGTTTGGTCTGTGCTTTATCTGTCAGACAGTCAGTCAGTCAGTTACAGAACTGTTATATATATATATATATATATATATATATATATATATATATATATATATATATATATGTATATGTATGTATGTATATGTATATAGCTAGCAAAAATTTATAAACAGCACAGATGCAGTCGGGGAACAGATTAAGAACTTTTGTTTGGTTTCAACATCTCGAAGTCAGATTAGCCATACTGGAGATCCATTTAACAGTTGTGGACACACTGAAGGAAATATCATCACAAGACTGCCAGACTTAGCTACGAAAGTGGAAAGGGAGACGCGCATTACATTGCAATGCATCAACACAAAGAGAAAGCCGTAGCTCGACGGCCGAACTACCAAATATCGCAGGGAAGATCTTCTTTTCAGCGTATATAGTGAATATTGTCCAATTTTAACATTAGGGCTTGGAATTATTTAATTGATTAGAATCAGTCATATGGCCTACAACAATGTATTTGTCATGTGATGAATGATGAAATAGTCGCGTGATTTTCCCAGGATCACGCACGCATTACTACGTTTTGTTAGTAAGCGAGATATTTCAAAACAAGTCTTATTTATCATCAAGTGCCTGCTTAATGATCGGCCCATGCATTAAGGGACAGTATAAATTGTCAATTACTTTTTGGTCGCCTTTTGGAAAAGTAGTTATGCTTTATTAAAAAATAGAATTTGGAATGCGCTTTAAAACTAATTTAGGAGGACGCGTTTTTTTCATTACTTACTTACACACACACATATATATATATTTATATATATATATATATATATATATATATATATATATATATATATATATATATATAATTGGTTACCTTGATTTAAAGGAAATGTAAGAAAAAAAGTTCATTTCTATTCTACAGATTCCATGCGATTACGTTTTTTCCTTAAAACTTTAAAATAGGAATTTTGCAACGACACTGAATTTTCTCCAATGTCAACTACTATGGCTCGTGTCAGTATTTTCGTCATGCATCGTTACATCAAAACTGATCTGTAACTTATCCCATATACAAAGTTATTAAGTGTTGAAAAACGTAAATTTTAATGTCTGTTTTTCCGTTTAAAGAAATAGTTGCTCATTTTCCCATAAGTAAGGAAATATTTTTCTCCAGAGAAAAATTGAAATCGAAGTCCGGTTTGTAAAAATCTGATTGCAGTTTCACACCAAAATTTTTCCCTTTCTCAGATTTTCTTTTGCTTCTTTCATTAAATATGAACATTAATATAATTTAGGCATCGTTATCTGAAGAAGACTGGCAGGTGGATTCAAGACATGATTTCATGTTGCTGTCTGACGCCGCTATTTTTCTTTGACGAGTAGTCTGCCGTCAATCAGGTGAGCTGAAGCGCGACCCAAATTAATTAAGCGATGTCTGCAAAGGATGGAAAAGCAATGTTTTGTCTGAAACATTCGTTTATTCTTCACCAGTGTTCCGCGAAATTTGCCATGATTTTTTCTCATCTAAATATTTCAATTTTGTAGAAGTTTTTAAAATAAAAATTTATGTCTATATTATCTTTTTATAGTTCATTTATAACAAAAGTCAGTATTTGTAAATCTTATACTAGTATCCATTCTACTGTAACCGTCTGTTTTTGTTCATTATCTTCAATAATAATTGTGTCTGGCATTGTGTACGGATAATTTGTAATAAACATTTTTAAAAGTAAGATACGCTGAAAACAGAAACGCGTAATTAGAAAGCTTCAAACAAGGAAAAAAAATAACAATAACTATAACCCTTTCTGGGTTTTTTTTCTTCTTTTGCTTGGAGCAATATACTTTAACGTTTATTTTTTTCTTAGCTTATTATCAATCTTTTTTTTAATAGAATATATGTTAAAGTCTGCAAGCCTTTTTTTATTGTTCATTTAAAGAGTTTGCTGAATTATATAGACATTCAGCGTTCCGCTAAAAATAAATTTATATAATAGTGCTCTGCGTCTCTTAAAATGTTAAAAACCACTGCATTAGTTTTTCCGATATGTAGTCTGCCTTAGACGGAGTATGGAGCTGTTCCCATTACATCCCTCAACGTCAACGTTATTCGCATCGAGAAACTTTTAGCTGGTACAGTGCTCATGGCGATTAGCAGCGAAGTTATTGCACGCTTTGGTTGTTTAAACATTTTTCGACCCTGATACAGATGATTTTATACTGTGAACCTTTAAGGCCTATTCACATTGCATTCGGAGAGTTGCGTTACATTACTACGTTAGGTCCGAGATTGTTGATGCGACCTGTGATTGGTTTGACGTATCACGTGGTCAATGAATTGTACTCTATAATCTATGATTTGTTACAATTTTTAACGCTGACGCTATGCACTTCTCCGGATTCAGTTTGAACAGGCCACATATCAAAATTACATTATATCTTGTGTTAACTGCAACTGTTCATTTTAAACACATGATACTTCAGTTCTGTAACTAATCTTCGTGGATAATTCTTTATGAAGAAACAGTTTTATTAAAGTGACATACTTAGCAAACACGGCACATCCCTCTCCTCTCAACTAAGAGCGTTGGCTTTGAAAATCACGACCTGCAGATATTTAGAATTTCCCGGTGTCTGAAGTGACTATCAGTAATTCAGGCACTGGTCAGCTCAAAAATGAAGGGAACTAGTACCATTCCACTCTACATGTAGCAAAGTTTAGATCAGATATTGAATGAAAAATACGAGCAATAACTGAACTACAGGTATCCCTCGACTTACGACCGTTCGCACTTACGACCGAAATTTTTATTTTATTTTTACTTAGTTTTATTTTTTTTCTGCAAAAGTATTGTTCCTCGAATGTACAGTACATACGTTTTGAAACGAATGTAACTCCTTCAGTATCCGAACAAGCAGATCCTTTGGCTGAAGTTACAGATCTGATCTTAAAGTTTGGTGAGAAACTCAATCTGGAAATTGACAACGAAGATATCAACCAGTTTATTGAACATGATCCGGAAGAGCTAACCAATGAGGCTTTGCAAGTGATTGCAACACATTCTGCTGCAGAAGAAAAGACGAATACAAGCGAACAAGCCGAAGTACGATAAAAAAAAATTTGTTTTGAAAGAAATGGCCTCAGCTTTTCTCTAAATTAATAAAGGATTAGAACAATTAGAAGCAATGGATCGAAATAAAGAAAGATTCACAAGTGTAAATCGCCGTATTCAGGAAATCTGGCTGTTTACCAGACAATATACAAGGAAAAGAAGACGCAAACTGTTAAAAATACCTTGGATAACTTTGTTAAAAAAACTTGCAACGTATCATCCGTCGCGAATTCTAAATCAATGGATTGTACTAACATAATAAGTAGTAATGAAGAATAATAATAATTTATGTCTTCTAAATAAAGTACAATGTATTTTAAATTACTTAAGTATGTATGAAAGAAAAAAAATTATGTATGTACATATATAAAAAAAATTTTGTTTCAAACTCGATTTACGACCAATGTCTCGGTCCCTGTTACCTCCAATAGTCTCTCTCATCAACAGTCTTCTATTAGATCAGGGATTCCTATATGATGATAAAATAATACAATTTTTTTTTTATTTCATTATTCGAATTGATCAGTTGTCAAAAGATAGTAACTAACTTATTGAAAGGTTTTTAAGCGATAGTACTCTGTTTAATTGTTGTTTCTAAACTCTCAGAGCATCAGTACATGTAAACCAACAGTAATTTTTACGAATACTATAGTTTTTCTTCATTATGTTAAGTGATAGCAGAAATGCAATGATCTAAAAGTAAAAAAGTAACTTCAAGTTAAAAATGCAGTTTTGGAGGAATAAACACATTTTAAATATAAATTTAACAGGCATTTTCCTGGTACTGCGAGTAAAAATTCTTTAGTTTTTGTACTTGTCACAGGTACTCTAGTTATTTAGTTGTAAATGGTCAAAACATCCATTATGAGTGTAAAATCCTCAACTGAATAATAATAAAAATTGAGCATAAAAAAACTAAACTAAGAGCATTCACATCTTTCATAAGAAAAAGTATAAAAGGAAAATTATATTTAGTGGCTTATGTCAACAATTTCTCTGCTGGTTTTTTTTTTAAAAAGGATTTTCCTAAACTGTTCACTCTTTTGAATCCGAAGGCCGTGCTCCCACTTTGAGGGCCGTGCTCCCACTTTGAAAGTCATAAAGGCAGAGTACTTAAGTGATCAGCAAAACGATGATTTTTTTTTTTAATCTCTTATCTCACTTCCTTGTGTTATATTTTTGCCCATGCGCAAAACTCATTTAAACCTTTCATAACAGTCCATTAACATCATGATGTGGTTCAATAAATGCACTTGTTATGATGTAGTAAAATGCAGTTTATTTTGTTGTTGATCAAATAATCCAACCAAGGCTAGTGACCAGTAAATTATTTACCAGACAAGTTTCAAACTTTTTTATTTTCTCTAGTACAAAGTAGTGCAAAGCACTGGAAAAAATTTTCGATTCGCATGTGTAGCAAAATTTGAAATCAGCCTTTTTTTTTAAGAAAAGTAAAGGTTTCTCTCTCTCTCTCTCTCTCTCTCTCTCTCTCTCTCTCTCTCTCACTCTCTCACTCTCTCTATGAGTGCGTTCGAGCGTGCGAACTTTCTTATCTACGTGGCACGATGCCTAGGGGTTATTAAAAACTTCCAACAAGGACACAATCACACTATTGATAACAATAACAATTTAATTAAACAACAAACAAAAGAGATATGATGCCAAGAAGCTTTTCGCTCCGGTACAAAAACAGACAGCATACATACATCCCACTCGCCTATTCGCGTCGGGGTCTTGAAACTCCCTCCCTCACCAACAAAATGTTGTACATGTACAAAATGAGGGGGTATATCAGAGGGGTAGTGCGCGCCTGTAGTGGCGGGAATTACAAATACCGACCCCATATATATTGTTCCGTTTTCTGGGTTTGATGGGATTGAATAAATTCTCTTCAGAAAGTGCACACAAAATAAAATTTATTATTCTGTAAATTCTTCAGGAACATACGCAAATTTCAAACAGAAAACAAGTAACAGCTGTCTTCTATAACGCAAAAAACTCTAAAAACATAAGTCAGGATAACAGAGTCTTCAATACAATACTCGCCTAGCGCGCTTTCAATACATTAAATTCTCAGCAGAAAAGAACACTGAGTTCCAGGTTCCAGGTATTTCAACTTGTCGGAGCTCCAAGGTCTGTAGGACTTTATCTCCAATTGTAACATTATGCATCAGAAATATATTTGCTCAGCAGCTAATTAAATATCATAAATAGGTCCTTATCAGTAAAAACATAATACAAGTAACATAAGTAATCTAATATATAAAAATGAATGTTTGTATCTCTGTAATTGTATAGAAATCCACAGTTTAGGAGCAACGATCGTGAAATTTTACATACAGACGTCTTTAAAAACAGCCGAGGGTCTGAAGAACTTCAAAAATCGAAATTAATTACCGTTGATTTTTAATTAATAAAAAACCAACAATTTGTAAGCTGTTACACTTTGTGGAATCACCCCTCTGAATATGGCATCCACGTTAGGGTTAGCGGGCAAACAGCGAGCGAAAAGATAAAAATAAATAAAATCAAAAAGTTTCAAGTTATATATTAAACCAGAATAATAAATGAAAATAATAATCTTTCAAGTCAGATTTTATACTCTAAAATAAATCGGATCCTACGGCATATTGACACTCTCACACGCGATGGAAAATTCGAATCAACCACGCTAAGTGTCACGATCTTTTTTAATCGCTACGGCAATCCCCCTAGCTTATGTCTTTATGTCTATTGAAGAGTTAAAGACTATGCTTCTATCCTGCTAACTTATTTCTCACTTAAAACTCCTCTTACTCCATAAATGTATGTATATTCACCAACCCATAGCAATTTTCCAAAAAACTCATTGCGTATATTTTTTACTTTACTCACCAATTTTGTGTATAATCGTGGCATAGTCGTTAAAACGCTTCATTTGGTACCCCGTAAGACTCGGGTTCGAGTACGAGATAGTGCAAATTTTGCTAAACCTGTATTTTCAGCTTTTTTATGAAGGCTTTTTTATTTCAGCTTCTATTTTATTATTTTTTAAATTATTATCTTTATTTTATTTTATTATTTTTTAAATTATTATTTTTATTTTATTTTATTATTATTTTTAAATTTTTTTTTTCAGCTTTTTTATGATGAAAGACCGAATATAGCTGAAATCTGAGGAGTTTATTCTACATTTTTATATTTTTCGAGTACGAGATAGTGCAAATTTTGCTAAACCTGTATTTTCAGCTTTTTTATGAAGGCTTTTTTATTTCAGCTTTTATTTTATTATTTTTTAAATTATTATCTTTATTTTATTTTATTATTTTTTAAATTATTATTTTTATTTTATTTTATTATTATTTTTTAATTTTTTTTTCAGCTTTTTTATGATGAAAGACCGAATATAGCTGAAATCTGAGGAGTTTATTATACATTTATATATTTTTAATTGGTTTTCATATTATTAATGTGTATAACATTTCGTATGCTTTTTTTTCTATGTTATTTATACTGTGTTTAGTTTTTTAATGGATTTTGGTAGGTTTATTATAAATTTATATATTTTATGTTTTACTTTCCAGGATTTTTTGCTCCACTGATAAAGGCTAAATCTTTTCTATGTTATTTATACTGTGTTTAGTTTTAAAATTGATTTTGATTAACAAACATTCATCAATAATTTATTTCTGGGCATTGTATTGCTAACAATTAGGATAACTAACAATTTTTGAAGGACGCGATTTTCGATTCACAGATGTGCAATAGATGGCGCCACTATTTTAAACTTTTAG
Source organism: Dolomedes plantarius (assembly GCA_907164885.2). Taxonomy (NCBI): domain Eukaryota; kingdom Metazoa; phylum Arthropoda; class Arachnida; order Araneae; family Dolomedidae; genus Dolomedes; species Dolomedes plantarius. The sequence continues at coordinate 169,651,391 of OU015492.1, forward strand.
TATTCTATAAACCAACACCTCCTAAACGTGTTCCTAAACGAACGGTACATTCAAATTAAATACAATGTCACTGTATGCAATTAATGCCAATATATATATATATATATATATATATATATATATATATATATATATATATATATATATATATATATATAATAAATACGGCGATCAATGTATACGATGGATGTAAAAAAAACAAAAAATATATTAATAAAAAAATCGTAAGGGATATTTTTATAGACAAAATAATGTAGAAGAAAATATTCAAATTAAATCTCATAGGACATACTAAAGAATATAGTACAGTTAATGTAGTACAATTTGAGGAACATATCTTTTACATTATTTTAATATTTTTTTTAATAATGTCCAATCGTCTGCTGCATTAGCAAGAAAAAAAGTATTTTTTTGCCTATTTCGTTGTTATGTGAAGATAAATTTATTTAAAGTAACAGAAAAAGAAATCACGTGATCAGCGTTTAATAAATTAACCTTTTACATGCCAATGTTTCTTTTTTGGAACACCATGTTTAATATTTTTAAAAAATAAACTGTGATATCTGTCAGTTTGAAAAAATTACCGTATATTATAGAAGGCATGATTGATTTTTTGACTTTTTTTTTTCAAATATGAATATTTTAGCGTAGAAAAATTTCTAAAAATCAGCTTTTTTCACAATTTTTACAGTACGTAAGAAAAAAAATTCTATAAAATTCCTAAAAATTCAAATCCACCCAAAAATTTCCCCATCGTACTTGCAAAGGACAAGTTTAACGAGTTAATAAAATAAATTAAAATAATAACAAGAAATATTTCCTCAAGACTGCGTAAAATGCAATGTTCCAAAAAAGGAACATTGGCATGTAACGATATACAAAAGCAGTGATATCACACGTGATCAGTGATTCTGCCGTCTGATTACTAAGAAAATTCAGCCGAACTTACAAAGCTGTATGCCCTACAAAAAGGAGACTCTTTAGGCGTCGACGCAAATGACATTCGGCAGTTTCTTGGATTACTGTTGTTTAGTGGCTATCACTCAGTACCTGATGAAAATACATATTGGAGCTCTCAGGAAGATTTGCATATCCTAATTGTTAACAATACAATGCTCAGAAATAAATTTCGGATGTTAAAAAGTATTTCCACATTGTTGATAATAGTAAATTGGAACCAGGCGATAAATTTGGGAAAATTTCTCCCTTTTATAAAGAGGTTGGAAAAAATTTTCGTCAATTTGGATTTTTTTCATGAAAATATGAGTATCGATGAATCCATGGTTCCGTGTTATGGACATCGTTCGGCTAAGGTGTTCATACGTGGAAAGCCAATTCGCTTTGGTTTCAAAGTTTGGATGATCTGCTCAGCAAATGGTTATCCTTATGCTATGTCTATCTACGGTGGAAAAAGTTCGAAAAATGAAAATTTGACACTTGGATCAAAAGTCGTCTCCGAACAATTATCTTTTATTGACAATCCAGAGAAACGCAAAATATTTTTCGATAACTTTTTTTACATCGTACAGTCTGCTGACAGATTTATCTAACAAAGGCTTTAAGGCAATCGGCACAGTGTGAGATTCCAGAACGGGACAATGTTCTCTTAAAACAGCAAAAGAAATATCGAAATTTCAACGTGGAGAGTTTGATTACCGATGCGATGGAGAAGTTTATATGTGCCATTGGAACGATAGTTTTATTGTAACTATTACATCAAATTTTATCACTCACGAACCATTAGGAAGAGCAAAAAGATATGTCCGAGCTAAAATAAAAGTTGATTTTCCTTAACCTTACATTATAAAATTATATAATAAAGGAATGAGTGGAGTACACCTGTTGGACCGACTTCCTGGAAGTTATCGAGCAAAGTTACGCAGCAAAATATGGTACTTTATTCCTTGATCATAGTGTGGCATGTAAAAGGTTAAATTCTAAAAACTAATCTTTAAAAATTCACCAAAAATCATAAAAGGGAGGTAAAGATTCGAAAAAGATTTCATATTAAAGGAATTTTTATGATCTTTTTCGTGATATAAATTTTATAACCCTCAAATTATTATTTTAAATGCAAACTTAAAAAAAGTTACTAAAACAACTCAAAAATTTAATTTTAAAAAAATCTAAGAACTTTTCAAAAATTTTTCTTAGTGCACTCCTACACTATAAGAAGAATCGCCATGCAAAATTTCAGCCCTTTTATTTCCCGCGGTTTGGTCTGTACGTTGTATGTCAGTCAGTCAGTCAGTTAGTTACGGAACTGTTTTATATATATATATTATTATTACTATCTTTATATCGTAACGCCGTTAACTTCATGCGCACGCATTATTTTCCTATGCTTTTTTTATCTTTATTATAGCGTAATTTTCATATGATTTTAAACAACAATAATTTTTAACTGGCATTCAATTCGCTGTTAAAACTTTATATTTACACCCTATTTAACAGAAGTAGGGTGTAAATTTTTCAAAGAGGATGTTTCAAGACCCAACTTCAAAGAAGTAGAGTGTAAATTGTAGGGTAGAAAGTTGGTAAAATCAAAATTTTGTGCAATGTATTTAATTTCTCGATTAAAAGTAGTTTTTTTTCTAAAAATTAATTTATTTCGCTTGAAAAGCTAAATATTTTATGCACGCGGTTTATATTATTATTACTATCTTTATATCATAAAGTTAACTTCATATGCGAGCATTATTTTCATATGCTTTTTTTATTATTATCTTTATAATAGCTTTATTTTCATATGCTTTTAAACAACTATCGTTTTTATTCATATTATGTTGGTTTTTTATTAATTAAAAATTAAGGGTAATTAATTTCGATTCCGGAAGTTCTTATTATCTTTATTTTCATATGCTTTTTCATTTACGAATTATTCAAATGTTGGTTAAAAAACTTATGTAATTCATACATTTGCGTGAGTTTAATTATTGTAATTAATAAATTTATATTTCTGGAGAGGATGTTTCAGGTTTTAGTGGTACTATGATGAAAGGCTGAATCTACCAAAATTCTGAGGAGTTTATTATGGAGAGAAAAGGAATTTAATATGTAGAGGATGTTTATAGGAGTTTAATGTGGAGAGGAGTTGAATGGTTTGCAGCCCTCAATCAAACACTTCATTTTTTAAAAGGCAACGCTAGAGTCATATCATGGTTCTATTGGAAATTTCAGCTAAACCTGTAATTTCAGCTTCTTTTTATGCCCAAATGATAAAAGGCTAAATCTAGCTGAATTCTGAGGAGTTTATTATAATTTTATATATTTTTATTGGGTTTTCATTTTATTCATGTGTATAAGATTTCACATGTTTTTTTCTATGTTATTTAATACGTGTTTAGTTTAAAATTAATTTTGGTTAGCAAACATTAGACAATTTGACATTTTTACTTTTCAGATTTTAGTGCTTCAATGATGAAAGGCTGAAATTCCTGAATTCTGAGATGTGTATAACATTTCACATATACTTTTTCTATGTTATTTATAATGTGTTGATTTTGGTTAACAAATATTGTTAAAATCCCGGGCAATGCCGGGTACTTCAGCTAGTAGTAAAATAAAAGCAAACGCCGGGAATCGCACCCGGGAGAAAAAATTACAAGGTGCACGCGCATCCACTGGGCCAGAGTTGCCACAGTTATTTAAGAAAAATGAGGAAGATATTCGCACTGAGGTTATAGTAAAGTTCTAGGGGGTTGGTAAAAATGCAAGAGGGAGGATTTTAAAAATAAGAATAAGTAACCAAGATAGAAGAGACAGTGTTAGCTCTTAAGAAAATACGTCCGAGGGCGTTTGCGGTTAGCACGGTGGGAGTAGTCATAGTCGGGAAACTCAGCTATAATCTAATTGCAAATGTTAGGAATCTTATCAAAAGAATTCTTAGAGAGTTTAAGTGCAGTTTCCTTGAAGGAAAGGATGCTGAAGTCTCGTCGTATGGTTTCATTAGACATATAAAGGATCGCTCGGCGAATACGTCTGAGAGTCAAGTTCTGGATGACCTCCAGTTTACGGATATGAGTTTTCGCGGCGTAGAACCAGACCGGTATTGCATAAAGAGCTACGGGGAGAATAACTTGTTTAAAAAGAAGGACTCTGTTTCTCATGGAAAGATGGCTATTGAAGATGGCAGTATATTAAGGAGCGAAGTTGCATGGTAACAGCGTTACATTTCTGTACTAGTTTATCGACATGGAATTTCCATGTCAGCCTGCGATCAAGGGTCACACCAAGATAGATCACAGTGTTCTCCCAGTCAATAGGCGAATTTTAAAGGTAAAGCTGGGGGGATTACAGTAAGGATTGGAAAAGAAAATTGAGTGGCACTTAGAGGGGTTGATTCGAATTTCCCATCGCGTGAACCAACTCTCTAAAGTGTTGATATGCCGTTGGATCTGACTGGCAAGATAATTAATGTTGTGAGAGGTAGAGAGGATAGCTGTATCGTCCGCATACACTGAGTTCCAATGACAATGGCAGGTATATTTATAGACTTCCAAAGCGCCCCCTATCGGCCGGCCAGCTAGAAAGTTTCAGAAAATCTGAGAAAAGGCTAGAAGATTGGCGACCATGTGGCGCCATATCGCCAAATTTAGTGATATATCGCCAAATTTGGAGACCAAAATCAATCACCAAATCCATCGCCAATTTGGCGATAACTCTCATATTTGGCGAGATTACCATAGACTTGTAAAATTCGTAACATTGCTCCCTCCTCAAGGACTGCGCATCTCGGGCAGTACAGCCCCTGTACAGGAAGCATTACTTACAATACATAATAAAAAACTAAACTATAAAATGACAACTAAAATTAATACAAAATCAACACGCATACAGACAAATACATCATATAATTAATAAATACATACAAGGAACATCTAATTACTTTAAACAACATTAATAAAACAAAACTTACTTAAGGATTATTTACACTAAATAAAATGTTTCATACAAAAAGAGAACGACCATGTTCTGTACATTTCTTTTATCTATTAACTATGGCCATAGTAAGGAGCTAGCCTATCATAATGCACTATTCTAGGCTTAGAATTAGACGATTTTCTAATACGAACCATGACATAATTCAGTCTTTTTAGGACTGTATACGGACCATCCCAAGACGACTGTAACTTGGGAGAAAGTTCTTTACGTCGAATCGGGTTCCAGAACCATACTTTGTCAGCTTCATGGAATTCATGTCTTGTTAATTTCGTTTCGTACCGGGTCTTCATCTTCTCCTTCGCGATATTGTTCCGCTCACGGGTGAAGTTATGGACGTGATCAAAACGGGCCTCGAGTTCACAGGTATACTCCTCAGGCGATGAAGGTGTGTCTGGAGGGCGTCCGCACAGGATATCACATGGGAGACGGAGGTCACGATCAGTAGTTTCGTGAACAGCTATGGGCTTTAGTTCAGGATCTTCCAATTGATCTTTTCGAACATCGTCATCCCTCCATGGACCTGGCTCTGGTGACTTAGAAACTGTAGTTTGTCTTGCTACGGGATTTATAACATTGAATTTCTTTTCCACTCTGGAACAATAAGGGCAGCTTCCAGAACAGGGTTTTCGTGATAGGAAGTCTACAATCCCCTGTTTCTTGGGAGTGTTCTTCGCTCCCGAGTCTTGGCACACTTGGCTATTTCTTCGGGTGTGGCCTTCGCCGCAACTCCAGCATTTTATGACTTGTCGTCTCTCAGCCTTAACTGGTCTTAAAGCACTGGCCTGTTTTGTCAACACGTCTATTCTTTCCATTTAATATTCAATTGAACATTCGAGAGATTCGGTATCGTTCGAAACCGTAATAGAATGGCGAGGTTTTTGTGAAGCTTGTTGGGTTGCTTCAAACTTCATGGCATAAACTAAGGAGGACTTCAGATCTTTAATATCCGTCATTCGAAGTGCCTTCTGAATTTCAAAGTCGCGAACCCCATCGATAAAATTATCTAAAGCAAGATTTTCCCGTACTTCCGCAGGTCAGTCTGACCAAGCGAGATGGAAAAGCCTTTTGACGTCTAATGCAAGTTCTTGTAGCGATTCATTTGGCTTCTGTTGATGAGATTCAAGCTGGAGCCGGCTATAGTCCTTCAAACACTTCTCGCCAAAGCGTAACTCCAAAGCACCTGAAAGTGCGCCAAAGTCTAATCGCTGCTCTTTTGGAATCGTCAACAAAATATCCACCGAGATATAGCCAATTGACACGCTTTTGTTACAGAGTCCCATCCATTGGCGTCCGCCACAATCGAGAATTGAGTTTTGTAAACTTGCCAAGAAGATTTTCCATCATAGGTTGACAGCTTAATGGGTGGCCGGGACGTGACAGATATACAGTTAGAATCTTCAGTAACTTAAATATTTGACAATTTCTGTTCTAAAATCTGTACTTTTCTTGAAACGTTTTTAAATTTTCCCTCTAAATTTTCAACTTTGTTGTCAACTTTATCAAATTTTTCTTCTAAATTTTCTTTTAAAACACCAATATTTGTTTCAAAAATATTAAATTTGTGTTCCACATTCTAGAATTTTTCTTCAATTTTGTCTTCCATTTCTGTCACTCTTTCATTCACGTTAGTTATAATTCCACACTTTAATTATTCCTGACCAGCCGATATTTCCTTTATCTCTTCTTGAATGGCTATTATGTCTTCTTGACCTTCAGACATTTCTTTCTTTATCTCCTCTTGAATGGCTTTCATCTCTTCTTGACCTGCAGATACTTCTCTCTTTATCGCTTCTTGACCTGCAGATATTTCTTTTATCTCTGTCGCAATGTTGTTTTGCATAGCCGTCATAGCAGCAATAATCTGTTGAAATTCATTTTCCAAAGCTTGAGCCGTACCAGGTTTATCAGCCATCGATCTTGTAATAGGCATTCAATCCCTACACCACTGACACCAAAATGTTCCGTTTCCTGGGTTCGATAGGATTGAATACAATCTCTTCAGAAAGTGCACACAAAATAAAATTTATTATTCTGTAAATTCTTCAAGCGCATACATAAATTCGAACAGAAAACACGCAACAACTGTCTTCTATACAGCAGAAAACTCTAAAAATGCAAGTCAGGATAATAGAGTCTTCAATACAATACACGCCTAATGCACTTTCAATACATTCAATTCTCAGCAGAAAAGAACACTCAGTTTCAATGTCAATGTCAGGTATATTTATAGACTTCCAAAGTGCCCTCTATCGGTCAGCAAGCTAGATATCACTTGTTGATTTCAGAAAGGTCTAGAAGGTTGGCGACCATTCGGCTCTATATCGTCAAATTTGGTGACCAAAATGTCACCAAATCCATCGCCAATTTGTCGATAACTCTCATATTTGACAAGATTACCATAGACTCGTATCATTCGTAACAATATTAGAAGTATACTCCATGTTTAATATTTTAATTTGGATATCCTTGGAATGGGGTACCATAAAAGATTTGCTGGAGCAATAGCCTGTTTAACATCATTCTATGATTTTTCGGAGAGATCGTTCTTTTGCAGTTGCTCGGATCGAGCAGCAGAGCGAAGAGATTTCTCGTTGTTTTTGTATTTTTTCAATAATTTTACTAAAGGAGAAAGAACATGGTTCGCTTGGGGTATAAAACGCCTATAGAAATTGAATATTACTAGAAATCTACGTTGTTATGTTAGTGTAGTTGGTTGTGGAAAATCAAGAATTCAATTTACTCTGTCGGATAGAGGTTTTATTCTATTTTCAGAAAATATATTACCTATAAAGTCAATGGTAGGTTAACCGAAGGTGCGTTTCGCAACATTCATACAAAGACCATGTTCTCAAAATTTTGAAAATAAACCGTTTACATCAGGGGTACTCAAACTGCGAACTACCAAGCTTTTGTGTGCCGCCCGAAGTACTCGCACTCATTATCGGGCAGGTACTTTTGTAAATATAATTTTGGAATTTAGTGCCTGAAAAATACAAAACCACACAAAATTGTGCCATCTGAAGCTCACGTTGTTCCCTGCAATGTATCTTTGGGAATTTTTCAATTCCAAAAGGAATTATGCGAAGGACGTATATAGAAGTTGGCTTACTGATTCTTACCTTGATGGTGCACTCAGAGTAGCATGTAGCAAGTATAAACCTGATTTGTCTGAAATAGTCAAAAATTTGTCTCATCATAAAGAATCACACTTATTTTTAAGATAAACGTTTGAATACATTAAGGTTTTCAGTTTAATTTTTTGCATTATTATATTATGAGGTATAGTGCACTACTATGTTGCGACCCGCTTAACGTAGCAAACATATGCATGCGGCCCGAGAGATAAAAAGGATGAGTATGGCTGGTTTAGAGAGATACCTCACGGTTGAAGGCTGAAAGAGTCTTTGTTAGGGTCTTAGTGGCTGGGCTGTTTACAGAGATACTCTCGGTTAAAGAATAAAAGATTCTTTTGTGAATGTTTTTTTGTTTTGAGAAATCTTTCAGATGCAGACGAGAATAATCTCTCTGTTTTGTACATATGTAAATATGTGGAATTTTAATACAAGCTGTTGTTTTTAAATTATTCTATCGTGTGTTCATTGCAACAACGAGGACGTTACAGAACAGTTAAACGTTGCTAAGACCCATATCCTGTTGCGATGTTAACGAAATAAATTGATAGCTAGTTGAATTCAGGATTTAAAAAGTAGAAAGTAAGATGAGAAGAACAGTATACTGTTCTACGTAATTCTACGTAATTTATGTAAACAGTAAGATGTATACGTCTTACTGTTTACATAAATTTTAATGGAATGCAGAAGAAAGGTGATGTCAGATGCATAAAACTATGAAGCTAAAGAAGGAGGAGTATCTCCGTGTTAAAAAAGTGTCTTACATATGTATCGCCGCCACTAGGTGGCGCGCACGCCGATAGGCCTAAAGCTTTGACACGGAAACCATACGCTTTATATGGATTTTTAGGATTTTTCAAGAGAAAACAAGTTGTTTATTTTTAATGCGTATTCAATAACAATGCATTTATTCAATTTAATAATTGTTTATTTTCATTTAAAATGTTTATTTCAACTACTTTTTGAGCTAAACTCCATTAAATTTCTTATAGGAAATGAGTAACTAATGATACATTATTTTCTAGAGCTAGTTAGTTACATGCACATATAAAAGCGACTACAGAATATGTAATGTCCAAACATGAGATGACAAACGTCTTATGCATGAAGAGTCATACGTCATTATATAAACCTTTTCAGAATTGTGCATTAGTTTCAGAATATATGAGTTCAGAATTTTGTAATAATTGAATAATTAAGGAAATGAAATTGCAGAAAAGAATTGTGAAGGAAATCTTTTATGGAAAAAAGTTGTAAGAAATAGTACTGATTAACTAAAACAAAGACAAAATAATATATAAATATTCTTATTTGTAGATAAGTAGAAATAATACATCATACACAACAGCCTTTAAAAATAAAAGCAACATTTTCTATCAATAATCACAAATGAATTTTAATCAGGACTAATTAAATAGGAAGTCAATTCAAGAAAGTCAGATATAAAATTCACTTTTAGATAACTTGTTACATTCCACAAAAATATCAAATGAATTACAATTGCCAATGAAGGTAAATTTTTAATTAAAAATATGAAAAACATCAAAAACTAATACTTCATTATATATGTAAGTATCGCACATCTTTTGATGATTAAGGGATGTCCTTTAGAGCAATAATTTCATTAATTATTTACATTTGTTTACATACAATAGAGCTTTGTGAACATATTTTTTTCTGATGCGATAAAGGGTTGATTGAAAAATAAAACACGCTTCTTTCCGGCAGAATTTTAGCTGTTTTAACTTTGTGTTCGCTTAAAGCACAGAAGCTTTATAATTCTCTCACTTTATACATCTTATATTAAAACAAAAGATAATAATGTTCTTACGTTAGGAGAAGTAAACAAACTAGGGTTTCTCTGTCCAGTTTCTTTGTTTCGTTTTGAGTCTGATGGATAGCCACTAATACAACCAGGTGCAAAACATTCTGGCATATCTGTGCACAGAATAAATTTAAAAATTTATTAAACAATTTTTAAAAACACGAGTCCATACAACTCAATGAAAAATCCGTAGGTCTCTTACATGTGCGCCATCTACCGGTGAACGACCATAATCGGTCCATTTTTCAAGGAATTCCCCATTGAAGCTTAGGGTCCATTTTCTAGCTTCATGCATAAAACATAACAACACAAAATAAACGAAGAGAGGCCACTAAATTGCACGTAATATTAATTGAATGTTCGATTCTCAACACCTACGTTAGAGAGTTGTTAGACATTTATCTTGCTGTGAAACATTTTAAGCACATGTTAGAAGGGAGAAATTTCGTAGTTTTTACTGACCACAGACCGTTAACGTTCGCATTCAAACATAAAAATGAAAAAGCATCGCTAAGGAAATTTAGGCATCTCAAGTATATATCACAGTTTACATCGGACATTCGATTTATCAATGGTGACGAAAATGTCGTTGCAAATCAAGAATCGAAGATGTTTCCTAAATTGATTATGATAAAATTACTGAACATCAATCCAGTGATAGACAACTTATTACTTTGCAAAATAATAATTCTTTGAAATTCAAACAATATTCCTCTCAGTCTGGCAATAAACTGTTCTGTGATACCTCAACGAACAATGTTCGCCCATTTATTCCTCAAATCTTCCGTTTTGCAGTTTTTAAACAAATCCATGGACTATCACACCCAAGTATAAAAACATCCACCAAATAGATAACTACAAAATTCATAGGGCCAAATGTTAAAAAGGTTGTACGAGAATGGGCTCGATCCTGTATCGAGTGCCAAAAGAATAAGGTCCAAAGGCACACGAAGTCTCCCACTGGTGAATATCAGAAACCCTATGAGGTTTAGCGTCCTCCATATCGACATCATTGGACCACTGTCGCCATCTCATGGTATGGTATATTGCCTTACGTGCGTTTATTGCTACACATGTTGGACTGAAGTCACACCATTACAATATATCACTGCTGAATCAAGTCTAAGTCATGTTGTTGACAGAGTACCTAGAGGGTGTGACGTCACGCATGTAATGTGCTGTTCTCACGATCTGCGAAGAAGCCCGTCCACAGCTGCAGGCCTTAAAAACTTTCCCACATGTTTGCACAACATTCTGAAAATTCTGTGGAGGGTAAAAGGCTACCCCTTACGGTTTCACTGCCGGAGTTCGACGTTTTGGGATGTCTGCGGGTTAAGCCTCAGTTTTGATCCTCACCGACTAAAGCGGCGAAAAGAAGTCCGTTTGCGGTAATGGAACGTAAAGAAAAGTATTTCATGATAAACATTAAAGGAAAGGGCATAAATATATCAATTGATGTGTTGAAACCTGCTTACTTGCTGGTCACTGATGACATTCCATCAAATTTGCCTAAAGAAGTCCCCAGAAAACCAACAATGCTGACGATGAGACGCAGAAATCTGAATTCAGTGATACTACTGAAAAATCTGCACCTAAACCCAAATATTCTCGGTGTGAAAGAAAAATAAAACTTCTTACTCGCTCTCAAGAACAAGTGCAAATATTTGAAGAATAACCAATATTTTAATTTGTATTCAATGTTAACGTAACTTAGTTACTGGAAAGGGAGTAATGTGGCAGCTATTATTTTATATTTTTTATTAATCTATTTTTATGTTTTCGGTATGGCAGCATTAAGATTTTGTTAGTTCTAAATTGATGTAGATGTAATTGTTAATTATTAAAATGGTGGTATTTAGAATGCGTTCTATTAATTCTTCTAAAGATAAATTTTACGTGTACTTGCGGTGCATCGTTACAAGCTTATAAAAACGCAAGATGGTCACTGTTTATTGCTCGACACAGGTCAGTAAACAAATAAACGGGCTACGGGAAATTTTAATTGGATTTACTAAATATCACAAACTCTCGTTGAAAAGGCCACGTGTTACACACATTCGAAGGGACAACTCTCTCTTCGACTCCACTGTGCTTCTGCCGTTTTCCGCCGGGCTGGCATGTTACGCAGTACACTGAACATTTTTTGTTCTTCCTGGCTAGATAGGCCTGTTACATATTCAAGCGCCAACAGTTTCTTCAGATAAAAATTACAACTCGCAACTGGCCACTTTCCGGCTTTTAAACCACCAATAATATTGAAAAGTTATCCAGTAGCCATATTTAAAAAAGACTAGTTCAAACTTTCATTGCAATAAATTGGTGGTTGAGCCTAGTCCATGCAACCCAAATGATGCCAAATATAAGCAAGCTTTAAGGTTGGACTAAAGTTAGGCCATTTTTATACATTTTCCTTCAAGCTGTGTCTGACTAATTTTATTTTAATAAAAAAGAGTTTAAAGTTGTTATTAGGGCCCTAATGGCGAGCTGCCACTGCATGTGTACGATACAAAATATTTGGTACTTTCCCAGTTCACCGACCTATGCCAAAGTCACGCAAGAGGTCGCCAATTATAATACCTCAAAGTCGCAAATTAAAGATATTAAATTAATACAAGATAATGCGCACATTAAAGATAAATTAATACTTTTATCACATCGCACATTTTGACATAGGATTACGTTCCTCAATAATGGTCCTCCGGAGAGAAAAAAAATTGTCCTGCGTCGCGAGTTATAATTTTGGCAGCGTATAATTTTGGCAAACCTAGTAGAAGTAAACAGTTAAACAGAAAAGTACCAAAATGCGTCAGTAATAAAAAAAAGAGGTAAGTAACGATAAGTAATCCTACGTTAATAACCCGCGGTAGTTTCGTTAGAAGAGACTACCTGAAATATTTTTTATAACTAATTTATAAATATCGATAACTACATTTCTATTTTCGGTGGCATAAATTTTGAAATTCCTTTCAACATTGCTTCAAAAAGATCTTCATTCAAAGTGTGCCTCCACATGAACTCTGCGAGGTACAAATCTAAATGCGATCTGTTCGTTCCCCGTTGTTGTTTGTTTCTCCACTTAGGCCTCGTATACACGATACGGTTTCGGTTTTATAATCGTTTCGGTGTCAACCGAAAGCTGTGTTCAAACGATTCGGTTTTTCTTTCACCGCATACGGTTTTCCCGTCCGCACAGAACCAACACCCCCTATATCGGAAAGCCTGGTGTCTCATGAAGTACGTCATCACAAGTCGTCCATCGGTCGTCCATCGCATGGTTACCTCGCGAATGCATTTATCGCTCTTTCTAATTCCGTGACGGCGAAATCGCTGTAGCACTCTTCCAATGATTGTGAAATACGTTTTCTTACCACCTGCCGATTATAAACAATTACCCAAGCTTTTTTTAAATGACTTTACCGTCGTCTTTATTTCATCTATAATGTCCTTTTTCAAATATTAAATTGCTTATTATAAAATCTCGAAACTCACTACTACCTCTTTTCTAAATAATACATATATTTATTTTTTTAGCGAAACAAAGCCTTTTCGATTGCAGACTTTATACATGTCAATTTTGAGCAAAATTTGTGGTTTTAAATAAAATGTTTATTCTACAAATTTATTCAGAAAAGAATAAAATATTTAGAGGAAAGTTTCTTTTATGAGAACACTTAATTTTCTTCAAAACTAGGCTTTACCAAAAGGGAAAGGCAAGCAAAATTTGGTAGTTTTATTAAAAGCCATTAGCAAAATGGATAATAACTAAAAGCTCTTCACTTTCCCTTTTTAAAAAGGCTTCTCTTCTAAATTTTGTGTGCACACTCTCTAGATTTGTTTTATTCTGTATGCACATTTGGACATTTAATATCGGGGGAATTTGAACATTTTCCGATATAGAGGATGTTGACAGAACACCTTTGCAATCATTGCAGTGTAGTTCACTTTGCAGGATGGATGTAAATACCTTTCTTGTAATGTACTGGTATCATCGTCGTCGAAGCAACATTAAAAAAAATTATAGAACGTATTGGGTACACCCTATTTTGAGGGACAGATATTGTCTGGGATCTTTTCAAACGCTTATGATTGAATTAAGAAAAGATTAATCGAAATTTTCCAACTACTTCCGAATGACGATACATACATTTATTGAGTTAAAACTTTTTGTAATGGTTAACCATATAATTTGCAAACAAAATCACATCATAAAACTTCTCATAAAGTTTTTAAAAATTTTTTTAATTTAATTTAAAAAAAGTGGGGTAATTTAAAATTGTTATAACTCGAAATATTATCTGCGAAATTTCGAATTTTTTTCATTTAATTATAGAGAAATATATGTTTTAATTTCGATTCAGCGTTTTTTAAAATATTAATTTTTTTTAAAGTTAAAAATATTTAGAGAATTTTTTTTAAAAAATCATGTAACTTATTTTTAAAAAATCATATTTTCAAAAGTAAATATATTTTTCAAATTTGTTGAATCAAAATTAAAGTAAAATAAAAGACATGTTCCAAGTTTGAACCATTTATCTTTAACGGTTCTTGACTTATAACAATTTAAAGATGAGAAATGGTGAAAAAACCCATCATGCAGAAAGTGTATGTACAGGTTTAAACAAAGATTGGCTGCTATTAGAAAGGTGAAAAAAATAATAATAATAATAACAGTAATAATAATAATAATATCTCCTGTTCTAATTAAGATATAAACATGATTTAAACGTCTTTTAAAGCATTTTTATGTTTTGTCCCAAATGTTCGGTCTTTCTTCAACCAAAGAAATTAAAATTTCTGTGTCGTTTTTCTCCATTGTGTTAAAAAAAAAACACTGCAAAAAACTGTAAAAAAAACAACTAAAAAATCACTTCAAAGAATCACTTCAGTAGCTAAATCGGCACTGGTGTACGTTTCCTTCAAAATAACCGTATCGTGTGTACTCCCCCTCTCAAATCTATACACCTATGGCAACCGAAACGACCTGACGTCGGTTCCGTCTATCCGGTTTCGGTAGACAAAATCGAACGACATCTGCTACCGATTCGGTTTTTCCCTCGTTTGCGGTTTTCGACCACAACGTGTGAACGTACAAAACAAAATTCATTGTTTACTGTAATCGGAACGACAAAACCGAAACGATCATAAAACCGAATTCGTATCGTGTGTACGAAGCCTTAGATGAACCCCACGGCCTTTCGATTGGGTATTGTTTTGGATATGGACGCTAGTTTGGAGATCTAAGAATTTGTATTTACGATTAACAGTCAAATGTAAGGTAAATGCACCGATAATGGGCCATGTCCTTATAATGGACCGCCCTTTAGAAATGTCGAGAAATTAAGGGTCTATTGTTACCTAAGGCAGTAGAAGGGGTGAGGGTCATTTTCTACTAGTAGCCAATGACAAATGTCGAGAAATTAAGGGTCTATTGTTACCTAAGGCAGTAGAAGGGGTAAATTCAGAATTAAATGTCCAAATACCTTGATGGTATTTTCACAGTTCGACCACTTCTTGTAGTAAAAGCTTTCCGTAGGACACCTAGTAAATCCCTTTGATTTGACCCTTTATTAGATGTTGAACCCGCATCCTTTTCAGTTGATGTTCACTGTATTTCCGAAGGATAAATTCGCTGCACTGGCCGCAAAAGTTCACCATCTGCTGTTTTAAGTCGTGCCACACATATTTTCATATCTTTCCCGGGATAGACGGCAATGACTTTAGCCATCAGCCAATGTACTTTTCCTTTTGAATAGTTTTCAATCAGTACATCTCCCACTTTTAGTTCTAAATAGTTTTTCTTCTCGCGTGGTTGAAGCAGAGTCGCCAAGTATTCGCGGCGAAATCTTTTTCTTAACTGGTGTCTTAAGGTTTGTTGGTATTTATATCGCTGTTTAAGATCTACGTGGTCCAGTTTATCCAAACCTGGCACTCCCACCGTCGAGATTTCTTGTAAGAACATTGAAGGAATGAGAGGCATTAAGTCATCTAGATCTTCTGTCATGTATGTAAGTGGTCTGGAATTAATAACTGACTCACAATCATAAAGAATACTGATCATTTCTTCATACGAAAGACATGGTTTTCCTAAAACGCGACGAAGAAGATTTTTAACCATTTTCACCATTATCTCACAAAAGCCACCCCCACCAGGGAGCAGACGGTGGAATAAATTTCCATTCAATTTTGTAAATAGATGTTTCAGTTTCAACAGATTTCCAGTCTAAAGCTTGAAGTAGATTTTCAGCTCCAATGAATTTACTCCCATTATCGCAATATACGAGGTAGGATTCAAAAGTTCCCGGACTGAGCCTATAACTAAAAACATTTTTGCAGTAGAGCGACTACGATAACGTTTCTGTGTTACTACGTTCTCCCCCTCTTCTAAAAGTGGTTTGACCCAAATCTCGTGGTCGGTGGCTCACCACGGCGTCGTATTTTGTCGGTGGATGCATTTAGTAACAGGCGATTGAAAGAAATGGCGTTTGTTGAGCAGAGAATTAATATCAAATTTTGTGTTCGCTTGTGAAAGAGTGCTGCGGTGACTTACGAAATATTGAAGCATGTGTACGGCAGTGATACATTATCGCGAACGCAAGCTTTTGAGTGGTATCGACGTTTCAGAGAAGGCAGGGAAATTGCCGACGCCGAATGCGTTGGCCGTCCGCAGTCTTCCCGCACCGCTGAAAACAACGAAAATGTGTTCTTTGATATCCAGGGCATTGTGCATCTGGAATTTATCCCTGAAGGATGCACTGTGAACAAAGAACTCTATGTAGACATCCTGCGTCGTTTGAGTGAGTCGATCCGGAAAAGGGGGCCAAAATTGTGGGCTGAGCAGTCATGGGTGCTTTTGCATGACAACACTCCTGCACACCGATCCCTCCTCGTCGCTGACTTTCTGGCGAAAACGAAAACAACTGTTTTGCCACATCCTCCTTACTCCTCTGATCTCGCCCCCTGCGACTTCAGCCTATTTCCTGAACTGACAAGTCGCTCGCAGGGTCGTCGATTTCAATCTGCAGATGAAGTTAAAAGTGCATCGCAGGCTGAATGAAAGGACATGGCTAAAAATGAACTCCAGAAATGTTTCAATAACCTTTACAAGCGATGGAAAAAGTGTGTTGTTGTGCAAGGGTCTTATTTCGAAGGAGGATGTGTTTCAGCGATTTTACTGATAATATTTTTTAAGTTATAGACTCAGTCCGGGAACTTTTGAATCCTTCTACGTATGATTTGAGGTCTTCCCCGGCGAGCAATAAATCTTCGCAAACTAAAAAGAAAAGATTTGGTTGAAAGTGACAGCACATTCTAAGAAAGGATACACACATGCAAACACATTTGAAAAAGAAATCGACAATAACATTTAAAGTTGGAAATAATGAAGTTGGCAAAGATGGGACAGTTTGGAATGTCGCTCAATTAGGAACAAACGATAGAGGAAGAAAATCAAAGTGTAATATTTTGAAAGAAGTTGGGGGCCCAACACCACATGCTTAACGCAATGTTATCGACTACAGTTCTTCAAGTGCTTGGAGACTTTTTATAGATGACCGGATATTGAAACACATAAAGATATGTACTGAAGATGAAGCTCATCGGCAGATTCACGAAAGAGAATGGAATATAACATTAGAAGAAATAGATGCTTTTATATCAATTTTATATGCACGTGGTATATATTGTGCAAAAGGATTTGAACTGGTTAGCTTGCTGTCAAAGGACTAGGGACCACCATTTTTCCAAAATACAATGTCAAGAGACCAATTTCGTGAAATAATGAGATTTTTACGCTTCGACATAAAATCAACAAGATCAAAGCGTCTAGAGACACAAATGTGCCCTTATTTCGGATATCTAGAATCGTTTCATCGAAAATTGCAAGACTAACTATACACCAGGTCTTTATATAACTATAGACGCACTGTTATTTCCTACGAAATCTAGGTGTAGGTTTACCCAATACATGCCAAACAAACCACATAAGTTTGTAATCAAAATCTAGTTAGCAGCTGATGTTGACTCAAAATATCTGATAAATGGATTCCCGTATCTTGGAAAAGATAACCAAAGTCCTTCCAACGTTTCTCTTTCTGAAAATGTAGTGCTGCGACTAATAAGTCCATATGAGAACAAATGTAGAAATGTCACTACGGACAACTTTTTCCCAACACTGAAGCTTGCAGAGGCATTGAAATCCAAAAACACCAGCCTTGTAGGAACTGTAAATCGCTCAAGAGAAATAACAGTCTGTAAAAATGTCAAAATCCACATTGCATTCGACTACGGTACTAACCCATAAAGACATGAGTCTAACTGTTTATCAAGGTAAAGAAGATAAAACCGTTTTGTTGCTAAGTTGTCTCAATCCAACCGTAGAAGTTGCAGATAACCCAAAAAACTACATGATACAATCGTTCTCTACAACGCAACTAAATTCGGAGTGGACGTGATTGACCAAATGGCAAGGAAATATACAGTCAAATCTGCTTCACGCAGATGGCCGGTGCTGTTTTTTTGTAATATTTTGGACCTTGCTGCAATCAATGCCTGGGTTTTATGTAAAGCTGTAACTGGAAAATCTATTAGCAGACGGCAATTCATTCAAGACTTGGTTGAATAATTGCGAGAAGAGTTTCTTCTCTCCCGACCAAAAAAAGGTGGCAAAAAGAGAGGGTGAAGCAACCAATGAAAACGGCGGACAACCACAAATTAAGCGTAAACGAGTCCGATGCCACAGTTTGAAATGTGAAAATAAAACTATAGATATCTGTTCAAAATGTAAAGCACTCATTTGTGGAAAATGTACAAAAATTATTACTCAGTTTTGTCACAATGCATACAGTAAATTGGATTTTATAATCTGTAAAACTAGTAAGTAACTGATAAAATTTTTAATTTTTAATTTTTTGAAATTATGTCTAAACATATTAAAAAGAGATACAGTGATTTCAACTTATAAAAATCACGTTTGTTATTACTGTTTTTGATTCTTATAGCCGAAATTTAAGTTTTTAGACAGGCACACACACATATATATACATATATTAGATAATTTACCATAAAATACTCTTTAATTTACGTTAATTATCTTTTATTAAAATTATTTTTTATAATTTTAAAAATACAACTTAATTTCTAGACCTATAAATAGATACACATGATTATAGTAAGAGAAGAAAGAATTCCAATATTTGTTACAACATACCTGCTTAACAGTTTTAACATTTCAACTACAGGAAGGGAGCAAGAAAACGCTTTCTATGGTAGTTTGAAGTAATGAAGTTTTCAGGAGACTGTTTATACCTCTTTCAATACCAAAAGTCTCAGACGAAGATTCACAATTCTATCTTACGTTTCACGGTTTGATAACGTGCTGAATCTACTAATGTCAGGTTTGCCTAAGTGATAGTGGACACTTCGCCGAAGATTTATGTGTTTCAGGGTCCAGGAATCCGCAAGCAGGATGTGGGAGGTGGGGAAAAAAGAGTCCCTGTCTTTGTGAGTGGAGAAAAGTGAAATCGGACCCGGACGGGTAAAGATGCCCCCGGGTCAAACTAATAGGACAGTGTTGTGCTAAAGTATTTAAGAGGAAACTATTATGTTATGTCTAACAAAGAAAGAGATGCATTTTACAACTGTATTCCATCCCATCTTATCAATCTTTCATTAAGAAAAATAAAGAAAGAACTTTGTGCCTTTTGAGGTTTTACG
Source organism: Dolomedes plantarius (assembly GCA_907164885.2). NCBI lineage: Eukaryota > Metazoa > Arthropoda > Arachnida > Araneae > Dolomedidae > Dolomedes > Dolomedes plantarius. The sequence continues at coordinate 169,671,002 of OU015492.1, forward strand.
CGACTTTTTTGGAAAAATGAAAGAAAAGCGAAGAGTGTAAGCTGATTCTTAAAACCGGTGGATTGATTCTTTAAAGCGAAAATTTTAACATGGAAATAATAAATGTGTTTTTGTTTTTGCGATATTGATTCTTATAAACGGTTGATTCTTATAACCACTGATCACTATAAGCGGTGGTTACTGTACTTTGTTTTTCCAATGAAATTAGGAAATTTGTATCATATTTTGTTAAAGAGACAAGTTGTTATACTCGAGGATCTAAAATTTTAAATAATACGATTTTGTAAAAATTATGTTAATTGCTCTTCATTTATATAAATTATTTAATGTAAATTCTGAGAATTATTGATTAATATTTAAAAAATAAAATGTTTTAGTTAACTAAATTAAGCGCTTGGGCATATTTTATAGGTTTACAATCTAGGGTCAAAATGACCCGCTCCGCGGTTCTAGGTATATCGAAAGTCCCGCGGTTCTAGTGTTAAAGATAGTTAAAAGTATCAAAAGAATACATTGTCATCGTGTTCTGAGCTATTCTAAAAGTTTCAAATGTCTAGCTAGTCGGGAAGTTTGTTAAAAATCGATTGCAAGATTTGTAGTGGACAAACAAACAAATAAACAAGCAAGAAAGCGAGTTAATAAAAACATGGTAATAAAAATGCGTTTAAAAAAAAGAGGTCAGCAAACGATAAGTAATCATACGTTAATAACTCGAGGTAGTTTCGTTAGAGGAGACTACCTGAAATTTTTTCATGGCAAGAGCAAAACTGCTTCAATTATACTCATGTCCATAAATTAAGGATAATTCCAGCTCCGGCAAATAAAGGTTCAGAAAAAAACAACCGTGACTTATTCATAAAGCCCATTTATTAAACAAAAGATAAAGAACAAAAAAGATTGTGCATGTATGGTACCATTCTTAAAAACTACGATTTTTGGTCCCTGGAGCAATTGTAAAAAATATCTCCTTTACCAAAAACTTAATATTACATGGTTGTATGATGGTTAATACATTTTATATCCCCCATGCGATGAAATACAGTCCGTACAACGCCTAAGCATGCTGAGTATCAAATTATCGAGATGATCTTGGGGAAGATTAACGCACTCAGCAAGCAATGCTCTCCCAAGTTCCGGTACACACGTAGGAGGTGGTTGACTGGCTTGTAACTCGTCGGCCAAGCATGTTCCACACATGCTCTATCAGATTCAAGTCAGGTGAGAATGCTGGCCATTCCATACGGGTGATATCCTCAGATTTATGGCATTCGTTTACAATGTTTGCTCGGTGAGGACGGGCGTTGTCATCCATAAACACAAATTCTGCGCCCATGGCACCCCTAAACAAAAGTACATGTTGTTCCAGAATGATGTACTGAGAAATGTGGCCGGTCATGGTTCCGATTTGAACATTCAGATCTGTTCTGGAGCCCAGTATAATTCCACCCCAAACGAGCAATCCTGCACCACCGTAACGGTGCCGTTCAATGATGTTGTCTTGGTGGTAACGGGTACTTGGCGTTCTCCATATGAAAGTCCGACGTGAATCAGACTGCAAGCTAAACCTGGACTCGTCGGAAAACATCACACAAGCCCATTGTGACGATGTCCACATTGCATTTTCTCTACTCCAGGCTAATCGCTGCCGACAGTGAGTTGCCGTGAGCGGAACACATCTGACAGGCCTGCGAGCATATATTTTCCAAATGTCTGTACATGGGTTGCCTTGAAACTGGGGTACCCGTGGCTGCAGATAGCTGACGCGACAAGTCGGATGCTGTGCTCCGTCTGCTTCTTTTGGCAGTTACTGCCAATTACTGGTCTTCATTCGGCGTTGTAACTCGGGGGAGACCTGTACTGTAACGTCTACTGACATTCCATCATCTTGGAATCGTTGCCAAAGCCTCTAGAGATGACACTTTGGGCAATTCCAAGTTCCTCGGATACTTCCATCTGAGTACGCCCACATTCCAGGCGGCCGATAATTCTACCACGTAAAAAATCATCCACATGCGTCCTCTGTGTCATAACTATTCAGTTATGGCATAGAGCAGCTTACAGAACTCTTGTGAACAATTTTACTTCTTTGCCACCATTCCTTAAATACCCCTCTCTTACATCTCGTCATTGGGACGTACTAACGGAGTCATCTGGTGGCTTCCTGTAGTTTGCATATTATTCTTGAAGATGTGTGTGATAATTCTACAGGTGAAATTCTTTCTTTACAGTTCGATTTCCATGTGATTCTGAATTATCCTTAATTTATGGACATGAGTGTATTCAAAAGAAATTTGTGAATGAAACGAATTCTTTTAAAATGTGAAAATGTTTAACAAATCAACGTTGACCTGAGTGGTACTTATAAGAACCATTCAGTTTAATTGTATTCAGATTAAAGATATATCAACATCAGTTAATTTTGTGGGCTTTGGAGCAAGATGTAAGTCAAGTTTTGAGGACTATCCTCAAACCCAGTGCGATAGGCTCCAAGAAGTCGAGTGTGATCATCTTACATATTAAACAATTTAATCTATGCAATATCTGTGTGATAGGCTACTAAGCTGAAATGTGGGAGAAATAAATAAGGCTACAAACCTAAGAAAAAAAAAAGATATATATATATTTTTTTTCAAATGTCTCATATCTGTGGGTTCCTTTTCATGTTTTGTTTTTTTTCAAACCCTTTTTTTTTTGGCAACATCTCTGTTATGGAAGGTAAACTTGTTCTCGGAAGACGCCATTTGTGAATGCATATGTAACTTGTAACTTGTTGTGAGAAAATTGTATATTAAATGTTTTGATTCAGTTTTAGATCTCACTAGTACGTTTTTAAGTTAAGATAATCCAGCTATTATTTATCACAAAATCTTTATTTGTTTCTTGACAGAAATAATATGTTTTTGTTGAGAGATGTCGCAATAGAATAGCTTCTTTGATAATTTTTTGCAGGTCCTTGCAGTTTATCTCGAAATATGGCTGAAAATAGTTCAAAGAGAGGTAAATTACCGCATATTTTGTTGGCTTTTGTATATGTTTTCTAGCTTAATAGTGAAATATGTAACTGCGTAAGCTCGCTAAAAAATCAAACACAAATTCGTCATGCAATCGTGTTAATTCAGTGATTCCAATTTGTGGTATTATGCCGCCTAGATATAGTAGAGATTTTTTTCTCATAAAGCAACCAAAGAATCATGTTGGTGTAATGTAGTAACGAAAGTAGTAAAATAGGTAGGCGAAATATTTGGGATGTATGTGCATAGATCTTGTTACAGGCCAATTTTTAAAATTGAGGAGTGGAGAGTTGAATTTATTATTTTTAACTGAATAGTTTAATTAGACTTGTGTGTCACCTTTGAAAAACCCTACAGTTTTCCATCCAAATATATTTGTTAATGTGTATGGTTGTATATTATAGCTATAGAAATTATAGTATGTTTCTGTTGAGAAATTCTACTTTGCTGCATATAATTCCAATCTTCAAATGTTGTTGTTGCTAATCCTCTGGCATCCGAATATAAATTCAGATGAGATCCATGAGGTTGTTGACTCTGACAAAATCAAGTACAAGAAAGGGTTTGTTAAAGATCTCTGGTAAGGCCCAGACACTCCAAAATGTACTCTGGACAGGCCTGCTGGGCATGGCACTTCATGCAGAATCTTCAAATGTACACTTATTGTACCATGCTTATTGAAAGATAACGGCAAGTTTCTACACATGTAAACATGAATAATTTGGGAATGAGTGTGTGTGTGGCTTATTCCACCCGCTGTAGCCATAGGCTAGACCAGGTCCATGAGGCCAAAAGTTACTATGAAATCGCTAACAAGCAAAGGGTCTCTATAAATATCCTCCTTGGCAAGCCCCAGGCAGTTTAGAATATGGCCAGGAGAGGCTTCAGCAGTATTGCACATACAGCAAAAAGGGAAAGATTTTTGCCCCTGATTGTAAACAAGACTCTTTAAGTGTCCACTAGCAAATCTGCTAATGGTGGTCTGCATCCTTCTGTTGCCCTTGATATTAAGGGCACCGCCAGGAGATTTTCGGTCGTACCAGTGGTGTGTCGGAGGGGTCTTCCATAAGTGCTGATTAATAAGTTTTCTTGAGTAAATTTCAAGGTAAGTTAAAGTATCTCGTGAAGAAATAGGAAGTGAAGCTCCATCCTTAGCAAGAGTATCAGCAGTCTCGTTTCCAAAAAGTCCTATATGAGACGGAACCCATTGTAAATATACCTCTCGTTGTTTAGAAAGGTCTTTGAGGATCTCCATATTCGACAGTGAGGTTTTATCCCCGACACTTGTCCAGCTGCTCAAGTGCTGAATGGCACTGCGGCTGTCAGTTAGGATCCAAATATCACGGTGAGAGGTTTCATTTTTAATAGTTTTCAATCCCTCTTCAATGGCAAGTTCAAATCTGAGAGGAATGAGTTGTTAGTGAAACTGGGACACTTTTGTCCCCCCCCCCCTTTTTTTTTTTTACTGTGTGTAGTTCGTATATCTGCCATGAACCTCATTGAGTGCCCTGAGAGATTTTAAGGCAAGACTAAACACACCACTGCAAAATTCATGTATATTATATTTATATTTTTTTATTTATTACTAGAGTAATGGCCCTGAAAAAATAACTTAATTTTATATTAATCCATTATTTTTTTTAACTACCCCTTTCAATCCAGCATTTTTGGTTGATTTGTGGCTAATCATTCGGTTCTAGGAACTTCAGATGCTTGAGCCAGCATTTTAAATCTAAGCAATTTACATCATAACTGGATTTCTATTGTGTGATATAATAATTGATCAGCCATTAGTATTAGATTAGGATAGACATCCAGGTTTTAACAGCAGTGAATGATTATATTGTTAAAAAAAAAAGTTGCAAGCCTTATGTTGCTTAATCAATAATCACTCATATTGCAGCATTAGAATTGGAGTATGTATTTTCTTTCACTGAGCCTATTGGCCATTTGTTAAGTTAAGTAATAAATATTTTAGTTGAAGGAACTTCCTTTTTTATGGCTACACTCCATATTAATTTAGTAATAGCTTTCTGAGACAGCTAAGCTGCTGGCATTTGATACAAGTGTCTGTGAGACGAATTCTGCAAGTAGCATTCATGTTTATTACCATTTGGAATTGGCTTTAAACTGTAAGTCCCAGTAATATTAGCCCTTAGGTTGCTAAAATTCACCATAGCACTACCAATCAGTCTTTTTGAGAATTAGTGAATTTAGAAAAAAAAAATTTATTTATTATTTTTTTTTTTTGTAGTGTTGGGGATTGGGGGTATTTTATTTTTTTATTTTCCTTTTAGCACCTGAGAATATAGAGTATTTGAAAAATGGGAGATTTGAGCTTTTATATTAAATATTAAGTGTGCTTTTGAAAGAGTATAAATGTAATGTTTATATATTGCAGTTTATGAGTGTACTGTCATGTACATTACATAGTTACAGAAAAAATGTGATTGTTTTGAAATAGGACTCTTCATCTCTTTCCCAAGAAAGCATCACAGAGAGAAAAAGCACATCTATGTATCAATAAACTTTTATTCAAATACATTATTCAAGAAACTGTTTTAAGTTTCTTTTTTTTATACTTTATTTATACCAAAAATTGATATAATTTTCAGCTAATATTTAATTTATTTTTATCCATTATGCTTATTTAATTAGCTATATTTTAAAATTAATTTCCTCCTAGTGATCATTAAAATGTATCTTTCCAGTTTTTCCTGCGGATATATTCGCTGAAGATAATGATAAATGGTCATGGGTATGTGTATTTTATTTTTAGCTTAAGCATTATTTTGGATGAAATTGATTATTTATAAGTGTATGCTTGTGTATATGTGGCTATTTAGGATCTCCATATTTGATAATTTTTTAAACATTTTTCAGTGATATAATCTGGTATTTTGATAATTGTGTTAAAATTACTTATGTTTGTATTGCTAAATTCCTTTTAAGTTTCTGATGCTGAAGAGTTTGTAAATTATACTATGCTGCAAGATGTTTGTTGATTTACACTTACATAATTTATTTTGGTGCTGTTTACAGTTTTTGGTGAGTAATTTGCCTCATTTTAGTGATCTTCCATTTGCATCACATTTGTTGTTTAGTTGCTGTTAGGCTTAATTTTACTCCAGGTAGTTAGTTTTTCCCATAGTTTTCTGAATTATTAAAATGAAAAGTATCATTATTTAAACATATAAAAGTATCACTATGTTTTGTTAAAAATTCTAAATTCAGAAAATCTTGTGAGGAGAAGTGAAATTAACATGTGTGAACTTACAGCAAATATATGAATATAACATTTATCAATTCCAAATATTGATGTAAATCGCCCTTAAGAAATATCATTTAAAGTATGGATACCCTTTTAGCCACATCGCGATCTGTTGTCGATACATTTTCTCTCATATTAACACATCTTTGTAAATATTATACTGTCAAGAGTTCTGGCACCATGTCACGGGTGGCCTGTGGAAGTTGATTCTAAAGAAGATGGCAATCAGAGGTACGTTTAACTTGGGATGGTTGTAATTAATTTCATATTTAATAGAAAATATTTTAGATTATGTGTTAAATTTTGTTTTATGTTAAAATCTATTGCCGCCATAGATATGTATTATATTTGTATTGAGGCAGTATTGGAAAATGTTTATAATTTATACAGATTGGTGTGCTTTATGAAAATATGCTCTGAAAAGAAAATATGTAGAATTTGTGTTCAGAACTCCAAAGAATTGTATATTGTTTATATCCTCCATGGTAACACTTCAATAGTCCACATATTCCTTTAAAATTTAATTTCCTTATTGGAGAGTTTTATTGGCAAATTATTCAATAATGGGTCAGAACTGTAATTGCTTCTGTATCTATAGAAAAACTTAACTTCCAATCAAATGAATTTGATTATATATATATGGGTATAACAATTTAATAATGTTTTCTGTTTCATTAAAAAGAAATTTTAACTAGTTTACATTCTGCAAGTAAAAAAATTTCTGAGAAAGATGTAAAGTTCTGTATGGCAAAATGAACACAAAATGGACATATTGAAGTGAAAAGTGAAAGAAGAAATATATTATTGTGACTCATGCAAAAAATTTAGCAGTAAAATAGCTTCCAGTAATAAAAAAAAAAAGTGAATGCACTGATTATAGTGAATTTTATGTACTGTGTTATACGACTGACAGTGACTGTGGTTATGTTATAGATTTTTGTAGTAACTTCTAAGCAGTGTATTTTTACCCCTCAGAATTGGGGGGGGGGGGACTTTATTCTATCCTAATATTAAAGTTTGTCATCATACTAAAATACTGATACATGCAACATATTACTGTTTATTTATATATACATATAGTTACATTTGGAAAAAATCTGATAAAAGTTAAATTCTCTTGATAAACTGTTTTGTTGTATTGCTTAATTATTGACAGTTTGGGTTTATGTATAGATAAATGGGTAGGAATTTCAGATCATAGTGAATTAATAATTTATTATAAATATAATTTTAAAAAAAGACTGCTGTCCCATTTCTGTACCAGAATGATTATTTAAAGACTGGGGTATAAAAAAATTTCATTCAGCCAAGGCATTTATTCTTCAAATCTAAAATATGTATTATTATTGGAAATAAACATAAAAGAGAAAAATTTTAAAAATGTATTTGATGAAGAAATTGCATATATATATATATATACACATTTTTTTTGTAAGGATGAGATTGGTTCTACATGTTTTATGTATTTGATGTTGATTCACATCTTTATATTTACTGCTCATTTGATGTCTGTCTGTCTAAATCATAACCACTGACAAGAGTGTTAATATTCCAAATAAATGAGTACAGTGGTTGAGGTGCCTTTAAAACTAGACGAAATTTTTACAAGCTATTATCCAGTGTGTCGTTTTGTGTATCTTTCTTTGTAACTTCCTCTTTTGCTAAGGATTTGTGTAATTCGGCTGGATGGTTCTTTAATTGATAAATATAATGAACTATTTATTTAGTACAAACTAAGTTTTTACATATTAGGATTTTTGATTATTCAAACTACTGTTTTTGGAGCCTAAGTGTAGCAACAGAGATATAAGTATGCACAAGTAATTATGTGTTTTCATGCAAGGATGATTAAGTTAACATTCCCACAAAAAAAATTGGCCATTTACTTTTACATTGCTATTTCCAATATATTCTTTTCATAATTAAAAAAAATCTTAAATCCCGTAAAAAGTAATTTTATTAAATTGTTGTATTGGTGATTTAAATTATAGAAAATATATTGATTTTACATTATGAAAATGGATAGTTTTAGAATTTTTTTTTCTTTGTTAAAATGTAGAAGTTATTCATCAGCAATGCTAGTAATAAAAAAGAGAATCGTGTTTATCAGTTCTCAGTTATAAAATATATTTTAAAGTGTGAGATACATATTTTGTTTACTATTTAAAACAAAAATAAAAATTCATTTCTTCTTGATCTGATCATTTTTGATTTGTAAATGTACAGAACTCTGAAAATTCTCTACTTGACAATCAAGACTTTGCTTCTTCTTAAAGTTTTTTCAAGTAAGTATGTAAATTCCTGTCGTTACTTACTGTAAACATGAAACATCTTCAAATCTTTTATATTGTTTTCTCAGAAATTTTTTTCAGTTTTCTTGGTGGAGTTTTTGATTTCCTCTAACTGCTGGATATTGGAAGCTTGAATTATTTTTGTATTGGGATTGAAGAGAAGAGTTTGTTTTCATCTTTCTTCATCAAACTGAATATAGCTGATTCCCACATTTATTTATATATTTTCAGCCACATTTTACATTCATCATAAAAGAGTAGGCATTAAATAAGTTAGTTTACAGTCAGTATTCTCAGGAAAAATAAATTTTGTCATGACTGTATCTTTCTAATACTAAAAATATTTATTTCCTTTTTATGTCACAAATAAATTTAAAATGTGATTTTCTTTTTCAAATGAATTATCAGAATCATTTATATTTAATTCTAATATTTTAAAATGCTGTTGCTGTAATCTAGGTTTGATTATATCTCTTGTGAAAAGAAAAAAAGGTAAAAAAAAATAAACTAATTTAATTTCCACAGATTTCCGTTAAAAACATGCATAATTCAGTACAATTGATGTCTTTTCATTTTCAGTTTTTAAGGCTGGTATGAACTATAGTTCCTTTCGAATTTAGTCACCGATGAAGTAAATTATACGTATTAAACTAAGTGTTTAATTAAACACTTAGAGTTGTTTGTACATGCAGTTAGTACTTAATGTTCATGTAGTTAAATTGAATACATATTATCAATTTAATCTAATGTAAATTTTCCATTTTTATTGAAACCACTTAATTTATTTGTGTATAGACCAACCTGTTCAAATTCAATTTTGTATCTAGACATATATCAGCTTTTATGTAAATATATATATATATATATATATTTTTATTGAAGGTCATTTCTTCCAAGTAGATGCTATTGTAGGATTCTGTTTCTTTCTTAAACTTATTAGCTATTTGTTTTCTTCCATATAAATAATTCATGTACTGTTAACTGGGTGATAACCTATCTTTACAATGAATTTTTATTGGTTCTTTATATAATTCTATTTTGTGCTATTTTTTCTTTGTTTACTACATGAAATTATTTGTTTCAATCCTGTTATTCTTAACTATACTCATGTGGTAAAAAAGTGTCGCATACACCCAAACTGGGGGCATCCTTCCCTTGTTTCAGATCATCTCTGTGGTTTATAACCTACTTCAAAATTTACTCTCTTCATTCCTCTATATAAATTAGGTGTATTTTCAGACTTGAATGCAAGTTTTGTGATTTTTATTCATTAAATTACAGTTTGTACATGTATAGGAGGCATATTTATTTTTGTTTGAGAGGCATTTAAGAGAGAATGACAATTTTGGGTATTTACATATTCAACTGTTAAAAAAAGAATAACTGTGACCTTACAAAACATAGACTAGAGGAAAGATGTTAAACAAGGTTCACGGTCCATACATTTGATGTTGTAACATGAATAAATTAAAATTATTTTTTTCTAAGGATAAAAACCATGTTCTATGTGGGGGGTTTTCTATCACTATTTTTATGCTTTTCTTGTTTTGTGTATATAACTGCACTAGATTTGACAATGTACAGAGTAGTAGATTTCATTGTGGGTTAATAACTTCACATGAAACAACTGGATGACTTTTCCAATGATTATTTGAATTTTTACTACCATGTAATCTTCAATTTTATAGCTGTAAATTATTTCACTAGTAATCTGTGTACCAGAATCTGGGGCTATAGGATTTAATAGTTTATGTGCTTGGGTATAAATAATTTTTTTGTGAAATTATGAACATTCTGTTTCTCTCCTTTTTTTTAGTCTGTACCATCTGTAAATACCAAAAATCCTATTGGTATTCCAAACTATGCTGCCTTGCGTAAAGCAACAAAAGATGAGACTAGTTCAAGCAGTGGCAGTGAGAATGAATCAGCATTCCGCAGTGATTCCAATTCTCTTAAAAGAAGCTTTAGGAAGAGGTCTTCAAGTAATAGTGAAGGGAATCCTCTTGAAGATGCATCCTCCTCTCCCCGTCAGTCTTCAACTTTGCGACATGAAAGATTATTACCACCATCTATGTATGATGATGATGCTCGAAGTGCAAGCCCTAGTACATATGAAAAGAAAGACTTGCGTTTTACAGCTTCATTCCACAAAGAATTTCACCCTATCTCTCCCAGGAGCCGTGATGCTAGTCCATTTTCATCATTTGGAAATAAAAGTGATAAATCCAAAGAATCTGAAAAAGAATTACTAAGAAAAAATAGTATTGATGCTTCTCCGAGTGAAAGTCCTCCTAGAAAATCTAAGGCAGAGCCTTCTAGGTCCAGAGGTAAAAAAAGCAGAAGTAGTAGTCGAGACAAAAGAATAAGTCGTAGGTCACGGTCCAGTAGTCCTAGCAAAGGTAGGCGAACTAAAAGTCCAGTAAGAGAAAGACAGCGGAGTCGAAGCAAAGATCATCATGGTGATAGAGATCGGTTAGTGATTTTTAATAAAAATTGATTTTCTTGATTATTTACTGAAACATAATTTTTAATTTATTGGTTTTCTTATTATGTTCCAATTAATTATATTAATGGAATATAATAAGAAAAGGGCTTATAGGCTTTTGAAAAATCATATTTTGCGTTTGTATGTAGGCTTTTTTTTTTCTTTTTTGTGTGTGTGAGTGTGTATGTTCAATTAAAGTTTTGTGCAATATCTTATTTCTGGAAAGTGTGTCTTAAATTTAACATTATCTAATTTTAGTGGTAGAGAATTTTTCATTTTAAGAAAAATTTTGACAGGCTTTTAAAATAAAACATTTTAAGGATTTTAAAATGTTGCATAAAAATTAAGGGAAAAGAGAATGTGTAACATTAAAAGCTGCATTTTACTGTCATTTATAAAATGTTAATGAGGTAATATTTATGAAGCTCTAAAAATGAGGTTTTGTATCATTTCAGTATTTCAGGTTTGAAAATTGTTAAACTTTGGTTTTTTTTTATTCTATTTTAAATTAAGAGAGAACTTAAATACATTTTTATTACTCTGAACTGATAACTAGTACCTTATTTTATAAGTTTTATTATTTGGAGCTCTCTTTGATAATAGATTTTCATTTCATTACATAGGAGGCATCATTCAAGAACACAAATTAAAAGAAGTCGTAGTCGAGACTCTAGATCGAGAAATAAAAGGAGCAGTAGTCGAGACTCAAGAAGAAGAACTAGGAGCCGTAGCAGAGAACGTAGGAGAAGTAGGAGCCGTAGCAGAGAACGAAGGAGAAGTAGGAGTAGAAGCCAGAGTTATGACCGACATCATCACAGTCGCTATAGAAGTTCTAGTCGGGAAAGATACCGTCGAAAACGATATTCTCGTAGTCATAGTCGATCTAGGGATCGCTCAAAGGGTCGTTCAGGTTTGTATTCTGCTTAAAAGTAAATTGGTAATAAATTTATAATACTGGTGATACTTTTAAATTGGGATAAATATAAAATGAAATTTATCAACAATCTTGAAAATTTATTAAATTCTTTTAAATAAAATATCTCATGTACATATATTATAAAGATACTTTAAAAAAAAGCATTTATTTAATTATATAAAATTAGCTTGATTAAATAATGAATTAATGCTGGGGTAAGCCTCAAAAAACAGGTATGTAAACTCTTATAAGGTAAGTTTTGAAGCTCTTTTACTATTGGGAATTTATTAGTCATTTCTTGTACAAATGTAATTCTAATTCAAGGTACTTTGTATCAAACACAAAGTTAATAAAAATGAATATTAATCATGAAATACATTACATTTGAAGCATATTTAATTGCTTTAAAAGAATTCATCCAAATTTGAAACATGTTTTTTTTTTAATTATTTCCTATCTATATATATAAAACGCGTAGGTATGTGGCACAAAAATGATGATATTTCTACACTCCAAATGGCAACGGTTGCAACTATTGGATGTAAACATTAGCGGCCATCTGCAATTTAACACTGTGTGTGTGTAGTGGTGACATTTGTTACAGCCGCTGATCTTTTGACAAAATATGCTTAGACCTATCAAATTCAGTTTTTAGTCATGGACATTTGTATGTAGGTTTATCTAGAGTCTGTTCTTTTAATTCTGTCACTGTAGTATCTCCTACTTCTGAAATACTCAACTGTGTATATCAAGAAGTTTTATGAATATCATAGTTGAAATCCACGCTATATTTTAGTACTTACTGAATTTTTACTCCATTTTTATAAGTGAAGAAATTTCTCCAATAATTTATTTTTTGATATGATTAAGAAGAGATATCTAATTGTGAACAATAGTACCTACAGAGAGTGATGCAATTTTTAAAATCATTGGTGTTGGGTTTCTCATCTTTAACTCTGTTCAGAAGTAATGGAAATTCACATTTTTTTAATCCCAATGTTTTAGAATCAGCCTTATAGTGAATTTAGCAATGATTATAAATTTTTTGCCTGAGCTCCCACTACCCCTTAACAACGTATATTTATCATGACAGGTAATGGTAACATTCCTTACATATGTTACTTTCAGTTGAGTTGTTTTGCAAAAGAAAATTTAAAACTAAAAGCGACCACTAAATCTTGTGATTAAGTATGCAATTTTTTTTCTTGACATAATTTACTCTAAAAAATATGTTATTGTTGATACACATTAATAATTTTCAATATTCTTGATGTTATATCTAATGATTTAACAAGTTTTAATAAGTTTAATATAAATATAAGTCATATTAAAATGACAAAGTAGTGTTCAATACTGAGTTATTTCAAATTATCTTTTATTTTGTTTTATTTGTAAAATATGGGTGTGAAATTTTAAGTGTTAAGAACATTTTTAAAAGTTGCAAAATAAAATAAAATTGATTTTAAGCAGAAAATATTTAATTCTTTAAAAATCTATATAAGCATGAGCAGTGTTATATAACAGTGTCTTTTGCTTGTGAAGTGTTTGTAAGGAATATTGATAGTTTTTGTGTAAACAAATAGCCTGTAATATTAATGTTTACTATAAAATATTTCTTTTTCATAATTTGAAGCATCTAAGTTCAGCATTAATTGTAACTTATTCAGTATTTACAAGGTTTTTATGTAGAGCTCTCATTTATGGCAATTAAATGCTTAATGGTTTGATATTTGGAACTCAAAAGTTTAATCTATAGTCTGAATCTTTTTTTATTAATTGCTTTTCTTTTCTGCAGTTGGGAAATTCAGTTTTAAATGTAAAAATACATATATTCTTTTAACCAGTTAACTACTTTAATTTCTTTATATGATATTGATAAGTTCCTTCAAAATGGTTTACTTAGTACAGTGGTACCTCCCTTAACGGACACTCCAGAATAGTGAACACCTCTATTTAACGGACATTTTTACGAGTCCCAGTCCTTTTATATAGGACAATCCATGTTATTCCCTCTGGATAACAGGCACTCCGAATAGTGGACAGGTATTTTTGAAAAACTTTCAATTATTTTGATAAACATTTCAAAATTATTCATACAAGCAAGCTCAAAATATGTTTATGAGTCTTTGTAACGAACAACGCCTTATGTTTTAAGGGTGAAAAAGAATGTGTAGTGGCTGTAAAATTTCAAAAGAGCGGCTCACTCTTTTGCTGTGTTGCAACATGCTGGGAGACTTCGAAACTCCAGTTGTTATTGGAGAAACTAAGAATCCTAAATGTTTCAAGAACATTGATGTACAAAAATTTAGTTTCGTGGAAGTCAAATAAGAAAGCGTGGATGACTACTGAGATAATGAACGATTGGTTGGTGAAGTTAGACAACAAAATGAAAAAACAAAAGAAAAAATCATTCTGTTCATAGTAGACAACAAAATGAAAAAACAAGAGAAAAATAATTCTGTTCATGGACAATGCTACTTCCCATCCTGATGATTTAAAGCTCAAAACTGTTAATTTAGTTTTCTTGCCTCTTAACACCACTTTGTTGCTACATCCACTTGATCAGAGAATTATCCGTAGCTTTAAAGTACGATACAGAAAGCTGCTTCTGAGACATGTGCTTTCACAGATTATCTCCTGCAAATCCAGAGGAGGATTGGCAAAATCGGTATTTGTTTTGTATTCAATTTCCTGAATTGCGTCAGCCCTTAAAAAGGTGGAACCTGGGTGTGTTCTAAAATGTTTTATAAAGGCGGGATTTTTGAATACAAGCGAAGTGGCAACTGACAGTACTACTGAAAAAAGCTAAAAAGAACTTGCATATCCAGAAGCCAATTTGTATTCAAATATCAGCGTTGTATGATATTTGAATGTATGTCAAGATTGACGACGATTTATCCATTGAGGAAGAAAACCTGCATGTTTCCAATTTCATTCCTCGGGACACTACTGAAACACTGGCCCTTTCTGAGGATGATGATGATGAGGAATCGCCAGTGGAAGACTGCAAAATCAAAGATTATTCGGAGGCACTGAAATACAGCGAAATATTGAAACAGTTCTTTCTGAACAATGAAGATTCAGAGGGACTAGCAAAGCTAAATCCTATGAAGATTCACTACGAAAAACAGGTTTGCTGTGTAAAAAAAGAGAAATCAAACTTTCTTAACAGATGTTTTAAGTAGTAATTAAAATAATTTAGCTCTTATACATTGTATTTTGGGATTATTTAGAGGCAAAATAAAAGGATTAGCACACAATTAAAAGGTAGAGCAGTAAATAGTTATTCTTTTCTTACCTAATTAATTTTTCCTTTTTAATTAAAATTGCATCCGTAATTTTCAATCAAATATCAAACAGAAGTGCAAAATCTTTTTTATAAAAAGGTTGTCCTCCCCAATAGCGGACACCTCCTAATAACGGACAAAACTTTTGGTCCTGTGACTGTCTGCTTTTTGGAGGTACCACTGTAGTATGCTTGTATTTATAAGAGTTGATATTTTGAAGTTTGAAACATTTTTTTAAATATCCATTTTTCTCTCCCTCATTTGAGCTGTTATGTTCAATGATTGGATTATTTCAGAACTGTGTAAACATTGAATTGTAGGAAAAATAGCATTTTAAACAGATTTTTTATTAGTCAATGATTGTTTTATTTAAAAATATCATTGAATGTTAATAATTTTGGGAATTTGTGATTGAATGCAGTTTTAATGATGTACTATCTAAAATGTATAGGTGGGGGAGGTGCATTTTCTTTTAGTGTAATAACTATCTGAAAAGACTTTATATTTACTGGTATGATTAGGTTACTTTTTAAACCTATCTCTGATATTTATACTTTGCTAAATTTGTCACCATCAGTTTACCTTGAATACTTTCCTTTTATTTCTTAAAATTATGTTTAATATCAGTTAGTATATACATGCATATAATTGGCAATTTCATCTTGAAAACAATTTTGTGTAATGCAGTAAAATAATTACTAGATGCTCACTCAGAATGTTGAAATTCTGTAGCCAACACTGGGAATCATTCTTTATATATGAAGCAGTGATTTTTATCTTAAATTTTAATTAATTGATAAACTGAATAACCATACTCATTCTTTGAAATAATCTCAGGGGATTTTTAAAATTTATATTTGAAGAAGTTATTAGATCCTTTTTCTATTTTTTAAGAATTACTTGTAATCTTTATTTTTGCATATCCATGTTATATGTTTGCTTTATTTTTTTCCTTTTACTATGCAATGTATTTTTTGTCCATGTATTTAAAAAATTACTCTCAGTGGCAGGTTTTTTTTCTGTTTTAGAAATGCATGCATTAAGTTTATTTCTTTGTATTTCTGCAAACTGCATAAACTTAAAAAAAATTCTTATGATTTTCCCTCCTTCCCATCCTTTCTTTTTCATGATTTAAATAAATTTGAAATTTTTTAATTTTTAACTTAGCAAAATTAGTTTTCAAAAATTGTATAGATATGTTTGAAGTCTAAAATATGTTTTGCATTAGTCTTCAGTGTTAGTATAAAACCCTTTAATAAAATCAGACTATTATTCTTACTAATGATGTCAAGAATTTTTTAGGGTGTTATGCAGTTCGGCCTTCCTCTATTTGATAACACTTTATTCCAGGATCTGGTAATCGAAAACCTGGTTCTCTCCCTCTTTCAACATCAGGTGGAGCTATGACACCCCAAATGGCACTACAACAAACTATGGCTGCAATGAATGCAAAGGCTCAGGCTCTTACAGGAATAGCTTTGCCAAAATACTACAATCCAGCTGCTGTAAATCCACTGAAGTATGCAGAACAAGTTCAGAAGAGAAAATTGCTATGGCAGAGTTCAGAAAAAGTCGAAGTGAGTGTTGTAAGTCTTTTAAGAATTAATATATACTCTCAGTTTTTAAATATCTAGAATTAAACAATTGGCCATGTGATGTACTAAGAGTTTAATGTCACCTAAAGCAGGCGTTCTCAACCTTTCAGGCTCTGTGCCCCCCTTTAAACACTGATCTGAGGTCACGCCTCCCCCACCACCACCACCACCATATGTGGTCAATACAAGTAGTACAATTGGAATTTGAAACTGAAGCTGGTTATTAAATGAAAACATAGAATAGATAATTTCATACACAAAATTTAATATTACTACTTTATCTTAATTTGGAGCATATTATTATTATTAGAACATATGAAATCAAAGAATTAAATACAGATCAAATATATTTGAAGTAATCACAGATCTAGGTGAGGTTGGCATGTAATACCAATCACTTTCACAATGAGAGGTCTGGCACTGTTTGTCCTTACAATTTTTTGAATATTAAGTTGTAACTGTGACAAAGCACACCTCAGGTCACTTTCAACGTCCAGCTTTGCTCGATATTTTGACTTTATGTATGCTAATGCTGAAAATCCAGATTCACAGAGATATGTGGCTGAAAACTGCACTAACAACCTCAAAACTTCCAAAGCGACTTCTGGGTAAACAGGAAAATAGCGCAACAAAAAAATTTCAACATCCATGTTTTAGAATTCCGAGTTTGCTTGAGAATCACATTTTAGGTCGATTGCCTGTTCCTGAATATAGCTCAGGAAGT
Organism: Dolomedes plantarius; assembly: GCA_907164885.2. Taxonomy (NCBI): domain Eukaryota; kingdom Metazoa; phylum Arthropoda; class Arachnida; order Araneae; family Dolomedidae; genus Dolomedes; species Dolomedes plantarius. The sequence continues at coordinate 169,688,582 of OU015492.1, forward strand.
ATATCCACGTCGATTTTAAAAGGATCTCTTGTCAACTTAAAATCCTGATTCTCTGAACTAATATCTGGAAAAAAATCTGCAATTTCATTTTGCAATGCTACCAAATGCCCTGATATAAGGTCCTGCAATTCATTTATCTGTTGCAATGGGAATTTTTTTTTGGGGGGGTCTTTTGTCATCGAGGAGGTCCTTCAATCTTGGAAAGGATGAAAAGTTTGGCACTGAACTCTGAAGACGGCGTTGCCAAAAAGTTATCTTTTCTGTGAAACCCTTAACTGCATCATAAGTCTTCAGAATGTTTTTCTGACATTATAGCTATGACAATTATTGTGTTTGTGTTCGTATGTCGAAAATACGTAACAGTTACATTATGACAGTAAAATTGAGTACAGCAAATTAAAGTTAGTTTTGCTTTTTATCTTTTTTTTAAACTCACGCCTCCCTTAAAATTCTTCTACGCCTCCCCAGGGGGCATGCCCCCCAGGTTGAGAATCGCTGACCTAAAGCATCATATGAGGAACTTTGAACTATGAATATGCACTTAAGAAAAAAAATGCCATTTAAGAAAAAAAATATCCATTCACAGTTAGCGTGTGCTTTAGAATTTATCTGGTATCTTAGAATCATACATCTTTGCTTACTGTTGAGAAAAGTATTTTTTGCTTTAAAAAAAAGGGCAATCATGTTCTGAATAACTACTGTGAATGGGAGCAGTGTTAAAAACTTTATTTTATTTATTTATTTTGAGATATTTAATTCTAGTTTTGAACCCTAGATTTCAATATACTTATTATACAAAGATGTCTATAAAATTAATCAAGGGTTCATACGAAACAGAAGTTTGGTCTTTTTTTTATGTATAGTCATCTTAAAATACATCTATAAATTTGTATATATATCTATATTTTTTTTCAGTAATGTTTTAGCTAACTATTCTAACTAACTAACTTGTCTGTCTGTCTGTAACTAAAAGTGATCAATACTTCTCGTGGGTACCTTCTTTAGTGGCAATACTTCTCATAACTTGGTTTTTGCTATCCATATTTTATGGTAGTTCAAGAGTTTAATAGAAATTAGATGTTTTGTGTAGTCATGAATTTAATACTTAGTAAATTTAAGAACTGGACGTTTAAACAATTTAGATTTTAGAGCAAACAATATTTAAATTGGCCAAGAGTTAAAAATTTTCTTTTAATCATTAGTAGTAGATGCATATTCTTCTCCATTTGTCTCATTTAGACACTGCCTTTACTTTGGACAAAACCTTTGATAGAAAAATACCTTCAGTGTTTGAACACTAATAGATCTTCCTTGGGGTAGGTGAGTCCCAGCCTAAAAGGAGAATTTTAAATGGTGGCAAAGAGTGGTGGTTGATTAATGCCAATCTCTTTCTCACCACACTCTGGATTTTGCCCAGTAGAAGGGGATTAGATCAAACTGATGTACACTAGAGTTCCTTTCAACCCCTCAAGAAAAAAGAACCCTCGTATGACTGCTTGCTGGGGGATCAACTCCCCAAAAGTGTACAGTATAAAATTAATATTCTGTTAAGTTCATAATACATATTAATTCTGTTAAGTTCATAAATACATATTCTGTTAAGTTCATAATGAATTTTTTTATATGCTTAGTATATAGCCTGACATGCTTTGAGCAAAAAGTGTAATTATGGAAACTTACACACACACACACACATATATATATATATATATATATATATATATATATATATATATATATATATATATATATATAAACTAGCTTCATATACCCGGCATTGCACAGGCGTACACTTAATAAGGCTTACTTGTATATTATGTAAACTTGTAATTTTATGCCAATTCATACCCATCACCATATTATAATCACACACACCCTCCATGCTGTTGTCAGCATTAAAATGTTTCTTGATATCCCACTGGATCCCGGCCCTTCTAGGAGTTTGAGAAGGCTTCCCCGTAAACCCATGTGAAAATCGCCGGTTTCATAAACAAAGAATTATCTGGCGTTGCCCAGGGTAATAAAAATGAATGGAGTTATCTGAGCTCTAGATGCATACGTACAAACAACTGAAATATCTATAATCCACAGACACACACACACCTTTCCATGCTTCATTTAATTAAGGTTGATCTCTCTCTTTTCCCCTACCACCAATTTGGTGTTCAAAAAATATATAAAAAATACAAATTATTGGATTGCCTCTAGCAATTTTTACAAACTCTAAGCGAATGTCAAAAAATCGTGGCATTGATGATGTTTGTTACATTTAATCCTGTTTGTTGCATTTTAAATCAAGAATCTTATGGATATGTTTCTTTGAGATATGAAGGAATGTGTGAAAATCACGTTTAGCCCCCCCCCCCCCCCCCCACCCTTGGGGGCCGAATTTTGGAAAATCCTGAAATTGATTTTTAGGTATTCGTGTTCCTTTCATTTTAAAGCAAGAATCTTATGGATATCAATTTTCTTCTTTGGGATATGAAGGAATATGTAAAAAAAACATGTTTCCCCTCCCCTTGGGGGGCGAATTTTGAAAAATCGCTTCTTAAATGACGCCTTCAGCACAAAGGTAATAAGTTCCTAAAATTTTATATCTGTATCTCCAATAGTTTTTGCTGGACGTTGATACATGTATAGATAAGTCAGGACTTCTTCCTTTATATATATAGATATACATATACACATAGCTCATATTAGCTGGAGAAATTAGTGTTTTTATTTATTTTCAAAAGTTGAATCGTATGTTTTATATTAATATTTTTTTAATTTTCACTCACAGATTTAAAACTAAGGAATTAATTTGACTTAAACTCTGCAAGTTCTGTTTATGTACATTTATTTACTTTTATTTGCTTATTAATTTTGTAAGAAATGTAGAGGAAACTATTATTGATAAATCCCCAATTCAATATTGTCTTTACCTTGAAATAGTTAATCTGTAAAAAGAAAAATAAGCTCAGCATTAACCATTGCATGCTTACCCAATTAAATACTGTGAATGTAATGTATTTCTTTCAACAGAGCAATGAGTATGATTTTATTATATTAAGTTGGTTAAGTAACATCTTGATTTTGACTGACTGTCTCTCTCTCTCTTTTTTTTTTTTTTCCCCTTCTGTGTGGATATATACACAGTCGATTCCGGTTAATCGGACCACATCAGGACGTAATCATTTTGTCCTAATAACCAGCTGGACCGAGTAAAATACATGTCTTATGCTACAAGACAGGATTCAGTCCGAATAAGTGGCTGGTCCGATTAACTGGAATCGACTGTATATATAAACCTTACTTGCTAATGTATGTACTTCATGTGAGTTTAGTACTTAAATAGTATCTCTTGTTGTAAATTTGTTTTGGTGAGTGTCTGCAACATAAATATCATTTTCAGATAAGTTAGAGATTGATAATAAGAATTAAATTTTGTCAATACAGGGTGTCTACTAACGTGAAAAGTAACGAAATTGAAAGGAAAGGTCCCGAATTTTTTCAATTTAAAAATTTTTTTTATCTATATAATGTAGAAAGAAAATATGCTCCTAACTGGTACAAAAACACGAAGATCAATTTTTGCCTGCTTTGTGACGCTGCATTGGAAGAGAGATAAGAGTTCCCGCGGGGAAATGCATTGTATTCTTCCCCACTGCGGGAACGAACGCTCTTTCTCCCCTTCACAGAAAGGAGAGTATACTAAGGAAGATAGTACGTCGTCATCTGGGGCTACCCAGCGGAAGTAGACATATGGTAAAGCATTAAAATTAACACTAACAAGTGGTGCACAATGCTGACAAGAGAGAGAAGTTGGACAGCGGAAAAACAATTTTAAAAAAAAACACATGAATATAGCTTTAATTTTTACGTTGATCCTGGATAGAGAAGTGCAGTTGGTGAACGAACTAGTTCATATCGGTCTTTCTTTCAGTGAACTCTAGTATTACCATATAGATTTTGACTTCTTGTCATTATTTGCGCTCAAATTATTTTCTCTCCCCACGTAACAGACTATGTCCGATATGCAGATTTCCCGCCGGGTATATGTTATGTAATTGGCGATGCATTCAACTATGAAGCTCTCTTCCACGGGAGATATTCCTCTGCCCAGGGCCGTAGCCAGCGGGAGGTTTGGGGGGGACTCAATGGGCAAGACCCCCCCCCCCCCCAAAAAAAAAAAATAAAATAAAAAAATTCTGGAGTTTACTTTATTGCATTTTAACAATGAAATAAAAGTACATTTTTAAAAGTAAAATTTTTTAAAACTGCATACTTATTCAAAATTTAATTTTTAAATGAAAATTCAAATTTTTATTTACTGTCTTAATTTCAATATTTTTGCTCCAAATTGTTTTATACAAATACTGAAACGTATTACACAAGATTGTGCATGGACTTTTAGATTATATAATATTAATTTTTTTAATATTATTAATGAAATTGACTTTCTCAAAAGTAAGACACCCTGCAATATGATATATTTGGCAGTTATGAAAATTTTGAAATGCATTAGTTTGACATATAAGTGTTAAGAATATTTTTTTAACAGTTTTTTTATTTAATTTGCCGGGGTAGTTGATACTATCATGATATGAGTGAAATACTTTTTTCCTACTGGTGACAGGGTGCAAGTAGCTGCTAAATACCTAAAGCTGAAGTGTTCATATCATGAGTGTAACCTTAACAATTGCAATTGTGTTGGAGTGTATGTGTCTGTGATCTTATCTTGTAACTAATATGATATATTTTAATTGAGAAAGTGAGTGATGAAAGGTAGCTTCCCTAATAAAGCATATTTGATGACCTGCAGTTAAATTTGATCTTTCTTCTCTCCCTTTCACGTTGGTTAATAATTTGTTTTTGTTATTTTGCTTAATTGTCAGGCTAATCAGTTTATATTAACTTTATAATCTAAATAATTTTTTGAAGGTTTTGTTCTTGATGTTAGATGACTTATATATATATATATATATATATATATATATATATATATATTTTCCTAAAGTATCTGAATGATTTAACTTTAATATTATTATTTATTTTCCCCCCCCCCCCCATGAAGTGCTAAAAGTATGTAATCAATCTGTTGTAGGAACAACCAAAAAGTAGTGTTTGGGATAAATTAACATTTGCTCAGGACCAGGATGGAAAAATGACGGCTAAGTTCAGGAAGCTTATGGGCATCAAATCAGAAAATCCTGCCAAAGAGCCCCAGGAGGAAGACAAGGAATCTGTTCTGAAGAAACAAGAGGAACTTTTTAGGGACCTTGATCAGCAATATGAAATGGCCCGTATGACAACTCATACCCAACGAGGTGTTGGATTGGGATATTCTGCTCAAACTCTTTACCCTCCAATTCAGAAGTAGTTTCCATTAGGCTACAAAATAATTGTTGTAAATTGACTTTGTTTAGTTGGTGGTTTCTTTCTGGTATCTATATTTATATATTAATTTATTTTGATTCTCTAGTAAATAATTTTTCTTTGAAATGTAGAGGAGACTATTGTGTCAAATAATTTCTCTATTCTATGTTCTCATTATCTTGTAATAGTTTATCTCTAAAAAGGAAAAATAGACTCAGCCCTTTACTATTCCATGCTTAGCCTATTAAATATTGTCAATGGTATGTGTTTCTTTTAACACAGCTATGAGTTTGATTTTTATATTTTTATTTTGCTTCAATAACTATCTTGGATTTGTCTTATTTTGTATAAATATAAAAATCTTATTACTTGCTAATATCTATACATTGTGTGACTTATTCAGTACTTAAATAGTACCTGTTGTTGTAAATTTGGTATGCTAAATGTTTGCAAAATAGATAACATTTTCAGGTTTGAGATAGTCATGTACATATTTGTACATCTGTATTTATTTTGCAGATGTTTTCTCTTAAATTTTACTCACTCATTTATAAACCACATTTTCATTCGATTTTTTTTTTTTTTTTAATCATCAAAAGATCACTGAGCTAGTTTACTTTCATCATTTGCATAAAGCTTAGAATATTCTCTCACAAACATATCATTTGCTTTGTAAATAACTGATGTTATATCTTTTTGGTTTGTTTATCACCAACATTCAAGATTTGAAATTATTTTGGTGCAAAAAAGATATTTGTAATTATTGTTGTCACTCCTGGAAGTTTATTTTATGTTTGATTCATCACTCAAATTTAGATCTATGTATGGAAATAATAAAATGTAGCTTTGACAGACCTCTGAATTTACGATGTTTACCAAATTATGTCTCCTAAAGAGGATTTTCAAGTTACTGTACTACTTTCCAGATCACATGAAAGCTGAAATGAAAGAAAAAAGAAACTCAATTGAATGCTAAATAAATTGAACAATCAAGTTAGTAGTATTTAAATCTGATTTTTTTTTTTCTTGTTCATACTTTAACTTTTATTTATCTACAGAAAGTAAACATTATTATTTTGCTCTACATTATGTAGTTTGTTTCAAACTATTAAATAAAGCTGTTTTTTATTATTTCTTTTTTTTAATTTCTTGCATTTATTCTTTTATCTGAAAATGTCCCTTTTAAAATACAGTAATTTCCTGCATACAATCTGAAGATTTTATGATAAAAAATATTTCAGTATCATGGTTCATAATTCTAGACTGCTCTTTAGTGTGCATATATTTAAAAAAAAAATTTATTTAATTTATTTATTAAGATCATTGCATAAAGGACTTGATCTGCAACAATGTTCAATTTACCCATGGATGACACCTGACCTTCCAATAAACACCAAAGGAACAGTGCCAGACCATCAGAACATACCCATACCATGATACCCCTACCATAACCTTAAACTGTGCTAACAAGGCGAGATTAGTTCACAGCTTTATATCACTGGGTCACAGGTCTAGCAACCCTGGTAGTTAAACTTATTAATACTACTGACTCGGTTGAGTATGTTATGAATCTGACTCCAAATGAGTAAAATAACATTTAATAAAACTTAAACTTAACAATTATGTACAAATAAACTTCCACATATTGGGGAGGAAATCAAGATATATCAACTGCAGTTAGCTACAAAGGTTGTAGGACCTTATAAAGCCAACAAACTAAAATATTGCTGTGTTGATATAGCTTGTTGAGACATTGGGGCATGTGCAGAAATGCAAACCTTGCATCTTCATTTAACATTTATATGCAAATGAACTGATGAGAATATTGTGGTTTGCAAGTGTGCTATTCACTCGCACAAGACCATGGTGGCACTACAGCTTTTATAGGTCTTGCACCACATGCTGTTCCCTAAACCACTGTAGATGAACTTCCTGGTTCTCTGCAGGCATGCGACTGCACAGTAACCAATTCCCTGCACATTCTTAAGGTCAAGAATGGTTGGGGCGAGTCTTCATTAAAGTTTTCTACCAGGTGCTGTATAATATTCCCTTTTTTTACCCCATTCATCTCTGGCTTGATTTATTGATATTGATTAACTGTAACACCTTTTTGTCAAGGACTGGGGATTTTGTTTCCAAACAGTTAAAATCTTTAGATATCTCACTTTTTATGGAGCCAGTGAGCTGTTCCGTTCGAGCAATTGTGCCTCCTGCCAAATGGGCCCCCACTGTGAGACTTTTCAAATTGAGGACAGTCTGTCGTTTAATCCATTTTGCTCCACTTTTCTAGGAATATGCACTGACAGTGTTATCACATGTAATTCGCATGATCCACATATTTTGCATAAATGTTCACAGGTTTCTGATTCTTTGGCTGGTGTGTGTATTTTGGTATGTCACTTCTTAATGTTCCGCAATAGCAATACTACCGTAAAATGCGGTGAGATTGTGCCAGGGTTTGAGGTTTTTTTTATGCCGTTTCTTTATTTACCAACATAACTGGATGAATTTAGTGCAGAAAGGTAGATACACATTTCAGCTTTCTATTTCATAGCAGAAAATTTCTTTTAAATGTTTGGGGATGATGGGGTTTTTTTTTTTTTCTTCTGGCAGAATCTCACTCCACTGAGTGGGGCGATATCAGGCCACCCCTTTTTCTCCTTTATAGGTGCCATGGATTCAGTCGTGGCACATTCATACACCTCTTACTTTGAAGCAAGAACACTCCCAGTTAATTTTGACTTTTTTTTTTTAATAAATTATTTTTTCTCAAAAAATAACAAATTTCATCAGCTTTTTATGGCCAAATCCAAAATTTACCTTTTCACCGTACAGGAAACATAAGCTTCCCGACTTTCAAAGGGCAAAGTTGCTATGCATTTGACCCAGATAGACCCTCCCTTCATATGAAACTGCCCGAAGTCATTTAATCTGAAATCTGCTGTCGTTGCAGTTACACCTTCAACAACTACATTCTCTGTATTTAATTCCTCTTCAGAATTATTGTTATCTTTTCACCTTAGTGGACTGTCCAGGTGGGTAGCACCATCCTTGTCATCAGTATAACTCAATTCTCTTAGCAGTGAGCCCATGATTTTTAAAACATGTTGCTTTGTTAAAACATTTTTGATACAAATAGTTAGTTTCTTAAAAAATTTTAGAGAAATTATTGCAATAATTCTAGCCATTCTAATAGTTAAGAGTTATGTCAATAATTTCTCAGTTTACAAAAAAAAAAGTGGTTACAGTACACAAAATAACCAAAAAAGGGTTGCACAATCTCACCCCATTAAGTGAACTTATTTTAATGATAATGTTGTAAGGTATACATAAGATTCGATTCACAAGAATCGAACTTTTGAGTGAATGAATTAAAGAAGCTGCATGAGATATGCTAATTTCGGCATACACGCTTGGTATAAATATCATGCAGCTTGATTAATAAGAAAAGGTTGTAAAAAGTTTATAGATAAGCGAAGTAAGGGAGCTACGAGGTAAGCAGCTCCAGGTGTTAACCGGGGCTTGTGCTTAGGGGGCCCAACATTTATGTGGCAGAACTGCAGGTTTGACTCTCTAGTTTGTGAGTATTGCAAAGTGTATTTTTATTGTGAATGGTATACTTTCACAAATACTGCCGTAATTTCTACCCAATGTTACGCATCGTTCTAAATGAAGGGTCGAGGTCAAAACTCAAGAAAAAGGTGAATCTACACAGAAACACATTTATTCACTTCACTAGACGCATCACACACATACATGTTACACAGACAGAAGCGGGATTTAACTCTCCCTCCGCCTTCCCAGCGAGCACTGCGTCGCCCCCTACATAAACATACATAAAACATTCTGGCGACTATTGCTGACAAGCAAAAGGAAATGTTCAATGAGAGAGGCCTTATTTCTGATATTCTCCCACCTTGAGTTTACTGAATGTAAACTTAACAACCAATCACAAAAATTAAAATATTCAATGACACTATACATAAATATATAACATGCACTAAAACTAATAATTATCAATCAAAATATAAAAAAAAAAGGAATCAAAAGTTCAGAATGTTGAATCATAAGACTGTTACGTTGATTTTTGTATTGGGGGGGTTATTTAAAAACTTTAATATTATATAATTACTAATTAACTAATTAATTAAAGGTAGGATAACTCTTAACGATCAATTATTTGCAATTTACAATTATACTAGGTTTCAGTTAAATTTAAGTACAATATTTGCCATTAGCCATAGTGGTTAGTACATTTTAAAGACGTGAGTTGTGTGTTGCAATAACCCATAAACATAATTAACATTTTCGTCTTTCTGTTTGCACCACTGTGGTGGTTAATGAGCCAAAAGAAAAATGATATTGAATCTAAAAGAATTACTTATCTAACCTTGGAGAACACCTAGAAATAAAATTAATTCACCTAAAGGAAAAGCTTCAAATCTGCTGAAATAAAAAAAAAAAACCTAAAGCTGAAAATCAGAAAATTAACTAAAAAGGCAAGGATCGACATGACTCCACTTTACAAAATAATAACAATTTATTAACAATTTCACTGACATATAACAATCAAACTTTTTATCTCAATAATTTCTTAACCTTATTCCAACAAAAACAAAATCAATTAAAAAAATGCATTTGCTGCAAAACCAACATCTATATCATCTCAACACAATCAAATAATAAAAATGAAAATTCCAATAAATCAATAAGGAGTGGCTGGCGAATAAAAAAAAAGTTCTATGTGTAAATGTTAACATTAAAAAATAAAGTAAAGTAAAATGAGTCTTTAGTGACCATGCTGCAGCTTCAAAATGGAGAGAAATTAGGGATAGTATTTAAAGAACAGAAAGAAAGGAAAAGGAGAAAATTCACCCGTGGCCATTGCATCAATCTCCGGGATCTTTGCATCGTCCCGAGGCCAGAGCCTCATGGCCCCAACCCTCGGTCTTCACGCCCCCGCTCTCAGTCCAGGATCCACGAATGATCTTTTTCAAACTCCCCCGCTCCCGAGTCAGCTCCTTGTCACCACTTGCATCAGTCGCGTAAAAACAGCTTCCATTCAAAGTAGTTCCTCGGCCCGACGTGAATTATGATGGTCGAAATGAGGGGGAAGGCTACAGGTTGCATTCTTGCACTCTGCAAATCGTTATACAATTTTTTTTTTCACCCCTCATCTCGTTCTTGTTGATTAATTTTATTTCACTGCGCCCTGGTCATCTACCTGACGATGTATCATTGCACGCCTTCCATCTCCTGTTAGTCTGAGATTTTTTCTTCTGAGGTTATAGACAGCGGAGGTAGCGATGAGAACTTGTTGCTAGGTACAGGGTCAATTTTTTAGGGAAAGAAAGAAAATAATGAATATTTCTAAAACTTTTACCCGTTTTTAAGATTTCTTCAACCTTTGAAGTAAAATTCGCCAGCCAAAAAATACGTACCAGCCACTTACAAGGTTTATAAATTTATCAATATTTTACTTACTTACTTACTTTACTAATTTAATTATCTCAATACCCGATATTAAAGTAAACGTTAATTATTTAATAAACTATTAATTATCATCAGCACAATAACCTCTTTTCCCCCGAAAAAAAATTGGCACAATTAAAAAAAAAAAACCAGAACACCTTGGAAAATAAATTACACAATTTAAAGAGAATTGACTAAAGTATAGAATTACATGACACACTGATATATTGTGACCATTCGACCCTGGTCAACATAACAAAACACATATACATGAGAGATTACTTATTAAACAAAAATATAAACCATGGAACATCTAGCATACTACCCGAAAAAAAATTTCATTACCACAATTGTATACAAAACAAGCAAAAATGAAACATTGAACACCTAACATATATCTAAACAATTCATTACCACAACTCTATGCTCAACTTACTATTAAACCTTATACGCAAAAACTGCATAGTAAATAATCATCCTCGGTTAAAACAATCTTTTGAAAAACATTACACCCTTTCCACAGTTTACTTCCATAATTTGAAATTGACAGTGCGACCATGGCATACAATCCGAAACAAATTTTTAAAAAAACGTATGCTTAACACAAATAAACAAAACCTCTTCGAACAAAATTCTTTCTTACGAAATTCATTATCACTGTTCAATCAAAATTAACATGTTTACTGTACAACCTCAAAAAAAAATGTATATGAAACATGTGAAACAAGTGTACAAAAATTATAACTTTAACCGTACATATAATAAAAAAAAAATTTTAACCTCCCGTACACCTTAGTATACATTTGAAAACCAGGTAATTGATAGAAATTTGAGACCTATCGTTAACTACACCACTATTTACTCCTACTAAACCCAATTCAATTCCAGCCTGCGAAGAGAGACTCTTAGTCCCTCGCGGCAATGAAATTCTAATAATGTCTAGTAAAAATTAATGATTAACATAAGAAGCCCTGTCTAACGTTTATTTACCTTCTGGGCACCTTAGTATACATTACAAAACTAAGTAAATGATAAAACTTTGAAACCTATATTTAACTACTCCACCATTTACTCCTACTAAACCAAATTTAATTCCAGCCTGCGCATTGCGCGACTTCAATCTCCTGTTATTCTGAGATTTTTTCCCCGTTCGATAAATGGCGCGCAGCGGAAGTATCGGGTTACAGACAGCGGAGGTAGCGATGAGAACTTGTTGCTAGGCACAGGGTCATTTTTTTAGGGAAAGAAAGAAAATAATGAATATTTCTAAAACTTTTATCCTTTATCAAGATTTCTTCAACCTTTGAAGTAAAATTCGCCAGCCAAAAAATACGTACCAGCCACTTACAAGGTTTACAAATTTATCAATATTTTAACAATAAGGTATAACATGTGATGATCTATTTCAATTTAATTCTTCACAATGTCAAAACATTTAGAGAAACTTGCGCACACTTCTCCAAATGCGATGACATTAATCAAATCAATTAATTTTTGATCACCACAAGTTTAACCTAATAAATTTATTTATACAAAGCATAACCGTTACTAAAATTTACTTACTTACTTTACTAATTTAATTATCTCAATACCTGATATTAAAGTAAACGTTAATTATTTAATAAACTATTAATTATCATCAGCACAAGACAATCTATCAGGAACAGTCACTTTTCTTCCACATTTTGTGCGAAGTACTGGTTCACGAGGTAATGTTTTGTCAATCTCTAAATGAAACAGTCTGTATTGGTCTTAACAGTTCACCAAACTCAGTCTTTACGCTCACAACTCTGCTTTGGCCGTCTTTTCCAGGAATCAACTCCAATACTCGAGCTAATGACCGATAGGTACGTTTCTTACTGTCACTTTCCAAAAGCTCAATATCGCCTACAACTAGGGATTTGATTTGCGCTCGATGTAAAGTCCTTTGTTGCAACTGGCCAAGATATTCTATACGGAATCTTTCACGAAGATGGCTTCTCAACTGTTGCCTGTATCTGATTCTCCTATTCATTTCTTGAGTGTCGATTACTATATCCTCAACGTCGGAAGACCTTATTTCTTGTAAGAACATAGCCGGAGTCAATGGTGTCGAACTGTCTGTCTTCTGTCATATATGTTAGGGGTCTCGCGTTTATTTGTTCACAATCGCAAAGGAGAGTGTTAAGTTCTTCATAGGTTAGTAAGGCTCTTCCCAGAACTTTTCTCAAAATTCTTTTCGGCGTTTGGATCAGCCGTTCCCGCCAGGCTGCTGTTGGAGGGTTAAATTTCCAGCGAATTCTGCGAAGAGTTGCAGCAGTAAAAATTTGATTCCAGTCTAATTCTGAAAAGGCTTTATCTGCCCCGACAAAATTTGTACTATTATCGGAGTTAATCGTCGTTGACCTACCTCTTCTGGCTATAAAACTCCGCAATGACTGGAGAAAAACTTCGGTAGACAGAGATGTAATCAGTTCGAAGTGCACCGCTCGGAACACGGCACAGGTGTGCAATACGACCCATGCCTTCTGTTTACTCTTTAGATACAAAGGGCCCGCTAGATCTATGCCAATGACCTGGAATACTGCTGTGTCTTGGACTCTTTCTGGGGGTAATGCTACTGGTACTGTCTCCATTTTCCGGGCGAATCTCTTACAACGCACACATTGTCCAACCACTGTCCGAATGGTTTTCCTGGCCTTAATGATCCAATATTTCTCCCTCAGGTGTGTCATCAATGGGAGACTCCAGCGTGCAATAATTCTTGATGTTTCCAGGAAATCAACAAATGAACAACTGGATGATCTGATGGCAAAAGCACTGGATTTTTGAAACTTTCTGTATCTTGTCGATAAATGACTTGCGTTTTTACTCTAATTATTCTAACTGGTTACTCTAATTACTCTTTACTCTAATTATCGACAACTGGTCAAAGATGTCTTATTTTATTTATCTTCACTAGAATTGTCAAAAACTTCTCTTTGAATCAAAGAAATGAGCACTCTTTCGGAATTCTCTATCTCATAGCATGTAAGATTAGGTTCTTTAAGGACATTTCTCTTCCCAGAATTGTTGATGAATCGATATATCCAAGCTATAAGCCGTATTATTTTATTGTAAGAAGATAAATATCTATAGTACCACGCATCAGGCTCTGTACTTTTAGCATGGACTGTCACTGATGTCTTACGTATTTCAGAATTTATCTCTAATTTGTCAGGTGATTCATCACTTTGTGGCCAAATTGATTATGGTTCTTTAATCCATGCTAGTCACTCCCACGATCTCAGCTTTAGAAATTGCTCAGGAAAACATCCTCTTGATGTGAGGTCAGCCGCATTAAATTTTCCCGCAATATGATGCTACTCGTCTTTCTGGGTCAGTGATCTGATCTCTTGAACGCGATTCCAGACGAACGTTCCCCATCTGTCGTCTTGTTGGATCCAACTCAAAGCTGTTGTAGAGTCACTCCAATAAAAGATTTTTAGTTTTGGTATTCTTAGATCAGCAATGACTCAAGCCAATCTGGCTCCTATACAGCAGGACAAAAGTTATAACAATACCGTGGTATTGTTATGTTCTTAAGAGGAGCTACTCTTGCACGTGACTGTATTAACTTCACTTCAATGATTATTTGTCTTCACCCTCAGAAAAATGCAAGTGGCATACGCCCTTTCACTCGCGTCACAGAATACGTGAAGACTGATATCTTTATCCTCAGGATGATCTAGACTTATATAACGCTGAAGCTTGATGTTAGAAATCAAATCTATTTCATGAACCCACTTTAAAAATTGTTTAGCCAAATGTTCAGGGATTATCTCATCCCACTTCAATTTCAATTTCCAACACTCCTGAATAATTAATTTTGGAAGCAGGGTCACGGGAGGAGTGAATCCGATGGGATCAAAAACTTTATGTGCAGATGACAGAAGAGCCCGTTTAGTTGCTATGATTTGCCCCTCCCCATGCGAATCAATTTTGCATGAAATCATATCGCCATTTAAATCCCAATTTAGCCCCAAGACAGCTACAGAATCATTAGATTCTAAGTGGTCTGTTTTCACTGGACAATTTGACTGCCATTCTCGAAGGTTGAATTTTGCCAATGACAGTAACGATCTTGATTCCGAAATAAATTTATTCACTTCTTCAATTGTACTAAAACTACAAACACAATTATCTACATAAAATGATTCCTTAAAAATATTGGCTGTAGTTAGAAGATGTTCAGGAGAATTATCTAAGTGTTGGTTAAGTGTTGCAGCCAATAAGAAAAGACTACAGTTAACACCAAATACTACACGATTATGCCTGTAAATCTCAGTTTCTCCCTTGTCATTCTCCCACAAAAACCTCAGATAATCTCGATCATTTTCTTTAATTTTATCTGCAAGAATGCCTTTTCTATATCAGAAATAACTCCTATAGGGTGTTTTCGAAAACGATTCAATAATAATCGTATTAATTCTATCAGGTTTGGACCCTTATCCAAACAATCATTTAAGGAGGGATATCCTTTGATACTGGCCGAAGCATCGAAAACTGGTCTAACTTTAGTGGTATCACTTGATTCTTTGAATACAGGTCTATGGGGGAGGTAATGAACCTGAAAATCCTTATCGTCATTTATTCTTTCTATGATTTTGACATAATCTTCTTCACTTTGGATTTGCAACTTATAAATTTGTCAACATATGCTTCACAAGCCTCAAATTCTTTGTTATATGTATCTTGCTAAGCACTGTCCTCTAACAATTGATTAAGAATATCATTATCAACTTCACGAATCCTCTTGAATTTAACTTCTAATTGATCAAGTAATGACTCGAATACTTCTGCATCGGGTTCTCTACTTTCCAGTTCTTTGTTCAAATATGTGAAAACTCGAGTAAACGCTGTTCTAAGTGGTGTTCGTCTAGACTTTAAAATCTACATAGCAGTATTCAAACTTAAATTTTCGCTCTTTCACGCTTAAATTCCTCGAGCCCCTGTTTCGGGCGCCAATAAATTTCACAAATACGACCGTAATTTATACCCGATATTACGCATCGTTCTAAATGAAGGGTCGAGGTCAAAACTCAAGAAAAAGGCGAATCTACTCGGGCACACATTTATTCACTTCACTGGACGCACCACACACATACATGTTACACCGCCTTCCCAGCGAGCACTGCGTCGCCCCCTACATAAACATACATAAAACATTCTGGCGACTATTGTTGACAGGCAAAAGGAAATGTACAATCAGGCCCTACTGCTATTTTTGGTACAACTGGAGTGCCTGGTCCTGCTGGATTTATCTCCAGTATCAAGATGAGAGATTTCACTGGTAGCTATCATCAGTGAGACACGTAACAAACGTGTTATATAGAATCGGTGCTTAAAAGTATAATGCTAGAATTACTTGAATAAAACTTAAATTTAATTGGGAAAGAATAAAACTAAGTACGTAATGAAGACGCAAAACACATCAAGAGTGGAGAGCGAAAATCCCAACCCGACCTGAGTACTCAGGACGGGAGGGGGGGGGGGGAGAAAAAAGATTAAGTAGAAACATCCTGGCCTGGGTTTGAAGTCTGGACAGAAAAAATCACAGAGGATTTTTACTATATCTATCATTTTAAGATGCATGTCTCCCGGAGCACGAAGTACTTCGGCAATGTTTTTAATGATATTTATTAATTCCGCGATGGAAAATATCTGAATTATTCCTTAATAAATTTTACGATTTCAGCGAAATCAGAGAGACCGCTTTTATTTTCATTGCAAGGAACGTTATGATTAATATTAGCTGGCTGAGTGCTGTGCTTAGAAATAGGTTTTTCGATAGTGATTTTTTTATTGGGGGCAGTCCTAACATTTTGATTAAGATTGGGATCAATATGGGTTTTCGTGATAATTTTGGAGTTAGACGAAGCATTTTCCACTGGGCAAGCCGGGTTGTTAGTATTATTAACAGAGTTATTACTCTTATTCCACGCCGACACGGAAGGAATAAAGTTAGTGGCAGGTTGAGAGTTGGTTTTAGTAGATTTTTTATCGTTAGTTTTATTGGCAATGTTCTTAGGGTGCCTTTCACAACCAGTGAAATTAGCTGTGTGGTTTCCCCCACAGTTGGCACAGAGAAAATTAGAAGGATTGTTACGGATAGGACAAAAGCGGGTCTGATGGTCTCCGCTACACAGTAAGCACTTAGTAGTTAATTTACAGGTAGTGCTGGAATGGCCAAACTTCTACAATCAGGCCCGTTGCACACACGGCGTTTTTATCAGTGGCGGAAATTTTCCATCGGACGTCGTTCCAACAGTAGACCACAGAAGTCAATATTGGAGCTTGCATACTGGGCGGAAAATTAAATTTTTCGTCGACGGTAGCTTGTGCAGCTGTCGAGTGCCACTGTGCGCTGGCGGATTTTTTGACGCCAGATTGAACTAGTTATCCATGTGACCCTATGCACGCTTACACACACAGCGGATTCTACCGTCGTAGGGTCATTTGCGAGAGGGGTTTGCTGGGGGGGGGGCGCTGGTTTTCTTGGAATCGTAAAGATGATTCGAAAAGGAGGGCTCCTCCGATCCCGACTGGGGGGAGGGGGGACGTAGGTGCGACCCCTCTGATTTTCTTGGACACGTGCAGGATTCGAAAAGGAGGGGTGGGCCTTTTCCCCGGCGACGGATTATTCCGCCGTGTGTGTAAGCTCTACTTTTAGTCCCGTTGCACACACGGCGTTTTTATCAATGGCGGAAATTTTCCATCGGACGTCGTTCTAAAAGTAGAGCTTACACACACGGTGAAAAACTCCGTCGCCGGGGAAAAGGCCCACCTCTCCTTTTCGAATCCTGCACGTGTCCAAGAAAACCAGAGGGGTCGCACCTACGCCCGCTCACCCCAGTCGGGATCGGAGGAGCCCTCCTTTTCGAATCCCCTTTACGATTCAAGAAAACCAGTGCGCTCCTCCCAGCAAACCCCCAAACACCCCTTTCGCAAATGATCCTACGACGGTAGAATCCGCTGTGTGTGTAAGCGTACATAGGGTCACATGGATAACTAGTTCAATTTGGCGTCAAAAAATCCGCCAGCGCACAGTGGCACTCGACAGCTGCACAAGCTACCGTCGACGGAAAATTTAATTTTCCGCCCAGTGTGCAAGCTCCAATTGACTTCTGTGGTCTACTGTTGGAACGACGTCCGATGAAAAATTTCCGCCATTGATAAAAACGCCGTGTGTGCAACGGGTCTTTGAACGACGTCCGATGGAAAATTTCCGCCACGGGTAAAAACGCAGTGTGTGCAACAGGCCTCAGAGAGGTCTTATTTCTGATAGCTATTGTGTACTAACCATATTGGATTCACTCACCTTGTGACGAATTAAATTAATTCACCTAATAATTAAAATCCCCTCAGCAGACGAAAGACGAACACTTGCGCCGCTAACGACCTGAGGGCGGTAACCCCTTTTGTGAAGGCAGCAGGTGGACGCACGGAGATGAAAGTCGAGTCGGAGCGCGTCGTCAGCCTGTCTCGAAAAGGGACACTTATACTGAATAGGGATTCGTCACGGCACGCCAAAATTGATGACGTTGGCTGAACCCGGGGAGACAGAGAGAAGAAATCTCGAACTTCCGGCCGTCAACGTTCCGGCAAATAAGAAGCCGGAAAAATGACACCACCGTTGCAAGAGCCAATGAGAAAGATACGAATTCTCTGGATGGAGCGCCAAGTTCGAAGATTGGGGAAGGATATTTTTTGGAAGTAGTTAGTTAGCTATCTTCTCGAGGTGAGAGATCAACTCCGACCATCCCAGGTCGTGAATGGCTGTAACGCGGACTTGTGAAGTCAGGGTTTTATTCTCAAGAAGATAATTTTTAGCTTCAGTTAGGAAGCTTGGTTTTATTTTTGGTAGACATCTCAAGACGAGATCATCTGTCCCATCGTCTTGATCATATATACTTCCCTCGCAATCATCCGCTCTGCAAGAAAAGTTAATCGAGGGCCCTGTGGGACTCTATATTGTTTTGTTAAACGAACTCATCTGGCAACTCATCCTGACGGACTCAGTGACTATTTCAGAGG
Organism: Dolomedes plantarius; assembly: GCA_907164885.2. Classification (NCBI taxonomy): domain Eukaryota; kingdom Metazoa; phylum Arthropoda; class Arachnida; order Araneae; family Dolomedidae; genus Dolomedes; species Dolomedes plantarius. The sequence continues at coordinate 169,707,467 of OU015492.1, forward strand.
AAATCATCATTGATCCTGAAACCTTATTTACTGTGCACCACTCGTCATTTTTTTCTTAACTGAGTTGTAAATAAATTCGCTAATTTTTAATTTACTTGGCTGTGGCTTTTGTTGATTCGATCGCTACCTCGTTCATTACGCCACAACCTCAATGTTAACCTTTGGAGAAAATGTGTCCAAGGATTGCCGACTTGGATTTGAAGATTTTTTAAAAATTGTAATCGAGAGAAATTTTCACCTTGGGGCATTTTTAGTATTCTTTTAATGCAAATAAATTTTTTTAATTTAAATTATTCGGGGGGGGGGGGAATCTGATATAAAGTGTTTAAATGCTCATAAATTCCTTTGGTTGCAGGTTTGATAGATACGCGTATGTGTTAAAATAAATTTAAAGCTCTTTTCCTGACTGCAGTCACGCACGCAGCCCTATGCGCCAATTCGTCGTATCAGTCGGGACATTTGTTTATACAGAACTTTCTTATACTTTCATGGAAAGTAGAGGGGGAAAAAATGTTATCTTATGTCAATGACATTATTAATCTTCCGGAATATAGGGGTGAGAGAGATAAAGATAACTTATAACTTCCACCACAAGATAAACTTTTCTATACAAACTTCTGCGATATAAAACTTGAATGTAAACTATTTACTGCGAGTGCCGACAAATAAACAGTGCGTGATAATGGTGGTGGTGGTGGTGGTGTGTGTGTGTGTGTGTGGGGGGGGGGGTTACTGGGTTATATAACTGCATCGCCCGAATAATCAAAATCCGACTCATCGCAGCCTACAGTAATCTAGTAATTTAAAAACTAATTTTAACTGTTCTATTCCAAAATACTCACTGTTAAGAATGTGGATATATATATATATATATATTCATTCCTATTGCGGAGGCACTTGAGAGACATTCGCCTTTTGTTATTCACCGCGTTGTCTTGCTAGCTTCTTTTTTGTGGGAATTGCAGCTTATTGTGTGTATTGCAGCTCTATTTGGTGAGACAGCATTGCTCCTTATGAGGAGACAACATGGGTTTACCCACTCAAGCCCACTGCGTGGCAGCTGACGACACTAACCACTGCACCATGTGGGCGGCTATGGATTTTATATTGATATAGCTGTCATTAATAACGTGTTTAACCCTCGAAATTCGCGACAATCCGCGTGTTTGGCGTCAATGATTAAATGAGAGGTTATTCGAATTCTGCGGCATACTACTAGGCTAAAATTGATAGTAGAGAGGTCTATTGCACTATATATATCTGTGTTCATAAACTTCAATAAGTGATTTACACTGTTATTTAAGTTCTGTAATTGCATTAGGTATATTGTACCTATGCTTTAGATTTACAGTTTTATTTCATCCTCATCCTTGGTGTGTGTGTTAGTTTACGCCTTTCATGCTGTTACGAGTACATTCCTCCTCTCAAGCGTTTTACTTTGCCTTGTGTTTGGCAGGAAAGAGAAACCGTGCTGCTGTACAAACAGGACTCCGGGAGCATAAAATACCACGTGGAAATCGTTTTTAAGTCTTTATTAGAACATACGCGTACAGTAAACTGACTTCTCTCGCCAGTCAAAAAGTGGGCATCTCAAACCAACAGCTCCCGACTGACTAACTTTTTTGGCTGTGTCAGACCTTGTCAAGTATGGGTTGATAGATAATGAAAATGGGAAAATGTGTGCCTCTCGAAAACCGCCAACAAAACAAAGTCTGCCAAGAGAAGGTGGGCCAGCACCCATACCCCTAGTGACTGGGACATAATCATCGGAAGTTCTGACACAGCCAAGATAGTAGCCAGTCCCCCAAAACCTCCACCCACCAGTGGGGGCCGCCTGAAAGATTAATGATGGTCGGGGCCCCCAAGACGGCAGCAGATGTCCCCGACCGGTCGCGATTGCACCTCCGCCACCACACACCACGACAAAGACATTCCCGAAATGGAAGAGGGGGCGGGAAGAGGGACTGGAAAGGCATATACGTCTTTTTCTACAGCAGACAAAAGTCGTCAGAACATTTCCGCAATTAAAAAAATGTATATTTTGAAAATGCTGCCGCTATGCAGTGTATTATTTTAGTTTTTCATTTATACTCACTTTAGCTTTTCATATATTTTCATTAATACAGTGGGTAGCATTAAGAATTACTGGTGAAAGTAGGGGCGGGCTAAAGATTTACGTGGGGGGGGGGGGGGGGTAACTTTTTTGAATGGGAAGGCTCAACTGTACTATTACTACTTTTATTATTGCAAACATTTATCTGATTATTAATGGATTGCTATTCGAAATAGTTTCAATAGCTGTATAGTACCCGAAGTTGGTAGAATGCAAATACAATGGAACCTCGATCCATCGCTTTTACCTATTGCATTAAATGATAAATGCGGGAACATATCAAAGAAATGTTATCATCGAGACGGGATTAAATCAACGACACATACGGGAAAACGATTATTCGGGGAAAGATTGATCGACGTTCCACAGTATTAAAATTTTTATTCACATTTTATTTGAAACTATCATTGGTTGTGTTCTTTAAATCAGCGAAAGGTTGTTTTATTCTTTGATTAAAATGTCTCGGATAGTTAGTAAAGACATTTCTTTTACAAATGTCACAGGTTAGTAGGGTGGGGAATGATTATAATCGTACTATGGTTTTTAAGTCGTCTAGACCAGAACTGCACAACATACGCGAAGCCTTTTGTGGAGACGCATTAAATTATTCAGTGGAATATCGATCTATCGTTTTTCAAGGGACTGACTAAACTGAACTATAAATGTGGGAAAACGATAGATGAGGGAACATAACAAAGCAATATGATCGTCGGAACTGGGTGAAATAAACGACACATACGGGAAAACGATGTTTCGGGGAACGATCGATCGAGATTCCATTGTAATTCTAAAAAAATACGGGATATTACTTTTAGATTTATAATAACAAATGGAATTTGTAGTGAAACTTCTCTAGCCGGCCACCCCTCTAAACGGCCATATTTTGTTCAGAACCAATTAAAGACACCATTTGGCCAATGTTATGGGAGAAACCTCTTTTAGACGGCCACCCTTCAAAATGGTCCCTTTTTTTCGGAACAATTGCTGGCAGCCATAGAGAAGTTTCACATTAAATAAATATTAATATAAGCAATAAATATTAGTATTTATTTAATTTTTAAAATAAACAGTAAAATTTTTTGTTAAATAAAATATTTTTCTCTTTCCCATCTCTCTTATTTTCTTATGGCCCACAGCTGAATAAAGTAATATGACCTTCATCATATTTCGAGTTCTGCAGGCCTGCTCTAAATCTTGGAAAAGTTTGCGCGGACGGAGTAAACGAAAAAGAAACCTGGCCCGCTGACCATCTTCTGGAATTAAGGTTAGGGGATTCAGGGAATGTGTTAAGATCCCAACTTAAGGCTACTGTGTACTAATCCTATTGGATTTGTTACCTCAATGTTAACCTATACGGAGAAAATGTGTCCAAGGATTGCCGACTTTGATATAAAGATTTTTTTTTAAATTATACTCCGTAATAGAGAAAGAAATTTTACACTTTGGGGCATTTTTCGCTTAAAAAAATGCAAATAATATTTTTAAATTACTTGGGGGAAAATCTGGTATAGTGTGCTTTAAACGCTCCTAACTTCCTTTGCTTGACGAAAGTTATAAAATAAATCTTGTTACAAGGTGCAGAAAAGTTCAGGCTATCTGAAAATACCATTTTTATGTAATTATCAGTATTTAATGTTGCTGTAAATAGTAGACACATTTTCTCCGTAGTTTAATATTGAGGTGAGCGAATCCAATAGGGTTAGTACACAGAAAGGGGTCAGGTACCTGTTAAAGGCCAAGAGATTCGACAAACATATCCCTGTCTCCGTAGTTTAACACTGAGGCAGTGGCGGACCAAGGCGGGGGCGGGGGGGGGGGCGGTCCGCCCCGGGCCCCACTTACTAAGGGGGCTCCACGAGAGGGGTCTTTTTTAAAATTGAATGATAACTTTACTACAAAAAATTACATTTTAATGAAAAAAAATCAGACAAGAATGTTATTGTTTTTATAAAATATTACACTTTCATATTTTAGCGACTTCCAACATTTCACATGCCCTCCCCCCACTTAACTTGAAATAAATTAAAACGTTAATAGAAGTTCAGTAACAACCATAAATTTGTAAAAAAACTTTTAAGAAAGCTGGGTTTTTTGCCGCCTTTTCAAACTGTGAAAGTGAAAATACCGATTATGTCTTTAGCCTTAACATAGATTTTAACAATGATATGATCCATAGCATAAATTCGATGCTATATTTTTTTCTGATTTTATTAATATTATATTTATTTTTCTCATTGTATAACTAACTATTCAAACATGAATTCTATTTTTATTCAATTTCAAAAAATCCCAATATTTCATATTTTAAGGACCGCCCGGTAGTCAAAGAGCTGAGGAGGGCCCTAACTGAATTCAATTCGTGCCCCCCCCCCCCCCAAAAAAAAAAAAAAAAAGGTTAGAAGCACGCTACGCCTATGGTGCTGAGAGATGCCATAGAGCTGACGCTGAGTTTGCTGAGAATCACCCGACATTCTTCGTCGTATTCCAGAACCCACGAACTTTTCTTGATGTATTTTAAAATTTTGTACGCAACCGTATTTATCCTAGAAGTGCAATAAACGCATGAAAATCATTAAATAGGCGGATAGTCTTTATTTTAAGCAAAGTCCTTATAGACCAGGCCCTAATTTTCCACTAGGCCCGGGGCTAGGGGCCCCGAATGTTGGGGGGCCCCCAAAACTTTTATTTTAAAAGAAAAGAAAAAAAAGAAAATTTCCAATTCAGTTCTTTTTTATTTTGCCTTTTTCAATATCAATTTTTTTTATATATCCTTTCAAATTTGATTGATTGGTTCATCATATGTATAGCTATATGTATCGTTCATATGTATGTTATAGTGTATATAAGAGATTAGTAAGTTTTTCTGGTTGCATTGTATTGGTGTTTTAATTTAATGAAGAAGTTAATATGTTGTATTGCTTTTTGTTATTTGATAATGCTCAAGGCTTCTACGCTTCAAATAGCCAATTCTCGGTAAAATGATACTTTCACAATGATTCATGATTATTTTTTGTGTGTGTCAATTTTGGAAATTTTACGCCCACATCACTGTTAGGGGGCCCCCATCGCCCCATCCCGAGTTGTGCCTAAAGTCAAGAATTTTCTAAATCGGGCCCTGTTATAGAATGGTTAGTTTTCTGGTGTCAGAAGTCCTGATTTAGGCATTAGGTTGAGGAAAGACTGACTGATGACGACGATGAGCCTGGAAATTACAGGTAAGCCGATTCTTTGTCAGATTCTGGCTTTGGCGTAATATGTGAATAATGTTGTGTGTTTTGGAAAATTTGGAAAATTGATAGATGCAGTGGAGAAGCTGTGCGACGAGTCTGAAAACCTAGATACAAGAGGATCAGCTCAGATTATAATGGCAAATGTTTGCGATTTTAAGTTTATAGCGTTTCTACGCCTGTGGTCAGACATTTTGGAGGAAATCAACCACACTCAACACTACCTGAAAATTTAGGGGATTTCCTTGGACAAGGCTTTAAATAAACTAAGAGCATTGGAACTTTTTATTAAGGAAAGCAGAGAATCTTTAGTTAGTGATGCTTTGGACTTCGCTTCCCAGAAATGTGAAGAAATGGGAATTGCTATTGAAAAGAGAGGCAGAAAAATATCGAAAAAGATGATGCCGGGTGTAAAAGCTAAAGATGAGGGTTTATCTTTACAAGAAGAACTAAGGAGGTCCATGTTCCAATGTGTAGATAGGTTGTACAGTGATTTCCGCTTATAAGAATCACGTTTGTTATTACTGTTTTTGATTCTTATAAGCGGTTGATTCTTATAGCCGAAATTTAGGTTTTTGGACAGGCACACACATACCTATATATACATATATTAGATAATTTACCATAAAATACTCTTTAATTTACGTTAATTATCTTTTATTAAAATTATTTTTTATAATTGTAAAAATACAACTTAATTTTTAGACCTACAAGTAGATACACATTATTATAATAAGAGAAGAAAAAATCGAATATTTGTTACGACATACCTGCTTAACAGTTTTAACATTTCAACTACAGGAAGGGAGCAAGAAAAAGTTTTCTATGGTAGTTTGACGTAATAAAGTTTTCAGGAGGCTATTTATACCTCTTTCAATACTAATAGTCTCAGACGAAGATTCACCTTCTAGCTTAGGTTTCACGGTTTGATAAAGTGCTGAATCTACTAATGTCACGTTTGCCTAAGTGATAGTGGACACGTCGCCGAAGATTAATGTGTTTCAGGGTCCAGGAAGCCGCATCCATGATGTGGGAGGTGGGAAAAAAGAGTCCCCATTTTTGTTTGTCAGTGGAGAAAAGTGAAATCGGACCCGGACGGGTAAAGATGCCCCCGGGTCAAGCCAATAGGACAGTGTTGATGAATTTTATGACTGTATTCCATCCCATCTTATAAATCTTTCTTTAAAAAAAAAAGAAAGAACTTCGTGCCTTTTGAGGGTTTAAGTGGCTTTTTTGGAAAAATGAAAGGAAAGCGAAGAGTGTAAACTGATTCTTAAAACCGGTGGATTGGTTCTTTAAAGCGAAAATTTTAACATGGAAATAATACATTTGTTTTTGTTTTCACTATATTGATTCTTATAAACGGTTGATTCTTATAACCACTGATTAATATAAGCGGTGGTTACTGTATTTGGAACTCCAAACAAGAACAAAATCCATGGACAACATTCATAACAAATTTGAAGTCTTGCAGTCGGTTAATTTGATCAAAGCTCTAGATGAGAAATTGCCAGAACTTATTTCTCGTCTAACTGAAAGTTACGACGAATTTTCTAAGGACGAGGTTTTGCCAGAAATAAAAAGACTAAGACGTAAATGGTCGGATAGCCCTTACGTCTAAGGACCTCCATCAATTGTTTCTGCATAGATTGAACCAGTTTGAATGTTTCATTAGGAGATATATTATTCCATTCCATAATGATAATCTTCAAATATTAATACAGAGGAAGTCAAAAAGTGGTCAGCTCTTCAAGTTTTGCAGTTCATTGTTGGTATGGAATTTCAAGAGTCAGTACCAAACTTGTATTTAGCACTAAAGTTGTTTTTGACGATTTGCATTTCAGTCGCAACTTGTGAAAGAAGTTTTTCGAAATTGAAAGTCATCAAAAAGTATTTGCGCTCAATAATGAGCCAAATCAGACTAAATGGCCTAGCAATGTTATCCATCGAGAACAAGTTGGCTATGAAAATAAACTTTCATGAGACAATTAGACAATTTTCTGATGCAAAAGTTAGAAAAAGACAATTTTAAAAGGAGGCTTTTACCTATTTGAAATTAATACAGAATTCTTAATTTAACTTGCTTATATGGAATTTTTAAAAATTTTTGTTTTTAATAAATTTTTAGAACGCACCCCCCCTCCATTTTTGGAAATGTCCCTGGGTCTCATATTACATGGTTTCACACAGCATGGCATTTTCTAGGTGATGTATTCCCATTCTATTTTTTTCAGACTGATACTGTAAATGTGTATTGCCTTGTGAAAAGTAAAAATTTTTAAAGTTGAATTACCAATAAAGTTAACGTAGATCAAAGTGAGGTATTTCTTTGGTTTTCCTTGAGGCTACCTGAATATTATAAGTAAGTATTGGCACCAAAATGGCTCCTTTTCTTTTTAATATGAATTTTGTCTTTAACTATTATCGCTTTTATTAATCAAACGGCCAAGCCTTTTACCATTCACCTTGGCCTGACGAAAAATTCATACAATGAAAACCCGCGCCGTACAATTGATTTTAACCTTGTACCGAACAGTAAGTTAGCGAGCTCATGGATCAATCGGTTAGAACGTTGGTCTCGGAGCTGTGCCGTGCGGTACGTCATTGGTTCGATTGCTCGAACCCAGGCCTTGACATAAGACTTTTTCATTAATTTAACGCTTAAACAGTAATGATCATTTCTCACCTCGTACTGCACGAGTTCGCTCCCTTATTCTGTCAATTTTTCCTCTGCACACATTGGCGTGCCGACGGGGGAGGGGGGAAGCGGGACAGGACCCCCCCCACACACACACAGAGCTAAAATACATTTTTTTAATTTACAAAATAATGCAAAAATATTTCGTACAGGCCTAATAGTAATTGCGTTATTTATTCTTTACCATTACGATCTTTATTGCACTTACATTTTTATCGATCTTTATTGTTACAATTTTAGCGCTATACAGTGCCAGAACCAGTATTTCTAAATCCAAGTGCCGAGCGCTGTTTATACACTTCTACACTACTATCCGCGAACCGCGAGAGTGAACCGAACCCTTGCCTATCAAAGTATTGAAGGGGTCTTTTTTCAACAGGGCACGCACGCACTGTTTCGTCGCTTATCTGCTTTAAAAAGCACTTCTTGTTAGATTTTCATTCCACTAATGACGGGGACGTCGCTTTAAATATTTTATCCGAATTCATAGATATATGATTTTTAAGAAGTGGCATCTAGTACTCTAGATAGCCTAAAATGGCATTATTTAACACCTAATTTTCAAAATTTTCGGGGGAGGGCCCCCGGACCCGCCTTCGGCTGGTGGGTATTCCATACCCCAGACCCCCGGAAAACACCCCCTTCTAGTCTACCCTGATAATAGGGCGTCAGGGAAATGGACAACCCCTAGCACATGGAGGCCTTGCCCCCCCCCCCCCCCCCCGACCAAAATCCTGAGTACGCCACTGTCTGCACAGGTCAATAGCCTGAGGAGAAATATCTGATTAAGGCAAAGAAAGGCTAGCTGTCATTAGAAAAAGTTAAAAATTACCATTTTTTGGGGGGGGGGCAAAAAATAAATCCGCCCCGGGCTCCAAATGGTCTAGGTACGCCACTGCACTGAGGTGAGCGAATCCAATAGGGTTAGTACACAGAAAGGGGTCAGGTACCTGTTAAAGGCCAAGAGATTGGACAAACATATCCCTGTCTCCGTTGTGGCGTCACTGTAAGTAGGTAAGGCTATTCTCTCTGAGGCATTTTGAAGAAATTTCACAACTATTGATCCATACCAAGAAAGACAGAGTTCTAATTAAAAGCGAAGGCCAAATTTTTAAAACGAAAACTCAACAATTTATTAACAACAAAAATTAACATTTAAACAGTGAAACATATTCAGTTAAAATCCCGTGCATATTCACAACGTACGGAGCCGAAACACACATCCGCACCGCCCGCGTTCTCAAGCGTCTCTCTCCAATGCCTGGATTTTCAGAAGGGGTGGAAGGGCCGACAGATTATCGGCTGACAGCTCTTCTTAGACGCCGAACTTTATTACATTGCCGAAACGTTAGGATGACAGCTTTAGTGGCTGCATCTGTGAGGAAAACGGTTTGTAATCCCCCCACGTGTTCCGATCTGGTGGAACCGAACAACACATTCCTTGAAAAACACGAAGCTGTGTTTCAAGCGCTTGTGGGGTCTTGGGAAAAAATAAGACCATATTTCCAGTACGCTACACCGTAGTTTAACATTGAGGTGAGCGAATCCAATAGGGTTAGTACACAGAAAGGGGTCAGGTACCTGTTAAAGGCCAAGAGATTCGACAAACATATCCCTGTCTCCGTAGTTTAACATTGAGGTGAGCGAATCCAATAGGGTTAGTACACAGAAAGGGGTCAGGTACCTGTTAAAGGCCAAGAGATTCGACAAACATATCCCTGTTTTCAATCATCAGTAGTTACTAAAATAATTTATTAAGAAATATGAAAATTTTACTGTGAGTTAAACACTCTTTTTTCTTTATAAATATGGGCTCTCAATTTTTTTTAACTTGAAGAGAAACTTTTAAATTGTTTAAAATTTTAACCATTATTTTTATCATTATGTCATTGCGCACATATCACCAGAACAGTTGGCTAGAATACCATGGAATTTTTATACACATTCAATGTAAATATGTATAATTAAAATGACGAACAATTATGTCATTCCTACTATAAGAATTTGAATTACACTAAAATTGATCAAAAAAATTCTGAAATTTTAAAAACATTTTTAAAAACTTTATTTTTCTATGAAGAACTAAGAATTTTGATTTCAACGTTCGTCATTTTAAAGATATATTATACAACTTAATTTTAAAATTTAAAAAAATATGTATATTCATTAATATACGGACGCAAGTCTGCGTGCAATGACATAACATTGAAAAAAACAATGGTTGAAATTTTAAAAAACTAAACATTTATCTTCAAGCTATAAAAAATTAAGAGCCATATTTATAAAGAAGAAAGTGTGTTTAACTCACAGTAAAATTTTCATATTCCTGAATAAAAGATTTTCATAACTACTGATGATTTAAAATAGGGATATCTTTGTCGAGTCTCTTAGCTTTTTAAAGGTACCTGACCCTTTAAGACAGGGATTCTCAACGGGGTCCAGGTGGACCCCTTAGGGGTCGATGGAAGTTTAAAAAGGATCTATAGTATTCCAGGGGTCTGTTGGAGGTCTATGATAAATTTTTCTGTTTTAAAATTTAAGTTTTTAGGAATGTAATTATTGGATAATAATATCAGTTTTAATATGTATAAATACAGATTTGCATAGAGTGGAGTGATCCACGCATCTAAAGTCGAATGTAATAACGTTTTTGTATATACCTCGAATGCCGCCGTCGACTTTTATTTGTGTACCAACACTAGGCAGAACTGGGAAATCCACTGGACCTTAAACAGCACATGGGTCCTCTCGATGCAACCAATCGGAAGCAGTTTCGTTTTACTCTTGCCGATGTTTGTGCAATTACAATCTGTGTTTCTGAAATCTTGTTTATATTTGCGAAATTAAAATTGAAAATAGGACAAAAATAATCTATATATATAAAACAGTTCCGTAACTGACTCACTGACATACAACGCACAGACCAAACCGCTGGACCTAAAGGGCTGAAATTTTGCATGGCGATTCTTCTTATGGTGTAGGGGTGCACTAAGAAAGATTTTTGAAAAATTCTTCTTAGATTGTTTTAAATTAAATTTTTAAGCTGTTTTTGTAACTTTTTTTCAGTTTGCATTTAAAATAATAATTTGAGGGTTATAAAATTTATATCACGAGAAAGATCATAAAAATTCCTTTAAAATGAAATCTTTTTCGAATCTTTACCTCGATTTTCTGATTTTTGGTGAATTTTTAAAGATTCATTTTTAGAATTTAATTTATTAAATGCCGATCACGTGATTTCTTTTTCTGGTACTTTAAATAAATTTATCGTTACGTGCATAACAACTAAATAGACAAAAAAAAATATTTTTTTTCTTTCAAATACAGCAGACGATTGGATATTATCCCAAAAAAATAAATATCCCTTACGATTTTTTTATAAATATATATATATATATATATATATATATATATATATACTGAATTAGGGATAGCAAAGCCTATGCAAATTGTGTAGCGCTGCACATCATGTATGCGCAAGTGAGGGCGCTGTGGTAACTGCATATATAGCGAGTACTGTGGTTGTTCTGAATTAGTTGTTGGAATTCCCAGTATGGGTAAACTGCCTGATTTAGACGCCTTCGATCGCAGACAAATCATAGGTGCGCGACGCATGGGCCATTCAATTTTCGAAATCGTCAGACAGCTAGGATTTTCAAGGTCGACAGTGTCAAGAGTATACCAAGAATACATGGATGGTGGAAAAAAAACTAGCGATCGAGCATACTGCAAAGGACAATTAGCCTTGACAGTGCGTGGTGAGAGACGGCTCAGGCGTATTGTACGTAGCCAGCGAAGCCAAACATTAGTTCAAATTACCACCCAGTTTAATGACGGTGCCAGTCGTACAGTCAGTAAACGGACTGTGCAACGCTCGCTTCACCGTATGGGTTTCGGGAGCCGTCGACCTACGAGAATACCATTGCTCTATATTCGCCATCGGGCTGCACGTCTTGCCTGGGCAAGAGAGCACAGAGACTGGAGTGTAGAGGACTGGAAACGAGTAGCATGGAGTGATGAGTCTCGATTCTGACTACTTAACGCCGACGGGAGGCTGAGAATATGGCGTCAGGCTCATGAAGCCATGGATCCTGCATGCCTGGATGGAACTGTACAAGGGCATGGTGGCTCAATCATGGTCTGGGGTGTTTTTTCGTGGCACAGTTTGGGATCTTTGGTGCTTGTACCAACCTCCCTCAATGCAATTCGGTACGTAGAGTTGCTGGGTGATCACCTCCATCCGTTTATGCTGTTCTGTTATCCGCACGGTAATGGAGTTTTCCAGCAAGACAACTGTACCTCTCAGAAGTCTCGGTTGGCTACCGGCTGGTTGGATGAGCATTCCTCTGACTTCTCTGTCATGAATTGGCCACCTAGAAGCCCAGACTTAAATCCTATTGAGCATCTTTGGGATGTTTTGGAAGCAGGCGTGAAAGGCCATCACATAGCACCAAAGAACCTTACTGAATTATGGACAGCTTTAGCCAATATTTGGCAAGCCATTCCCGTGGAACGTTTCCAGAAACTTGTTGAATCTATGCCTCGTCGTGTGGCAGCCGTTATCAAGGCCAGAGGAGGCCCAACTCGTTACTAGGTAGGTATCCCTAATTCAGTGGCACTTCAGTGTGTATATATATATATATATATATATATATATATATATATATATATATATATATATATATTACATCAATTGTATACATTGACCGTTGTATTTAATTTGGATGTACTCCGTAGCGAAGTGCGGGTTTTCAGCTAGGAAAACATAAACCTAATGAACCACTTTTTCGAATTTTTTGTTCATATTCTTAGTCAAATTGTCATCTTTAAGTGCTTTATGTGCAATTATTAGTATTATAATTATGTTGTGTGCCGTATATTATAGAGAAAATGCGAGGGGATAGATGAAGAAAATCGTTCTTTTAAATGGGGGTCGATGTAGGAAATGGTGGGGAACCCAGGCCCTGATTCTCCATTAGACCCGGTAGGCCTGGGCATAGGGACCCCCGAACGTTGGGGGCCCCCCAATTTTTTTTATTTTAATAGAAAAAAAAGAAAAATTCCCAATTCAAATTTTTTTTTATTTTACCGTTTTTAACAACAATTTTTTACATATCCTTTCAAATTTGATTGATTGGTTCATCATATGTATGTTATCGTGTATATAAGGGATTAATAAGTTTTTCTGGTTACATTGTATTGGTGTTTTAATGCTAAAGTTAATATGTTGTATTGCTTTTTGTTATTTGATAATGTTCTAGGCTTCTACGCTTCAAATAGCCAATTCTTGGTAAAATGATACTTTCACAATGATTCATGATTATTCTTTTTGTGTGTGTCAATTTTGGAAATTTTACGCCCACATCAGTTTTAGGGGGCCCCCATCCCGAGTTGTGCCTACAGTCAAGAATTTTCTAAATCGGGCCCTGTAGGGAACCCCTGCTTTGAGGGAATCACGAAAAGGGATCTATTAATCTACACGTAATTGACGGGAGAGGTGCACGAAAAGGAATGCTTCTTAATGAAAATCGAAAATACCCCATTAGTTTAAATTTCGCGTGATTGCGAATTTAAACTGCAATGCGAGTCTGAATTTTTTTTATTTTCATGACGAAAGGGGTGAAAAGAATGCCTCTGAAAAAAAAAAAAGAAAAAAACCTTCTCATATCGCTCGAGTTTCGTCATTGGTTGAAACTGCTGTCCGTGTTGTAGAGTGCGGTCAGATGACATGCAAGGGCCCGGGGTCATTGAAGTTTTATCATCTACCGAAATCTTTAAAAAAATAAATTATGGTCTCATCATAGTGAGAAAAAAAAATGTTCTCAATTCCTAACAGGATGTACTAGGAGAGAGGCAACCTGAGAACTGCTTTTAAACAAAACAATCTTGATTTTTGGTTATCAGAAATATCTATGCAAAATAGCCAGAAACAGCTGTGCAGCATTTACTTTTTCTTGGTATAACATACCTTTGAGAAGTAGATCCTTTTTATACGTGCTGCAAATATAAAGTATTGCATGACTGAAGAATCAGCGTGATTAAATATTGATAATGACTGCTTGGTAATGTAGTTAAAAAACAATTTCATAGAGCAACTAAAATAAATAAATAAAAAAAAAACCGAGTTATGCACTCCTATTTAAAATAAATTCGATTTTTTTTTAAAATTTACGAGAAGGTGTGACGATTTTGAAAAGAAAATTAAACTAAAAAGTTGCCTATTATAATTTTTTACAAAAAAAAAATACGTGAAACAATGAGTAGTATTCAAGTAAGCTAATATTTCGCATCCTTTTAGATCGTAACAAAGGCAGCTGTAGCGGACGGACTGTTTACGTCAGTAAAATCTGGAATTCAAAGTCCGAGTTCATGCTGGCGAGGGGGGGCCCAGTCAGCAAAGGCGTCAAGTCAGTGATCTGAAAGTTGCTGGTTTGGTACCGACGTGTACACAAATGGCGGCTGGTGCACGGAAAAAAATCTGTCGTAGCTGCAATGTCCTCCAAGTTCCCGAGAATTACCTCTGGAGGTACGACGTCAAGTGTTCCCGGTCTCGTCACTTGACTATATATATATAATTTTTTTTTCTTGAATAAAAAATAGTGTAGCATATTGAAACGAAACGTGTTCAACTGGCGTGGTATCCGAGTGGTCTAAATTAGCAGGCCATAAGTAACGAAAAACTTAACTTTTATTTGCACAAAACGTAACAAGAGAAGTGCTGGTTAGAGCAGTTTACAGTATCACCAGACTGGTGCAAAAGATTTTAATAGCGGCAAACTCAGTCTTTTTACGGGGAGCAGAAATCACCACGGCCACTCTGGCCCAGATGTTACAGGGCTCTCTCTCGAAAAAAAACAGAGTCTCGCATATATACCCTGTTTGGGCACCTTTGCCGGTGGCGATCAGTTCTTAGAAAATTCCAGGATTTCAGAGGGAGAAAACGAGGAATTCCGTGCTCGCAGGCAGTCTTGGATTCAGTGACATTTTTATGAGAACATATTGCTTCTATAACGTCAGAATACTCTGACTGACGACCCCGGTGGGCATCTTTATGAGGGAGGGAGGCGGCGTTTCGCCGATTTTGTCGGTGAGGATGAAACTGGGGCTTAACGCGCAGAAATCCAGGAACGTCGAACTCTGGCAGTGAAACCTTATGGAATAGCCTTTTAACCTCCAGAGAATTTTAGAATGTTGTGCAAACGCGGGGGAAGGTTTTTAAGTCCTGCAGCGGCGGAAAGGCTTATTCGCAGATCTTGAGAACCGCACGTTACATGCGTGACGTCACAATAGTCATCGCCAACTTGGTGTATCCACGCAAACCTTCGGAAAAATAAATGCGTGTATAAATTGCTTATTTTTTATTTGGACTGATATCTCTCATTCCAGAAAGTGCGTCACTTGAAAGAGATATTTTTCCTTAGACCTTTTTAAAAGTCTATTTGCAATCCGTATTTCAAATTAAAAGACACAGGAACTCGAATAAAAATGTTTCGAAATGTTGTTGGAACTTTATGGCCAGTTCCGGCCAGTTGGCTTATGCCTCTCTGGCTGGAAATGTATTCCAGACCAGGTCCATATAGACTTGCGGCCTGAGGGCTGCAGCTCCGGTTTATAATGGCATCACAAGGGTCGGAGTCCGATTTAGCCAGGTGCCACCTCAATTTTGACCGAGTACCCCCCTCCCCCCCAGGGGTGACATCTGGGGGGATTGTTCCTTCCACACCCACTGACCTCAAAGAAGGACTTTACGGGTCTACGGATTTAACGTGCCCATATCTGGCCTAGACAAGAAGGTAATTAATGACGTGTTTGGATTCGATCCGAGCACCCTAAGTACCGAAAGCCAACAAGCTACAACTAATTTACCTCTGGCCCCGTTTTGAAATGTACTTACAGCAATAAGTGTTTTTTCGGCTAATTTAGAGTTAAAAGACCTTAAGGCTTTTCAATTCTTGCAGGTATAGCATGCATATCGTTAATGCGAAAAATTTTCTTATTTGTAGTTTGAGAGGAGAGAACATTATCATGAGAGCCTTTTACTTCAGCATAACCATCAAACACGTGCTAAGATTTGTGTATGTTTATAGTTATGCCTAAATGAAAACCTTTGACGTCATTTTGAATTTATTTACTAATAGGCTTTTTAAAGTTTAAATTCTAAGGTAACGTTTTCATTGTCTGAATTTATTTATTCGTGGTATGCGGATAATCATTTACTCTGATAAACAATTGAGCCTATTATATCCC
The DNA here is from genome assembly GCA_907164885.2 of Dolomedes plantarius. Taxonomy (NCBI): domain Eukaryota; kingdom Metazoa; phylum Arthropoda; class Arachnida; order Araneae; family Dolomedidae; genus Dolomedes; species Dolomedes plantarius. Next base: position 169,723,752 of record OU015492.1, read on the forward strand.
ATTATAATGAAAAATTCATTAACAAAACTATACGAAGGTAAAATATATAGTGAGATTATTTTAATTAACGAGAAATATAACTGTGTGATGTGTGATGGTTGCTTGAAGTCAGTAAAAGGGAACTTAGCGAGTAGCTCTTTGTGATGAAGCACATAGTGTTCGTAGTGAATTAGAGTCGAATTGTTTCAATATTTTGCTGCTGATGTTCTAAAGTCCTTTCAAGAAAGGCATTAATATGGCTTCATGAGTACGTCTGTGTGTATACAGTACATAAATATGTTTGATGAGGTAAGTTAATTCATTTAATCAAGTGGTCTGTTGCAAATTGAAAACATATATATTATTTTTTGCGTACTGGTAGCGCCACCTGGTTGCTTCTGGGTGAAGCATGTATTTTTAGTTGGTACTCTTGAACGAATAAAAGCCTGACGCTTGAATTCTTATGTTAATACATTTCTTGAATTTCTACATGGTCTGTTAAAAAATAACAGTATCCTATGCTTACAGAATCCTATGTAACTGAGAAACACGTGATTATTTTGTAAAATATGAAATTCTCAAATGATGAGAAACCAAATATTTCATTCGGGATGTATGTTTGTATCAGATGTGTCCAACCCACGGCCCTTGACAGCCAGCAATGCGGCCCCACGAGATCGTAAACTTTATAAGATCTATCATCCAAAACAAAAATTATCCCTCTCTTCACTATCATGCCCTATTCCCGTCATAGCTTTTTCGCATTACCTACATTTGTGAACAACTATTTTCAAAGATTAAGCACTCGAAGAATAAAATGAGATTAAAAACTACTGATGAGAAACCTTAAGGAATCGTGCAGAATTGCAACCACTTCCTTCGAACCAGACATTGAAGCATTAGTTTCATTACAATAAGGTCAAATATACCGCTAGCTCTAAGTTTGCGTTCATCTCCTTTTTATGATAGATAAATAACAAAACTTCCTTTATTTTTTATTATAAATTATCTGTTTATATGTTTTATTTGCGTCCCAAGACTAGTCCACGCAAACCTTACAAGAATATTTGTGTGTATAAACTGCTTATTTTTTTTTCTGCAGACCGATAGCTCTCATTCCAGAAGGTGCGTAACTTGAATATATATATATATATATATATATATATATAAACATACACTACTTGTTATCTTGTTATTATTCCTTTCAAGAAATTCTTATTTGAAAGAAGTTTTTTATGAACACTATGGAATTTGGTAATCAATGGTAAAGGGTATTGGAATGTTTTCATTAAATTCCCTTATAATAAGAGCTTAATACGATGGTTCGAAAATTTATGTCAAGAGATTTCCGTGATTTGTACTGAAAATTTTCTGCACCTTTACATTCATATAAAGATGTTTCTACTTCTGTATTCTACATTTTTCTCTTTCATTCTTTTCATTTCTTTTTTCATTTCTTTTTTATTCATTCTTTTTTGGTTAACGATCTTTTATTTAAAGTAGGTAAAAAGCTGCAAACTAGATTGAATGACATTTAGTTGAGACGGGAAACAAGAATGAAAAGGCGTGGAGTATTAACAACTGAATCTTAATTTTGAGATATTTTTAAACTATTTGTCCTGTTCCCACTATTCGTACTATTTCACTGCCCGCAGTGCGGCCCGGGCAAGCCGTAAGGTTGGACACCCTCGGTTTATATAGTTAGCCCCATCGATGAAATTGATTTTAACTTGAATGTGCTTTTATATTACTCGTAAGTAAGTAAGTGGAGAAAGTGTGACCAATGAAACACTAATAAATGATAACTCTTAACTATACAATAATTTTTTTTATGAAAAGTTTAAGCTACATAAGGAACACATTGACTCAGTAGCCGCGAACATGCAACAGAAATGCCGACGAATAATAATAATATTAATTGGTTTAAACAATTGACACAATTAGCGATCACTAACATCATCGACATAAAATTAACACATTAATTAATAGAGACAGGCCCGATCACAGAGGGCGGAAATTCTCGATCGGGGAAGAAGACAGTTCAGACATAATGAGATGATTAGCTGGAAAACGTATTCAATGGACTTCAAACTCGTTGATAGGTTCGTTTGGAGACAACGCTGCCAGATTCACATACCTGTTGGGAAGCAAAGAAAAGAGCATTTCAATTTTGTCTTAGACTAACTCTTTGATATATATAAAAAATTTCAGGTAGTCTCCTCTAACGAAAGTACCGCGGGTTATTAACGTAGGATTACTTATTGTTGCTTACCTCTTTTTTTTACAATAAAATTCCTACATACGAAGAGAAGGATGAGTGATAACTCTATGCAGAATAGGTCGATGTGTCGAAAAATTTTGTAATTCGAAATTAACAAATCGCATGAAGCGAAGATCTTAACCTTTAAAATGCTTACCTCATTTATCGATTTTGGTCAAGTATGAAGGGAGAAAAAGGGATAAAACAAAAAAAACCTCCTTTTAGAAATAATATTCTGCCACTTTTGATTTATAACGTCTGATTTTTAACGTCTGAAATTTTGCTTTACCGCGGACCGTTCTGGAGGAACGTAATCCTACGTTCAAAAGGATTTTTTATTTTCTCATGAACAGTAAAGACTACCAAACTATTAAGAAAAATGGACTTCTCTTAATAAATTACGTAAAAGAATTACTTTTTTTCGCACTCATAAAAAAAGAGAAACAGCAGTTTCTTCTATGTGGAAATAAAAGTTTATTTCCGTTAACGATGCTATCTTAATATTATATATATATATATATATATATATATATATATATATATATATATATATATATATATATATATATATGTATGTATATATATAATAGGCCAGGCCCACTAACTAACGACAGAGTAATATGTGATTAAATAAATGTTTATAACTATCGTAACTTTTTTTCCTAATTTGAGTTACCGGAACGCCGTTCCGGCGCGTTTCGCCTCAAATCGAGCCCTGTATATATATATATATATATATATATATATATATATATATATATATATATATATATATATATATATATATATATATATGAATAAATAAATGGATGCATGCGTTAAATATGAAAATTTAAAAAACCCACACAAGTAGCATTTGAATTTGAATTCAAGCAGATGTACAACTGTACAGTAGTCGTTCGGTAAAGTGTTTTGTGAAGTGTAACCTTGATGTTATTTCTCAAAAGTTTTGGCGTTAACTTTTTCCGTATATAAATAATTAAGTGGTTAATTAATGACATTCTACCGTATATTGTATATCCTGCAATACATGTTCATCAATAGCTGTTATAGGTGAGTCGTAAGCGTTTTTTGTAAAATTTTACAAACTGATTCATTTGAATGTTGAGTCTTCACGCTTTGTGGTTACCGAGGAGATCAAGAACCAATTGTTTAAACCTAAAAGGTGGTCCGAAATAACCTAAGAAATGGTCCGCGAGGTCATGAGTTATAGAAAATAAATTCGCGTCATCGTTTAAAAAGACCGTGAATTTAAGTAATTTTTAAAAACTGGGAACAAAAAATTTTTTGGTCCCCATTTTTTTTGTTGTTGTTCAAATTCTAAAAATTCCCGTATTTCTTCCACTTTCTGTAGTTTTAAGTATCCTTGTTTCTGCTTAAAAAATAGCCTTGTTTCTGCTTAAAAATTTCTAATTTATGTGCTGTGACGCTGACTCGCAGCATCACAGCAATTTTACAGCTAGTGAAGCAAGTGCAAGCTGAAAAATCTGGTTCATTTTTAACTTTCTGTAGGCTTCTGTGCCTTCTATTACATTTTCTTTTACCTTAAATTTGTTATTGTTATGAATTTTATTTGCATCTTTTTATTAACCTTTAGCTTACGGGGGCCCATTTTTCCGATTCCCTCATCAGAACGGGAAATTTCCTAACCCCTTTCTAAGAACGGCCATTAAGGGGGTTATATATATATATATATATATATATATATAAGACAAAGTTGTTAATTAATAATAATTAAATTCTTAAGTAAAAATAATATTAGATAATAAATAATAATATATTACTCTTAGTAATAATAAAGAACTAATTTAATTTAGGTTTATTTGTCCTATAACAGAGTCTCCATAGTAAGTCTGCTTCTGTGTTTCCATTTGCTCCATGGTTGCAAGTTTTGTGACGTCAGTCTTCTTACGGTTTCTATTCTTAACTTCCACTTTGTCTAGCGCCAGGCTTGGATTTCTTTGATTAAGTAACTATTTATTCAATTCTTCTGTTTCTAATGGATTGTACGGTGTCTAAGTATGTTTATTGTTTAGATCATTCTTATCAGAAACAATCCATTGGTTTTTAGACTAATTTAATTTAGGTTTTTAGAACTAATTTAATTTAGGTTTATTTGTCCTATAACAGAGTCTCCATAGTAAGTCTGCTTTAATTTAGGTTTTTAGAACTAATTTAATTTAGGTTAGAACAATCCATTGGTTTTTAGACAGTATCGGCACCGCTGATGAAGAGATGCTGTCTAAAACCTATTTAGTACTTATCTTTTCATGTTTTTAGTTCCTGGCTGCAAGTACTTTTAGAGTTCATACTGGTTTTTCACTTTTAACTTTGTCTTATTTATTTTCTTTCAATAAAAGTGCAGCATTCAGCGCCTTACTTGAAAATATTTTTTTTAATGTCCTTTACTAATATGTTATATGTTAATTTAAATTTATGTATTGGCTTTTCAGCCTATTATCTATTGTTTGGTCACTAACATATCTTTGTTAATTTTATATATATATATATATATATATATATTTATTTATTTTTGGATCCGTATTCTTGGGATACATGCTATCCCACCCCGTAAGGAAAAGGTTAAAGTTGTTTTATCACAACTAGTTTGTTTATTCAGAAAATAAAACCTATTTTTGCCTCTAAAAGGATTGGTTGGTAGATGGTCTTCGACGAATTTTCTTTTGACAAGTGGTTCCTAGTCAATAAAAGGTTAAGAACCACTGGTTTAAACGAAGTTCCTCGATAATGACACTTACCACTTTCAAGGTATCACCGTCAACCTCTCTGGTGATTGTGACTTCCTTGTCACCAAACTGCTTCTGGACGAGTTTTCCGTCAACCAAGTTCACAACAGTCTGAAAAATATTAAGTAAGCCATGTAAGAATTTGTTTTGACAACTGTAAAAAGTAACAAAAGTGTTTACTTAAGATGGCTACCTTATATAAACTCTTCCAATTGATGGAGGAAGATGCATAAACGTACATAAACAAGCCACTGAATTTTCTCATGCGATCAAGAGTTGAAAAATAAGGAAGAAAATTCAAGATTGACAGAAATATTAAGTACACTGTGTGTTTTATTTTCTTGGCTCTTCAACTACTTCATTCCATTGAGAAAATTGATTTCGAACTTTGACGCGATCGCGAATACTCTTACATTCTAAATAGTTAGGAAATTAAAATTAAGATATTACGCATAGAGGGAAATATATATATAATATACGAAACATGAGTTTTGAGATCATGAACATTACAGGAAAGATCACGCGTTTCACAGTCTTTTAAAATTTCAGTTTTTCCTCCCTCTAATCTTTGAATTTTTCTTAGGTCCCTTTAAAAATAATTCCCTAGGTAATTAAATCTAACGTTTGCAAAACATAAGAAAGCGTTTGTTTAAATTATTTTGGAGCTACATCATAAAATTCCCTATTTATTATAAAAAATGGGACTTGTTTTCAGATTGATAGATATATACTTCTTCTAGCCGAAGAACACTGACTGAGATTATCTCCACGAAATTATAGTGATATACTAACATACTTTTCACACTGGTCCATTTATGATATGTCGATAGATGCGATTACATCAAGTTGTTATTTTTTTTCATTCATTCATTTGTGAATTTTTAGATGCCGTTATCTACCAATCTACAACCCTCTACAAGTTCCGTGTAAGAACTATTTTGTTTAACAGTTTGAGATAAAAACTGGTAGCCTTTCTTTTCATATACACACCCTAACTGTGGCTCCGTCGAGCCTCTTCTCCTGGAATTCCTCCCCAAGCTTGAATTTGATTTCGGAGTTCTTGAAGGTAATGGTCTTGATAGTGAACTCGTCACCTTCCTGCTTGATTTCCACAGTTGGGCTGGTGGTCTGTGCCAACTTGCGAGTCATCATAGACACACCTGCGAAAGTAAATGAAATTAACAAATTTGTGAAAGAGAAACAGAGTACGAAATGAAATTACGATTCTGATGATCGAACATTCCTGCATATATAATTCTTATTTAAAGATACTTATTTATGCATACATAATTCTTATATTCAATTTGCCATCCTCAGAGAGAAGCATATGACTTGAATTTCGCTGATGACAGACCTTATATGTTACAGTTATTATATTCATTGGTACTGTGACATTGTCTCAATTACTACACGAAATTAGTACTTATATAAGTATGTGATGCCCCTTTCCTACCCCTCAACATGTCATCTAGCTGCGAACGGTTGATCTGAGCGGTCTCATAAACTCTAGGATAAGAGGCCATAAAGTTCTTATAATGTGCGGTTTTGACGTTATAGCACGCATAAATCCCAGAGTGGTTCGAGGGCTCTTAAGATTTTGACACTATAGTGACGGCTGCAATCCCATAAATTTCGAACACTTACCAGCATTTCAAACGCTAGAGAAATCCCTTTGAATTCGCCGATAGTATAAAGACAGACTGCAGGAGAGTCCACGAGGGCAGAGATCTGTTTTTGACTGCCGGAGAGACGGAGCTCTCCTGGTCAGAGGCCTTATAGGCCAGAGCTGTCTGTGAACCTGAAGCCAACCTGATGATCTAACTATATATTCTAACTCGCTGTACATACTTGCTAACTCATTGTACATACTTGCTTTAAATGTAGTAGTTGTAGTATGTTTAACGTATCGTAGTAAATAGTTTTAGCGAAAGGCTTGTCTTAATATTGACTTCGGTACAGTACCAAAAGAAAACTGTCGATACATAATTCAGGAAGACCATTCGAACACCATTCATACGCAACTTAGATCTTGGTAACGTCCTGACAGCTAATGCTATAGCCTCTTTTGCAGCGAAATTTTATAAAATAAAGCACGTTAGAAAACTATTTTGCCACTGGAGTTTGCTTAGCTCTGATAACGTAGATCAGGGGTCGGCAACGCGGTGCCCGCGAAACAATTTTAGGGTGTACGCCGTTCAAATTTTGAAAATTTTTAGATATTTCAACAACAAACGCTCGTACTTGTAATGAATAATTGTAGCAAAAATCTCAAAACCGTAAAAATCAAAAACTAAGCAGCCAGATCTCTCGACAGCTTCTTTCTCCCCTTGCTTTTATGATAAGTACGATAAATGCATTAAAAGATGAATTGTCGCTCCGGAAATCGCATATTGAGTAAGATAATTTTTCACATTTCCCAAATTTAAAATTAGAAAAGTATTGCGATGGAAATGCTACCACCTATTAGTTTGTCAAACAATTTGATTCCTTATTGGAAGAATTTAATACCAAGAATTTATGATTGAGGATCTTTGTTTTCTAATATGAAATACTTAAAATCAAAGTACCGATCAAACCCCACTGACACTTACTTGGACCAATGCCTGAGAACTGGGAATTCAACTTATGTACCACATTACAACGAGTTGGCCGCAGATTTGCAATGTCAAATATTGCATTATCAATTTTAAGTTTATTTTGTTTAAATTAAAATTTGAATTTATGTATTAAAAATTTATATCGCATTAATATTTTCCTGTTTAAATATTAACCCCCCCTTCCTCCCCTTCCGAGTGGTGCCCGCCGAACTCCCGCATTTCTGAAATATGCCCTCCTAGTTAAAAAGGTTGCCGACCCCTGATGTAGATCAACATTTACGGAGGAATTCTTGGGGAATGTAGTTCTCATAGGTTGGGTTTAGAGAATTGTATTGTAGCGTACTGGAAATAGGGTCTTATTTTTTCCCGAGACCCCGCAAGCGCTTGAAACACAGCTTCGTGTTTTTCAAGGAATGTGTTGTTCGGTTCCACCAGTTCGGAACACGTGGGGGGATTACAAACCGTTTTCCTCACAGATGCAGCCACTAAAGCTGTCATCTTAACGTTTCGGCAATGTAATAAAGTTCGGCGTCTAAGTAGAGCTGCCGGCCCCTCCTCCCCTTCTGAAAATCCAGACACTCCAAGAATACGGACCCCGAATTGCCAGCCGAGAGGAGAGGCTTGGAGTTGTTTTTTTTCGAGAGAGCGGCGTATTACATCGACCCGAGCGGTTGTGATTTTGTGAGGCTCCTGTTTTTCTTGGGCCGGAATGGCCCCTGGAGCGCGCACTGTAAATCTGCACGTAAATTAAGTGAATATGTCGAAAATGTCTAATGTTTAATTTTTTTTGTTAATAAATTGTTGAATTTTTGTTTTAAAAATTTGGCCTTCGTTTGTTAATTAGAACTCTGTCTTTCTTGGTATGGATCAATAGTTGTGAAATTTCTTCAAAATGCCTCAGAGAGAATAGCCTTACTACTTGTCGTGACGCCACAGTATGTCCTCATCAAGAGCGGAGTTCATTCGAATAGACTTGAGGTCTTTTGAGAAAGGTTGGTTTATTGGCTTAGAGTGCAAACTGTCATCTTTTGTAAAACGAGGGCTAAACCCAGTGATAAAAGTATAAAAAGGATATTTTCATTATTTTGTGCATGATCTAAGGTTCAATTAACGTAACAGGATCTGAAATTTGAACTTTATCATTTATGTAAAAGATCTTCAAATTGAATCAGATTCTCTGTTTTGGGATTTTAAAAAAAAGTTCTAGAGGTTTATCTTATTTGGCACTGAAACTGATAGTTTACTTTAATGAAGAATTAATACCTTCTTTTAGAAAAAGATAAATAAATTTTAAAAAAAATACATGTTATGAATTATCTAAACTATAATATTCCACCTTTTAGGTTTTCCGTTTTAAGAGTAAAGCTTTCTTTATATAATATACTAGCTGAAAACCCGCACTTCGCTACGGAGTACATTCAAATTAAATACAACGGTCAATGTATGCAATTAATGCCAAAGAAAACTAAATAAATAAATATATATATATATTTATAATAAATACGACGATCAATATATACAATTGATGTAGAAAAAAAATATATATATTTACAAAAAAATCGTAAGGAATATTTTTATATACAAAATAATGTCCAGTTGTCTGCCGCATTAGCAAGAAAAAAAAATATTTTTTGTCTATTTAGTTGTTATGCACGTGACGATAAATTTATTTAAAGTACCAGAAAAAGAAATCACGTGATCAGCATTTAATAAATTAAATTCTAAAAATGAATCTTTAAAAATTCACCAAAAATCAGAAAATTGAGGTAAAGATTCGAAAAATATTTAATTTTAAAGGAATTTTTATGATCTTTCTCGTGATATAAATTTTATAACCCTCAAATGATTATTTTAAATGCAAACTTTAAAAAAGTTACTAAAACAGCTTAAAAATTTAATTAAAAAAAATCTAAGAAGAATTTTTCAAAAATCTCTCTTAGTGCACCCCTACACTATAAGAAGAATCGTCAAGCAAAATTTTAGCCCTTTAGGTCCAGCGGTTTGGTCTGTGCGTTGTATGTCAGTCAGTCAGTCAGTCAGTTACGGAACTGTTTTATATATGAGGCGGTGAAAGGCAAAGTGGTGTAAGTCAGAAGCGTTTTACTGCAAAAACTACGAAAAATTCCACCATAAATTAAACAAATTATAATTCATAATAATTATTATAATATTGCAAATAATAATTATTTGCAATTCCACTATAAATTGTACACGGAGATTACATTTTTGCCTTCAAATTTAAAAAGTTGAAAATTTGACTTACACCACTTTGCCTTTCACCGCCTCATATATAGATTGAATAAAACAGCATTTTAAATATCAAATTTTCAAGAGTGTGCTATAACTTGTGGGGAAAAAAAGATATACTGATGATCAATTTCATTCTATTTGAAAAAAAAAATGAAAAATCTAAAGTTTAAAGGATTGTTTCTTTTTAAAATTTTACCAGTAAAGGAAAAGGACGAAGCAATAAAAATTAATAATATAGAAAATTGTGATAGTCTAGCTTTTAGTTTCGACACATGGAACCTGAACATAGTACTTGTTTCCAAATAGTAAAAGTGCCGAAGAAGAAACAGTGTGAGGTCACGGTTCTAACTGAAACAGACCGGCTGAAAAAAAAAATGCCCTCTTCAAGTTTATCAATATTTAATTATGTCTATTCCTCTCGTTTTCAGCATGAATATAAATTTAACGAGCTAAGAATAAATATTTGAAAGCTCAGAAATTATTTCGTTATCCTATCATTTTTTTTTTAAATCTGTATATCTAAACGCCGGAGATGTCATCAAGTGCAGCAGACTGCTGCAATTCTCAAGCTTCCTTATCAGCATCCTGCTTATACAGCATCTGCAATCAATTTCTTATTGGAATTACGATAACGAACGATTAAATAGAGACTCCATAAGAAGTGTGTGGTCTATAAAAAACGTCAAAAGGGGGGGGGAGAGGACGTAATAAATTGGCAACAACAACAAAAAGATAATCAAGTGTCTGCATAGTTGATGTAACGATATCACCATTTCCCTTTCTTGGCCCCTTGATAAGTTTTCGAGGAGGTCAGAGTGTTTATATCCCTCGTACTTAACACGCAGTGATAACCTTAACCTTATCGGAGTTTAACGGTTCGTCTTTCCCGCGGAAACGCCCCATGGTTTCTTGGGAGAAGGGAGCAAAGTTCTCGCGTCCGAAATATTATATTATCTGTATTTGTTGCATGAGATAATGGAAAAATCACAATGCCAGTAGGTGATTGAACTGATTTTATTTTCTTTGATTTGTAAGTGAGATTGTTCCCTGGACTTCGATCCGTTATGAATGTCTTCGGATGCTTTCGAACTGTGGCAGTCATTACAGGGCGTGGTAAGAATAAATCACTTCAGAATTGAAAATTATTCCCCGAAATTATATTTATTCTCTGTCGTACCATTTTGATACACATTAATATTTAATAAATGTTTCAGAGGTGTAACTTATAAACAATTATAAAATATTAGATCTCGAAATTAGTTATATTAAATTGAAGATATTTTAATATAAATGCTATATTTGTCTACTTTTTCGTATATATATATATATATATATATATATATATATATATATATAAATATAAAGATATATATATATATATATATATATATATATGTATATATATATATACATATACATATCTGTGGCTTGGTACAAGAAGTGCCTAAGTCAGTTTTTTCAAAGATGACTTTGTTTGCTTATGTCTCTTTGAAAAAATATTAATTTCACTGTAACAAGTTCCTAAGCCCGTACAATGGTTTAGAAAACACTTTTAAAGTATTGGACAGACTTGGGTACTTCTTAGTGAAAAAATAGTATTGAAAATAATATTCTTACAACGAGACATAAGCAACCAAAGTCATCTTAGAAGAAACTTCTTCTACCAAGCCACAGATATATATATATATATATATATATATATATATATATATATATATATATATATAAAAGACAAAGTTGAAAGTGAAAAAACCAGCATATGCTCTATTACTACTTGCAGCCAGGAACTAAAAACATGAAAAGATAAGTATTAAAAAGGTTTTTGACAGCATCTCTTCATCAGGGGTGCCGATGCTATCTAAAAACCAAAGGATTGTTTCTGATAAGTATGATCTAACCAATAAACATACTTAGACACCGTACAATCCATAAGAAACAGAAGAATTGAATTAAAGGTTGCTCAATCAAAGAGCACCAAGCGCAAGACAAAGTTATATATATATATATATATATATATATATATATATATATATATATATATAAGTATGTGTGTGTGTGGATAAGGACGTAAATTAAATTAAGTCCATAGGCGTGATAGAAATTCTCATTTTCCTTATCCCATTCATTACATATTTCTCTTTTCAGTTTGTTGTTTAGGGCACAGATTGTTGCTATGAACATATTTTCATCCCCATTATTTTATATTTTTGTGATTTTTTTTCCTTCAGGAATATTAGTCATTTATTACCTCACGTCCATATTTCTTTTCATCTTTCGAGAGCACCCTATTAAGACGAGTATTGAAGTGCAGTTTTGAAATTAGCCCGAATTTATCATAACTTCTGGATGGTTGGGAGGATGAAACAGGTGTACATCTACAAAAATTTTGTGTACATCTACAGAATAATTTTGTGTACATCTACAGAGTAATTTTGTGTACATCTACAAAAAGGGATGATATAGGGTATTTTATATTATTTACACTTGCTATATATAAAGCGTATTTATTCACATTCACGGAACAGATTACACAACATTGAAAATAATACAGTAGAACAAGTTCTCTAGCTGAGCGTAAACTCGTCGATCTCACTTAATTTATTTTAAAAGGTGTTGCCAAACTAGGCAACTAAAAGGTATTAGATGTGATCTCGTTACTAAAAGTATTAGATGTGATCTCGTTTCCAACAGATGATGCACATTCTTTCCACCGGGATTCCCAATTCTCTCAGCTTTATTTCATATAGTTGTGGCAGATTTTGTCCAATGTAGCCTTAATAGTAGTGCTGAAGCCCTCATCGATTTCTCTAGAACACTCTTTAGAAGGAGATTTTTCTACAGAGGTAGAAGTATGAGTCTGAAATTAAGAGTGGCGGATCATCGCACAGGAGCAAGAAGCGCGAGCTTGGGCCTCCGATTTCCAGTGGCCTCAGAAAAGTTAGAAACTTCAAAAAGAGGAACATTTTTGGGGTCATCAAAACTTCGTTGTGGATGCGACCAACTGCTTGATGCTCTACTAGAAATCTATATATTTAAGCTGCTAAGCCAACATTTTGGGCAGTCCGTGAGAGAAAAGTACCGCGTCAATTTACTTCATTTTGGTCTTAAACGAAAGAGTGCAATCTGTAGATTTGTCAAGTTTTGTTTCTGTAACCTGAACTTCTATTAATTAGCGCTAATTTACAATTAAAAATGTATTTCTTCGCATGCTCAGTGGTATGTTTAAATCTGGCTTTAGAAACTCACTGTTTCTGCGCATGCTCAATGACATGTTTTAATGATAAACACGTTTATTCCGAGGAGACTCTCTGGATCTCTCTCAGCCATTTTTATTTTTATGATAATTATGTTTGTGAAATAAAAGATTAAATCTGAAGGAAATTGTTTATTTCGCGCTGCTAATTTACAATTTAAAAAAAAAATGCTTTCTGCGCATGCTCAGTGACATTTTTAAATTTGGCTTTAGATACTCACTAAACATGAGGCCGTTTAAACACATTAATTTGTTTCTGCGCATTGTTATGATTTTCAACATTTGGCAATGATGTGTTGAGTATAACTTGTGTATTAGTACATTTATTTACTATCTAGCCGTCATGTTTTGACGGGTACCAACTAGTTAAATATTTATTTTCGTGTCTTTTATGACGTTCAAAAGACGAATATCTCACAAGTGCCTCCTTATTAAAAAAATTATAATATTAAGTTTACCCAAAAATTAGAAGTATTTACGAATAAAAATATATCCTGTCTGTATGATTCTTCCCCACGTTTTCCGGAACTCATTCACCGATTTGGCCCAAATTTCACAAAACTTTCTGACTTTGTGCTGAATCCTGAGGTTTGACGACTGCAGAGCCATCTGTTAGTTTGGAAAATTATTAAAGTTACGGCATCTATTTTGTATCTTCAGTAAATATATACCCATTTATACTTTCTTTACTTATACGTAGAGTGCTTTCACACTGGAAAACGGTTTTAAATTATCAACCTTTAAGTTTTCTATAATATATATATATGCTTGTACTTTGTACGGCTAGACAGAGGTGCATCATATAAACTTGCCAGTCGTATATTACTGCGAATCAGTTTCAGTTTTTTTAATGCTTAATTACCATCTTTTCGCAATTGCCCTAATATATGTTATGCGCTTAGCACAGTTAAACAAAGTGATACACTATGAAATTTTGCAAATCATGATTGATCAATTTATTATTGTTTAATTTTCACTTTTTCTCCAATACTGCTGTTTGAGATATAAGAAGTCCAGATAGTGAAAAAAATTCCGAGAAATGAAAGACGCTTGCCGCATGGCCCTAAAGAGCGAACAGCTTTTTTTTTTTTTTCATATTTCTATGAGAGAGTACGGAAAATTCCCGATAGAGACTTATCAGCGGGAAATTGATAAGATATACGTTATATTTTACTCTACTTTTAGTTCATTCTGATAAGTCATCTCCTCAGACCATGTAGATGTCTTGAAGGGTCGAAGATCGCGTCTGCTCGTGGGAAATGGTTAAAAAAACTGCCAACCGTTGAACGAGACCTCAAGTCCAAGGTTACTCGCAGAATAATCTTTTTCTTTTTTTTCTGGAATCGGAAATAGATATTTAGATATCGTCATATCTCCTTGAAACACGCGCGCATACGGTTATTACCTTTGTATTCTTATTTGTATACGCCCTCTGTATGAGTTAATCAGGTCTTGTACAACTGTTATCGCTTCCCCTTCCTTTGTTTCATTCTTTCGCGAGAAATAATGACACTCTTTTTCTGCTTTGAGAATGAAAGGCTGAAAACGGATATTTATTTCCGTTCGCACCTCTTTAAGAATATTTTCACACACTAATATCCGCATGCACGCATGTATGCTGTTGTTTGTAATGCCCCCTGGCGAGAAGTATTCCACACCATATCCATATATAGGCTCGTGGACTGAGGGATGTGGCTCCGGTTTATAATGACACACAAGAGTCGGAGTCTGATTTAGCCAGGTGCCTTCTCAGTTTTGACCGAGAACCCCCAGAGGCGACATATAGAGGGATCATACCCTCTCCCCTCCTCTCTGACCTCAGAGAGGGATTTTTCGGTCTAAGGATTTAACGTGCTCATATCCGACCTGGACACGAGCACGCATATATACTCTAAGGAAGGGGTTCCCAACCTTTTTCCTACATCGACCTCTTTTAAAAGAAAGATTTTCTTCATCGACCCCCTCGCATTTTTCTCTATAATATACAGCATACAACATAATTATAATATCAATAGTTGCGCATAAAACACCTTTAAAGATAAAAATTTGACTAAGATTATGAACAAAAAAATTAGAAAAAGTGGTTCATTGGGTTTATGTTTTATTATTTTTGTACTATTTACATTTTTAATTTCACAAATATAAACAAGATTTCAGAAAGACAGATTGTAATAGCAAAAAAGTTCGATTTCAATTAATGTGGAGGTTGTGCTTGATGCATTGATACAATTTTTTTCATTTTTGGCCTGAAATCTCTTATCATTGTATAGTCACAATAACTAACATAATGAATATAAATATATATTTACGCATATTAAAACGGATATTAATATCTAATAATTACATTCTTAAAAAATTAAATTAAATTTTAAAACAGAAAAAACTATCACTGACACCCAACAGACCTCTGAAATACTACAGACCCTTTTTAAACTTCTATCGACCCCCAAGGGGTCCACCCAGACGACTTTGGCAATCCCTGCTCTAAAGCTTCAGAAGTTTTCTCACGCTTATTCGTTTATACTGGATTCAATCGCTATGATAAAACCTGGACATTTTATATAACGTTTTCAATTTATTTCCATGTTTTTATTAACTCGCTTTCTTGTTTGTTTGTTTGTTTGTCTGTTTGTCCAGTACAAATCTTGCAATCGATTTTTAACTGACTTCCCGACTAGCTAGACATTTGAAACTTTTAGAATAGCCCAGAACACTATGACAATGCATTCTTTTGATACTTTTAGCCATCTTTAAAAATATTTTAAATTAATTTTCAGTTATTTTCAGTTAATTTTGTTTTGTAGACTGGTGCAGCCATCTATTGGCCGGGACGGGAACGAAAAGTTAAACGCAAGTTAACTTCCAATTAAATTAATTTTCTTTCACGTTGATGGGATAATTCATAAAAAAAAAATTTTTTTAAGTATTTATTAATACATAGAATTGTCAAGTTTATATGATTTAACAGAAAATTTAAAAACATGGTATATAAAAAGTTTTTTTTATCTTGTAATTATTTTCTTTCATGGCACATTTTGATATAAGTCTTCACATCTATTTCATTCTCACTCGCAATCGGTTGATCATTTTTACTCACAATCGATATGTAATAATCTCAATCGTAACTTGCAGCCATGGACACTAGGTCGTCATTATTAATGGCAATATTAACCGACCAGGACTCTGGTAGGGGAAAAAAATACAAAAGGCCAATTCCACTTTTGGAATTTTTTACAGAATAAAAAAATATTCGGTAAAGGCAAGACTTAGGTATTTTAAATAACATTTCTCTATGTTATTCCTTTTTAAGTAAAGATGGTAAAAAATGATTTATGTAAAATTAAAATGTTCCCTATCTCCTGTTCACATCAATATTATATTAAATTTATAAAAAGTTCATACTGAGGCTTTTGACGGTAGAATAAGAAAAGGATATGTTCGAATATTCTAGAAAATGAATATTCTAGAAATGAAATATTCTAGAAATGAAATATTCTAGAAAATGAATTCTAGAAAATAAATCAACCAAAAACGTCGTCACAAAAAATAATTAATTAAATTTACTTCAAATTAATACATCCTGAATTACAAATAACTCGAATGGATAGAAGTATTTAATCTCTTAAAATAATATATCATTTGGGCGCAATATTTAAATTAGATTTAATTTCTCGTAACCTTTAATAAGTAAGAGATCCAAAAGGTGATGCGTAGTTTAGTTTTATAGATATCTAAAGAAAATTCCATACTTATATATTTACAAAAGCCTAAATCTTCATACGAGTGACATAGCAAATGAATAAATAGAGTCCTTTCTGAAAGGCAATTCTGTTCAATGGACATTATTTGTTTAAAAATAATGCCAATTGAGGAAATATTTTAAACGATCACAGGTTTATGGGATCATGCTGTGAATCAAATAACATCACTATTATTCAAAATCCAGTAAAGGCCAGAGAAAAAAAATAATTTTTGAATTATCATAATTTAATTTTGGTTTAAAAAAAATCATTCTGTGTTCATCACAGCCTGCCTTCTGGCATTTCAATAACGACACCTACTCAAAAATTGCACATAGTTTTTATTTTTATTTCAATAGTTAAGAGCAGTATAAAATTCCTATGAGTTTCTATATTTAAAAAAAAAAATTATCTGCTTTCTAAATGTAAGAACATGGAGGCATTTGCATCACCACGTGCAAGATATTATATTCTATAGAAATCCTTAATATCTAGAAAAAAAGATTAATGCAGCCATAGTTCTGCATCAGTTTTACGTGAATGGCATCACGGGAAGTGAATTAAAAAAATTAATTTTATTAAAGAATCGTATGACATTCTGGTATTTATATCCATGTATAGTTAAAAAATACTAAGTTTTTAAGGTTATAGAACATTATAAACACCAACCTACAACCTCCACCCACCAATATATATATATATATATATATATATATATATATATATATATGTGTGTGTGTGTGTGTGTAACATGGCAACCCAGTCCCATATTAACGGAGACCGGAGTCGACATGTCACACCTCAAAAGATTGCAGTCATGACCAAGAATACGAATCTCTTCGTTTAAACCATAAAATTTATTTATCCATTTCTTAACATCGATGACAGCGGTTTACTAGGCAACAGAATCCGCAAAGTGCACACATCTACATGACGCAGAGCCTTTTATAGACTTTTTGAAGTGGCTCGTCATGTGATCTTGAAAATTAATATTAATTGGTTAGCACTGACTCTCCTGTAAGAGGTGACGTATTATATGCGCACAAGATTATATTTTTAAAAGGGACGCTACGTATATCCTTTGTTCTTAGAATCAGAAACGAAATTACCTCGAACGCCCAAGACGATTTAGAATTTGAATTGGGTATAGGGGTTTTTATATGTTATATAAATAAATAAATATATATATATATATATATATATATATATATATATATATATATAAACATAAACGCTCCATCATTTAAATTCTTTTAGTTTCACCAAGGTCTTATTTCTCTCTAACTGTTTGAAAATCATTTTTTTGTACTCCAATTTCAACTTCCTAATTGATGAGAGACGCAAAAGATCTGGGTGTAGATAGAGAATAGACACTTTCAGGTTAGTATCCCTTCTGAGAGTTTATGACGATTAGAGGATAAGAAGTTTGGAAGATGAGGTTTGTCAGATCATCACTAGAGAAAGTTTAAAATCTCCCCTTCAGCGAAATTAAAGTAAATTAACGAAATCTATTCAAAAAATTTGGCGGTAAAAAACTTACCATTTTTTTTTTCTTCTGCGATGGATATTCTATCCTTAATAACGAAAAGTTAGTTTCGAAAAATCTTACTTTTAAAAATTGTTTGCCTTCGAAATACGTATCAACGAAAAAAATATTCAAAGAGACTGTTCTGTTCACCAACATGTCAGAAAATAAAATTGAGGCTTCAGCGAAAAATGCCATAAGAACAAAATTTTTAGCTAATCTATATCTGTAATTACATTAATAATGTCTATAGTTCACTGTCCATAATTCCTAGTTATTAAGAGTCGCTATTATTTTTCCAAAAGTATATATATATAAAAGAAATTATGTTTACGTATCTTGGAATTATTTCGAAACATGAACGCTGAAATTTGAAAAAAATTATATTTACATCCATTATAGTGTTAGATACGCGTGTCAAAAGGAATTTCGGAAACCTTTTCAAACCTTTTGTATTTTTAAAAGATTATTGTTTTATATATACGCTTACGCAAACACTTCCTAATCGTGATGATGGAGACAATCGTCTAAAAGCCTCTGACAATTGTGGATGACCAGATATTTTACCAAAATCACGAAAATTATCAAATATATTCTCGAGTGAATTTCTAGACTTATAAAGTTTATACCATCGAATATTTTTGTCAATATTTGCATCCAAAAGCAGAAATACTTTCGATCAGTTACTCTCTGTCAGGCACACTCTGGGAACCGAACGTATGCCTAATCTTTTTTCAACGGCATTAGTTATCTAAGATTCTCTTTTCATTATCTTCATAGGAATCTTTTGATCAATTTCACTATTTAGCTGGATTATAAATATATAAAGTATTAAATGCATTCTATAGAAATCTGTATTATTCTAAAAAAAAAAGATAAGATTAATAGAGCCATAGTTCTGCATTCGTTTTACTTGAGCTGCATTAAGTGAATTAAAATTATCGATTTATTATAACAAGTAATTTTAAGCATACATTACCACATACGTCCTTAAATTTAATTACTGATAAAGTCTGATAATTTTTTCTAAGTTTTTTGTTTGAAAAAGTATTTTCTCTGATAATACGTCTCTCATCTTTGCAATGCACCAAAAACCCCTTCAGGCGTATTTTCTTCAAACTGCAACCCGCGTCGGAATGTGTTAAAAGAAAGTTAATGTGTTAAATGTGTTAAAAGAAATAATAAGTTTGAAATGTTCAGAAATATTTTGAGAAATATGGAGAAAAAAAATATTGGATCACAAGAAAAAATTCGTTAAATAGAGGTCCGACTGTATATATATATATATTTATTCTATTTATTTTTTTAAACGATTCATCATCTAAATTCTTTTAGTTTTAGCAAGGTCCGTATTACTTCTAACTGTTTGAAAATAATTTCTTTTGCTATTAACTTTGTGTTTCGATCCTTGGACCTGATTTTGTAACACTCAGAATATTTTATATATACTCTGTCTCTCGAAGCGTAATTTTCACTATGTATTGTCCAAAGATTTTTTTTTTGCTGACTACACATAGTTACCTTTTAGACGACTCGGGCACAATTGAGTAAAAGACGACGTCTATAACTGGGGGAGATTTGGAGGGGTTACTTGTGCCAGCGATTTAAAATTTAATAAACTACTATTTTATAAAAGAACAGAGGTATTTGTCCTTTATTGTTTCAGATGACACTTTTGAAATTTCTTTATACATACAATACATATATATAGTATATATATATATATATATATATATATATATATATATATATACTCGCATACATGAAGAATTGCATTTCGCCCAATATTTTTAAACTAACTTTTATTTATTTTAGAAAATAACTTGATTTCATATTATTTAATGGGTTCCCGAAACTTTAGTTTTCACTTGGTATTATATATATTTTATATACATATTCTCTCTCTCTCTCTCTCTCTATATATATATATATATATATATATATATATATATCTATATATATATATATATATATATATATATATATATATATATCTATATATATATATATATATATATATATATATATATATATATATATACACACACACACATATATAAATATATATATATATATATATTATGCCGATAATCTCCAAAATTTTTCAACAACTTCTAAAGGCATGAGTATGAATTATTTTATGCCAAATTTAATATTTAAGTAAGTACTAGTTAAACATATGTAATTGCATTTATCATGAATATGTAATTTTGTCAAAAAGTGCTTCCAAAATTTGTTAACGGGCGTACGTTTAAATTAATTTATTAAATGCAAAGAAACAACCATTGATGATTGCATTTATTAAGGAAATATTTTTTATCTATAGTCAATATTATAGTTTTAATAAACTCAATATTTATGGAGATTTAGCATTTTCTGTCACCATAAAAAAATGCTGAAAGTTTTCAGTGTGGGTTATAGTGAATCGCATGACCAGTTCCATAGGCGAGGTGACCGCCTCAGGCACCGAATTGAAATAAGCGCCAAAATGAGGCAGTAAAAATACGAAATTTTTGACAAATAATAAAAAAAATTAATATTTTAATCTCACATTTATATGACTAAATTTATAAAAATATAACAAATGTAAACGAATATTTAGAGACTATTATAACTGCTGGTTTTTACATTATGAGAACTAAATTTAAAGCTTATTTTCTAAACGTTGTCGTAGCTGTAAGAATTCTTTTAACACTATCTATAACTGTAGCAGCAGCTGTGCGCAGTTTTACTGGCAATTTTACAGAATTATCTTTGGACAAGAATTCAGGAGCGATTGAATGGTCTAGCAAAAATTTCAATAGAAAAGACCTTGTGAAAAACCAGTAATTATGGAGATGCAATCAAGCCATTGTCTGCAATAAAGGCTCGAAAATGATTTACTAATATTTTTTATTACATGACAAATTATATTCAAATTCATTTACTTTTTCTACTATTTTTAAAGTTCTGTAATTAATTCATTTTTAAATAAATAAAACTTAAAAAAAAACAAAAAACATATTTTTCTCAACATGTCCGCCATTCTAATATGTAGATTATTTCTAACAGAGATAATTCATTACTTAGAGTCTCTCCAAAAATTTTTAAAAAAGGCGCCGTTTTTAAAACTTGCCTCACTCGCCACAGTTGGTCCGTCATTCTTATATGTAGACTATTTCTAATAGAGATATTTCATCACTTAGAGTC
The DNA here is from genome assembly GCA_907164885.2 of Dolomedes plantarius. Classification (NCBI taxonomy): domain Eukaryota; kingdom Metazoa; phylum Arthropoda; class Arachnida; order Araneae; family Dolomedidae; genus Dolomedes; species Dolomedes plantarius. The sequence continues at coordinate 169,745,292 of OU015492.1, forward strand.
TCTCCAAAAATTTTTAAAAAAGGCGCCGTTTTTAAAACTTGCCTCACTCGCCACAGTTGGTCCGTCATTCTTATATGTAGACTATTTCTAATAGAGATAATTCATCACTTAGAGTCTCTCCAAAAATTTTTAAAAAAGGCGCCGTTTTTAAAACTTGCCTCACTCGCCACAGTTGGTCCGTCATTCTTATATGTAGACTATTTCTAATAGAGATAATTCATCACTTAGAATCTCTCCAAAAATTTTTAAAAATGGTGCCGTTTTTAAAACTTGCCAAACTCGCCACATTTGATCATCCTGGCCCTAATGTAGTAAATCGTAATGTATTAAGCCAAGGTTGGGAAAATAGCGGCCCGCAACAGATTTTTTTGTGGTCCGCCAAGACACCCAGATACATCCGGACAGCCATAAAAACTGCCAATGACAGCCAAAAACTCCAAGACAGCCAGAAAAACTGCCAATATTTAATTTAATTTATATTTATTGATTTTTATGATACAACTAGCTGAATACCCGTGCTTCGCTACGCAGTACATTCAAATTAAATACAACGGCCAATGTATGCAATTAATACCAAATATATATATATATTTATAAAAAAAATCGTAACGGATATTTTTATGGACAAAATAATGTAGAAGAAAATATTCAAATTAAATCTAATAGAACATACTAAGGAATATAGTACAGTTAATATGGTACAGTTTCAAGAACATTTCTTTTACTGAATTTTAATATTTTTTTTGATAATATCCAATCGTCTGCAGCATTAGCAAGAAAAAAAATATTTTATTGTCTATTTTGTTGTTATGCACGTGACACAAAATTAATAAAGTATCACAAAAAGAAAAGAAACCACGTGATCAGCATTTAATAAATTAAATTCTAAAAATTAATCTTTAAAAATTCACAAAAAATCAGAACATGGAGGTAAAGATTCGAAAAAGATTTCATTTTGACGGAATTTTTATGATCTTTCTCGTGATATAAAATTTATAACCCTCAAATTATTATTTTAAATGCAAACTTTAAAAAAGTTACTAAAACAGCTTAAAAATTTAATTTAAAAAAATCTAAGAAGAATTTTTCAAAAATCTTTCTTAGTGCACCCCTACATTATAAGAAGAATCGCTATGCAAAATTTCAGCCCTTTTAGGTCCAGCGGTTTGGTCTGCGCGTTATCTGTCAGTCAGTCAATCAGTTACAGAACTGTTTTGTATATATAGATTTATACCTTTTCTGAACTGCAAAGTTCACTAATAAATGCAATAATTTTAAAAGGTGTGGCCCTCCGCTAACCTCCGCTTACACAAAGTGGCCCCCCCCGGGCCAAAACAATTGCCCTCACCTGCATTAAGCAATTCCGAGGAGTTATACAATGTATAAATAATGCATACAAATAATTGCATTTACTAATAAAAGATATCTCACCGATTTCCTTCAAGAATTCTTCGAAGTTTTCGCTGGTGACGAGTTTGTAGCTTCCGACAAAGTTGGCCATTTTAGCAGGATGTTTCTTTTCTGTCGTCAAAAGAAGTAATCAAGAGCGAGATCTGGGATCAGCAGCGGGAGACGGCGGGAACCATCTAAAGCGAGCCGCCCTTTTTATAAGGTTCACCGGGGCGGCGTTATCAGGTTCGTGGGTCCCGGGTGCAAACTTTGCCCAATCAGAGTGCACTTCGTACGAGAAAACGATAAATATGAAAAAGAAAAAAAAAATCGTTTTATGTCGTCCGTCACGAGTAGTTCAAAAATTAATTCCATTCGATTCGTGAATCATCGTCATATCGTTCCATAATTATTGATAAGATTTTTTTCGAGGGCGACATTGAGACTGGCAGCGATAAATCAACAGACGATTAAAAAATAGATTTATTGAACTAAACGAAAAAAAGTGAAAAGTGTATACGTGGTCACATTATTTCCTATAAATAGCCTCTCGCAAAATAAAAGAGAGAAAGTTAAGACCGCTTTTTTTTTTCTAAGATATTTTTGTTGATCACGCATTAAAGAAGTTTTAAGATGCTACATACAAACTCACGAGGAAAATACAAACATTTTGAAAATAAATATGAAAATGGATTCATTACAGAACCACTTAAAATTAGATTTCATTAACTCTTCAGTACAGCGGGCAGGGCCCGATTTAGAAAATTCTTGACTATAGGCACAACTCGGGATGGGGGCCCCCTAACGCTGATGTGGGAGTAAAATTCCCAAAATTGACACATACAAAAAATAATCATGAATCATTGTGAAAGTACCATTTTACCAAGAATTGGCTATTTGAAGTGTAGAAGCCTAGAACATTATCAAATAACAAAAAGCAATACAACATATTAACTTCACCAATACAATGCAACCAGAAAACTTATTAATCCCTTATATGCACTATGCATATAACTATACATATGATGAACCAACCAATCAATCAAATTTGAAAGGATATATAAAAAAATTGCTATTAAGGTGACCGACTACGTTGAAAACACCGATTTTCGACCTCTAGGTCGAATTTTTTTTTATTTGTGTTTCTTATTGTTTGGACTTTTGTCTTTCCAAAACTGATTTTCTTTTCTCTTTACGTGATTTAGAAAAAAAGTTATAGCCATTATAAAACATGATGTCTCCAGAAAAATGAAACCGGAAGTAGTAGCTCCAAACCGGAAGTTGTTTTAAAATTACAGTATTTTGCTCATTTTCAGCCCAAAGTTAATTTTTTTGTAATTTTAAGTTATTCTAATGTTTTTACATTATTCTTAAATTTTTTACCAATTATATTATTTGTTTATTAATGGAAAAGTGGCAACAAATTAGTTCACGTGTTCGTTTGTTTACATCGTCACGCTGATATTTCTCTCTCTTTGCTTTCGCTATTTTCTAATATAAAATACTGTTTTTTGTTTAAAAATCATTTTTAATTTTACGGAAAACATCATAAGAAATGGGTCTACGCAAAAATTATCGCTCTAAAAAGAGAAAATTTAGTGGAAATCAGTACACCATTTCGAAGAGAAATTAAACTGTTACAGTTGATTGTAGTGATGTTAATACTGCGAGTTCATCAAAACTTGAGAGCAAGAAAGGTGTTTCTTTGGACGAAAGTTCAAAGATCATTGAACTTTGCGGAAGCAGAATAATGGATATTGACATTTTAGTTTCTGTATTTGCAATATTATGTTGTCCAGTCTGTTTCAACAATAAACTCTCACTGACTGAAGATTCACGGTTTGGTATGTGTTCCAATTTTTTACTAAAATGCAACAACTGTTCTTTCTCAAAAGGGTTTGCATCTTCAAAAAAGTTGGATAAGTCTAATAGTATAAATACTCTTGCTGTTTTTGCTTTAAGACTTATAGGAAAAGGCTATACAGCAGGAAAAAAATTGTTCTCAGTACTGGATATGCCTTTCCTTTCTAAAGGAACTTTCAGACAACAAGAACTGAAAATTCATCAGGCTGCATATAAAGCTGTTGAAGAAAGTATGTGTAATGCTGCAAAAGAAATTAAAGATTTGAAATGCACGAAAAAAGCAGTAGTGAATTGTGGGGTCTCAGTTGATGGTACGTGGCAGAAGAGGGGTTATTCATCACTGAATGGTTGCGTCAGCTGTATCTCAATTGACACTGGCAAAATATTAGATTTAGAAACAATGACTCAATTCTGCAGGATATGTAGTACCACGTCTGGAACACTAGATACTGTTTCTAAACCACATACCTGTGGAAATCATACCGGTTCAGCTTCAAATATGGAGACTGTGGGTGTTTACCGTATTTTTGAGAGATCAAAACATATGAGGAATTTATGCTATACTGAGTACTATGGTGATGGTGACTCTAAAGCATTTAATGCTGTGAAAAACATATATGGTGAGAACTCGGTAAATAAACTGGAATGCATAGGTCATATCCAGAAGAGAGTTGGCACTCACCTTCGAAAATTAAAAAAGTGCACTAAAGGACTCGGAGGTAAAGGGAAACTGACTGATCGCTTTATTAATAAGCTTCAAAATTACTACGGAATTGCAATCCGTAGTAATGTTGGTAGTTTACAAAGCATGCAACAAGCAGTAATTGCAGCTTTTTACCACTGCTGTTCTAGCAACAAGCACCCAATGCATGGTCAGTGCCCAGAAGGACTTGACAGTTGGTGCAAGTTCAAACGGGCAAAATCGTTAAATACAACCTATAACGATAAATCCGTTGGACTTCCAGAAAGTGTTATCAACATTGTGAAACCCATCTACATGAAGCTGTGTGATGGGTCCCACACACACACATCGACAGAATGCTGATGAAAGTTTAAACGGTGTTCTGTGGAATTTCATTCCAAAACTTCACTTTGTTGAATTAAAAACTTTGCAACTGGGGTCATACATAGCTGCCCTTCAATTTAATGATGGTGCTAAAGGTATTCTTACAGTTTTAAACAATTTACATTTACAGACAGGCTCTTATGTGTTAAGCGGATTGGAATCCAGTGATTTCGACAGAGTTTACGACTCAAAAAGAAAATCTTTGCCTCAAGCAAAAATTCAAAGAAAAAGACTGTGTGCACGCCGAAAGAAAAAATGCATACTGAATGAAGAAACAGAAGGCCTATCTTACTATCCTGGGGCATTTTAGACTCCTATGTCTAACGAAACTTTGTTTTTCAGATAACTGAAAACTTTAATTGCAGTTTTCTCAAAACTTTTTTTTTTACAAAACCAATTTACCATTTTCATGATATCTCAAAATATAATGAATGTATTGTCATAAAATTTTCAGTGTATATTTTAAATAATATGAACAATGAAATGACCCAAAATTTTTAAGGTAAGTGAAATACTTTTCATTTTGCAGGTGCTTTTAAATAGATTAAGCAACTAAAATTTCGAAAAATTGCATGTTTGCATATATTTTCCATTGTTATTTTACAGTAAACACCCTTTAGTTAAGAATACTTTACTACCATATAACATTAGTATCTATATACCCCACAACCTATTGCATTCAGATCTGATGAAAATAGTTTAATGTACCTATTCATTATCCTTTGACACTTTATCACCATAGCTACATTTCGCAGAACGAGATACTTTGAGTCTACAACGGAATTCAGAAAAAAAAAATATTCCCCAAATATTGTCCCAAAATTAAGGTGCGGCCCGTACACGAGTAAATACGGTATTCATAAGCCAAATCGGTGAAGTACACTTTTTGAAATTTTAGTGTCAAAGCACTTGATTGGCGGCTAACTTTTTAACATTCATAATAAATTTCCCAAATAATAAGGATCAACACCACTCAATGAAAAAAAATTTTGGCCGTCGAATAATAAGTAACTTTTTACGGAAGCCAATCAAGTTAAGTCCATACTCTGATGCAATGGTTCCCAACCCGTAGCAGTCTGCGGACCACTAAGCCAGAAATTGAACCATGTGCGAACCCCCCCCCCCCCCCCCACACACACATCGACTTGAGGGGGTGGGAATCTTCTTGGGGGGTATAGACTATCCCTCAGGCCAAAGGGATACAGGATTAATGTACTCACATTCTAACGTTTCATATTCTAATAATAAAATAATTATGTTAAAATTTTAAGAAATTTTAATTCAACACCTGATAATCATGGGATGAACATCTAGTTCAATGAACATTGCTTTCAAAATCCTCATTTATTTGGCAACATTTCTATATGTGGTGCCGGACCACTCCCGAGGCTCTCGTGGACCACCGGGTGGGAACCACTGCTCTAATGTACACTGGTGTAAGAAATTAAGACAATTTGCAGACATGGTCGATTATTTCTGGAACTACTGTACCGATTTTAATGAAATTTGATATGTACATACATTGATACAATACAAAACAAATACCCATTCAATAATTGTAATACACACGCATGATCGTGCGTAACACTCGTTGGAGTCGGAAGGTATGAAACAGCGGTTGCAGAATAAACAAAAAAATGGGTTAATAGGGGGTATGGTCCCCTCTTACAGATATACAGGTCTCGCAGCGTGATTTCATACTTGAAATAAGGCAGTTTATCATTTCCTGTGGCAATTGGTCCCACTCGTTCAGCAACGCTGTTTTCATTCCCTGGTTGGTTCTCGGAGGAGGGTCGCGAGTTGCAATTGCCCTTTCCAGAGCGTCCCAGACATGCTCTATAGGGTTAAGGTCTGGAGATCTGGCTGCCCAATCCATCCGGCGAATATCCTCCCTCTCTAAAAATTCGTCGACCAGAAGAGCTCTATGTGGCCTCGTGTTATCGTCCATTAAAATGAACTCAGGGTCAACTGCACCCCTGAAAAGGCGAACATAGGGCTCCAAGACCTCATCCCTATACCTCACACCAGTCACAGTGCCTCTTTCAAAGACATGGAGGGGTGTGCAGCCATCCAACATGATGCCTGCCCAGACCATTAAACCTCCTCCGCCATAATGGTCGATTTCGCGGACATTGGAGGGTAGGTAGCGGGTCCCTGGTTCTCTCCATATGAACGTACGGCGAAAATCGGTGTTTAGTCTGAACCGGGACTCATCAGTGGAAGAGAACGGTCGCCCATTGATCCATACTCCAATCTCTATGCTCTCTGCACCATGATAAATCTATTCTCCCGTTCGTAGAAGTGAGCGGGACGCAAACAGCAGGTCTTCTTGCAAACAACCCTCTCTCATGAAGTCTTTTGGAAACAGTCACCCTTGATACACTTTTTCCTGTGGCTGCATACAAGTCACGAGAGAGCTGAGAAGCTATAGCACTCCTGTTGCGCCTCGTTATAATCGACAAATGGCAATCTTCTCTGGCCGTCGTGGCTCTTGGACGACCTTGCCCAGGCTTTCTCTCGATGGATCAGGTTTCCTGGAACTGTTTCCATAAGGTACACACGACGCTGGGCGTGAAATTGAACTCTCTACAAATTTGGACTTGAGATTGGCCAGCTTCTAGCCTCCCCCCAATTTGCCACCTCATTTCATCATCTAAACGTTGGTGGTTACTCATTTGTACTGTTACAATTTGAAATTAACTGATTGCTGCAAAATAAAACCAAGAAATTCGCCGAGGTGTGCTAGCGAACGAAATGCGTCTTAACTTACGCGCGCTTATAAAGCCTGTTTCTGTACTGGCTCCGAATACACACACGTGCACGCTTACGTATTTGACGGTCAAGATTTTCATTTTTGTCTAGAAGCAGTGGTTTTACATGAAAATTCAGTTCTTTTCATGAAATGCGATAAAATATGCAAATTCTCTTAATTTATTTCACCAGTGTAAATCGTTGCAATAATGCAATTCAAACGCAGAAGCAAGTACTTGAATGATGACGGTAAATCGTTTAGTCTTGTTTCATCACAATAAATAAATAAATAAGTTACAGTCTAACTCCTGCAGGAGTAAGTACTTGCGAATTATTAAACAATTATTTCATTTTTTTTCTGTAGTAAAAAAAAAATAATTTGAGGACTAAATTGGTTGTTATTACTTTTTTTAAGTCACAATCCTGTGGAACGTTTCCAGAAACTTGTTGAATCTCTGCCTCGTCGTGTGGCAGCCGTTATCAAGGCCAGAGGAGGTCCAACTCGTTACTAGGTAGGTGTCACTAGATAGGTAGTCACGCAAAAGTGGCACAGTTTGGGATCTTTGGTGAGTGTACCAACCTCCCTCAATGCAATTCGGTACGTAGAGTTGCTGGGTGATCACCTCCATCCGTTTATGCTGTTCTGTTATCCGCACGGTAATGGAGTTTTCCAGCAAGACAACTGTACATCTCACAAGTCCCGGTTGTCTACTGGCTGGTTGGATGAGCATTCCTCTGACTTCTCTGTCATGAATTGGCCACCTAGAAGCCCAGACTTAAATCCTATTGAGCATCTTTGGGATGTTTTGGAACAAGGCGTGAAAAGCCATCACACAACACCAAAGATCCTTACTGAATTATGGACAGCTTTAGCCAATATTTGGCAAGCCATTCCCGTGGAACGTTTCCAGAAACTTGTTGAATCTATGCCTCGTCGTGTGGCAACCGTTATCAAGGCCAGAGGAGGCCCAACTCGTTACTAGGTAGGTATCCCTAATTCAGTGTATATATATATATATATATATATATATATATATATACACAGTGGAATCTCGATCCATCATTTTCCGAATCATCGTTTTCCCATATGTGTCGTTTATTTCACCCAGTCCCGTCGATCATATTGCTTTATTACGTTCCCGCATCTATCGTTTTCCCGCATTTATCGTTCAGTTCAGTCGGTCTCTTGAAAAACGATAGATCGAGATTCCACTGTGTATATATATATATATATATATATATATATATATATATATATATATATATATATATATATATATATATATATATATATAACAGTTCCGTAACTGGCTCACAGATAACGCACAGTCCAAACCGTTGGATGTAAAGGGCTGAAATTTTTCATGGCGATTCTTCAGGGGTATAATGTAGGGGTGCACTAAGAGAGATTTTTGAAAAATTCCTCTTAGATTTTTTAAAAATTAAATTTTTAATCTGTTTTTGTAATATTTTTTATGTTTGCATTTAACATAATAATCTGAGGTTATAAAATTTATATCAAGAGAAAGAACATAAAAACTCCTTTAAAATGAAATCTTTTTCGAATCTTTACCTCCATTTTCTGATTTTTGGTGAATTTTTTAAAGATTAATTTTTAGAATTTAATTTATTAAATGCTGATCACGTAGTTTCATTTAAATGATTCATTTAAATGAAACTACGTGATTCATTTAATGATACATTAGATGATAGATCAGTTTCATTTAATGATACTTCAAATTAATTTTGCGTCACGTGCATAACAACGAAATAAATTGACAAAAAAAATATTGAAATACGGTAACAGATAAATTTAACCACTAGACTAATTGAGATGGAAGTTTTTTAAGAATTTAATTCAAATTAGTATGTTTTATGGATATTAAAATACAAATTAAGTGCATACATTGACGGTTGTATTTAATTTGAATATTTTCTTCTACATTATTTTGTCTATAAAAATATCCGTTACGATTTATATATATATATATATATATATATAATTTATCTGACACTTTTTAAACTTTCGGAAAGCTGAAATTTTATAGTGTTGACTTTTACTCTCTGTTATCAGATTTAAATGCAAAAAAAAATTCATCAACAGAGTAGTTGTAGTAAAAAAAATTATGTTTTGGTATACAGTTTTGAACAGGTTACAAAGCGCTCAAAAACTACATCTTAATTATTGATTCATAACAGTAAAAAATTTAAGATGTTGACTTAAAAGTTTCAGTCTGGGAGATTCCCGGGCTTACTCAGTTCTTACCTAGGCACAAAGCTATTTAGCGTCACTCCTCGGGGTTCGAACTGAGCAACCTCGGTCCTAAGCCCAACGCGCTACCACTGTGCTACCTCGGTCCATTGTTTTCTTTCATTAAAAAAAGTATCCGCTCGTTCCCTAAAATTCAGGCTCTCGCATTTTCATACCATCCAGAAGTATAAGGAATGACAGAAATAATCAGGAATGGGGAGGTCCGAACAACAACACATTTGAATTATCTATATAAATAAAACAGTTCCGTCACTGACTCACTGACATACAACGCACAGACCAAACCGCTGGACCTAAAGGGCTGAAATTTTGCATGGCGATTGTTCTTATGGTGTAGGTTGCATTAGGAAAGATTTTTGAAAAATTCTTCTTAGCTTTTTTTAAGATAAATTTTTAAGCTGTTTTTGTAACTTTTTTATAGTTTGCATTTAAAATAATAATTTGAGGGTTATAAAATTTATATCACGAGAAAGATCATAAAAATTTCTTTAAAATGAAATCTTTTTCGAACCTTTACCTCGATTTTTTAATTTTTGGTGAATTTCTAAAGATTAATTTTTAGATTTAATTTATTAAATGCTGATCACGTGATTTCTTTTCTGGTACTTTAAATAAATTTATCGTCACTTGCATAACAACTAAATAGACAAAAAAAATATTTTTTTTTCTTTCTAATGCAGCAGACGATTAGATATTATCCAAAAAAAAAAAAGAAATATCCCTTATGATTTTTATATATATATATTTTACATCAATTGTAGACACTGATCATCGCATTTATTATAAATACATATATTTGTTTTTTTTGGGGGGCATTAATTGCATACATTGACCGTTGTTTTTAATTTGAATGTACTCCGTAGCGAAGCGCGGGTTTTTAGCTAGTTTTTAAATAAAAATTTTATTGCTATTTTAATTAATTTTGATTTTAAAGCAATTTTTTCAATTTTTTTTACTCCTGAGTATATGTATTTGTACGTTTTCCCTCCCCAGAATATTTCTGAAATCATTTTCAGGGACAGTTTCAGCCCATATATCACTTGTTACCCCAGTCAAAATAGGCCCGATTTTGACGAATGGCTAAAAAAAATATGAAAGTTTTGAAATTTGGTGGAGATGTTTGTTTAGGCATGCTAATGAACATACTAAAAGTCCCCACCGATCAGACTTGAGCTTTCGTCACCATCTTGAAAAATGTGTACACTTTTTTGTTTTTTTGGAAATATCTTTAAAAATATTGATTTTATAAAAGAAAATTAAATACAAAAATTAAAGAGCATTAAATTATGAACAAAAATCATTCATAACATTTTTTTATATGTCTAACAGGAACAAAGATAATTGACTTTGAAAAGAGCGCACTATCACACCTGATACGCGCAAGCGCGGTTCCCCATCGCGGTGGGGGGAAATACCCGCGCATGTGCATACCATAATTAGCCAAATTAGTTTTACACTAAATTGGAAGGTTTTTTGTATTTTTTCAAATAACTAGGGAAATATTAACTTTACGTAAAAAAGTTTACTTCAAAAATTAAAAAACATTAAATTATGTACAAAAACGATTTTATACATTTTTGTCGTAAACCTAACAGGAACGAAGATATTGACTATAAAATGCACGTTGATAATGGAGGTAGCTTCTACAAAAAACAATGCACAAGAAACATATATTATATTTTTTTATAAGTCTAACACGAACAAAGATAATTGACTTTGGAAAGAGCGCACTATCACACCAGGGACGCGCGCCCATCGCGATGGCTGGAAGATACGCGCATGTGCATACCATAAGGCGCCAAATCGGTCTTACCCTAGTATTTTCCTAGTCAGTTAATAGTTAGTCACCGTTCTGTGTGCGTCTGTGAACAATGGCTGATACGGAACTATGTTTTATATGTAAAAAATTAATGTCAAATGATGATTTCGTGAATGTAGGAGAAAAGGGGATCGACATTTTAAAGAGAGCTAGTGTCCAAAGAAAAGACAATAAGCATGAACAGTTGGAACATTTAAAATCTGTTTCGGTTCATTCGTTGTGTGGGAGAAATTACACCAGACCAGGAAGTATAAAAGTTGATTTAAAAAGAAATGTAGAAATCGCGTCAACATCCCAAAGTGAACAGCGCGCGGTAAGTTTACGATCTTTTTTACCTCAGTTCGATTTTCGAACAAAATGTTTCTTTTGTACGGTAGTGATAGACGAAGAATTCAAAGCAAGACAAAAGAAAAAATCAACTAACAGGCGAAGAACTATATACGAAGTTAGGAGTCTCGAAATGAAAAACAAAGTTCTTGAAGCTGCAGTGAATAGACATGACCAGTGGGGAGAGGAAGTTCAGTGTGGTATAATAAACGTTGCTGATTTAGTTGCAGCTGATGCGATTTATCACCAAGATTGTTTCATGACTTTTTTTCTACACACTGCACCAATCAGAAAGAGAGGGCGGCCTGAGTCGGATTACGTCTCAGCAGCTGTAGACGAAATATCCTTCTTCCTTGATAATAATGACGACTGTCAATTCTCACTACCTGAACTCAAATCTCAAATTACAGGGCTAGTTCCAGACGACATCACTTTGAGAAATAAGTTGAAACAAAAATACGGGGATTGCATTATTTTTGCTTCAAACTCCAAAAAAGTTACTGTCATATGTTTACGTAATACTGGAATGAAAGTCTTATCAGACTCTTGGTACGACAAAAGGATACGAAATGATCGTGAGGAGCGTTTACGAATAGTACAAACTGCTGCAGTCATAATAAAAGAAGATATCCAGACACCAGTTTATGACACTCATTGCTATCCTCCAAGTGATAACTTTTTCAGAGATGTGAGGAGGGCATTCCAGAAAGCCTAAAATCTTTTTTGGAGCACTTGATTATTAAAAAAAAAGACTGCTAAGGCGGAAAAAAAAGTCACTTCAATAGCTCACGTCATTATATCAGCGCTAAGGTCACGATCATTTATGTCTCCTCTGCTCAATGGTCTTGCTTCATTTTTGTACAAAAAGTTCTGTTCCAAGAATTTAATAACAATGCTCTCGAATTTGGGATTTTGTTCTTCTTACTATGAAGCCTAAACTCTTGAGATGTCAGCCATAAGTCATTCGCAACCCCAAATGCGCGAGGGATCATTCTGCCAATTCGTATTTGACAATGCAAATTTCAATGTGTCGACAATCGATGGCCTGAATACGTTTCATAGCATGGGGGGGGGGGGCATTACTTGTTTTACTCCAGCGTCAGCAGTGGAACCCGGGACGAAGATAAAAAAATTAACCGAACTTACATCCGCATCGACCGTAGGCAAAATGGGAATCATTCCTCTGGAAACGTTAGAAAAATTTCAAGGGCCTGGGTTAAAAACAATTACTATCGAAGATTTGAATGTCTTAAATTCTTTAGCGGAAGATTTACCACTGCCTAAGCCATCTGATATCTCCTGGATGTGTGCTAAGTGGTTAGGTCTTCCACAGATACCTGAATGGAAAGGATTTTTCCATCGTATAACCAGAAACCAGCCTTGTGAAAAGACAAAAGTAATAACCCTTCCTTTTGTTAATTCACCACCAAGCAAGTGTGATACCATTTTCACTGTGCTGAAATATGCTGCCCAGCAGTGTGTTAAAATCTTGCACCAAAAGTCTTGCATACTCACGTTTGACCAACCACTGTATATTAAAGCTCGAGAGATAGTCGCAGCAACATCCAATCCATTATTATCAAGTTGTATTGTGAGGCTTGGTGGATTCCATCTTTTAATGTCATTCTTAGGCTGCATTGGGTACATAATGGCTGGAAGTGGGTTAAAAGAAATACTCACTTTGATTTATGCACCTACGTCAGTAAAAAAAAATGTTGCCTGGCCATGCATACGCTAGGGCCGTCCGAGCTCATTTATTGACCCAAACAGCCTTAGCAAAAATAATTTTTGACGGCATGGACATATCGGATTTGGAATGTAAAAATCTCCGTGAGTTGTTTCGAGATTTTGCTACTGAACCACCATCGCAAGAAACCTTAAACGCACACACTCAAATACGAGCCATCGAAATTAAAATGAGGAAGACCTTGGAGCACCTGAAAAAGAAAGGCCCCTGGAAGCGTCAAGAGAAAATTCTTGTGTCCATCACAACTATGGATGCAGTAGCTCCCGATTCAGTTTTAAAATGGTGTTTTGCAACTGTAAGCCTGACTGTGGAGTAAGATGCGGATGTCGGAAAGCAGGCATCAACTGCACAACGGCCTGCAATAATTGCAATGGGGTATATCAGAATGGCATCAGCCCTGTTAATGATGACGATCGAATGAAAGAAGTTGATGAATGGGCCGATGCTAGCGGATCCATAGAAGATCTATACATGCCTGACGAAGGGGAGAATCCCGTACCGAAAAAAAGCACGTAAATCCTGAAATAGGTAAGCTTGAACAATTATTCGCAATGGAAATCTGATAGTGAATACCCCCAAGTTTACTACATTCATGTATAAAATTAATAATGATTAATTATCTACATAGCCAAAAACATTAAAGTCTATTTTCTTGTGTTTAAAGCCGAAATGTGGGAGAGGTTAGAAATTCAAAGAAGAGCGCCTGCAACGAGACTTTGAAGCTACCTCCATTATCAACTCGCATTTTATAGTTAATACCTTCGTTCCTGTTAGGTTTACGATAAAAATGTTTAAAATCGTTTTTGTACATAATTTAATGTTTTTTAATTTTTGAAATAAACCTTTTTTACGTAAAGTTAATATTTCCCTAGTTATTTGAAAAAATACAAAAAAACCTTCCCATTTAGTGTAAAACTAATTTGGCTAATTATGGTATGCACATGCGCGGGTATTTCTCCCCACCGCGATGGGGAACCGCGCTTGCGCGTCCCAGGTGTGTTAGTGCGCTCTTTTCAAAGTCAATTATCTTTGTTCCTGTTCGACATATAAAAAAATGTTATGAATGATTTTTGTTCATAATTTAATGCTCTTTAATTTTATATTTAATTATTTTTTATAAAATCGATATTTTTAAAGTTATTTCCAAAAAACCAAAAAAGTGTACACATTTTCCAAAATGGCGGCGAAAGCTCAAGTGTGATCGGTGGGGACTTTTAGTATGTTCATTAGCATACCTAAACAAACATCTCCACCAATTTTCAAAACTTTCATATTTTTTTTAGCCATAAAACCTATTTTGACTGGGCTATGTGAGTTTTCTGCCTGAGAGACGGATTAAGCATATTAGAGGTCTTACGCAAGCCTAAAATTTCATTCTGTTCTTCCAAGATGGGAAATTCTAGTTTTAGGCCGGGGAATAAACGTCAAACACTTTCTTCGAGCAGTAAGATAAAGTTCATCAGAAGTTGTTCTCGGTAGCGATTCATGTTTCATCACTCTTTCCGTTCAACATTTATCGTATCACAACCAATAAATGTATTTAATTTTTAAATCAATAATAAGCAAACATTTAAAAGGGCTTTTTGCTTTTAACCATGAAATATCTATAATTTGGAAGATGTAAAGAGAATAAAAATGCGTGTAGCACACAATTCATAAATTACTATTTGCCCTTTGGACAAAAAATATTATACTTATTTTAAACAATATCTGAAGAGTGGTTCTTTACATGCTTTAAGCCTGCCATACTCAACATTTTTTTACCTCTGGCCGCCTTAACATAATTTCCAAATTGAAAGGGCCGCAACGTTATAGTGTTATGCCGAAAATAATCCTTATGGGGAAAAACGTTATTGGTTGAACTCCGTTTGATTAAAGATAAGGATGCATACCACCTGATAAATCAACAAATATTGTCTGCAATTAAAACAGAATAACAGTACTCATTATTTATCATCATACTAGTCAATACTAGCTCAAATATTAACAACAGCATATTTTCCAATATGATTTTTCCATCATATTTGTGTACTTCAAAATACATTATTCCAAAAAAAATAAAACTCAAAATTAAACTTTCTTCCAATTGTTTATTTAAAAATTAGTGGGATTTTTTACATGCTTTTATTAACTCGCTTTCTTGTTTGTTTATGGGTTTCTCCAGTACAAATCTTGCAATCGATTTTTAACTAACTTCCCGATTTAGCTAGACATCTGAAACTTTTAGAATAGCTCAGAACACGATGACAATGCATTCCTTTGTTACTTTTAGCCATCTTTAAGCAGTTTGAATTCATTTTCAGTTAATTTCGTTTTGTAGACTGGTGAAGCCATCTGTCGCTGGGACGGGAACGAAAAGTTAAACGCAAGTTAACTTCCAATTAACTTCATTTTCTTTCAAGTTGATGGGATAATTCATCAAAAAAAGTTTTTTTTTAGTATTTATTAATACATAGAATTGTCAAGTTTATATGATTCAACAGAAAATTTAAAAACATGGCATATAAAAAGTTCTTTTTATCTTCTAATTATTGATACTGAAGACATTTTTTTACTATATCAGACAAATTTGGTTTCTAATTGCTACATGCTAGCCTCAATACGTCATCAAGGTGAAAATCAGTAAGTCGATTCCTGCATGAGTTTTTCGCATATTTCATTTTAGAATAGGATGATTCACAAAGATAAGTTGATGGGAATAAGGTGAGCAACAGAAAGGAACAATTTTGTATAGTTTTATATTTTTCAGGGACTAATTTCCAAAAATCTATGTACTAAGTTTTTCTGTGATGTCGCATAAAAAAGCTAAAAGACACCACCATCCATCACTATTAAGTTCGCTGTAAATTTTGTTGTTTTGCTCTAAAAACAAAATAATTTTTTGTCTTAAAGAAAAAAATCGCTCCAGAACTTTTCCTCGGCTTAGCCATCTCACTGAGGTATATAAAAGGACGTCGCTATAATTACAGTTTAATTCTTCTAAAATAATTTTAAATTTTCTGTGGTTCAATTCTCGTGCTCGGATATAATTCACTATATTTATTACAGTCTTCATTAAGGCATCTATTTCGCAAATAGAGATACTTGCTGCTAAGTTCTCTTGGTGTATGATACAGTGAAAAGACAAGAGATTTGTTAAATGGTATTTCTTTTTCAATAGGGCAACAAATGGCCATTTCAGATCCGGTCAATGAAGGACATCCATCCGTGCATATACAAACTAATTTTTTTATATCAATATGATTGTTCTACAGGAATGTACTAATATTATCGAGATAGTCCGTGCCTCTGGTTTGATTTTTCATAGGAAGAAATTTCAAAAAATCTTCGTGAATAATATTTCGTTCAGTACAGAATCTAACAAAACGGAACATTGCGATGTCACTGAAATATCGGTGCTAGAATCGAAAGCCAAACTAAAATATTTACAGTTTTTTAAGTCTTCTAACATACGATTGAAAACGTGTGTTGCAATATCTTCAATGCGTCTAGTGCAGGTAGAATCAGAAAGCTGCATATTTTTGATTTGATTTATTATTTGGTTTTTATTGCTAAATTTATCAAATAATACGTTGGAAGCACTGAGAAAGCATTCCTTCACAACCTCTGCGTCAGTAAATGGTTTCATATATTTTCCAAGTTTGTAACAAATTTCATACGACGCTCTTGTCACCGATGAATCTTGTGAAATCGACACTGATAGAATATTTTGTTCTTGTTGCAATGATTTCTTGACAAAAGTTAACTTTTCACTTCTTATCCAAGAGCCGCAAAAGTGTCATTAAATGCTTTGTATTTCGTAGTATAATGACGAACAATGTTTTATTTTTGAATATAACATTCTCACGACAGATCATGCATGTGACCAAATTATTTTTATTTTCAACAACGAAATATTCTTCTTCCCAATTGTCTTGAAAACTCTCTTTTCATCAGACAATTTTCGCTCGCCATTTGAAGAAACTCCTGCCATTATGGGTACTAAATTATAACGAAACAAAACGTTCAAAACAGCAAAGCAGGCTGATCCGTTTCGCGTAATAGGCACTTAAAATAAAAGCATAAAAATGTTGCGCATAAACGTTATTACCACAGATAATATTTTATTACTTAACTTTAGACATGTCAAACATGTCATCATAGGGCGGTGGTGTTTCCGATGTAAGCGCAAATTTAGATGTAAAAATCCTTTTGTTGGTCAAGAACCAAGACCATGGAGTTTATAGTTAAGTGCCGCAGGCGTCAGTTTCAGTTAGATCTCAGCGAGCGATGATTGTTCACGTTATCGTAAAACTTATAAAAATATGAAAAATATATAAATAAACTTAGAATGCCAGTTTTTATTTATTATGTTTCTGATAATGAAAAAATAAAAATTAATGTGTTCTGGGCCGCACATATTTTCTTGACGGGCCGCAAGCGGCCCGCGGGCCACAGGTTGAGTACCTCTGCTTTAAGCTATCAATAATGTCTGTACAATATAATAATGTTTGAACAATATAATTTTCTGTAAAATTTCAGACAAATTTTTTAAAGGCATGTTAGATACTAATCACGTAAATAGCTTTCAATATTTTTAAAATTGGAAAAATAACTTTAGGCATCGGTACTACTGATGGGCAATCTATAAGGAAAGTACAATCAGTTAAACATTTAGAAAAGTTGGTTCCAATTCATGATTAAGAATCTGTTTTGTTGGTGTGACATCCTTAAATCTTGCTAACGTCTTCAGCAAATCTTTCAGTTTTGGAAACAAGAAAAAGTCTGCTAAGTTCGGAGAGTATGGAGGATGCTGCATCTCCACGACCTCATACCGGGTCAATTTGCTGAAGGCAACAAGATTTTAGGATTCGAAGCCCTCAAGAAAACGGTGACGTCCACATTAAAGAGCATTCCGAAAGGGGCTTTAAAAGTTGTTTCCGAAACTTATACAGTCGAGCACAGAAGTGCAGTACGGCAGGTGGGAGTTACTTCGAAACATATTAAATGGGCATGTATTTTATGTTATATTTTCTGGAGTTATTAGATCAGTCCTGGAAATTAATTATCGCACCTTGTGTATATATATATATATATATATATATATATATATATATATATATATATATATATATATATATATATATATATATATATATATATATATATATATATATGGGGATTGTATTATCCCAGGGCTCCGGCTATAAGCAGTATGCCGCCGTGTACGTTGTGCGACGGCAGCCCTTCCAGGATTCCTAGAGATGAACTGGGAGAAAGTGTTTGGTGGGAGATAAGCTTTGGAGGCGACGCAGGGCAGAGGCTCTCGTGCGCGAGTGGACGAAGCTCTTAAAGACGAAGTCTCTTAAGAAGTCCTAAGAGACTCGCTCCCGAAATCTCTTAGGACGAAGCTCCTAGAGTTGAGTGCTTGACAAATCGTGTTGAGGGAGTCTGAGTGACTCCAGAAGACCAAGTTGGTAGAGTTCTTGGCAATACTGTCATTACGGAAAGGTCAACTATTATATGTTAAATGTTATGTGTGAACTGTGGTGTCTACTAAATAAATGTCTATTGTTATTGTTAGTGAGAGACTATTTATGAGTCATCCTGAGTCTTGTATTAAATGTGGGGTGCTAGATTGGTTATCAGACGACTAGTTTAGCCCAAATCTAAAGGAAGCATCCCACATATATATATATATATATATATATATATATATATATATATATATATGTTATGGTTTACTTTATTCCTCAAATATTCTCTATTTTGTTCCTCGGATATCAGCGATTTTCAGAGAATATAAGGTTTCTTATATGGTGTGAATTTTTTTCCCAGGCTGGGGCTGAAACCGTTTTTGAAACCAGGTTGAAACCATAGTTTAGACAAGAACCCGATTCATGAAATTTCTCTACTCATGGAATTTTAATTTTCAAACGGAGTCGATTTTTTTCCTCCGATGCATGTTTGCGGCTTTTGCTGTATGTACCTCACTTGCACGGTGGATTCGAAATGTTCTCGGGAGGAACTTGTCTTTCGAGCATAAAGAAATTACTGTTGAAACCTAGCAGCTTCATACGATGGGAGGTTGAACTCGCTAAATATCTTGATCTTTCTTTACAACTCTGATAATCTCGCTTCACAGATTTCTTTGAGAAAAATGCTTTTAGTGGTTTCCAAATGGAAGAAGTGAAAAATCGCCAAGAGTTCACCCCATGAACTCACGACGAGATATGAACCACGTGAGAGTTCACAGCATGATATGGTTTATCCTCCACTTCTGTGAAATTTGACCTGCAAGTCTGATCAAACCTTTTTGCCTGGTAAATATATATTATGAACATTAATATATATATATATATATATATATATATATATATATATATATAATTAATATATATATAGATATATATATATATATATATATACATAAAATAGATATTATATGTATGTATCTATATGACAAGATTTGAATTTGTTAGTCTTCAGTACAGTGCAGTATTGACGGTGCCCAATAACGCAAAATTTGTAAACATACTGTAAATGAAACATGATTGAAAAGGTAATAAAACAAGTTTCAATTAGAGTAGGTATTTAAATAAATAAGTTTCAATTTATTCAAGTTGCAAATTTGAAAAAATTTAAGCTAACTAATTGATAAAGTATAAGTATAGGGTGATTTTTATTAAAATGACACTACTCAGAGCCACCTGTAGCGTGATCTATTAGCCGGAATTTCACCAAAATTGATAGAGGGACTAAGGAAAACATGGGAAAGAGTTTCCATTTAAAGAAAAAGGGTTCAAAAAGTCGGCGATAGGGGAAGATATGGCGCTGCTGTTGTCGGCGCACCCGAGAATTCGCATGAAACGCAAGTAAAACATCAAAATGCAAATTCATGACTACACAGTTGACAGCAGCGCCAGTATTTTGGGCTATAAATATCGGTGCGGAATCTGTTGCGCCATCGCTTTACAGAAGAAAGGGTCATCAGTCGCTTTTTTCCACTTGCATGGCCATCTCGCTCCCCATACCTAACCCATGTGACTTCTTTCTGTGGGGTAATTTAAAGTCCAAGGTGTATCTTGGTGGAGTCTCTAATTTGGCGGCCCTAAAGGTCAACATATCCCGGACTGTGAACATTCCGGGTGGCATGTTACGCTCGGCCGTTGAGAACGTAGTGTTCAGGATGCAAAGTGTCATCCACCAGGATGGTGGTCACATTGAAGGAGGGAGAAGTGGATTTGCTGCATAAAGCGGTGTTGCAGTGAAATTTTTTTGTTATTCATTTGTCTGCTTATTACAACTCTTTCGGCATTCACCCCTTATCTTTACAGCCCGATATACTGGCGCTGCTGTCGACTACGTAGTCGTGAATTTGCATTTTGATGTTTTACTTGCGTTTTGTGTAAATTTTCGGATGCGCCGACAACAACAGCACCATATCTTCCTCTATCGACGACTTTTGAAACTATTTTTTTTTCACGGAAACTCTTTTCCATGTCGTCCTTAGTACCTCTATCAATTTTGGTGGAATTCTGGTTGATATATCGTGCTACAGATGTCTCTAAGTAGTGTCGGTTTAGTAAAAATCCCCCTGTATTAAAATTAAGATCTCAGCAAATCAAGGTAGGTGATTAACGATGCTGTCTTGTCTAATCCCCTTGATCTAGATCAATTTTTTTTAAATAGTAGCAAAAAAATATTTAGTTCCCAAAATTTTGTTCAAATTATAAAAAATCGTGTATTTCTTCCTCTTTTTGAGGTTTTGAGCACGAAAAAATCCTTATTTTGCTTAAAAATTTTCTAATATATTTTCTGTATATTCTAATATATTTTCGCAGCTTCACAGCCATTTTACAGCTATTAAAGGGAATGCCAGCTGAAAAATCTCAATAGTGGCTTTTATGTTTGACATTAAGTTTTCTTTTACGTTAAATTTGGTATTAAGTTTATTTGTAACTTTTTTATTAAAGTTGTTTATCATAAATAGTCTGTTTATTCAGAAAATAGTAAAACAAAAAATTTGCATCTAAAAGAATTGGTTTGGAGATGGTCCCCGATGAATTTTTTTTTTCTTCGCACAAATGGTCCCTGATCAACAGAAGGTTAGGAACCATGGATCTAGTCAATGTAGATTAAGTCCAGTTCTGTGTAAATTGAATAAGTCGCGTGGCGACAAACTCCTGTTCATGATGGAGACGGCTCACAGAGACAGCAGTACACTCAATAATGTGGGAAGGAGCAACTGGAGTTCAAGTGCCAGAGCAATTTGGAGAGTTCTCAACTCCTCTCACAAAAGTCGTGTGTCTGGTATGCTCGCTTCTTAGTTTCGCCAGAGCAGCCTGGTGCAGTCTTTAAATTGTAAAGGAGATTAATGTAATTTGAAATATCGAAACATAACCAATAATTTTCAACCACCTTTAGAAGTTAATTCTCATAAGTATAGTCTTTTGCGTAGTCAGAATTCATATGTATGTAACTAGCTGAAAACCCGCACTTCGCTACAGCGTACATTCAAATTAAATACAACGGTCAATGTATGCAATTAATGTCAACATATATATATATATATATATATATATATATATAAAATAAATACAACGATCAATGTATATAATTGATGTAAAAAATAACAAAAAAATATATTTATAAAAAATTCGTAAGGGATATTTTTATACGCAAAATAATGTAGAAGAAAATATTCAAATTAAATGTAATAGGACATACTAAAGAATATAGTACAGTTAATATAGTACAGTTTGAGGAACATATCTTTTGCTGTATTTTAATATTTTTGGATAATGTCCGTCTGCCGCATTTGCTAGAAATTTTTTTTGTTTATTTCATTGTTATTCACGTGACGATAAATTTATTTAAAGTACCAGAAAAAGAAATCACGTGATCAGCATTTAATAAATTAAATTCTAAAAACTAATCTTTAAAAATACGACAAAAATCAGAAAATGGAGGTAAAGATTCGAAAAAGGTTGCATTTTAAAGGAATTTTTATGAACTTTCTCATGGTATAAATTTTATAACCCTCAAATTATTATTTTAAATGCAAACTTTAAAAAAGTTACTAAAACAGCTTAAAAATTTAATTTTAAAAAATCTAAGAAGAATTTTTCAAAAATCTTTCTTAGTGCACCCCTACACTATAAGAAGAATCGCCATGCAAAATTTCAGCCCTTTAGGTCCAGCGGTTTGGTTTGTGCGTTGTATGTCAGTCAGTGAGTCAGTCAGTTACGGAACTGTTTTATATATATAGATAATATATTACACATACAATGCATCCTTTATGCGCTAATCTAGACCAGTCATTTAGATTTGAAACGTAAAGCAGCTAACTGTATGACTTGATTTACAAATATACAGACGTTTTAATTCTACTGAAGTATGCTGTTACTCATATTTGCATAATGAAATGATGCATATATTATTTATGAAAGCCATTCTTACATTTCATATTAAAAGTTATTACATTCTTCAAAACATGAGATTTATTCCGCCTACAGCAGCGTCATTTGATCGACAAGTGCTACTGCAGGTAGATATTTAACCTTACCTTACAATAAACAGCAAATGTCAAAATATATTAAAGATGATGCTAAAAATATTAAAGATGAATGCTAAAAATATTAAAGATGAAATTCGAGTGCTTTGAAAGACAGAAAATCAACCAACAATGTTGTTTGTAACAGTGAATTCTTTGAAAACACGTAATTCTCTGTAAAACGGTAAATTCTTTCTAAAATTCGGAGAAGTGGTTTATTTATTTAATTTTTTATGCGGAGGAATTTGTCAAGAAATATTCGTAAAATATACCACAAAATATTATTGGCTGCTTTATTATGGGGGCACCATTGCTCGCTATGAGGGGAAACTCGGAAACGCCTTAATCGGGATTTGAACCACTGCATGAAAGTTTAGAGAACACAGAGATGTTAAAATGAAAGGAAAAGCACCAAAGAAGCGAGTAATGAGAAAAAGTTTAATGAAAAAATCTGTAGAAATAGACTTTAAAAAAATCTGGTTCATTCGCTTTTAGCTAGTAGAATATTCTATTTCTGGAAAAAAATTACACGATGAAATAAGGTCTGTGTTATATTTTATTTTTCTCCTGAGGAAGACAATAGGTTACTTTTTGAAATAATCTATTCATAAGTTCATTTCCGATTATTCGATAAGATATACGAGATAACTAAAGTAGCCTCTTCCGAAAGAAATACAATGAACAATTTGGATTAAATGTTTAACCAGCATATCGCATCCAAAGAATAGTTTTTTTTTTATCTGAGCTTATATGCGATAAGAAACTCATCGTTTTACAAATTTTTGGATGATTTACTATCTGATTCATCGGCGGCTTTGAATTTCCACCCTTGTTGTTCGGCGATACTAGCTGAAGAGATACTGAGAAATACTTCTACGCTAACTTAAAACTACAGACAGATATCAGTTTTATGCATTTTTGACTAAGCCCTTTCAAACAATTCATTTGAAAAACTTGTAATTTTCTTGTATAATCTGTTTTTTTAATTTTGTACACAAATTCCTTTAAATGATTTTTTCAAATGCCGTTTATTGTTCAAAAATTTGGAGTGGATATTTCTCCGAGGATTTAGTTTGTACAGATATCTGACAAAGATGGGAGTCGAATCCGAATCTTCTCATGTGGTAAAAGCTGCTCGGCCTGTTGAAATACCCCAGTGCTACACCAAGTTTCATTGCCGTTCGCGTTCTTCTTTATTTATATCAATGACGTAGGACCCTAGAAGTGTGTGCGTGTATACACACACACACACACACACACACTGCTAGCCATTAAAATTGCAACATCATGAAGGAGAGATTATACAAACGTCAAATTCTCATGAAAGGAAGAAGATGCTGGGATATGCAAATGATTAGTATTTAAGCGCAATCGAACGACGCAGGTGGGAGAAACGACATCTCAAACTCTGTATAAAATGAAAGTTACACAGCGGGTTTTTTATTCGGAAATTGTATTTGAATGTTGGTTGTTTCTCAGAAGATCGTGTTATGCCTCGTATAGGAAGGAACGATAACCTTCACGCCCCCCCCCCAACCAAAACGCTTATAAGGCACA
This sequence comes from Dolomedes plantarius, assembly GCA_907164885.2. Lineage (NCBI taxonomy): Eukaryota > Metazoa > Arthropoda > Arachnida > Araneae > Dolomedidae > Dolomedes > Dolomedes plantarius. The sequence continues at coordinate 169,769,618 of OU015492.1, forward strand.
ATTACTCAGGCACCTGACCTAGCGACCACCGACCCGCCAGACCACAAACGAACACGCAGTGGCCACCCAACAAGAACTAGACAGCGAAATATGTACAATTTAAATTAGGAGCAAACTGTAGGCAATGCAGCCTAGCCAACGCCAAACAACACTGAATCATAAGCCTAACCCAATTGCCAAGAAAGACCGCTAACCTAATTTTTTTTCCTACCCCAAAGCCAAACCCAATTCTAAAGTAAAACATTTCTATTTTTCGTTCAATAAACTATTTACCACATCAAATTCAAGAGAGAAAAAGCTTAAGTAATAGATCCCGCTTACAAGGAGAACAACCACCAAATCAATCCATTGGCAACATCCATACATATTGCCCGACCAGTAACGAGCCCCGGTACAGCCGCACCCAAGGCAAAGACTAGCTTACTATGCTAGCCAAAATAACTAGTGCACATATACGAGAAATCCAAGACGAGAAATACAACACTGACAGAACCGCCGAGGTTCGAACTCGGGATCTGACACACACCAGTCCAAGTCGAAAGCACCACACCATCCCGATTATGCATGATCCGCTAAATAATTTAACAAGTTGAAAGCCACACAAACCGCAATAAAAACTAATGTGACAAGACAGTATTCAAGAGGAGACCCACCACCATACGAACATATTTTTTACAATAATAGTCATTATAAAAGTTGTGTTTAAACCAATTTGCAATATCTCTGGGAAGACAATCTCGCAAATTATTGAATTGTGAGCATTCAAACAGGCAATGTTCAACAGTCTGAGTAGCATTACAGGTACATATATCAGTTTTGTTATGGAATCTTTTCTGGTATTTCCCAAAGAAACCATGACCCGTCATGGCCTAGTTTATCAAGAAATCAGCACAGATTCTGGATAGATTAACCATTTTATAGATTTCAAAAACTCTTCTACCTTTCACACTCTCTTCCCAGGTTTTTTGCCAGCTTTTAACTTCTTTCTTTTCCAATATGTTTTTTTATCTTTTTTCTAGTCCATTTATAGGTACTGCCCACTTCATTAAGTTCTGTTGCCTCTTTGGCTGTTCTATCGGCATCTTCGTTTTCAACGATCCCCACATGAACCTTCACTCAGTGCATGTTCACTTGTATGTCGTTGTTCCTAATTTCCCTTTTTATTTCTTCAACTATGATGCCCTTATAATCAATGGATCTCAATGCCTCCAGGGCTCTTCTAGAATCTGTATAAATATCAAAGCTCTTGATATTTTTATTTCTCATCGTTTCAATTGCTATTTGTAGTGCAAGTAATTCAGCCGTATACGAATTTGCTCTCCCTATTCTCTCCCTAATATAGATTGTTCCACCTTTTTCTAGATAAATCACAACACCCGCACCAGTCCTATCTTCAATTTTTGAGCCGTCTGTAAAAATTATGATGTTTGTTTTTGGGGTTAGATCATAAGTCCAACCTATCCTAAAAAGATCTTCTATTTTAATAATTTTTCTAACTTCGCTGTTTTCTTTATGGCATTTTATGCCATTTATCTCGATTTCCTCGCCTTTGTCAAATAATTTATATTGTAATTTAGCAGTTCTATCCTTTACGTATAATGGTAAACAGCCGGCTAACACATTTAGTGCATCCGTAGCGACAGTTCTGTAACATTTTGTTATCCCCAGTAAATGGGTCCTTTGTATCTGTTTTAGCTTCTTATTAGTTCTATCCAAGTTTTGGTACCATATTTCTGAGGCATATAATAGCATCTTTTCCGTGACAGTCTTGTAAATCTGTTTTAAAATTTCAGGTTTGATACCCCAAGTTTTCTTGGTAATTCTATTTAATTTATAAAAACATCTGAAAGCCTTTTCCTGCATTTTTTCCATATGTTTGGTGAATCCGGGTTTGTTGTCTATATAGACCCCTAAGTATTTAATTTCCCGTTGATATTTGATTTCCTGAGTTCTCATTCTAATGGTAGGTTCCCAACTTATATTTCCTGACTTCATAACAATTGTGTAGCTGCACTTATTAATGCTGAATTCCAAATTGTTGTTTTTACTCCAATCGTTGCAATGATCCAGAATGTATTTTGAGTAATCAGAAAATTTGTGTATCATTAAGGATTTAATTAGAATAATTATATCGTCAGCGTAGGCCTGTATGCTGTATCTGCCATTTTCAGCATTTATGTGTAGAACCTCGTTCATGATGATATGTCATAATATGGGCCCCAGGGACGATCCCTGGGGTACACCCACGTTATAATCGACTTCCCTTTTTTAAGTTATTATTTTCCTATGAGTGATGTAGCTTACTATAATGCAATACATGTACTTCTCATGTCTCAGTTTTCTCAGCTCTCTGATAAGGTTTCCTCTTCTAACAGAGTTGAGAGCATTCTTAGTATCTAAGGAGATAAGGCATGTGTGTTCACCATTAGTTCTATTCTCTTTTATTTTGTCTATAACATTACCCAGAGCCTGTAAAATATAAACAATAGAAATAAACAAAAATTAAAATTCAAGCATAGACTGCTAAATCACTTTAACATAAAACATATCCTGCAAAGAAAACATAAAACATTTTCAATAGAGGATAGCGCAGAAGCTTCATATCCCCATAATGAAAAAAACAAATAAATAATCCAACAGAGATAGATAAAAATAATACGAATATAGACAAAAAACAAACAGAAATCAAGCACTCTGGGCATCCACGCACCAACGGCAAGATTCTGTATAAGTGCCGGAACTGAACCATAAAACAACATAGAGGTAACCGACAGGTCTCGTCATCAGGGAGCCTAACCATATCAGTTACCTCAAGGGGAACTTTCTGAATTGGATGCAGGTAGGCCCAAAAGACATCCCAAGGCCCCGAGCCTGTATGCTACCCAGAGCCTGTATGCTACCCAGAGCAATTTATTACCCGAGCCTGTATGCAATTACCCAGAGCCTGTATGCTACCCAGTCCCCTCCTGAAGGAGGTCCCTCGTATAAGAAGGAGAAACGTCTACCAGCACGTGTCGGTAAACTGCAGGATCGTAGCCTGTCGAGAGTGGGTTTATCATTCCGCGATATTGCTACTCGCATTGGTCGGAATCCAACGACTGTCCTGCGAATATGGAATCGAGTGGTTCAGGAGGGTCATACTGAACGCCATGCAGGATCTCAACGGCCTCCCGCCCAAGAGGACAGACATGTTGTCAGGTCGGCCTTGCAGGATCGTACGGCCATATCACGGACCTTGGGTCAGGAAATGGGCTTGTTTGCTGCAGGATAAGTATCCGCACGGACAGTGCGACGACGACTGGAGCAGCACGGATTGTCTTCACGGCGACCATTATTGCGGCTTCTCTTAACACTGCAGCATAGAGACGCGCGGCGACAGTGGTGAGCCCAACGACAAAACTGGATATGCGAGTGGAACCACGTCGTCTTTTCAGACGAGTCCCGGTTCTGCGTGCAGCATCATGATGGACGTATCCGAATCTGGAGTCACCGAGGGGAACGCACGTGGCCTGCTTGCATTCGGTATCGTCATATGGGCCCTGCACCTGGTGTGATGGTATGGGTACCCATTGGGTACACGACACGAACACCTCTTGTTCGCGTTGTCTGTAATCAGAATAGTCAACGTTACATTCCTCAGATCTTAAGACCGGTGGCTGTTCACTATCTTCGAGGCCTCGGAGACGTCATCTTTCAACAATATAACGCAAGACGGCATGTTGCCTGTTGTGCCCTGACCTACTTCGACACAGAGGGTATTCGACTGTTGCCCTGGCCAGCACGTTCTCCAAATCTCTCACCCACTGAAAACATCTGGTCATGGGTTGCTGAGAGACTGGGCCGCCACCGCTCTCCAGCCACTACGATTGGTGAAGTGTAGTCCAGTTCGACTCGATGCCTAACCGGGTTAGAGCCGTTTTAGCTACCAAAGGCAGCAGCTGTGTGTACTGATTTCAGACCTTGTATACCTCCAAATTATCTACTAATTTAATCATGTTTTCTTCCTACTATGATGTATACGTACAATAAGTACAATTTTGCTTTCCTTCCTGGTGTTGCAATTTTAATGGTCAGCAGTGTATATACAGTGTGTGTAAAAACTTTAAGGACAGCCAACCATTGTAAAAATTTTGATAAATTTAAAATGAAATAATTGAAATGGAAATTTAATCTTGATTATCAAGTTGAAATACTAATATAAAAGTGAACAAAATGTATCTGTGACCTTTTTATTGCGAAAAAAGAATAATTATGCAAACAAACGCTATTGTCAGCTGTGTAAAAACTTAAAGGACACCCCTATTTTTTATGGAAATGTTACGTATAACTATTATTGATTTGTACGTTAAAAACTCTTTTGTATAGTAATTTTTCTGACATTTTCTATTAAGGGTTTTGTTTATATTATAATCATGCAAAAAACAAGTAAACTGACTAAATATAAAAAGATGCTGGTGAATCTTTTGCATTGTCAGGAATGAGTTGTCGGTCTATTTAAAAAAGACAGGAAGACCTAAAACCGCCATCAACAATTTTTTAAGTTTAAAAGACGAGTATGGAAAAAAAAGCTGGAGACAGACTAAAAGCCTTGTCACCCAGAAATGAAAGCAGAGTTTTAAAGTTAGCATCAACTGTAAAATACTCAAGTAAAGAAAATTTACGAACGACTGGGTTCAATGTGTGCAGGAAAACAACTGCAATATAATTACTCGATCTGGGAATTTCCAATACATAGCAAAATTGTGTAAACCCTCTTTACTGACTAGACACAAAACCCAACTTTTTCAGTTTGCAAGACAAGTGATGACTTGAGACGACAAATGACTGCAGGTTATTTTCTCCTGTGAAAAAAAAAGGAACCTATATTGTCCTGGTGGCTGGAAGTATTAAAGGCATGATTTCAGAAAATAAAAAGAAATTTTCTCAAAATGTCAATATTATGTGGCGGATCCATTATGACATGAGGCTGCTTTTCGTTTAACAGCGTGGGGTCACTTGCATTTCTTTCAGGAAAAATTAATTCAAAGGCATATCTAAAAACTCGGGACCATCTTTCACCTGTTGCAACACTTCTGGTAGGGGAAAAATGGATTTATCAGCAAGATAATGCGCCTATCCACACAAGCCGTAGGACAAAACTCTGGTTCCAGAAGAAAAATATTGATGTTTTGAAGTATTGAAGCCTCCCAGAAGTCCTGATCTAAACCCTATAGAGATCTCGTGGGGAGATCTAGCAAGACGAGTATACAAAAATGGAAGGCATTTTTCTTCAACTTCAGAACTCAGATCTACGATTGAAGATGAATGGTACAAAACCAGTCCCGAAGTGTACCAAAAATTAATAATGTCCATGAAAGATAGAATATTTGAGGTCATTAAAAGCAATGGTGGGTGCTTAAAGTTTTACACAGGCGGGAATAGTGTTTTATTGTATAACTATGTTATTTTCGTAATAAAATACTAACAGATAAATTTGGTTGACTTTTCTATTAGCTTTTCAACTTTATAATGCACATTGTGGTAAACTTTTTCATGTGGTTTGAAATTTATCAAAAAATTAACATTTTTTGCTGTCCTTAAAATTTTTACACGCACTGTGTATATATATATATATATATATATATATATATATATATATATATATATATATATATATATATATATATATATATATATATATGTATATATATATATGTATATATATATATATATATATATATATATATATATATATATATGTATGTATATATATATATATATATATATATATATATATATATATATATATATGTATATATGTATATATATATATATATATATATATATATATATATATATATATATATATATATATATATATATATATAATGATATCGGTTTTTCACGTACGATAAAATTAACTTAAAACTATGTAGAGGAGATGAAACACAAACATTTTGCAGTCGAAACACCGAGTGACGAGAAGAATACTATTTCAGGGGAGCCATTGGCACATCAGGGAGGTAAAACCAGAGATAGGAGAGGCATTGATGAACACACAGAACAGAGACGCGACGTACGAACGGTATCCATGGAATTTATTTATTCAAAAAACTCGAAGATATGATTCAGCAGACATTCAGCAAAGCATAGGTACATTTACGGCCGGACACACACAATAGTAACGCCACTGGTCCCTGACGGGGTGCATTCAGAGGGCAGACTTTACATCGAAATATCGCACAGCAGCAGAACAGCGCGAAGACAGGACAAGGTTAATCAGAGAAGAGAGGAAGCAGAGTGAAAGAGCAAAAATCCTCTGTCCCATCTTTTAAACCATGGGGGCGCTAACGTGACGCTAGGTGTTAACATTTATTTAATTGGCCAGGGCCGATCATCCGACTTGACCATGTGAGCCATAATTCAAGATTCCGAACATGCTATGCAAGGCGCGTGGTTTCTGAATCATCCTGAATCACAGGCGCCTGACTTTCAGCGCGTGCATTAAGGGACAAACTAGTTAGTCAATTCGTTTACTTGTTGGTCGCACTTTGAAAAAAGTGACTGGGCTTTATTGAAAAGAGAATAATTTAGAATACTTGTTAAGTAATAAAGGTGGGTCAAAGCAGTTAATAATGGTGGGGTGTTATTAATACATACATACATACATACATATATATATATATATGTGTGTGTGTGTGTGTGTGTGTATGTAAGGAATCATTATGGGGGGCTAACCGTAAGAAACTTTAAAAGAGGGTTTGCTAGAGAAAATGGGAATTATCAATTAAATTCTATTAATTTGCGAAGTATCGGAAAAGAAGAATTGCGGGTAAAATAGATAATAGGGTTGGATTTGATTGACAGCTTATCTCCACCCAATACGTTATATGTTACACGTCAATACGTTATATGTTACACGTAAATTGAAAGATCCGAAATTGATTACATACGATGTTGAAGGAAGAGTTTAGAGAGATTTTGAAGATACAGAACAAGGAACTGAAGGATGCTGAAATCGAAGTTTTGTCGAACTTTAAGACGAAGAATGGCTACAATTGGATCATCAGCGTGAAAGGAAAGATTTATAGAAATATTAAATATGATAAGAAATTGAAAATTGGCTGGAAAATTTGTAAATGGAAAGACTATAGAAAGACGGAGATATGCTGGGGCTTTGGCCATGCGGCCAATCATTGTCGTAATAAGAAAAGGTGCAAAGTGTGCGAAGAGGAACACCAAGGACAGCCATGCAAAAAGGAACAATCTTGTGCAAATTGCACAAGATATCAAGGAAAGACAGGGAGAAAGCTGGACACTAAGCATCTCCCAACGGATCAAAGCTGTAGCAGATACCAAGGGGAGGTCGAAAAAATCGTTGAACTGACTGATTATAGAGGTGAGCAGACACAGACTCCTGCGTCGGCAAGATATGAGGACTTGAATTTCGATAATATTGATTATTAAGTTTTTGGATCACAAGTCGTGACTTTGCAGTATCAATTATTATGTTTTTGTTTGTCAGTTTGTTTTGGTTGCCTGCACAAGTGGTGCAGGACGTCTGTGAAGCTTATGTTAAAAGTTAAATAAACTTTAGTTGATATATTTCGTATAATGGTGGCTGCGGTTTAAATTGGGATTTAATAAATTGAATAATAACTCTGACTCTTGGATGACTCTGATCGTAAGACCGCATGGGAATGGTATCAAGTGGCATTGACGGGAATATGATGGTGGAGAAGAGGCCCGCTGACACGGGACGGGGATATGGACCGAGCTCTAACTCGGTAACCGGAGTAGAGCGGGTTGCCGTCGCGGCGACCGGTTATTGGTAGGTTTTTCACGATGTATACGCTTACCGTGGGGGACGGTATAAATTTCTCGAATCTCTTAGCTTGCGCCTGCTACACTGTCCACTTGATTGGCTCGATGCCCAAAGCCTGAAACAACACTGTGGGCAATGTCGAATTCCCTAACAACACCTATAATTTGTCGCCCATCCTCCAGCTTTCCAATTATCCATCAGCGTGTAAAATCCTCTACATGATGTCTGCTATAGATATGACCTCACTTTCAAAAACGCGACGTTCTTCCGACCTGTTAAAATCGAACGTCCAACACTCACTGGCAACAAACGCCGAATGCCTGCAAACCGATCTGTACGGCGTCACGTAGAGATCTACACGTGCGGTAACAAAAAATTTACATCGCCACCTTGATTCGCATCATGCTTTTATACAAATTCCCACAAGCTGTAGCGTTCGATTCTGCGTCTGCCATCGTTTACTGAAGCATCCGTCCTTAGGTTTTGTCCACCAGTGTGTATATACACATCCACGCACACACACACACACATATATATATATACATACATATATATATATACACAGTCGATTCCGGTTATTTGGACGACAGGTTAATCGGACCAACCGCTTATTTTGACGGAATCCAGTCTTGTAATATAAGGCATGTTCGTTTAATCAGACTAGCCGGTTATTAGGACCAAAATGATCGTGTCCCCATGTGGTCCGATTAATCTAAATAACTATATATATATATGTGTGTGTGTGTGAATTGTATTATCCCAGGGCTCCGGCTATGAGCTATGTATCGCCATGTACATTATGCGACATCAGCGCTACTAGGATTCCGAGAGATGAACTGGGTAGAAAGAGTCTGGAGAGAGACTGAAATCGGTTCCTGACCAGGTAAGAGGTGCCTTAAAGTAGCAGATGGGCTGCGACGGAAGAAATAGTCTCGACGGGGCATGACGTTGGCTCTTATAAGCGCGGCAGACGGCTGCTTAGTTAATAGCCCTTATCGCGGAAGACGGCTGCGCACTGTAACCCATTCAGATTTGTGGAGACCTGGTGCGTGTAACGTATATGTACCGTAATTCAACATATGTAAATAGTTCCTAATGTCAATATGTAGTGTTGTGATTAAGAAGTGAGACTGTCCTTCATTGAGTACTGATTTACTCTTAGTAGTGTCTTGGGGTTGCAAGTGAATACGCGGCCCTTGATTCTACGAAAGTGGGCGCCCACCCGAGAAGGAGGTCCTATAAAAGTGGGGGCCTGGCCTGGATTGGATCAAGATTATATATATATATATATATATATATATATATATATATATACATATGTGTGTGTGTGTGTGTGTGTATGTATATATATATATATCATTACGCAGGAACTTGATAATATATATAACTAACAAAACTCATAGACGCGTGATCCCGAACTACCCGACTATTTCGTCATACATCGCATGTTCGAAAACCACGAGACTATTACTCACGCATCACATGTTTAGATCATATGAGTGATTGTAGCCAACTGAATATTCTAAGCCCTAGTGCTAAGATCGGGAAACATTCAGTATAAAATGTTGAAGAGATTTTCTCTTTTTACTCCTGTCTTGTCCTCGCGCTGCTTCCGCTGCTGCTGTCCGATGTAACATTATGTCTTACTCACGCTCCGGCAGAACCGGTGGCCGTTATTGTTGTCCCTTCTGTAAAACTGCCTTTGCTGAAATAATGTCTTCGCTGTACTTCAGGATGCATAAAAATTGTTCAATGGATGCCAACCGTGTGGTTCTTGTGTCTCTTCAATGGCTCTCAGCCAATATTCACAACTACATATCCAACAGCGACTGTTTTCTATGTGTGATCATCACGTTTCTGTATGTGATTTTCATCACATATTAAAGTCGGCAGGATATATATATATATATATATATATATATATATATATATATATATATATATATATATATATATATATATATATATATATATATATATATATATATATATATACATATATATATATGTACATACATATATATATATATATATATATATATATATATATATATATATATATATATATATATATATATATATATATATATATATATAAGATAAAGTTGAAAGAGAAAAACCAGTATGAGCACTAAAGCTACTACAGCCAGGAACCAAAAAACATGAAAATATAAGATTGAAAGAGGTTTAAGACAATATCGCATCATCAGCGGTGTCAATACTGTCTAAAAACCAATGGATTGTTTCAGATAAGTATGATCTATACAATAAACATACTCAGACACCGTACAATCCATGAATTACTGTAGAATTGATTAAAGAGTTACTTAACCAAAGAACACCAAGCCTGGCGCTAGACAGAGTGGAAGTTAAGAATAAGTAACCGCAAGATGACTGACGTCACAAAACTTGCAACCATGGAGATTATAGAAACACAGAAACTGACCTACTATGGATACTGTGTTTTAGGACTATTAAACCTATATTAATTTAGTTTTTTATTATTATTACTAAGAGTGATTTTTCATCTTATTTTTATTTTTACTTAAGATTTTAATTTTAATTTTTTAATTATTTATTATTAGTAGTTATTTTTTCTAATTTTACTTATTATTATGATTTACTTATTAATTGCAACAGAACAAACTATTCATTAAAACTAAAACAACCAATTATGTGCTTGTATAGACTTTCGGGGTAATAATTACGTGTTAGCACAGCTATCAAGTCTAATATATGCTTATTCCTATTGTCTTTAGAACATAGCCTGTTTATACGAACTAACTGATTTACAATAATGTTATTAAAAACAGATTTATGTAAACAGGTTAGGTAATTTTGAAATTTAACAATATTAAAATCATAGTCAGATCTTTGTCGTATAAGTTAAAAGTAAATTTGCTATGAGAATTTAATTTAATGTTAATATCTAAAAAGTTTACATTAATATTTTCTTGGCTACTTTTAATTAGTTCCAGATTAGGAGTGTAAAAATTTAAGTCTATTTGATTATTACTTTTATTAATTACTATTATATCATCTATATACCTAAATATATTGTAATTGCAATTATCTATATTATTAATTTCAAAACAATGTAAGTATAAATTAGCTAGCATACTTGAAGCATTTCCACCTTGTGGTACACCTTTGGTCTGTAAGTATATACTATTATTATGAACTATGTAATTATGTTTAGTTACTAAATCTGGCAGCCTATTGAAACGAGTTAGATTAATTTCGTTGCTTAAGTACTGAATATTAATTTGTACTAACTTTATGATTATTTTATTTAAATCAATTATATTGATATTATTAAATAAATCTTTAAAATCATAAGTTACTACTGTTTTACAATTATCTAATGTCTGTAGTTTTCTAATTAGACTAAAGCTATTATCAATTATACCATAAACACTAGAAGTTATAGTTTTATAGATAAATTTAAGATAATTTAATAATATTACACTTGCTTTAGTAGCATAAGTGTTGTGACCACAGGTTACTGCTCTAAAAGCAATAGGTGTTTTATGAAATTTAAGAACCAAAGTAATATATTGAAAGAGATAGTTGTTTGATGATATACCTAGTAGTTTATATTTTGCTATAATTTTCTTAATAATAATACTAGTAGTTTCTTTTCAAGGCTGAAAAAGATCACTATTTTCTAGCTGTTTTTTTAAATTTATGGCAAAATATTTTTTACAAATAATTGCATAATTGTTGGCTGCTTTATCTACATAAGTGATTATAAAATATTCTTGTAATTTAGTTTTAGCATCTTTCAAGTGTTTATAGGAATTATTAATGAAATTACTATATTTGGGTAGTTTAGAATGTACTAGCTTAAGTAAATTAATTTTCCATAGGTTGAAGGCTTCTGTAGGTATAGAATAATTAATAACTATTTTGTATATAAATTTATCTAAATCAGCATTTAAGAAACTTATAATTTTCTTATTATTATTAGTACTAGGTAATCTATACTTAGTTCCCAAATTCATCATATATATATATATATATATATATATATATATATATATATATATATATATATATACACACACACACACACACACACACACATATATATATATATATATATATTGATATATTGATATAAATGTATTTTCCTCATGCATGCTTATAACAGTATTTTTCAAAGGATGAATTTCCACCATTAATTTGTAATTAATGTAAGTCCATTTCAAAAACTTCGCAATTGATTCAAACCTGAGACTTTTCTGAGGCTTAGTTTTATTTTCTTCTTTGCTTTAGATCAGTGGTTCCCAACCAGTAGAAGTCTGCGGACCACTAGGCCAGAGATTGAACCATGTGCGACCCCCCCCCCCCCCGACTTGAATGGGGGGGGGGGATCCTTCCGGGGGGTATGGGGGTATAGAATATCCCCCAAGCAAAAGGGATACAGGAATAACGTACTCACATTCTAACATATCATATTCTGAAAATAAAATAATTATGTTAAACTTTTTAGGAATTTTAATTCAACACCTGATAGTCATCGGATATATTCGGCCCATCTAGTTCAATGAACATTGTTTTGAAAGTCCCCTTTCATTTGGCAACTTTTTTATACGTGGTACCGGACCACTTCCGAGGATCTCGCGGACCACCGGTTAGGGACCATTGCTTTTGACCATGGTTTTTTAACCTGTAGTTCATGGACCTCATGGGAAGGTCCGCGAATCAATTTCAGGGGGTCCGCTGACTTGGTGGAGAATCTTAGTCCAGGAACTCGCTCATGCAGCAAAACACAAATTTCAAGACTTTCATTTGAAACTAAAAATGGATGCATGCATTAAATTTGTAATTTAAAACAATGATGTAGAAATGATGAAAAATGATGTGACCTTTGAATTTGAATTCAATGAGATGTACTGCTCCACGGTCTTTATTCGGTAAATTGTATGTTATTAAAGTATAAATATATTATTCAATCACAATTTTTTAAAAAATATATTGACATCTTTTGTAATCCTTTGTATTTTATTTTATGCACATCCTCCCCATTCTATAATACGAATGTAATCGAGTATAATTAGATTTTTTAAACTATTTGTTGCTTTATTGTATTTCCAAATCTTTCTGGTAAGCTTCCTGTAACGCTTCCTGGTCCATCTCCGTGCTGTAACGGAAAGTTCTATATCCGTTACTTTCATCCCGTGAATAACATGATTTGTACTTAATGAAGTTTTTTTTCTGTTTTTTTTTCTTCTCGCAAAAGAAATGCAACAGAACATAATCTCGCAACAGAACATAATAAGACTGCATTGGTGGATACCCGCGTTACCTTTTCTTTATGGCCTTTCCAGCACAAGTTGGAGTCTAGATATAAGAGAAATATTTTTGTAGCGGAGGGAATTCAATTAGCTATTGCAGGCGTGTATTTTCTTCCGTTTATTTTCAAGTTCCTTATGGTATCACTGTTTAGTACAAATGTGATACCATAGTAATGAAGAGATGATGAGTGAGCTTTAAACGATAAACATTAAAATGACAAATTTTAATGCCGCGGGTTTTCTGTTATAACGTAGGTGTCCGGCATTGTTATTATGGCAGCAGCGATAGTGTACCTAGATAGTGTACGACTTCCGACAGCGATAGTGTACGACTTCCGTGTACCTAGATGTAACACGGACTAAAACTTCACCCTCAGTTCTAATATTTGTCATGTCATCATCTAATATTAAATTTATGTAAATGGCAACAGCCATATCCAGAACGTCGTTGAGTATATAATGGCGGCCAATAAAGTTTGTGTTCTATAGTATGTTTGGATGCCTGTTCTATTATGTTCTCTAGGTAATTTATTTCACTGTGTTCTGGTGCAGATGAGAAATCGATTTAAACAGCAATTGTTAAATTTAAATATAATATACATTTTTATACCATTAAAGCCCTTTACAAAAGCAATTTTTATCTTCATATTTTTACCTCTACCACCTCATATATATAGTTATATTATTAAGTGAAAATGAATGTAGTTGGAAATATAATTAAAATTTTTCTGTACTGTACAATGGTTGGTTCATAATAAGGGCGTCACCGGAAATCTGTAGATCAAAGGAGCCGCGGATCCAAAAAGTTTGAGAACCACTTCAGTATGGAATAAAAAAGGAGACATGATACTTTTTCCCATGTCTTATCCGAATCCTTTGTATAACCAAATACGTTATGACCGGATGTGCATATCCTTCAGTTTCCCGCCCTCTTGTTTTTATCACCTAAGCACGGGGCAACGCAGGACTTTTGACCACAGGAATGCATATCTCATGTCACCTTTAACAAGAGACGTTTGAAAAAGGGCGCCATGCTATCACAACATGTAGAGGTACTGAGCCACGGTTATAGAATGGAAGAGAGTAGCTCATGCGTGCGCAAATCTTTATCTATCTCCTCTAGACACCTTAAATGTGCTAACAGGTTCGTTAAACAAATGTCGATCTTATCTCTCCAGTTTATCCTTGCCCTCTAAAAAAAAAGCTAAGCAAGCAAATTGATCGGCAGGAAAAGCTCATGTAGATACGTTCCACTTGAATCAATGCTGAGCGATAACATTCTGTTCTGGTAGGTGTAGCCTAGAAGCCATCACAATCGAGTTCTTCCCCTGTCCTATCATATAATCGAATGTTCTTTAAATTTAATTCTTAGGCCATGGGTGGTAATAATGTATCGCAGGCATACGGCGCAATTTTCCAGAAAAGTTCTTTGCTCGCAGAATGTCGCATCTAAATTTACAACTGAATGTCGAATTTAAAAAATAACAAGGGGAAAGCAAAAATGTCTGATAAATGAAGAATCATGCCTTTATCGATCCAAAAAGAAACATTAATTCTATTAGAAATACAAATATTTATTGTATTTATGGTGAAGTACATCCCGTTAAGTTAAATTTACATTTTTCTTCTTTTTTTGCCATATAAAAGGCCACTTATTAAAAGAAAATATTTTTCTATTTTATCATACTCATAAGTTAGTTGTCTATTATATTATAATTTGTGCACCTATCTGTTTCATTATGTTTCGTCGTTAATTTTTCGTTTTGTTATGTCCTGCAGTTAGTTGTCTGTTTCATAAAGTCCCGATGCGAATTAGCTGTGTTATTACATTTTTGCAGTCAGTTTTCTATTTTCTTATATTCGACCCACTGCATGCCTTTGGAAAAGAAAAAAGAATGACAGTTTCGAAAAGCGGAAAGACACGCGATGCAGTATGGAATTAAAAAAAGGAGACATGATGCTTTTCCTTTGTCTTGACATAAGACTAGAATAGTTGAGTCCTCGCCGAGCTGCCTCTCAAACAAGGTTCTTATTCCTTGAGGATTGCAAAGCGTGGGAATTTTCCGCTGGACGAATTCCGGGATATAATCGAGAGGAAACATTCTGTAAACTTCCCCTACTATCTGCCAACAATTAATGTTGCTTTTCAGCTGCTTTTTCATGTCCTGCTATTTTAAATTCCGTACTCACCAGGGGCACGTGCAGTGGCATAGCGAGGGAGGGGCAAGGGGGTCTATCATGCCCCGGGAGCCACTCGCGGAGGGGCGCCAAATTGTCTATCCTTTTAACTAATTCTATATATTATATTACTATAAGTTTTTCGGGGGGGGGGGTGTCAAAACGGTATCGTGCCCCGGGTGCCAGTTATGCTCGCTACGTCACTGGGTACGTGGAAAACGAATAGGTTAAAATAATAATTACAAGATAAAAATAACTTTTTATATATTAAGTTTTGTTTTTACATGTTTTTAAATTGTCTGTCGAATCATATAAACTTGACAATTCTATGTATTAATAAATACTTTTTAAAATGTTTTTGACGAATTATCCCATCAACTTGAAAGAAAATAAAGTTAATTGGAAGTTAACTTGTGTTTAACTTTTCGTTCCCGTCCCGGTCGATAGATGGCTGCACCATTCTACAAAACAAAATTAACTGAAAATTAATTCAATTCTGCTTAAAGATGGCTAAAAGTATTAAAATAATGCATTGTCATCGTGTTCTGAGCTATTCTAAAAGTTTCAAATGTCTAGCTAGTCGGGAAGTTAGTTAAAAATCGATTGCAAGATTTGTACGGGACAAACACACAAACAAACAAGAAAGCGAGTTAATAAGAACATGGCAAAAATTCATAGTCCCCACTTACAATTATTCTGCATTTAAGGAGCGTTAATCCTTTACCCTTATTTTAAATTTCTTTGATTATGTAGCCACCTGACTAATTAAATTTTTCTTAAATTAAACTGCTTAAATTAAACTGCTTAAAAATCGCAGTTTCTTTGATAAAAAAAAAAAAAAACCACAGAAAGTATGTTTTAATCCAAGAAAATGAAAATGCGGATTATTTGAGAATTCTGTCTCCCAGGCTTTTTTAACTTACGGAAATATTTTTAGAGACAGATGTTTAAATCGGCTTTTTATCCCAAAGGAGAAAAAAGAAGTGTCTAAACCTTACTAAGATTCTTTCGGCAAAAGAATCCTCGACATGAGTAATAAACTTCTTTTAGAGTTTGCTTGCTTACATCTCAGAAATCGGCAAGCAATAGGAAGTAACAAAGATTTTCCATAAAGATAGAGGGTTTAAGCCTCAAAGTTTTGAATTTTAAATTCCTCTAGCGCAAAAGTTAAACTGTTCAAGTATTTTCTACATAATAAGGTTATGTTTGATTACTCAGCCTAGAAGTCCTTTGCCATGAATAATTAACCTCTCTCAGAGTTTGCCTATAGCTCAGATATTAGCCAGCCGTAAAACGTGACAAAAAAAAAATTCTAAAAACATATAGAGTTAAAAATCTCATGAGTAGAAGAAGCTAGAAAAATCCCTAGGTGAATGCAGAGTACGAATGTGTTATAACTATATTCTGCCAGGACCGGGTCTCGAACCGGTATTTTTACCATTCTTTTATTAACTCGCTTTCTTGTTTGTTTGTTTGGGTGTTTGTGTGTTTGTCCAGTACAAATCTTGCAATCGATTTTTAACTAACTTCCCGACTAGCTAGACATTTGAAACTTTTAGAATAGCTCAGAACACGATGACAATGCATTATTTTAATACTTTTAGCCATCTTTAAGCAGAATTAAATTAATTTCCAGTTAATTTTGTTTTATAGAATGGTGCAGCCATCTGTCGGCCGGGACGGGAACGAAAAGTTAAACGCAAGCTAACTTCCAATTAACTTCATTTTCTTTCAAGTTGATGGGATAATTCATCAAAAAAAATTTAAAAAGTATTTATTAATACATAGTATTGTCAAGTTTATATGATTCAACAGAAAATTTAAAAACATGGTATATAAAAAGTTCTTTTTATCTTGTAATTATTCATATCTCAAGAAGGCTGATCATCTACCAGCTACGCAACCCCGCCGGAATCAATTTCTTCTCAATGTTAAATGCGGACATCAAACGTCATCTTAAAAATAATACAAGTATACAAGAAAAACCTTCCAGTAAGATTTTTTTTTCTGGTTTTGGTTTAGAGCGCTACGATCAATTTTTGCTACGTGAGGGATAATTAGACCGGGACCTACTGCTAAAAGTCAAATTCCAAACGGCTACAAACGTCCATGCCAAGAGTGGGATTCGAACCCCCAGGCTCCGAAGGCCAACGGCCTAGCCATTTGGCCATTGTTCGGCTTACGAGTATAAGGAAAAGTTGAAACTGTGTGAGATTTCGTTCGACGTTTCTGAAGAAAACAAAAAGGGTATAAAGCGTTGCAAGCGTTGCAATGCATCTGTTCTACTCTCTACCTTGTAGAATCCAAATGCGGATAGATATCTTTACTATTGCAGTCTTCTACCTAATAATTCAGTATAGGTCTCAAATTCTGCATTTCATCACAGATTTAAAAGTTTAAAAAAAAATTGTTTTCATTTGGGAGCTAATAAGCTTCAGACTGTATGTATTACTATCTTCATGAAATTTCTAGAAAAAATATTTTGCAATGACAGTTTGCGGTGATATTTTGCATTCTGTGGAATTTATGTGTTATGTACACAATGTTGGAGCATACTGGATGGAGGGAGATAAACGGGCGCATGACCTTATGATTTATGCTTAAAGGCCAAAAATGCGGATCTTATGACATACATTGCTTCTGGTTACATGTTTGAACTTTGGAATCTTCGATAATTGTAGGTAACGAAACACAGATCCGAACTAACAAACACCGAATGACGATAGTTGCTTAGAGAACGGAAATCGATAACGAGATATAATATCTATATCTATATCTATCTATCTATCTATCTATCTATCTATCTATCTATATATATATATATATATATATATATATATATATATATATATATATATATATATATATATATATATATATATATATATATATATATATATATATGTATATGTATATGTATATATATATATATATATATATATATATATATGTATGTATATATATATATATATATGTATATATATATATATATATATATATATATATGTATGTATATATATATATATATATATATATATATATATATATATATATATATATATATATACGAGTGTCCCGACTTGCGAGTTTTTTGAGATACGAGCAGTCTTTAGGCCGACTTTTTTGCCTTGAATAACGAGCTAAAATTCGGGTTACGAACCAGCTTCAGACACCCCACTGATAGTTTGCAGAGCGAACGCCATGTAACGTTCTCGTCAAATGAGCACACGAGAAACATAATTTTTACAACCTTTATGTACAATTGTTATTTACAACCTTTAAGTACAATTGTTATATACATATTATTCTAAGACTACTCTCCAGTCTTAAACCGAGAGATTAACTCTCAACAATTATCACACGGAGCAGCTTGCTCTGCCCACACTTGAATCGGCCTCCGAAACCGAACAGCGTCCAACCTCTCATTTCAAAAACATTCTGAAAGGGGGGATGAAAGAGACCTAATTAGACAAATTTTTACCCTTGCAGAGGAAAGTGAGGAAAGCGTGGTGAAAAAAGGAAAAAATCAGCGAATGAGATTCAATTATTCAGTTCATCTTTTCTCCTCCACCTCCGTCAGCATCTTCAAGTCGTCTGATTTCCTCAATAAATGTTGTATATTATACTTAATAAACCAGTTTATTGCAGTAAAGTCTATTGTATTGTGTTTTTATACAATATATGTTATTTATAAGTACATTTTTCTTATTTAAAGACTTGACAATTTTTTTTGTGGGGGGGGGGGGACGACGGATTAATGGCATTTCAATTCATTTCAATGAGGAAAACTGATTTGACTTACGAGTAATTCTAGTTACGAGTAATTAGAGTTACGAGGTATTCCACGTCACGGAATGAAATAAACTCGTAAGTCAAGGCAATACTGTATATATAACACAGAAGGTCGTTCGCACTTTTTCGCAACAGGTCAGCAACTTTTCGCAACTTTTTACAGAAGGTCGTTCGCAACGATTTTGATAGTTAAGTTTTATGTATAAATGAAGTATTTTTTGCTGCGATTTGCTTCTATTTGATAGCAATGGTTCTTGATAATAGCTCTAGCTCTAATTTTCCATGAAAGTAAACTCTTTCTTAGTACTGTCATGTAAATTTTACCCCATTCCTCTTGGACCGTTTTTAAAAGTCTTTTCAGTGTTCTTGGCTGCATTTTTCCTAAGGCTCGTTTTAATAAACCGAATGCGCAAAAGTCCATTGGAGAAATGTCAGGGGATTTTACGGGTATTTTATCAAATGGGATACAATTTATTCCTGTTTCTGATTCTTTCTTTGCTAAATAAGCGGCAGTTGATAAGACGTGACAAGAGGCTTTGTCCATATGAAGCTCAAATTTATCAATGTCCTTTTCGTATAAGGCTGAAATTTATTCTTCAGAAATTGGTTCTAAAATATTCTGCTGATAGTGGAGTGGATTAATTTTGGTTTAACTTGAGACTTTTTTGATTTTTAATTTGCCGTTGTAACAAAATCCTGCAACTACAGAGGCTGTTCACACATTTTTTAGACGATGTATATTGTATTCACAAAACTAAATTATATAAAATTCTTGTGTTTTAAATGTTCTATTTGACATCCCTTATTCTGAACTATCTTTCGACACCGCAATTTCCAGGATAATAATGCCTTTTGAAGTGTCAGAAGAGGTATTCTATCCCATTCCTCTTGAACAGCTTTCCAGAGTCCTGTAAGAGTTTTGGGACGACGTTTGGATAATTCAGATTTTAAAAGTCCGAAAGCACAAAAATCCATAGGTGATACATCGGGAGATTTAGTAGGGATATCAGTGAAGGATATGGCCTTGATACCAGTTTTTTGTTCCATTTGTTTGAGGAAATTTACAGTGGAATTTGATGTGTGACTGCTAGCTTTGTCCTGATGGAGTCTCACAGATTGATGGCACTGTGGGTAAAGCGATGGTATTTCATTCACAAAAATTGGTGATAAAATATGTTCCTGATAGTATTTGGAGTTAATCTTGACATTGTTTTCACTCTCTTTATTTTTAACTTGCCATTATATGTAAAACCAGCAACAATCATGAATCCCTTAGAAAAACTTTCTTTCGATTCTTTGAACCATGTACTTAAATTTTTTCTCCCCTTTTATGATAATAAATGGCTCTTCTTTTATTGCAATCATTTTAATACACCCATGATTCATCTATTGTGACAATTGTTTTCCATTTTTCTTTGGATAAGTGTTTCTCATATAGAATTCTGCAGCGTGTCCTGCGTTCAGCGATATGATTTGGAAGACGATGCATATTGCGTTTTTTCGCTTTCTTAAGATTTAAATCAACGTTTATCATTTTGTTTACAGTGGACACAGAGCATTTTAATGATTTTGCAACTGTCCTTTGACTAGGGGGATTTTCTTTTAACATTAAACAACGTACCTTTGCAATAGTCGAAGATGTCCGTTTTTTCCTTGGATACTTGTTTGGAATTTTTGTCCCACTTGAGGCTCCAATTTTACGTTTTTTTCCTTTCTTGTTGACGATATTACCTATCGACGCTTTAGATATCACAAAACCATGCCTCTCACATCATTTTTGGATAACGGAGTATGCATATTTCTCTTCGGAACGAGCATAAATGTAGCCTTGGAATCACTGCTTTGTTAAAAACGCCATTTTGAATAAAAACAAAACTTTCAAGCCGCAGACGATAATTTTGACTTTTAAAAACATAGTACAATTGCAATTATTTCTTTTGCAGCAAAAGATTTTTTATTACCGCTTACCAAAATCGTCTAAAAAATGTGCGAACAGCCTCTGTATCATGAATCCCTTTGGGAACTTTTCTGTACACTGATGAAGCCATTTCGTACGGTCATTCCCATCAGTTGAGCAATAGAAAATTGATCGTTTTTTTCCTTACAGTTACTTAAATACACCATGCCTCATCGAGTGTTACCCTCAAATTTCCATTTTTCAGCAGCTAGGTGTTTTTCATATAATTTTTTACAATTTGTTTTTCTTTAAGCAACATGATTTGGCAAATGCAGATGAACTTTCGGTTTAAACAACTTTTTAAATTTCAAATCTTTATGAATGATTTTACTTACAGTGCCGGAAGATATTCCTAGTTTCGATGCAATGGATCTTTGAGTCGGCGTATTTTCTTTTAGGATCAGAGACTTCACTTACTTGATATTTACCTGCGTTCGAACAGTCTTAGGGTGAGGTTTCGTGGTCATGTTTTCATTTTTACTTTCAGTTAGACTTTTTTTCCTTTCAAATTTAATATATTATAAATACCTTTTCACAAAATACCATAACCGCGATTTTTACACCGCTTTATAACTTGTTTATATGAATATTTCTCCACGGAAAGCGCAGTTACGTAGCCTTCGAGGCATCTATCAATTTTAGGAGCCATTTTCAAAATAAATCTGTTATTTTATATTCCAATCAAAACAAAACAGTAGCAGACGATTATTCTGAAGTTGTCAGATTTTTATCTCAAAATGCAAACGACAAAAATAAATTCCAAAAACGTTTCCATAAAGTGTGAACGACCTTCTGTACTATTAGTACCATGAATAATGTAATTTGGTTAATTTAATTGAAATTAACTGTAGCAGTAAAGTATTGTAATGCGCCAGAGGAGTTACCCATATAATTTAACGACAGTTATCAATAAATTTAAAGAAAGTTGAAAATCCATATTAGAACCTTTTTCTTTTCTTCGTTAAGGTTTGTTGACGTTTTGGTTACTGCATACATTTTTAAAGAATTTAATTGTACACCACATTATATGTTTGTCCGTCTTGCTGCAGAACTACCAGGGTGACTCGTGAACAGGTCAAGTACAACTAACTGGCCGTGGGAGAAACAGTCGTTCAGATACTGTCCCTGAGTTTTATGTATCATCATGGTAAAACACACTTTGACTGGGAACTGCAATCTTTTAAAATGAAAGTGGTTAATCTTACGGGATTACAGGAATGCAGGGTATAGAGACTGCTTCCCCCAGACCACAGCCTAGACCCAGACCCCAGAAAACCGCCCTGACTTGAGTCAACGCTCTGAGCCAGCTATCACTTCAATTTACACATCTGTGAGTTCTCCATGAAACCGGAGCTTTCTCGGCAACTAACTCAGAGGGCTGCGATTTGTTGTAAGACAGCTTTCTCAGGTACTCGCGGTTGACTGTGACGGCGCCGATATCTCGAGAAAACTGAAATGCTGGTGAGACTGGTTTGATATGGAGATGACCATGTTTTCAAGGAACACGAAGCACTTGTAAGCTGGGCCCATCCCTCCGTACTCCCAAAAAGCACACATCAGCCCGACCTGGCCGAAGCCCCACTGGGTAAATCCTGATGGTGCGAATAGACCCGCAGCAGGCAACCACTCCACGCACGACCCAGACAAGGTCCCACACACACAGCCCACAGGACACCACAAGACAAGCCGCACAGTCGGGTTCCTAGCAGAACAGACGGCTGTGCCAGAAGAAAAATAACTTTTAATTTGGAAGACTAAAAGACTCTGCCGGAGGACACTCGAAACCACCAACCAACAGGACATTAGTAGAAGAAGAAGGTGGTGAAAGGAGAAAAATGGCCCAAACGAAACGACGGCACAAAGTTAGTGGCTGTGAGCGTTTACGCGAAGACAAGTTACCAGAATTAAGGAATAGCAGATCTGGCGCTGACTAAGAAAAAATATTAAAAGAAGACGGTATCGATACAAATCCTAGATAGGAGACGACCTGGCCTAAATTGGGAATGGCATCCCTCGGTACTCACTCTATGCCTGCTAAGTGACAAAATCCCAACGTAACAGCAAACAGCTCGCGGATTTTGTGAGGGGATTCAGAGAAGATAACTTCGTCCAGAGTGTGGTTCCATCGAGCATCATTCTCTAGCAACTCCAACTGCCCAGCAGCAATATAAGCTATCCGTATGAAGAGATTACAGTGTAATTCTCAGTAGTGAGTACCGCTTAGAAATAATCAATACTCATCCTCATGCTGATGTCATCGACAGATAATATTATACGTATATTGTGTTAGTGTTTGCATATCTCAGGTATATTCCTTGCTTGAAGTAATCGACTTACCCTTTTTTTTTATTTTTTCCGTTCTCCACCGCTCTCAAATTTCACTTCATTCAAGTTTGCTAAGTTTACAAATTCTGATAATTGCTTTTAGATATACACTTTACTTTAAATATCTCCCGTTCGTAGGTTACATTTTATTCTTCCTTTTCTATCACTATTTTATTTATATTTCTTTATATTAAAGTATTTAAAAGATAACAGCAATATTTAAAATATGTTTATTTCAATTTTCTCATGAGATTGTTTCAAATTTTATCATTAATAAAGATTAAAGCACTACGAGATCGCGATTGCCACTATTCTCTCAACTGACTTTAATACATGGACTCCTAACTTTATAGTGCTGCCATCTAGTAACATATAAGACACTTAATACTTGTAATTTCTAACTGGTTTTGTTAAACCACAAGTAACAAGTACTGATATATAAATTTTTCAGCAATGCTATATAGTATGTATTTTATCCTTATATTTTCAGTATTGAAGACTTGTTTTAAACGCATATATTACAATGAAAAATATTTATTTCTTTGAAAGTGGTTATTAATAGAATCAAAATTTCCATTTAAATTAACCTTAAAATACTTAAATGCACACATTAATTTTACCCTCCATTTATGGATTTAAATTTTACATTTTATAGCTACCGTAGTTTTTGGACCATAAGACGCACCGGATGATAAGACGTATCTCAAATTTATGGGAGGATTTTTAGAAAGTAATATTTTGTATTTTGTTAGGTATTTAAAAATATTTTCAATTTCTTACTTAATAAAGATAATATATATATATATATATATATATAATAAAATATTTATTTTAGTTTAATGTTACCTTACAAGTCAATTTTTTTTTATGTAAAAAGGGACATCTTATGATCCGAAAAATACGGGAAATTGAGTTTTTTTTTTTGTTTGTTGTGTGTGTGTGTGTGTGAGTGTGTACGTGTGTTGTTCTGCCAGTCGTCGATAGATGGAGTCAGCAGTTAACATCTGATTAATTCTATGTGCATACAGTTTCTAACAAAACTGATCAACACTTGTAGGGATGTCAGAAAACTGCGTCAAAAATTATAAAAATGCCTTAAACTATTGCTTTAAGAAACGATTTACATGAGAGTACGAGCTTACCTAGTCTTTTTATGCTAGGATGTTTTATCATCGTTGTACTGAACGAGGTAAAATAACCTATAAACAGGGTGATTTTTTTAAAACTGACACTACTCAGAGCCATCTGTAGCGCGATGTATCAGCCGGGATTCCACCAAAATTGATACAGAGAATAAGGACAACATGGAAAAGAGTTTCCGTGGAAAAAAAAAAAAAAAAAAAAAAAAAAAAAAAAAAAAAAAAAAGTTCTAAAAGTCGACGATAGGAGAATATGTGGCACTGTTCTTTTCGGAGAACCCGAGAATTTGCATAAAAGGCAAATAAAACATCGAAATGCAAATTCATGACTACGTAGTCGACAGTTGCGCCAGTATTTTGGGCTATAAAGTGCGGAATCTGTTGCGCCTTCGCTTTACAGAAGAAAGGGTCATCAGTCGCTTTTTTCCAATTGCATGGCCACCTCGCTCTCCGGCCCTAACCCATGCGACATTTTTCTGTGGGGTTATTTAAAGTCTAAGGTGTATCTTGGTGGAGTCCCGAACTTGGCGGCCCTAAAGCACAACATTTCCCGGACTTTGATGTGAATTCTTGGTGACATGTTACGCTTGTCCGTTGAGAACATAGTGTTCAGGATTCAATGTGTCGCTCACCAGGACTGTAGTTACATTGAAGGAGGGAGAAGTGAATTTGCTGCATAAAGTGGTGTTGCAGTGAAATTTCTTTGTTATTCATTTGTCTGCTTACAACTTTTTCGGTATTCATCCCTTATCTTTATAGCCCGAAACACTGGCTCTGCTGTCGACTGCATAGTCGTGAATTTCTATTTCGATGTTTTACTTGCCTGTTATGCTAACTCTCGTGTGCGCCGACAACAACAGCGCCATATCTTCCCTTATCGGCGACTTTTGGAACTATTTTTTTTCACGGAAACTCTTTCCCATGTCGTCATTGGTCCCTCTACCAATTTTGGTGGAATTCCGACTGATACATCGCGCTACAGATGGCTCTGAATAGTGTCAGTTTTAAAAAAATCACCCTGTATATAAAAAAGTTCCGTAACTGACTGACTGACTGACTAAATGACATATAACGCACAGACTTAACCGCTGGACCTAAAGGGCTGAAATTTTGCATGGCGATTCTTCTTATAGTGTAGGGGTGCTCTAAGAGAGATTTTTGAAAAATTCTTAGATTTTTTTAAAATTGAATTTTTAAGCTGCTTTTGTAACATTTTTTAAAGTTTGCATTTAAAACAATAATCCGAGGGTTATAAAATTTACATCACGAGAAAGATCATAAAATTTCCTTTAAAACAAATTCTTTTTCGAATCTTTACCTCCATTTTCTGATTTTTGGTGAATTTTTAAAGAAAACATTTTCGAATTTAAATTATTAAATGCTGATCACGTGGTTACTTTTCTTTTTGTGATACTTTAAACTAATTTTGTGTCACGTGCATAACAACAAAATAGACAAAAAAATATTTTTTCTTACAAATGCGGCAGACGATTGGACATTATCCAAAAAAATGTTAATATAAGAAATGTTCCTCAAGAAATGTTCCTCAATGTTCCAAAGAAATGCTCCTCAAATTGTACTATATTAACTGTACTATATTCTTTAGTATGTTCTATTAGATTTAATTTGTATATTTTTTTCTACATTATTTTGTCTATAAAAATATCCGTTACGATTTTTTTAGAAATATATTTTTTCGTTTTTTTTTACATCAATTGCATACATTGATCGTTGTATTTATTATAAATGCATATATATATATATATATATATATATATATATATATATATATATATATATATATATATATATATATATATATATTGGCATTAATTGCATACATTGACCGTTGCATTTAATTTGAATGTACTCTAGCAAAGTGCGGGTTTTCAGTTAGTCTATATATATAAAACAGTTTCGTAACTGACTGACTGACTATCAGATACCGCATAGACCAAACCGCTGTACCTAAATGGTTGAAATTTTGCATGGCGATTCTTCTTATAGTGTAGAGGTGCACTGAGAAAGATTTTTGAAAAATTCTTCTTAGATTTTTTTAAAAATAAAATTTTTAAGCTGCTTTTGTAACATTCTTTAATGTTTGCATTTAAAATAATAATCCGAGGGTTATAAAATTTATATCACGAGAAAGATTATAAAAATTCCTTTAAAATGAAATCTTTTTCGAATCTTTACCTCTATTATCTGATTTTTGGTGAATATTTAAAGATAAATTTTTAGAATTTAATTTATTAAATGCTGATCTGGAGATTTCTTTTCTTTTGTGATACTTTAAATTTATTTTTCATCACGTGCATAACAGCGAAATAAATTGGCAAAAAAATATATCAACATACAGTAAAAGAAATGTTCCTCAAACTGTACTATATATTAACTGTACTATATTATAATCCTCTGAAAAGCAATTTCATTATTTTTCATTGTAATTATCCTGAAATGTATTCCGTAGCGAAGCACGGGTATTCAGCTAGTCTCACATTCAATCTTTCAATACTATAGAGACCACTCATTGATTCCAGGGGTGGCTCCAGTCCAGAGGGCTTTTTTTTTGGGGGGGGGGGGGCAACGCCGGCTCTTGGGGTTATATATATATATATATATATATATATATATATATATATATATATATATATATATATATAAGAAATAATCATCGTCTCATTTTAAATTTAAACTCATTTAGTATTAGGTCTACGATTATATAATTTTAGGCTATGAAAAAAAAAAAAATACGCCGGGCTTTTTTGGGAGGGGCAATTGCCCCTACTGCCCCCCATGGAGCCGCCAATGATTGATTTATTAGTACAAACAGAAAATTTGGGGATTATTATGGATAAAAGACTATTGGCTACATAATACAGTAAAAAATGTCTGAATTACGTAATAAATATTTTCTAGAATTTTGTAAATTCAATCTTTGACGCGTTACGAGGGATTAGAAAAAGGGAAACAATATTTAAAAAAACAATGTAAGAAAATCCTCTTTTTTGCCTTTAGAAAGAGGTTTTTAGAAAATATTTTGAAAATGTTGCCAAAACAAAAAATAATTTTTAATACTTTAAACCGCTTATGGTGTTGTAAAAAGATGTCATAAAAGACATTTTCTGCTCGCAGTGTTTTTAAAAATTCAATGCTGGATGCTCTAAAACTTTTAATAGATCATGAATCACTTGGTGCACCTATTAATAAGACTGTAGGACACCATGGCGAAAAAAAATTCCAAATTAATGATCTAAGCTGAAAGTTTAGATTTTCATGCACCATACAAAATAATGATCCTCAATGTTGCAATAAAGTTATGTATGCAGATTTTAATTCATTAACTATGTGAGCAAGTTTAATATTTTTGGTTCAGATATAAGAATAATTTTATTGGGTTGAGACCAAAGAATTTCCAAAAGAGAACTCGCTTCCGATAGTGAAACATGGTTGAGGAGCAGTTACAGTAGGGTGGTATAAGTCGCTCTCAAGTCAGTATATTTTCTTTTCTGATGATGTAAGGAATCAATGCAATTTCCAAACGTATTTTGGTATTTCCAAACGTAATTTAAAATCTGATCCATAAAAATTTTACCAGTAAAATTACTTTCAATTTTACCAAGTCAATAACTCAAAGCGTATGACTCTAGATTCTGTCCAGTTGCCCTAGGTCGTGAAAATAGTAAAATGGATAAAGAAAAAATGTACGAAATTACGAAAGGAAAATAAACTTAAAAATGTAAAAATGTTTTTTATCTTGTTATTAGTAAAATATTTTCCTATCGTACGGAAAGTGAGCATTCATTATACAATTATAAATTTTAATCCCAGCTTTCATAATGATATCTTGCTTGGTTTTCCAATTCTAAATATCTTTTTAGAAATTTTAGAGTTAGTTCATCTGTTTAGTTATGACTCTCGCGTTAATTGATAGTTTAAATATTACTTATAAACTGAAATGATTTTTTAAAATAATATTGAATCTTTATTTTAGACTTTTGGATAACACTTCACGGTGAGAGGCTTAATTCAGCTAAGCAAAAGTTTAATCCTAACTTTGTCCCCAAATCAAAAAGTGGTTTTACTTTTTTAAAACTTTGCAAGTATTTATACTGTGGGCCTATAATACCCATCAATATCTTGATTTTGGGGATAACATTACACCCTAAAATCAACCACTGTAGTGTGATGAAGAGTAACTTTTTATTACACTTTACACACGCTAGATGGAAGCACCACTGTTCGTTTTCCATACTGTGCCTTGGTCCTTGAATCGGAGAACTGTAGCATTACTTACAATATATTTAAACTCCACACCTCCCCAAACAAATATTGGTTATTTGAAATATCACAAAATAAATATCAACTATAAGTTTTACTGGAATTTTGCTGGGATCTGTTAAGACCACTGTTTTGCTTGAGAGAAGTGTCTTTAGATATATCCATTACTAGCCGGGCTTCGCCCAGCTACGCTCATGCCATCAAAGGAAGACGATGAATGAATCAAGTGAAGGAATGACTCCCCAAGGGGAAAATAGCCGTTCTTCGCGTTTGAAGAACCGCGTAGAAAATTTGTGTTAAGTATCGTTCTTTAAAATTCAATTAAAAATCGAAATTTTAAGATAGAGACTTGAAATGAAGTTTATATGAATGAGAAAGCTTTCATCTTCAGATGATGTAAATATTTTCTTTGTAAGATAAAAACTCGAAGAGCATCGACCGTAGATCCTCAAAATGCGTAAATTTCTGCTTAAATTTTCCTCAAAATGCGTAAAAAAGTGGGTTTAATATTTTGATGAAAATGTTAGTCTGTTTTAAATTGTTTTTAAACAAGTGAGGTCTTGTTTGAAGGAGAAATGTCTGTAGTCTTAGAAAGTGTAAAAAGATCAAATTTCTACAATCATTTTTTGCCGAGATATCGTAATCTGAAGTTAAAAAACATAAAATATCCCACAAAACAAAAAATAATTAATTTTCTAGAATAAAATTTAAAATTCGGGCTTCGAGGTGCACTTTCCCATAGTCTGCACTACCCGTGTGCCAAATTTCATGGCTGTAAGTTTCATAAGCCGCACACACGCACACATTGAGGCGGTACACCCGGAGAGTGTGACCGACAGACAGAACCGGACCTTGCTTTATTAATATAGATGTTCCTTGATCCTCCTGCCTACTAGCGGATTACAAAAGGGCTTTTGTAATCCGCTAGTAGGCAGGAGGATCGAGGAACATAATGGATATATCTAAAGACACTTCTCTCAAGCAAAACAGTGGTCTTAACAGATCCCAGCAAAATTCAGACAAGCAGTATATGCGGCGCTTGCTAATATTTTGGTGAAAGTTGTAGGAGTGGGTAAAACTCAAAACTCAAAACTTAAATTAAATAAAATTAATTTTAAAAAAATTTATTTTTTAATTTTTCAAAATTAATTTTTTTAATTAAAAAATTAATTTAATAAAATTAATTTATACTTTATTAATTTTCTCAAGAGAGTAAAGAATGGAAACTTTTCTGAACTCCTGGATTCCACAAATGGGCTCTCTGGACCTGTGGTCTTTCACATACTCTTTTGATGTGAGCCGGGGAAAGCACAATTTTAATAATGTTACTGATTGGGAACATCTATGAATGTAACTAATACGTACAAATTATTCTTATTCCCAAACATCGATTCAAGCAACTCAGTGCCTCTTTAAAAATACAGTTAAAAAAATATATGGCTTGAAAATTTACTGCTTAAAAATATATCGCTACCTCAAAAATATACTTATTACAGCTTTTAAAAGTAAATATTATAATTTTAAAAAGTTTTTTTTTTAATGTAAAGCAAATTTTGTTAATACATAACGCAAATTGCACTAAAATTCATTGTGCTCTCTCCTTCTTTTAATGGAACTTTGTTTGATAAAAAAGCTTTAAAATTATTAAATACCTTAAGGTATTTAAGGATTTTAAAGCTTTTTTTATCATTTTTCGTGTCTCCCGTGCCTCCCCGACGCTACGCCTATGGTGTTAGAGGGCCCCCCCCCCCCATCTCGAGTTGTCCCTATAGTCAAGAATTTTCTAAATCGGGCCCTGGCTTTACGTGTTTATATAAGTTTAGTTCCAAAGATTCTGTTTTGGAAGACATACGGGTGACATTTTGCGGAAATTGAACGCAGTTGGGAGAACGTTCTTTTGCAATTGTTGGCCCAACAACACTCATTAGCTGTTAGGCCAACGGCATTTTTATACTTGTTGGCCCAACAGCACTAATTTTCAGCTGGGCCAACCATATTTTGTAACTATTGGCCCAACAGCTTAAATTTGCAGTTGGGCCAACCATATTTTGTAACCGTTGGCCCAACCGCTTCCATTTGCAGTTGGGCCAACCATATTTTGCAACCGTTGGCCCAACCGCTTTCATTTGCAGTTGGCCCATCTGAATTTCTGGAATTTCTGCCAACGGTAACCATTCCCCAACGATGCCACGAAAATATGCGGTTGGGCCAACGGTGTGTGTTACTTGGGGCAATTCTTTGATGAAATTTACACTGATCTAGTAATAAAAATTAAAACTTATTTCAAACAATTAAGTAAATTTAATTTCAGATTTATTGTGAATATATTCAAAATTCAAATTTTTAAGTTTCATTTTCCGAATTTTTACTTTAGAATTCTGTAGCCTATATTATGACAAATGAGCTATTTATGATTACTGCCAAAATAAAAATCTCCTCAACTCTCGGGATAATAGTAGAATTAGTATTACAATAACGGTAATCATAATTAAAGAGTTAAAAATATATTTTAATATTAATTATAGAGTATATTGAAAGATGCTTGACTGATTATCACCTGGGCCCATGAAGCTCACGAAACAAAAAGGATGACCAGACTCCAATAAACGCAGGCCATTATTCATCCTGGTTAATATTTATTCAATATCCAATCGTCCATTAAACGGACGCTCGTGCTCGGTGGTTCTAAACAAAGACAATACTGAACACTGATAGAAAATTACATGACAAAGCAATCTTGAAAATACATCAAAACATGGACGACTAACGCCCTCTACACTTGAAAAGCACAACTAATTTCTGTCACAGGCCTAAAGCTCTAAATCCTAGGGGAAATGTCATAACAAGGGAAGTGCAACTGGGACCGAAACAGGGGGAGCTCCAGAAAAAAAAACCCGTACAAAAGATTATAAATTAATTTATATATATTATGAATATCAGATCAGTAGAAAGAAAGGTAGGGGCGTAAATGTTGAGCTGATACTTCACCTTTACAACTTTTCCTTTGTCAACCACAGTCAAGTAACCATAGCAACACATTAAACTACATTTTCATTTATTATCAGTAAAACATTTAATATTTTAAAGATTCAAGTGGAGGAGGTATTGATAAATACAAAAAGGATTTTTGAACATTTAAGGTTTTATTGAAGACAATTACATTTAGAACTACTCTTTTTATGGGACATTTAAAGTAAAAAAAAAGATTTACAATTTATTGGCTATCAACTGAAAATTTATTGGTATAATACTACAGAACTTTATTTAACTTATAAACTTTGTTTTTGAATTTATGTACAATTTTATGCACAATTTGTGTAAATCGAACTTGAATTATTGAACTTTATTCAAAAATCAGCGTGTTTCATTGAAACTGTGAAATTTATTGATTATTTCGAATAGGCTTATGTTTGTTCCTTTATAAGTGAAAAAGTATTGCTTCAATTGAGCTGAAATTTTGTATAGATATAGTTGATAGTTCAGATTAAAACATAGGCATATTATTTTTTGAAAATCGGGCAACGCCGGTACTTCAGCTAGTTTATAATAAATGCGATGATCAATGAATACAATTGATGTAAAATATATATCTATCTATATATATATATTTATAAAAAAATCGTAAGGGATATGCATTTTTTTTTTATAATATCCAATCGTCTGCTGCATTAGAAAGAGAAAAAAATATTTTTTTTTGTCTATTTAGTTGTTACACACGTGACGATAAATTTATTGAAAGTACCAGAAAAAGAAATCACGTGATCAGCATTTAATAAATTAAATTCTAAAAATTAATCTTTAAAAATTCACCAAAAATCAGGAAATGGAGGTAAAAATTCGAAAAAAATTTCATTTTGAAGGAATTTTTATGATCTTTCTCGTGATATAAATTTTATAACCCTCAATGTATTATATAAAATGCAAACGTAAAAAAAGCTTAAAAAACAGCTTAAAAATTTAATTTAAAAAAATCTAAGAAGAATTTTTTAAAAATCTTTCTTAGTGCACCCCTACACTATTAGAAGAATCGCCATGCAAAATTTCAGCCCTTTAGGTCCAGCGGTTTGGTCTGTGCGTTGTATGTCAGTCAGTCAGTGAATGAATGAATGAGTCAGTTACGAAACTGTTTTATATATATAGATAGAAGAATTAAATAAGTATAAATAAATATAAAAGAATTTATAGATTGAAAAAACGATGATAGCAGGAAACTAAAACATTGAGAATCGGATAGTTTTTGAATAGTTTGTCAAAAGGACACTCCGCAAACTGAAATGTTTTTTTTCTTAAATACAGGGTGCGGCAGAAAGATTTTCTGATTTGGAACGTCAATAACAAAAATACAAAGCTATATAGAGAAAGAAATCTTTAATACCTGAAAAAAATAAAAAAAATATTTATTTATTATTAATTATTATTTTATTGTTATTTATTTTATTTATTAATTTATTTATTTATACCCTCGGAACGTTCTTTCTGCCGCACCCTGTATTTTACTATAGTTCTCAACGACATAGATTTGCGAGGTAGGATTTTTAACCACGACAAGTACAGAAATGCAGAAGCGTTCCAATTTGAAGATGGTGAACGAAAATATGCGAGTGTGCTTGTCAAATATTCGTCCAAATTTAAAATAATCTGTAAAATTCTGCAAGCACACATTTCATATTCAATTGTTTCACATTTTATTAATCAATGTTCAATCAAAATATGTTTGTATGTAATTGAATATAACAAGTACGCTGTTATCAAAATACATGTATCTTTTATATTTTTTTTATCACTGGGTGACACATTTTTTTTTTAAACGTATAGTCAATGTGTCTAAACATAGAAAAGCTTGGAAACCACTGGCTTAGTTGTTGAACTGGGATCTAGAATTCTGGGAACTTTTAGAAGAGTCTTGGCAGATTTTGGGGAGTGCCGGGTAGGGAGAGGAATTGAGCCGTTAGCTTTAGAGGGTACAAGAGTGGGTTATTCGCCTTTTTAAGTCACGCCTTTGCAAGGAACCGGGGTGACCCAGGTGTCTACGAAAGGCATCTGTGGTAGAACCAAGGCAGTCTAATGCAGGTGTTCAAATGGGCGGTCATTCTGTCTGAATGGGGGGGGGGGGCAAGAGCTGAACTGTTGTAAAAATAGACATCAGAAATAATTCAAGATAAATAGGATGAGGGTCCACCAGAAATCTCCTTGGACATGAACGACACCTGCAGTAGAAAAGCCGAGGGGGAGAAGAAACCTTTTGAGTTAGAATTGAAGAGAGACCACTGCACAGAAGAAACAAGCGAGGATAAGTGGCTAACTGGAGACCTTTTTCCATGCGTGGCACAATTCTCAATGTGGAGAGATAAATTCATGGTGCAATTGGATAGTTGCACTCTGTAATCCTGTACATTATTTCTCGAAGGTGATTTTTTGTGACGATCCATTTTTCTCCCTTCATACTTAACCCAAATCGATAAATGAGGTACCCTTTTAAAGGTTAAGTTCTCCGCTTCTGACTAATTGCTAATTTAGAATTGCCCATTGTATTGTTTGTTTAAAAATCGAAGTTAAAAATTGACTTTTGGCCCTAGAGTTCTTTTGGATGCGTCGATACGGCACGGTTAAGATGATCAGTTTTGCTCGCCTACTCGATTGCACCATCGAATACAATACACGTTCCACACACTAAAATCACCTACTTGTCTATCAAAACGCCTATTTGTCGATCTACAAAGAAAGTAAAAAGGTAAAACTTACAAAAGAAAGCTGGCAACATTAATTTTCTTTTTCCTAATGAAGGCTTCAAAAGGTTTCCCATTAATTCATTCTTTCTTTAATTTATCGTATATTTCGTCATAGATGATCTTCTAAAAAAACCATGTATTGGGGAAAGTTATTGCGTAGGGGAAACCCTTGTACCTAGGGTCATCGTGTACCTAGGGCCACCATGCTTTATTTAAATAATTATTATTTTACAGCATTTTTACTCATTGGAGTGAGTGACAACATTGTTTCAAATCATAACAGCCATTTTTAATGAAGGGGGTCCGGGACACATTTAAAAAAATTTTTTTATTGAGTTAAAATTTTGAATTTTTTTGTTATGGTTAAAAATATAATTTGAAAACAAAATCACTTCATAAAACTTCTCAAAATGTTTTTACAAAATTTTTAAATTTTTAAATTTTTAAAAAAGTGGAGTCATTTAAAATTGTTATAACTCGAAATATTATTTGTCGAATTTTAAATTCTTTTTCATTTCATTAAACAGAAATACTATATGAATTTTAATTTTGATTCAGCATTTTTTAAATATTAATTTTTTTAAAAATTAAAAATATTTATATTGAAAATTACAAAAAAAATTATGTAACATATTTTTAAAAAATCATATTTTCAAAAGTAAATATTTTTTTAAAATTTGCTGAATCAAAATTAAAGTAAAATAGTTGAAAAAGACGTGTTCCAAGTTTCAACCATTTATCTTTAATGGTTCTTGACTTATAACAAATTAAAGACGAGAAATGGGGAAAAAACCCATCATGCAGAAAAACGCACTTACAGGTTTAAACAACCATTGGCTACTATAAAAATGTTGCAAAAAAATTATAATTTATCCTGTTCTAATTAAGATAGAAACATGATTTAAGCGTTATTTTAAGCGTAAAAGAACACAGAATTTTTTAATGCAGTAAAACTTTTTTCGAAAATTTGAACAATTTTGTGTTCTGGACCCCCTGAAAGCAAGAAAAAGCTATTGTTAAACAGAAAAGAAAGTGTTGATTTGATGATCAAAATTAAATTTTTTCACTTCAATTTGAAGTCTTATTTTGTGAAATTAAGTGCAAACTTATGTTTTAATGTATAGCAGATACTTTTTGTAATCATTAAAGGAAAAAGTGATATAAAAATAAAGTTTGGTTTCTGCAGGTCTGTGGCTATGAAAGCCATTTTGCCAAAAGCAACAACATCTTGTACCTAGGGCCATAATCTTGTCTTGTACCTATGGCCATGGCCTCTGGTAGAAAAGAGGTGGACGAAAACTTGGCAAGTGTAGAATTCTCACTGATACCCACAGGAAAAATGAAAATCAAGCACAATTATTGAAAAAGTAATTGATAAAAAAATGGTTACGAAATCTGTGTTTGAAACAGAAAATTTATGTGGGATCATTAAGAAGACATTGGAGAAAAAATAAATTAGAAAGTGATGAAATAATAAACATTTCTTCCTTTAATACATTGCCTACAATTAACATTTCTTCCTTACGAAGATTTTAGGGTTCACCCCCCGTTTCGCCGACAGTGAAATTTCCTTCCCCCTCTCGTTGGAAAAGTCCCCAAAATGAGGAAAATCACCACCCCCGTTTTGCAAAATGCCTTCCTCCTTCTCGTTGACAAATGTTTATTTACAAACTACACTACTCGCCTGGAGCGAACTGCTCCAGGCGCACGAATCATGGGGGTGCAAAATTAGAAAGGGTGAAATAAAAATTTTTGAAAACTTTTGTATAAAAAATTCGATTTGTCAGATTTTCTATGAAATATACAAAAAATAAATTAAATATTTTTTAGATAAATAAAACAAAACTTTTAAATATATTAGTATGCATTTGACTGAAATCATAACTTTGATTTAAAAAAATATTCATTATAAATTTAACATTTTATAGACCTATAAAAATGCATGATGATTGCATTTTTATAGGTTTGCTAAGAATGTTTGAAATCACTACTATAGGCATTTACTATGCGTATCGTAAGTTGCGTTTTATAGCAAAAAAGTTGCATGCATCCGGGGAATCCCACGAGCGCAAGTTAACATCGGCGCAGAATCGAGGCAAATATTCGGGATTTTTTTAAAGCAAGCGTAGTATTTAGAGTTTCATATTCCCTTTGTTTATTTTGTACAGTGTAAGGATTTGAAGTTGATTCTGGAATGAATGTGTTATATAATTTTTAAAACTTATTGAGAGCACTGGCGATTGTAATTTATTGTTCTGTTTAATTGACTTTGTAAAATTTATGACTATTTTACTAAATTACTTATATACAGTGTGCTTTTGGATTCATCGACGTATAATTTTAAAAGTAAATGGTTTGTTTATAAATTATTATGTTAATTGAGGTTGCAACATACAGAATAATATTTAGTTTTATAACGTAAGAAAATAAAATTGTTTTTAAAATTTCTAAAAGTAATAAATAAAAAATTATCAGCAATTAACATATATATTTATATATATTCTGTTAATTAAATTCTGTTAATAAATACCATATATTTATATATGTATTGTAGGTAGTTAGAGATGTAAAAAAAACTAAGTGGGGCTCAGTTTAGAAAACGAAAAATATAAGAAGCCGAAAAGGAAGTTTTAATGAAAGTTGCCAAAATATGAACATTTTTTAAAACGGTCGATTCAAATAATGCACTCGTTGAATATTAATGGAAACAAATCGTAAGCTCAAGGCAATAATTCTCCAGACAAAACAGATACAGATATTACGAATATTTCTAAGCCTGAAACAATTCAAACAGAAAGTGAAATTCTTCCACAACACATTGATATAGAAATTGACTCGTCTGACAAAGAAAAATTTTCGGAACAATTATTTTGATAATTGTGCAAAGTAAAATACTCGAACCTATTAATACAGCCTCGAAAATGCTGCAAGGTACTCGTGAAGATATAGAGAAATCCGCTGAGATGCTTTCATCACTCCTAACCCAATTCCAGAACTTATAGAATAATTGGGAGTTTGTTAAAAAACGATACATTTGAGTTATCAGCTGTATGGAATATTGAACTTTGTTTTCCCCCAAAAAGATGCGTCTTGTGAAAAAATTCTTTGCTTAATTACAAGTAGATGAACTCATTGAAGACAGTGAACGATATTTCAAAGTCGAGGTGTTTTATAAAGTAATGGATTTAATAATTAATCAATTTACTATTAGATTTGAATCCTTTCGACAGTTATGTACACTTTTTAAATGTTTATCACTTGCCTTAAATGTTTATATCTCGCCGCGTCACTTGATAAAAGTATTCTGGAAGGATCAGAATTGTTACAATCGGCATATCTTTTCAATATTTCACCTAATTTTGGACCTCGATTGCTTCGATTTGAAATGTGCTTTTATATTCAATTAAAACAAATTACTTTAATACGCGAAATTGCTGAACTACTTTTAATTCACACCGCAGACTCGAGTAGCTTCTTTGACATAATTGCAGATTGCCTGATATTTTCACTTTACCGGTGACGATGACGACAGCAGAAAGAAGTTTTTCAAAGCTAAAATTAATCAAAACATTTTAGAAGCATCATGTCACAACACAGTCATAACTCATGGACCACTATATAAATTGAAAAATAATAACTTTCCAACTTGATCTGTAGAAATTGATTCATCGATTTGCAAACGAAAAAGTGAGAAAACGACAATTTAAGTTTTTTTTTTTCTTTCATGTGGAAACTAAACATGTATAAGTGCATTTTGACAATACAGTTTATAAAATATGTAGTAAATATTAGTAGGTACTCCGTACTTAAAGAATAATAATTTGTTTTATTATTATAGTAATATTTATTAAATTGAATATCTTATTGTTGAAATGTCTTTAATTTAAATTTAAGTGTTATTAAGTAAAATTTTAAATCGAAATAAGAGGATCAGATAGAAAACAAATTTCGCCAGAACTCTTCCGAGAAACAAGGGGGCGCACTGATTGTACTTGAGCCAGGGCGCTGAATATGTAGCTACACCACTGCTATGCATACTCATAAAGAAGAAATCTAGATGTCTTAAGGGGATGGTGGACTTTCAAATTACCAAAAATCGAACGAAAATTGGAATTTTTTTGTGGTGTATTAATATTTTAAAAATATGTAAATATTGGAATAAAATGCATTTAAAATATATAATGAAAAGTAAAATGAAAACTTGGTGGTTTTAGAAAAGTAAATATTAAAGGTAGGTGAAAAAAAATATCTTTTAAAGGGCCTTTTAATCAAAATGAGTCATTTCCAGATTTGCAAGTCTTTGAAATGCTCCTTGCGTCACAATTTTTAACGAAGTCGAATATTCCATAGTTCGTAATATAGACTAAATATGCTTAAAGGGCTTTTTATCAAAATGAGTCATTTCCAGATTTGCAAGTCTTTGAAATGCTCCTTGCGTCACAATTTTTGACGAAGTCGAATATTCCATAGTTCGTAATATAGACTAAATATGCTTTGGTTTACGTATAAATATATAGTTACTTATATATTCTTGGAACTGGAACTGTCATTTGGAACTGGAACTGTCATTTCTGTGACGGCCCTTTCTTTCAGTTTCCGCTTCTCTCCGCTGAGAGAAGGTGTTGACCCAACCCTCTCCGACTTGAAATCCCTAAATATCTCAAAAGGGAAGCTTGAACGGGAAAAAATGGGGGGAAGGAAATTTTGTGTCGGCGAAACGGGGTGGACACCGATTTTAGAAGTTGTGCATGAAAGAAATAATGGATACAAATTGTTTTTTTATTGTAAACAAAAATTTCAGTGTTTGGAAATAACTGGCCATAGGTACAATAGTGTTATTGTACCTAGGGCCATTTGTAATTTTTTTAAAATTTTCAATATCATTTACAAGTTTTTTTCTACACTTGATGTGATTTTTATTTAAAGAGAATAAAGCACGTAATGTATACAAACTATTTTTATCATTGTAAGTTAGTTATAAGTAAAGATACTGCCATTTGAAAATAGCCGGCCCTAGGTACAAGGGTTTCCCCTATGTTTGTGTCATCAAATTTCAAAAGAGAGGTCTACCTCAAGCACCCATTCTCCTCATACTTAGAGACTTTGATAAACTACGTTCAGTTGAAGATGTCGACTCATTAAATTTGTGCTGAAATTCCAAATAAGGAGGATGACCCTCAACTTTTCGAAATTATTGATCAATGCATGATGCACGGACCTTGCCGTGTTTTAAATCCCAGCATTCTATGCATGCACAACGGTCATGCATGCACAACGGTTCTATGCATGCACAACGGTTAAGATTTCCCCAAACAATTCCAGAATGAAAGGAACTGAAATGTCAATGGGTACCCTCTCCACAGGCGATGCGGTAGCGGAGTTGCAATGACAATCGGATCCAATGACATAAAATTAATCGTATTTTATTGGCCCGTGTGAAAATTCCGCAGTGGCCACTTAGTAAGTCATACAAGTTTCATACGATTATCCACACACTAACTTGATCGGTATCGTCACCGGTTACTGGGGTCAGCTCCCCAGCAACTTGTAATAGGAGAGGAACCAGAATCCGTTTCTCGGAGGAATTTCTGTTTTAATGGGTGGAGTTTTTGTTTTAAAGGGAAGACGGGGGAAGAATAACACAAGGAAACGTCAATTTTTTAGTCCTCAGAGTGGAAATGTCCAAAGCCCTTTGCTATGGTGCTTGAGACACTGCTTAATTAATCGTATATCTGGAACAGTGAGGAATCGTTGGAACCATGTTGATAAAAATCTTGTCAGATGTTACCTGAAAGGAATGTTGCTATAAACCCCTCTTTTATTATTTAATCAGTTATTTTTTAAAAAAATTCTAAATAAAAGGAAATACTTTAAAATATTAGCAATCCCTGCAAACCACCCATGCATTTTCTTGGTAACTTTGATAGAAAAATAATTACAAGATAAAAAGAACTTTTTATATACCATGTTTTTAAATTTTCTGTTGAATCATATAAACTTGACAATTCTATGTATTAATAAATACTTTTTTAAAATTTTTTTGATGAATTATACCATTAACTTGAAAGAAAATGAAGTTAATTGGAAGTTAACTTGCGTTTAACTTTTCGTTCCCGTCCCGACCAATAGATGGCTGCACTAGTCTACAAAACAAAATTAACTTAAAATAACTGAAAAGGAATTTAATTCTGCTTAAAGATGGCTAAAGGTATTAAAATAATGCATTGTCATCGTGTTCTGAGCTATTCTAAAAGTTTCAAATGTCTAGCTAGTCGGGAAGTTAGTTAAAAATCGATTGCAAGATTTGTACGAGACAAATACACAAACACACAAACACACAAACAAGAAAGCGAGTTAATAAAAACATGTAAATAACGCTTCAGTGTTAATTGAACAACAGATTATCCTTGCATCACAAAAGAAAAAAAAATAGAAATAAAATGATTGTACGAAAGAATATGAACTTGGCTCACAGAAAAAAAACAAGACAATTAAGTTTCCAGAAAGAAAAATTTAAATTTGTTAGTTTTACTATTATTTTTACATCGAATCCAACGTCCTATAAATGTAATTCAATTAAATCCCCTGAGATGTGTTCGTTTTGTGTTAATTTTTTATGATATACATGCCATTTTTGAATTACCCAAGTTTCCCCGTGCACACTCTTGCATTATGTAACTGGATGGAAAACTGGAAATTCGTTGTTTTTGAAAGTTGGTCGAATT
This sequence comes from Dolomedes plantarius, assembly GCA_907164885.2. NCBI lineage: Eukaryota > Metazoa > Arthropoda > Arachnida > Araneae > Dolomedidae > Dolomedes > Dolomedes plantarius. Next base: position 169,810,848 of record OU015492.1, read on the forward strand.
CTACTTTAAAAGTCTACAATGTTTAAAATCTACTGACAAATGCATTACACTTTCTATTATTTGACATTCTCACACGTTGGGCATAATTCAGCTTATACGAATTCTTTGGGAAAGATTTCTAGAGTTACCCATAAACCAAAAACTGAACCCGTATCAAGGCATTTTCTCAAGATATCCCAAACAGCCTAACTATTCACTGTATTCGAAAGTGTATACAGCCAGAAAGAAGCGAATTGCAGATAGACAAGCAAATGAAATTAACTAATACGTATAGGTTGATATGCAAGTTTCTATGGTACGTAAAAGGTTAAGTAAAAATTCTTTAACGACAGAAGGAGCTTCTAAAATGCACCACTCGTGTGTTGCAAAAGATTATCCGAGTATGACAAATGTTTCATTCTTTAGTCTTGAGACTGTCCTATCAGAGTAGGTAATTCACAATTCGACCAGGTTCACCCGAAGGTATGAAAACGGTAGTCGCTGCATAAAATCCCGCACACACAAGAGTCCCGCAGTTTCAGAAATTAATGTAGGGTCTTCGTAACCCGTTCGTACTAACTCCGTATGGCCAACAGAGTAGGTAAGACAGAGTAGGTAATGCTTGTCTGTCTGGTGAAATGCCTTTCTTTTCGCTTATGGAGAGAAGTACTCATGGCTTCAAAATTCATGGTGGGAAAAAAACTCAGAAATGGCAGGGCAGGATTAAAAAGTTCAAAAGACTTTTAGAAAACATACTGAAAGACGTTAAAATACATTGATAATATAATCTGGTTTTCTTATACACCTGCTTCATAAAATAGTATACACAATATTCAGAGCCTGACTAAGGCAGGGGCATACGGGGCAGGCAGTTGCCTCGGGCCCCCCAAATTGAATAGAAAGTTTATTTTACGTTTCCTTCTTTAATGAACTTTTTTTTAAGAAAATATCAGTACAGTGTAAAATCCGAAAATGAGAAAATCAATAAAATGGACAGAACGATATTTCGTCTGACCGTTGGAGGGGGGGGGGGGGGGACTTTATAGCTATTTTCGGTTCTAGTCAATTTTCTTGTTATATATCTATAATGAGGTGAAAATTTTAAATACCTCCATAAAGTTCGATTCTTCATTACTGAAGTAGTGAAGCAGAGGGCCCCCCCCCCCCCCAAAGAAGTTTTTGCCCCGGGCCCCAATTAGGCTAAGTCGGACCCTGACAATATTATTATACTTAGGTACATTGTTTTAGACTAGTATTTATTACTTTTAATTAATTTCATAGTTCTGAATAATAACATGCCCAGTGCGTTAACACATTAACAACATTGTTATAGTAATATCCTATAACAATTGTCTGTTTAAATATATGATTCTATCTATATTTGAATAATCTAAGAATAATTTTATTTGAACAAGGCTCGAATAATATATTGAGAACATATCGATTATTACCACAGGTAATGGCAGACAGGGATACGGAATTAATGTGAATTCTATGCGATTGCTTGAATTATTTTCATGAGTCAAAGACATGTATCAAAGACATGTATCATTTCATGACTCAAAGACATGTATCAGCCTATCTATTTTCAATGGGCTTTGTATATTATGAGACAGAGTAAGCTCACTTTGAGTCCCCTCCTTAAAAAGTATCTCTAAATTTGTAATAATTCATTCCTTAAATGAAAACTTTTCCCCCCCTGCTGAACATTAATTTACATCACATAATAAAAATGCTGTTTTATGTTTTCATTTTCAGGTAACTCATAAGTTGTTTTTATGTGTTATCTTCTTTTGTCGTAACGCATCATCCTTTATATCTGTTGTAATAATTTCTTAAATTATCATTTATATCGTACATAAGTAACTTTTCATCGAAGAAAAGGCAACTACAAACACCGTAGATTTCGAAATAAGGGCCTGTTCACATAGAATCCGTCAGCGTCAGCGTCAAAGATTTCGTTGGCGCTGATTGGTTGAATGGGTCAATGATTGGTATATGATTAGTTAAAAAATTTTACGCGTACGCTAACGAATTCTATGTGAACAGGCCTTTAATGCTGAAAATCCAGAAATAAAACACATAAAATTGCCATCGTCACTAGAGAAGACGAAAATAAATTTTTATTTCTAGCATTGATCTGAGTAAGTTTTCGAAGATTAATTTTATTTAAGTGCATGCATTGCCATGGTTATTTTTGTGTTAAATCTTTGTTCTTATTGAAATAAGTAATTATGAAATTTAAAAAAAAATCTTGTTATGAAATAAGAAATTTATATTCCCACACACAGAAATAGGCTTTTTAAGTATACATCTATACTTGTTGTAAAAGCCCTTCTTCTTTTTCATTTTATTTTTAATTTTAATTTTCAGAATAGAAATTTTAAAAAAAAGTGATAAAAGTACTTTCAATCAATAAGCTATATTGTATTAGTAGTATAAAACTTTTTGCTAATGTACTTAACATAATGTTATATTAATAATAAAAAAAAGTTTTAAGTACCTCTTTCACATGGTTATATTTATTGAACGAGAAAAATTTCTGAGACAGATCATGAAATTGCCCTTGCCACAAGTAGTGACAACAGCTTTTAATATATCAACAATGAAAAAAAGTGTAGATAGGAAAATTTAAATTTGGTATTTTTGTTTCAAATAGCGTTTCACAAATTGTCCATGTTCCCCAGTGTTTATGGTATTGTGTTAAAATGATTCAAAACTGATGAGACTAAAGGTTACAAAAAGCATACTTGCACACTTTATTACATGAAGCATATTATCACAAAATGCAAGCGAGGAACATAGGTTCTGCATTCTCGATAAGATGCAGTGGATGCATGTCTCTGAAAGACACAAGTATCGCTATAGGATGGCAAGATAAAAACACAGTCATAATACAAGTTTCAATTAGAATAAACAAAATTAATTTAAACTGCTAACAATAAAAACTGAATATACGAATGAGAAGTTCACAAAAAAAAGAACCTCGTGATCACATTAAATGAATTTTCAAAACATTTATAAAAAAAGGATGATACTCGTGAACTTCTTTCAAAGGAGATTTAGCTTACGATTAAGGAATGTTTTGAAACCACTTAAATTATCGTACTTTCTCTTTTAAACCTTTATTCTGGACACCCTTTAAGTCTGCTTATAATTTCTTTGGCGGTAGTGAGAAATGCGCGATTGAGCACCTATATAACTTTGGCATTTGGGATATTTAACTGACTATAATGACCAAAATCAAAGCAAAAGTAAATTGGCAGTGATTAGTATAAACATCGATATGGCAGGATCTAGCTGACTTTATAGTATGGCATTGTCTGGATGTTGAGATAAAAAAACATTGCCGAAGACTTTGTCAGTTTAATATTTCTGTATAAGACAGATTTATAGGGTGTCGTAAATAAATGCTAATTAATTGCATAACATTTATGTTACTTTGTAAGACAGGAAAAATTAAAATTATTCTGACTGTATCAATCAAACGCTTTTTTTTTTTCACTGCTGTGCCTTATCTTCACCACTTAGCACTTGGTAAAATATCATTTGTACTTTGATTGGATTCATATTTACAAATGAGCATCGTAGAATTGCGAAAAGTTTCACTTATTGGTGTCATTCTCCCACCCCAAAACCTTTTACATACATTCAATTATAACTTTTTCAAGAATTCCATCGTAGAGTTAAAAATTAAATGCGTTGCAAATCACCCATCATCTAATTCCAAGTGTACATGCATAGCATACATGTATTGGCATAAATATCCATTTGCTCATTTTTAACGACTTTAGTCTCTGTATCAAAACACAGAAATATTTTTGATTTAAAAACTAAAAATTTGCAAATGCTGCGCCTAGAGTTCAATCAATTATTTTCCTATACCATCGGCCTAATTTTACATAATTTCGAAATATTAATTCTACGATGCACATGACAATCGAGAACACCTCATGGTGAAAACATATATGCAATACAAATATTTGATTACAACACTATAACAGACGTAAAGAATATAGAAAAATAAATTGTATTTGATTGTTCTTAGTTCATAGTATGCCTAATTTTGACGCTATCATATACACAAATATCCTTTATATACATATTGCAGATGGATTAAAATTGATGTCATCTCATTTTGAAATTTTCTTCGTGGTCATGAAAATCAGAATCCTTCTCACCACAATTAGGACACAAAATTTTGTGAAATAACATCAATATCGAAATAATTTTCGCTTTTCTTAATTACTAGAGCAAGTGCGTTAGTATAAATAACTTGCCCTAACAATAACTTTACGATTTAAGTAAATTAAAATATAACAAATTAACAAAACATTAAACATAAAAGATGAAGACAGAACATTGAAAAAAAACAGTGAAAGCACAAAATATGTTTTAAATATACAGTTTAAATACTTCATATAGCAATATAGGATTAAACATATCATCGTTGCATATTCAGTATTTATATGCATTAAATTCCTGTCACCTATTTCCCCAACAAAAATACATTTTTTTTCATTTGTACATCTAAATCAAACACACTAATAAGCAAATTCTCAAAACATTTACAGGGAATTCATTCAGCACATTGAGGAATAATTCAAAAATGTTTTAAAATGTAAGCCTTTTGCTGCAAAGTTTCAATTTGTAACAATTTGGTTATATTTAAAATCATTTTTCAGCAGTTAAAAGGAAGTAAGAGGTAAGATTTTTCCTTATTTAACCATGATTCCACTCCACGGTTAGTGACTGGAAAGATACTGCTTTGATTTAAAAAGCTTTGATTTAGCTGTAAATCAAAAATTAACAGAGTTAAAAAATATTTCAAATTGCTACGTGCGAAACTCCTTTAAGTTGTTTTGAACGAATTGAACTTTTGCAGTCATTCCTTTTCCTGTTTTCTCAGTAATTAGGTGACAGAATGTTGTGCGTTAAGGCAAAAATATATACATGTAATGTATGTTTATGACGTAAGAGTGAATGAATATTTGCTACGGTGGTATAAAAATTCATGCATAAATATGGAAATGAATTTAAATAGGTGTATGACATTTGTGTAATCTATTGGCAGTAAAATGCATCAATAAAAACTCTCGCCTAACGTATAATTACGTTAGTAAAAAAGGATTTAAAGTTAGTTGATAACGCTAAGGCCTTTTCATACCGATGACACTGATTTACATAAAACTTACCAATTGACTGACAAAATTAGATGTGAAAATATGTTTGTAGAATGTATTGTACTTTTGATTTGTCTTAAATTTGTTTGAGTATTCTATCTAAGTTTGTTTTGCTAGCTTCAGGTAAGACTGGTAACTAAAATGCTGCAGAGATATATAGCTTTTAAATCTAATTAGCTATATTCTATTCGTTGGAAGATATTCCAAAGATTAAGTTAGGAACAACTTCTTATTTTCGATACTATAAAAAATATTAGTATTGTTTTTAAGAGCTAATTACTGAGAAGTTTCTATTAGAAAATGAACATTATTGAAACATTTTCTTTTCTGTACTGGTCAAATAATTAAATCTTAAAACTCAATTAGTTAACCTTTTCCTTAAGGGGTGGGATAGCACATATCCAAAGAATACGGGCCCAAGAATGAATATATATATATATATATATATATATATATATATATATATATATATATATATATACATATGCAAAGGTCATTCTTACAAAGGGGGTAGGAAATTTCTCGTTCTAAAGAGGGAACCTGAAAAATGAGCCCCGTAAGCTAAAGGTTAATACTCTTTACCAGCGTGAAAAGGCCAAGTAACTCGCTGGCTGCACGAAGTAAACAGCACAAGACTGCTTTTTATACTAACACGCATGATCTTTGCATGAAAAATTTCGCATGTCAGTTGGGCACAGTGCTTTGCTTCAAGGGAACTGTCCCTGTTCAGCTTGACATTTCAGGTTCATAATGCCCTTTCATAGTATACATCTCTCTTGTCGAAAACTGCAGCGTCTTCAAGCCTCGAGTTGTCTAGGAATAGCACACATTTGGAAAGTTTTAGGTTGCAAGGAAATGTTCGAAACTCCGCCAAGGTCGGGCCTAGATTCAGTGTCTGGAGCTATCAGTTCGAACTTTTGGACAATGTTGGCTAAGAAGTGAAAGATCTCCATTTTGCTTAGGGTATCACCAACGCACATTCGACGACCTATATAAATAAAATAGAAATAACTGAGTCAATGCAATCGATAAGCAAGTCAAACAATTATATAGAACAAATGAAATCAAGGTAGTTAGCAACTGCTAGTTATAAATTATTGAATTAGTTTAATTACGAAAATAACTTCTAAAAAAGACATAATGGGGAAATTTTTAACATTAATAAGACGAAATTTAGACTTATATTTTTGAATCTTATTTGAGTTTAAGTATACTTGTAATACTCTTTGTTACTAGATGGCAGCATCGCAGTTTTGAAATTAATCTTTGCAAAAGAAGAGGAAAAAAGAAAAGTGAAATTAAGATTCGAAAAAATTACGATCTTTTCGAAATTCATTTTTTAAAAATATATTTTTAAATATATATATATATTTAATTTAATGCGTCATTAAAAAAAATTGTTTTTCTCGTAAACAGTGCAATATAACAAACTATCAAAAGGTAGACAATCGGTTAAACGAATAACGTTACCCAAAGCTTTCACTTCTTTAATGCAATATATTCAGATTTATTCTTTGAAGCAGTGAAAGCATTTGTTTTATAAAAGTTAAATAACCTGATAATTTCTCATCAAATGTATATAAAATATAATTCATCAGTTAAGAAAACTTACCAACTGAGAAAGGCATAAAATATGGAGGCTTCACGACTTTATTATCTACAATGAATCTCTCGGGCTTAAATGCTTCAGGTTCATCCCACAATTCTGGATTCATATGGATAGCCCACAAGTTAGGTATGACGTGAGTGCCCTTTGGAATGAAATAACCTCCCAGAGTAGTGTTACTATAAAGCGAAACAACATACCAAAATTAAGAAACTGAAATATCGTAAATAATATGTTCAAAAAACATAATTGCATTAATGAAACCTTATAACAAAATCTTTCTGTGTTTATTGCGGAAATATATTACAAGCAGTTAAAATCATAATTACACGTCTCTACCAATTAATTCGGCTAAAATATTCCAGACTCTTGTACATTACAAAGGACATGTACATATTATTTCTACTTTAAATATTATAATCACAAATCAATTTTATAAATCTGATGGTGATGGTGATTTTAAAAATTTGCTTGCTGTGATGCATACATAATAATAAAATACATTAATGTAATTATTTATATAAATTATGTCTGGATAAATATTAAAGGTTATACTTAAAATAAATTTTCGATGATCTGGACTAATACAAACAGAAAATTCTGCATTTTAAAATATATTTAAAGTTTCGCAGCCTTTGGCATAACAGAAGTGAGTAGAGGAAAAAAAGACAGGAGGGAAATCTAGATATACTTACGCTAAAGTTGCGTGAGTGTTTCCCAGGGCTATAACATTGCCTCTTCTCTGTATTTCCAGGATCGTAGCTTCCAGGTAAGGCATGGCTGGTAAATCTGAGAATTCAGGATCTCTTTCCGATCCAATAACACGTTCTATTTCTTCAAATACCTTTTGTTGCACTTCTGGATTTAGGATCAAGAAAATAAGAGCCCATTCTAAGGTGGAAGTTACTGTTTCCAACCCAGCACTGAAGACGTCTCCAAGAACTTGCACCAATTGTTTTTCTGTAATATCAACAATGAAAATTATAAATTAATAAAAAAGGTTATAGTAAAAGAGAGAGAAAATAAACAAGTTGTATTGTTAGCAATACTTAGTGCTTAAATGGTAATTTTGTATTATTTTAATTTTTAATGACATAGCCTCAATGGTCGTGGACGGAATGTATCAACTGCCAATTAGCCTTTGTTCTTTTGGTAGTTAATTTTTTCTTTTGTCTTCTGACAGTCTTTTTTGCTTTTCGCGATGTCGTTTCTCTTTGGTCGGGAACGGGTCTAAAGTCGGTTCATTTCACTTTAATGAAATATCTTACTTTTCGTTATCAGAACTCAAATATGGTGAACAGATCATATTAAGGAAATAATGGGAATTTATTAAAATGTACTTTGTTACAAACTCAAAGTTTTCCCTTTGTATCGCAGGCTATACGCTTGGAAAACACAAAAATTCGTGTCTTAAAAGAAGTTTAAGAAGAATTCGGATATTAAATAATGATTTAAACGATTAGTTTCCACTATTCAATTTACTTTCTAAATCAGTTATATGCTTTCGTGAACAGTTATATACACTATATAAGGTTTAAATGAAGTACTATTCCCCACTGCATATTTGAGTATGTCACTGTTGGGGACTATTGAAATTATTTTACTTTTAAATGGAACGATGGGCATGTTTTCGACCTCCTGACTACATGTAATAATAAACTTCAGCATTTTCATGACAAATCATATGAAATATATTCAAAGATATATATCAAGGCATTACTAGAGAAAAGAATGCAGTCTGATATTAGAACGATCAAGTTCTGAGCAGTAGCGTAATGAGGGGGGAGCAAGGGGGGTCTATCATGCCCCGCAGAGGGGCGCCAAATGGTCTCCAAGACCATTGAACCATTTGGTTCCCAAGATCATGGAGGGGCGCCAAAAAGGTATCTTGCCCCGGGCGCCAGTTATGCTCGCTATGCCACTGGTTCTGAGTGTGTGCCTAAACTGCAGTTTCAGTCCCATACCAGCACCTTTAATCTAGAATAAAAAAGGTCTAATGTTCTAGAGGCCTAATAGCTTTTGATCAGATGAATGGGCCTAATAGCCTTAGAATGAAAGAATGATTAAAAGCTGCTTCTTTATCATGTACAATGGGGTCGCTTAATTTAGAAATAAGAACAACTAAAAACAAGTCTCTTATAATTATCCGATTAAACGAATTTTCTAATTGTCATAATTTTGGTCTTGATTACAGTGCCATACCATTTGGAGGCAAACAGCACTCACCTGAGAAATTAGATGTTTTATTTTCTTGGGCAAGCTTCTTTTGTTGCACGTAAAATGCGTCCACGAAATCTCTCACATTTTCTTCGTCCAAAGTCCTATAGTGCTCTTGAGCAATTGCTCTGAAGTAGCTTGATGTTTCCTCCATGTTTTGTTTGATCTTCTTGTAGCTTCTGTTGAAATATGGCACGTATTTCAGGGAGGGGATGAAGTTGACGTAAACACCAACTGTCAGGAGTTTGAAGCCTTCATCGATGAGGTCGTGGAGCCTGATGAAACCACCGTCGTCACTATTATCGTACGTGACAGACATTAGAATAGAGCCTATGATGTTGCTGACGGATCTTGCAAGCGACACTCGGGCGTTCAGTGGTTTGCAGGAACTCTGATGCAGGAACTCTAAAAATCCATTAACTTCTCTCTAAAAAGAAATAAGGATAAATGTGTCAAACAGAATCGCCCAGTAAAGAGAAACAAACAAGTAAATAACATTATTTTACAAAATTTAGGGAACACGTATGATCTTAATTTATTTCATATTTTAGTATCAAGCATTGCATATCAAATACCTTACTATCATATCTTGGGAAATATTTAACTATATATCACAAAAACGCGGTAAAACGTTTTAAATACCTATGAAATAGTTTTGAAGTAATGTCTTGCATTTTTAATTAAAGTGAACAATAGAGAACAGAAATTTGGCTGATGTTTATTATATCTTCCCTAAGAATGGTATATGCAATTTCATCCCCACGCCTCGCCCCCCCCCCCCCCCACACTCCAAAAGAAAAAAGATATTTCCTCTCTGATATTTTATTCCAAGTATTAGCTAGCAAAAGAGAGCCACTGATTAACTAATTATATTTAGTATTCGTTGGAAATTATTCCAAGCAATCGCAAGTGTTTTACTAACAATGAGAAGTATTGTAAAAATATTTAAGGAACAAACCTTATGAAAAATTTAACAAATTCATCAACTCGTTCACAGACTTAATCAATTGTCAATGTCGAGAAAAATTGATGTTATAAATATTTCTCGAAAATATTTTATGTATTTGATAATTCACAAAGAAAGGGAATACAAAACTTTGAAGTTGAAGTTTACTAATTTATGATATTAAAATTAAATCTAAATTTAAATCGATTGAGCATGGAAGATTGTCAGCGTACGTTTGATTCAACTAGCCTATCTATTTGATCTATATGAATAGATAGGCCAGTTGAATTTCTTTCTTTTTACTTCATACTTTTGAACGAAGTTTTAATAAATTCCAGATAAATAGGGTAAATAAATATACTTTTTAGTAAATCATCTTTTTATTTTAATTTATTCAAGAGAACTTTCGGACATTTCGTGAAATGCAAGAAATTTACATAAGAAACCAAAGGGGCGGAATGCATAAATAAATATTGAAAACAGGTTAAAAAAATTTAACCTTATGTTACTCGAGTAGTGAAAGTTTAATTAGTTTTGTATCAGCTAACTAATTAGATATCAAAACACCCTCATAGTCATTTAAGTGAAATAATTTTTCTTACTTTAAATGTGTTTCTTGATTACAGTTAAATTTTGTTTATTTTTAATTAATGAAATTTTTTATTCACACTTATTTTATTAATGAATGAAATAATTATTTTTCGTTTATTTTTCATCGAATTTATTTATTTGCATCAATTTGTATTTTTAATTCTTTCTGAAAATTTAATTTAATTAATTAATTTCTAATACTAGCAATTCTTTTAACTTTTTAATAGGGAAACTTGTTTTGATTGACACCTTTTTAAATCTTAATTTATTTATTAATTTTTTTATTTATATTTATTTCCATTTATTTATTTATTTATTTATAAACATATTACGTATGTAAAAGTTTTAATCCTATAGAGTTGACCCTAGGCATTTGAAAATAAAATCAAACTTCATTAACACTTAAATTTCATGATATTGAATAGGAGAAAGAAAAAAAAATTAAGTGTTAACTCTTATTTTCAATCATAAAATACTTTGTTTCAAATAGAAAAAATTAAATTAGGATCTCGATTTGTAATAAGTGGAAGCTAAACCTCCTTTCCAGTATTACTATAATTCATATCAAATATGAATTATAGTAATCAAACTATAGTATCATACGTACTATAGTATCATATAGTATAGTATGGATCATACTATAGTATCAAATATGAATTATAGTATCTCTTTATTTCAATAATATACACTCTTATATTATTGAAAAGATAATTGAAGATTTTAATTAATTTGAGAGTCTCGTAAGTCTATGGTCATCATGTACGAAAGCTAATGCTGTACCGAGTCAAGAAAATCAATACCTAAATAAACTCTAAACTGGATGAAAGAATAATTAAAAGGTCATTGAACTTCACGAGTGTGAACCAGAGAAAAAAAAAAAAAAGTCTCTAATGTTGACAAAAAAATATGAGTATACATTAGCGAATGGAGGTCTTCCATAAATGTCTAAGTCTAATTTTTCCTATTGCTTAAACCCTGCTCACACAGCAAAAGTGGTCCCCTCTGCGGATAACAACAGCTCCCGAAAACCATAGGAGAGTTCAACGAACCCGCAGTCGTCCTTGATCTATTTTCCTTAACACTAGGCCACCTAGTGAAACACTTTCTCCTCTCCTCGCACTCCCCGGAAGCCTTTCTGTCTATTGTCAAACTGCTCTATCATTCACCCCGAGAGAGAACTAAAAAAATACGGAAATTCGGAGCTCGCTTCTTACGAGGGGGTAAAGAACTCTGCGGTATGGCGAGTTCCCCTCAAGATAGTACGTCACGGCATCACGTGGATGAATGTAAATAAAACGGTCGGAGGACTTCTCTATCCGCAGCCTTTATCTCTCTTTTACTCCTCCCACTTTATGTAATCTTATTAAAGGATGTGCGGGAAAACCATCTTTACAGTGTGACTGGTCTTATTTTTAACAAGATTCAAAAGGTTTTACAAATTCTGCAGCAGGCAAAAGATTGCAAAGGATTTGCTTTTCTGCGTTTACCTTTTAAAGTCACACAAGCATTTCGATTATTTTCTACCGAAAACGTGTAGTGAATTTATCATTGTAATAACTCCCCAAAATGCATGTTATTAGTAAATGAGAAGGTAAAAAAAAATTTTTTTTAATTAAGCCTTTATAAGTATAATGCCTCCTTTTAAAGTTCTCTGAAAGTTACCCGTAATTACTGAATGCATTTAAACTTTACTAAAACAGATTTTTAATAAAGCAAGAAAGCCCATATCATATTTTTCCCTCCGGATTTAAAATTTAGACACTCTAATGCAGAAATCTTTATAACATGAACAAAAATTTCCTCTAGGAACTATATTATGAAATGTATAAGTTTCTTTTTCAGTCTGTATCAAAATATAGTACGCATCCATTAAAATATTTTATTCGAAATAAAGTAAATAAAATTTTTGCATGGTTTAGGAAAAGTATAATTTTTAATATGAAAATTCGAAACATTTTATGCACAGTTTTGTAGCAATCTTATTAACTGAGTCAACATTTTGTACAATAACTTTTACCAATATGTACGATAACTAATATGCATAATTACTTTAAAAAGTAATAGAAAAGGAAATGCATTCAATTTATATCACATTTAAAAGAGATGAAACCGCATGAACACAAAATTTACACATTTAAATATCTATGTAGTTTTTATACATGAATAAGTTAATTTTCGTGTAATACGAAAAGTAATTCGTAAATGTTTTTTTAATCTACGAATCTATTACTATAATTCAAACAGAACTTAACAAATCTGAACAAATTTTTCAGGCTTAAAATTAAGCTTTCGCAATTCGTAAATGTTTTTTAATCTACGAATCTATTACTATAATTCAAACAAAACTTAACAAATCTGAACAATTTTTGCAAGCTTAAAATTAAGCTTAATTATACACAACTAAAAATAAATTATAAAACAGATTTAAACTGATATTATTGTTAAACGTAGCCCAAAATATTTCCTCCTCATTCTCGCTGGATATTCTCCATTTATACATTGAAATATAATATTATAACTATTCATTATATTAAAAATTGAGAAGAAAAAAATATCAAAATAATATCACAGTTTTTAATAAAGAGATTTGTCAGGACAGTAATTTTCAAAATTTTGAGTAATTTTTTTCACCTTCACAGATAAATTCTTCCATCAGCACATATCTATGGTGCCCGGTATAAAGTGCTTAAGTCAAAAACAGTGATTTAAATATACGAAGTTATTGGCTTTTATACCAATCGCATTGGTATGCCAAGTTATTGGCTTTTATACCAATCACATTGGTATACCAAGTTATTGGCTTTTATACCAATAATTTCGACTTGAGTCTTTTGTACAAAGAAATGCACTTTTGTATACAAAATTGATAGATTTAAGCCTTTTATACAAGTCAAAAAAAAATTTTTTTTTATCAATGCTAACAAATATCTAAAAATCACTTTTTTATTTACCTAAGCCCTTTACACAGGGCACCATAGATATATTTTTAATACATAAATTTTTTCTGCATTAAAATTTATTTATTTTGCCTCTTTTTTATCTTAGGAAATTTCAATTTTTGTAATCTCACGGAAAACTCATTTGGAGCATTTTGTACATAATTTTAACTTTGTACAAAAAATTATCAATCTCAGAAGTTACACAATTAATTATCACAGAAGAATGCACATTCTGTTGCACTTCAAGTCAATCTATGAGATTTGCTTCATAATTCTAACACTACTGACTGTAAACTATATTCGAGCACAATATTATAGAATTAACGGTTGCACACATAGCGTGTACATTAATATCTCTAGATTCAAGAATACTAAAGCGATAAACATTCATATACACAGGTTTACAAACTGAAGAAAACAAAAGTCACTTACTTTTATACTACGTTCTAAAGGGCTATCAGAATGATTTGAATTTTTGGCACCGAAGTCTTTTAGAACAGAATGAAGAAATGCTCGCTGTTCTCGCCAGAGAGGGCCCTCTGCATTTATAACACCTGAAAAGTAAAAGGTTTTTTAAAATGGTATATTCATAAATATATAACAGTTACGAATTTATGCTTGACAAAAGTACTTTTAATATTTTCCCAATTTCAAATATACTATATTTAACATTCATTAATTAAAATCATGTAAAGAAAAATTACTTCAAACTATATCGCTGCCTATTTTATGTTAGATTTCAAATGGTAATAATTTATTTCGATCGCAAAAAAAATTATTAGTTAGTTTATTGTTTTAAGTTGATGCATTTGACAGGTATTGAAAGAAATTATTATTATCAATTTGACTGCAACTTTCCTGAGAAGAATTCAGGAGTTTTTAAACTGATGCAGATGTGAAACTAGTTAAAGTAGGGAAATTTGATGATGAATTATATATATCTAAATTTCAAGTTTATTTTTTTTTTATTTTTTTTTTTGTGAAATCGTTTGTTCTTGACAGACAGTAAAATAAAAATAAGAATTTAAAAGAGTGGATTTTTCTAATCTGTGATGGGACAACCAACTCATTTTGAAGTTTATGAAAGAAAATTTAAAACTTAGAATTTGATAGATTTTGTACTCAGTAACACATTTATAAAAACAGACAGTAACTTTTTAAAGCATCGGATGCAATAAAAGATTTCAATGTTACACGAGTAGCTTTCTTTCATAGAGTAGTTAAATTAATTATTGTCATTTAAAGGCTCAATTTTGTTACACAGGTTATGGGGCGACCTTAAAAAGGTTGATTATTGATAGAAAAATAGTGTTCAATTCCAGTTAAAAAGTACAGAAAACTTCCATAAAGACAGTATAATAAATAGTTAGCTACACTTTTGATCTGACAATCTAAAAACTTAAATCGTTATTAACTAAACAACATTTAATACAGATTGCAAAAAGATTAAGACATTAGAATGCACAACTTACCCAGTCCTCCTATCAGTTTGGTCAGTTCTGTATCCGGTCGGCCAGAAAATACATGTTGTTTGAATGCCTCTCGAATTAACGTATAGTCGCTGACTACGACAGCTCTCTTATTAGCAAGGAAAAATTGGTATACTGGACCGTACACGTGAGATAGCCGAGTGAGTTTAAGGTGGTAGTCTCCACGCAAGAGGGGCAAGTATCCCACGACAGGAAAACAATGAGGGCCGGGGGGGTATTCGGGAAAACAAATCGGAACATACGTTCCCATAGACTTTTTCACCGTCAGAAGAACGATTGTGAAAAAGATAAAAGGCATGCTCATTACGAACTGCAATGTCAGAACTGTCACAGTCAAAAACATTGTGATAAGTCTCTCGAAAAACTGCAAAAATAAACTAGAAGTTAAAATTCTCCTGTATTCTACCACTGCTTAAGCTGTTCGAAGCAGCTTTTACCCTGAACGGAAAGGTAGGAAAATGCTTTAAATAGGAAAAGGCAGAAGCGGGCGTTTCACTTCAAGTGAAACGCTATTTCCGATTCTCAGGAGAAGGCATACATCTATCGCCAACTGCCAAGGCTGCATTTTATAGGAGTTTTCTGAGAGGGGGTTGGCCGGCTGCCCTACTATTGGACAGGGGGTGAGGCACCGCCTCCCAAGTTCTGACCTCGTAAAAGCGCAGCAGCTAGTTTCTCATCAGCACGCCTACTGCCTTTTTTTTTTCTTTTCTTTTTTCCCGCTATCGTTATTTATTCTACCTGGATTTAATTCTTTCTTCCTTCTCTTGGACATTTTTCATTTTCTTTTTCTCTCTTCGATGGTTCTTGTGATCACAAGTTTAGAACTTCCCTTGTTTTCTTCTCTAATTTTTTTTTTTCCCGATGAGGAGAAAAAGGGAAAAATCTATCAATAGAAGACGTTAACTAATTTCCCAATTTTTTCTTTATTTCCGAGGAGTGTTTTAGCCCAGAGTTATTCTAAAATGTGTTGTGTATTTTACCAAGAAAGTTCAACGGGATAATTTGAAAAAGATGCTTAATGAAAAATATATCCAAATACTTAAACTAGTATTGCTTGTGTTTATTTCGTTTAAATATTTTTTTTTTCAGATTGGATTAACTCATAAAATGAACAAATGTTTAAGAAGTAGTGAAAAAAACATAAAGCAACTATCAATATTTAAACAATCAATATTTATATAACAGTATTATAACTAATAATTAAAACAATTAAATATCAACACAACCAATATTTTTTACTACCTATTTACCGATACTGATCTACTATATTGCCATATTTCTTTGGCGCGTTTTATTTCTAACCTGAGAGAATGCTTAAAATTTAAATTATTTATAAAAATGTAAAGAAAATATTATATGTAGGTATTTACACTTAAACTCTTAGTTTTATTGCTTCTAGCCCTGTAACGCGTTTCAATAAATTGAATGTAGAATTGAAACTTGATAGCGTTTTTCACTTTAAAACGTTTTAGTATCTGTTGCATTTTTTCAAGATCTTAAAATGAAATTAAATAAATGTGTAAATGGTGCAACATATTGTAAAAAAATGGAGTTTTTGCTTTCTGAGATTATAATTTTTGTTTGTGTTTCATTGTCTTCAAAAAACAGGGTTTTCCCCTAAAAATGCATCGGATATTAAAAAGAAAATTAAAAAGATTTTTCAAGATAATTCAGAATATTCTAGTGTATAAGAATTCTTTTCTTTAAAAGATAATAATGATAGTAATTTATTATTGTTATCATTACTACTATAGTTCTTCAACTGTATATATATATATATATATATATATTACCCTTATTTTGTCTGTAGTTATTTATTCTATTTACTTTTAAAGTATTGTTTTAGTTAGAATTATCCTCCTTATGATTACTGATACTTGTGATGTATAAAATAGTTATATCAAAGCACTTGCTTTAAGTTGTTTTTTTAAGTTTGATAACAACTTTGACAATAACTTTATTCAAGTGGACAAATAAATTTTATATCAATTTTCAAAACTCTCAAGTGCTAATACATTTTTCGTTCAATGAATAACATTAGCTACAATTTATTCGGCCTGATAAAGAAATCAATCATTCTTAAGTAAAGTGATTCATTAAAACTGCCTAACTTCTGTAAGAAATGATAGTTAAATACACAACAATGAGATTGCCAGGTGATGGTCGATTGGCTAGGGTGCTGGCTTTCGGTTTGGATCCACTGTGTTCGAGTCCCACTGTTGGCATGGATGTTTGTAGCCATTCAGAATCGGCTTTAAAGTGTAGGTCACGGTCTAATTAGCCCTCGTGTAGCAAAAAGTTGACCGTAGCGCTCCAAACCAAACCAAACAATCTGTATAAGATTACTTCTGTCTTGAAAGCGTTTCCCGTTTATCAGAGATAGCCATTTTAGAAAAACTTCAATTTAACTCGTAAATTTTATATCTAAATTTTTTTCCTTTTCCATGTTCAAAGCTATATTCAATTTGAAGCATGGATATCGCATATGATATTTATAAATTAATCCTGTAAAATATATACATACAGTCGAACCTCCATATATCGAAGTTGCAAAGTGCCAGAAAAAAATTCGATATATAGAAATTTCGATATATAGAATTGATCTTAGTTTTATCATAATTCTCCTAAGACATTAAAATTAAAGCTTCTTTTCGTATACGAAACTCCATTTCCAATTTATATGCGAATAACATTAAATGAAAGTTAATAACTAAAAAATTAATTAATGTGAAAGATTTATTGAGTACTATATACCTTTAAGAAAAACAATAATCCAGACTGTGGTTACAGTGATCACAGTTACATTCTTTCAAAAAAAAAAAAAAAAAAAAAACTACGAATATCATTCTGTACAGCCAGTTTTGCGGAAAGTTCAAAGAAATGATCGCATTTATTCAGTCCATTAAAATCTTCATCAGGGACATTTTCCAAGAATTGAACTCCACGAAAAATTGCTTCAAACGCCAAATATTGGGAGATTTTATTCTAAAGTGGAAAAAAATCTCCCAATATGTCATGAAAAAAATTTCGATATATAGAGATTTTTTCGATATATAGAAACAGTTTTTCTATGTAATGAACATGGAGATTTGCTAAGAGTTCGATATATAGAAAATGTCGATATAGGGAAGTTCGATATATGGAGGTTCGACTGTATATTTATTTTTATGTTATAAATTTTAATCTTACTGAAAATAAGGCTTTAATGGCTAAAAGTTACACGAGATATCTTTCAGGCGTTAACTATTCAACGCAAGAGTGTGCATTTTGTTAGTTCAGATATTGATTTACAAATTTTGTATCTTGAAAGTACTAAATAAATTGTTGTTTTCAATGGATTTGTATGTTTCCAGCTGCAAAGTGTGTAAAGTAGTTTTGCTGCACTGGTACTTAATCAAAGGTGAAACTTCAATTAAAGGCAAGTGTCTGTCGAATTTGTTTTTAGGTCTATATGCATGGGGATTTCCTACAGTAGCAAATTCTTTCAGCGTCAACATAGAGGGCAAGGGTTCAACATTTGAAGAATCTGTTGTGGTTGGGAAGGAAATATCTTAAGAAAAAAATTGAAAACTACTATGGTTTCTTTATCATTCTTGTGTAGCCCCACGTCTGCATGGCAGAAAAACACGGCTACTTCCTTGTAGAAAGTATTGTTATCTGCATTGCGTTTTGAAGTGATAATTATTAAATAATACTTGTGATAGATAAGACGAAGTGAAAATGGGAAATAAATAAGAGATTTAAAATATATCATTATGAAGGATTTTAAACATTAAAGAGGATTTTGTGTTAAACTTCTATTTAATCAAATTCCTTTCTCAATTATAAAATTAAGTAATACTTTTATTTGTGTTTGCTGTGCAAAGAGTGTTAAATCAAAAATGGGCTAAAATGTGTTATCAAACCAGGCATGTTTCAAAAATCAACAGCTACTGCAGGGTACAGAGTGCTAAGTCCAATTCCACTCATAAATATTTTTATTCACCAGGGAAAATTTGGGATATGTGAAACAAAACACAAACATGCCAGTGTTAAAGGGGTTATGTCCCAATCAAGGACTTAATAGTCTTTATTCAACAAAAATAAAATTGGAAAAATTTACTTTAAAAAATTTTAAATTATACTTAAAAAACTGACTTTACAAAAGCCGTTTTTTTTCAATCCCATTTTTCTCAAAACTACGATTTTGGACTTGACGCTCTTTACACTACAATCACAGATATGAAATTTGGTAAATAGTAATATTAACACTAATTTATGAAATATAATTCACATGAAATTTACTCATTTTTATACACCGTAATAAAAATATATTCTTTCTGGGGTTTAACTGAAAATAAGAAAGTTTTTTTTTTTAAATTTTCAATCGGATTACTATGCTATTATGCAAGGTATAGAAGAATATATTTTTGTATTAAGACACGTAATCAAGAATATAAAATAAAAATTACAATTTTCGTGAAAAGATTCGTGTAAAGATCTAAGTATTTTAAAAGTTTGAAATTTTTTTCTGTATTTTACTACAGAATTTGGTTTTAGGGAAAAAAAACAGTTTAAATCTAAGAAAGAAAACAAACTGCTTTTGTGGGGATACAACCTTTCTCAGATTTTTAATTATGATGTTGAAAAATCTCTTTATCTGTAATGTAGGACAGAAGCCAAATGTTCACATATTATTGTATTGCTTAACCATGCTACCACATTGCTTCTATAAATGCTTCAGATTTGTTTTAATAAAAAAATATTTTTTAATCTCTATTGAATAAATTTGAATCATTTGAGATTATTATGAGAACATATTGTTTCATCTATCCGACGTTATACACTAGATCTCAATCAGATTCCTCAGGATTTGTAATTTGTATAGCTCTTGAATTTAACCTGCTGTTTATCTGGGAGTTACAGAAATCAAAGTTTTATAGAGAAAAAAAAAGTATGTATGTATATACATACACACACACACATACATATACATATACATATATGTAACATGGGAGACAGATCGCAGGCTCAGAAGATATCTAGTCTCCCATGCTACGGTGAGGAGATGCAGTTATGCTCGAAAATAAATTCACTTCATGACTAAAAACGACGAATACGTGCATTTTACGAGAACATTTTTATTGTTTCCTTTGGCGACTCCGCCGGTATGAATGCAGCAAGAGAAAGTACAAGAGTCCGTTCTAATTCTGGATGTCAACACTTATATAACTTCAATCCATCACGTGATTAAAGGGTGTGTCTTAATAGTTGATTGGTTTAAAGTTGTTGTTGATGTGCAGAACTGATTTAAATTTGTACTGACGCCGCGCCGCGTCCCTTTACTTAAAAAAGACAGCCATCTTTAATGATATTGCCTAAGGCTGTAATAATGGAATTTAACGCGAATGCCCAAAGGGAATTAAATAACTTAAGGGATTGAAAAAGGGGTATGTAATTTTGAATAGTAATGTGAGGAATTAATAGTTTTTAACTGTTAAGAGTATTGAATTAAGAAATTACTAGTTTTTTAATATTATATATATATATATATATATATATATATATATATATATATATATATATAATTATTTTGATGCTCATTTAATTAGGAAAAAATTTAATGTAAATTAATTTTAATATCTATATAACTTTCCTAGCTTCGATAGAGAAGTCAGAACCAACATAAGAAATTTTTTCAAAGGAAATTTTTGACTAAAACAATTAAGTCATATACCTGCAAAGTGAAAAAAAAATAATAATAAATTTGTACTGAAATGAAGATTGAAGTAATTTACAAACCGAAAATCTAATTTTAGGAAGGAGTGTTAAAATTTAAAAGATTGAATACAGTTTAAAAAAATCTTGCTATATAAAAGGAGACGAGAGGGATTCAAACTTTGAAAGATAAAATGACAAAGGAAAAGCTTTAAAAGGTCATCCCTATTCACATACAAGCAACCGCACACAAAAACTCAGAATGATAGGTGAATCATCCCTCCATGCAAAGGGAAAAGAAAAAGTACAACCACAGAAACGTAACGAACAAAGGCTTCCCCCCGCTCTTAGAGGGGGCGGGAATTATTAGGAAAGCATCACATTGAATGTTTCTCAGTATTAATGACTTCCTAAATGTAGAGAAATGAAGTTTTTCCCTTAAAAGCTAGGATGATCTGGAACAAAGGTTGATGACCTGAAGATCCTGGAAGATTCCAAGCTCTTATCAAGAGTTCCACTATAAGTCCTACGGACCCTTACACACACAAATGTACACACACAGATTATGATTTTTATTGAACAGCCAAAAATTTTAAAATTGTGCAGATTTTATATATTCACTCTTTTTCTTCGGGAAAAAAATAATATCCTTTCAGATTAGTTAGGACATGAATTTTTTTCCAGAATCACAGATATTTTAGGCATTTGAAAAGTTACGTAATGACCACTTCTTAAGTACCATATTAAATTAAAAAATGGGTGGCTACATGTTACGAACTATTTAGTTCATTATTAGGCCGAGGTGCGTTAGTGTGATTGTCGCAATGAGCAATGAACAAATGCTTCACTGTAATAATCACACCAATGAAGCATTTGTGAATGTTCACTACATGTTTTGGACTGTTTAATAGTTCATCATTCGGCTGAGGACCATTGGTACGATTGTTGGAATGAACAATTCACAAATGCTTCATTCCGACAATCACACCAAGGAAGCATTCGTGAATTGTTCATTGCGACAATCACACCAATGCTCCTCAGCCTAATGAAGAACTATAAAATAGTTCAAAAAATGAAGTCACACCGTTTTTAATTTATTGTAGAATTGAAGAAGTGGTCTTTGCGTATTTGTCATCAAGTTTACAGTAAGACATTCTAAATGTTGATAGTTACATCCAAGTAAACACATAAATACTTCTTATAAGTCTAGGCCTTTCTCTAATATTTCTAGCAATCCCTGTGCATGTGTGTATAGATGCAATATTTATATGGTATTAGTATCTTTCATTGCATTTTGTTAATTTAAGTAGTCATTGTTTTCAACACCCTGATTATGATAGGAAATACTTTGATACCTCAAAAATTAAAACACTCTTGGCCTAGACTACATAGAGCAGAAAGTTTAGAAACAAAGACATATATGCAACATTTTTATCTTTCATTGCATTTTGTAATTTAAGTAGTCATTGTTTTCAACACCCTGATTATGATATGAAATACTTTGAGCCACAAAAATTAAAACACTCGTGATCTAGACTGCATAGAGCAGAAAGTTTAGTCAGAAATACTTTTATTCATACATTTTTATCTTTCATTGCATTTTGTTGATTTAAGTAATCATTGTTTTCAACACACTGATTAGGATATGAAATACTTTGATGCCTCAAAAATTAAAACACTCGTGATCTAGACTACATAGAGCAGAAAGTTTAGACACAAATACTTTTATTCATGCATTTTTATCTTTCATTGCATTTTTGTTAATTTAAGTAGTCATTGTTTTCAACACACTGATTAAGATATAAAATTCTTTGATGCCTCAAAAATTAACACACTCGTGGCCTAGACTACATAGAGCAGAAAGTTTAGACACAAAGACATTTATGCATGCATTTTTTTTCTATCCTTGCATTTTGTTAATTTAAATAGTTGTTGTTTTCAACACCCTGATTAGGATATGAAATACTTTGATGCCTCAAAAATTAAAACACTTGTGATATAGACTACATAGAGCAAAACGTTTAGACAAAGACATTTATGCATGCATTTTTATCTTTCATTGAATTTTGTTAATTTAAGTAGTCATTGTTTTCAACACCCTGATTAGGATATGAAATACTTTGATGCCTCAAAAATTAAAACACTCGTGATCTAGACTACATAGAGCAGAAAATTTAGTCACAAATACTTTTATTCATGCATTTTTATCTTTCATTAAATTTTGTTAATTTAAGTAGTCATTGTTTTCAACACCCTGATTAGGATATGAAATACTTTGATGCCTCAAAAATTAAAACACTCATGACCTATACTACATAGAGTAGAGCGTTTAGACAAAGACATTTATGCATGCATTTTTATCTTTCATTGAATTTTGTTAATTTAAGTTGTCATTGTTTTCAACACACTGATTACGATATGAAATACTTTGATGCCTCAAAAATTAAAACACTCGTGATCTAGACTACATAGAGCAGAAAGTTTAGACACAAAGACATTTATGCATGTAATTTTATATTGCATTGCATTTTGTTAATTTAAGTAGTCATTGTTTTCAACACCCTGATTAGGTTATGAAATACTTTGATGCCTCAAAAATTAAAACACTCGTGATCTAGACTACATAGAGCAGAAAATTTAGTCACAAATACTTTTATTCATGCATTTTTATCTTTCATTAAATTTTGTTAATTTAAGTAGTCATTGTTTTCAACACCCTGATTAGGATATGAAATACTTTGATGCCTCAAAAATTAAAACACTCATGACCTATACTACATAGAGTAGAGCGTTTAGACAAAGACATTTATGCATGCATTTTTATCTTTCATTGAATTTTGTTAATTTAAGTTGTCATTGTTTTCAACACACTGATTACGATATGAAATACTTTGATGCCTCAAAAATTAAAACACTCGTGATCTAGACTACATAGAGCAGAAAGTTTAGACACAAAGACATTTATGCATGTAATTTTATATTGCATTGCATTTTGTTAATTTAAGTAGTCATTGTTTTCAACACCCTGATTAGGTTATGAAATACTTTGATGCCTCAAAAATTAAAACATTCGTGATCTAGACTACATAGAGCAGAAATTTTAGTCACAAATACTTTTATTCATGCATTTTTATCTTTCATTAAATTTTGTTAATTTAAGTAGTCATTGTTTTCAACACCCTGATTAGGATATGAAATACTTTGATGCCTCAAAAATTAAAACACTCATGACCTATACTACATAGAGTAGAGCGTTTAGACAAAGACATTTATGCATGCATTTTTATCTTTCCTTGCATTTTGTTAATTTAAGTTGTCATTGTTTTCAACACACTGATTACGATATGAAATACTTTGATGCCTCAAAAATTAAAACACTCGTGATCTAGACTACATAGAGCAGAAAGTTTAGACACAAAGACATTTATGCATGTAATTTTATATTGCATTGCATTTTGTTAATTTAAGTAGTCATTGTTTTCAACACCCTGATTAGGTTATGAAATACTTTGATGCCTCAAAATTTAAAACACTCGTGATCTAGACTACATAGAGTAGAAAATTTAGTCACAAATACTTATTCATGCATTTTTATCTTTAATTTTGTTAATTTAAGTAGTCATTGTTTTCAACACCCTGATTAGGATATGAAATACTTTGATGCCTCAAAAATTAAAACACTTGTGATCTAGACTACATAGAGCAGAAAGTTTAGTCAGAAATACTTTTATTCATGCATTTTTATCTTTCATTGCATTTTGTTAATTTGAGTAATCATTGTTTTCAACACACTGATTAGGATATGAAATACTTTGATGCCTCAAAAATTAAAACACTCGTGATATAGACTACATAGAGCTAAACGTTTAGACAAAGACATTTATGCATGCATTTTTATCTTTCATTGAATTTTGTTAATTTAAGTAGTCATTGTTTTCAACACCCTGATTAGGATATGAAATACTGTGATGCCTCAAATATGAAAACACTCGTGATCTAGACTACATAAAGTAGAAAGCTTAGAGACAAAACTTTTATTCATGCATTTTTATCTTTCATTGCATTTTGTTAATTTAAGTAGTCATTGTTTTGAACACCCTGATTAGGATATGAAATACTTTGATGCCTCAAAAATTAAAACACTCGTGATCTAAACTACATATAGAGCAGAAAGTTTAGACACAAAGACATTTATGCATGCAATTTTATATTTCATTGCATTTTGTTAATTTAAGTAATCATTGTTTTCAACACACTGATTAGAATATGAAATACTTTGCTGTCTCAAAAATTAAAGCACTCGTGATCTAGACTACATAAAGTAAAAAGTTTAGAGACAAATAATTTTATTCGTGCATTTTTATCTTTCATTGCATTTTGTTAATTTAAGTAAATCATTGTTTTCAACACCCTGATTAGGATATGAAATACTTTGATGCCTCAAAAATTAAAACACTCGTGATCTAGACTACATAGAACAGAACGTTTAGACACAAATACTTTTATTCATGCTTTTTCATCTTTCATTGCATTTTGTTAATTTAAGTAGTCATTGTTTTCAACACACTGATTAAGATATGAAATTCTTTGATGCCTCAAAAATTAACACACTCGTGGCCTAGACTACATAGAGCAGAAAGTTTAGACACAAAGACATTTATGCATGCATTTTTTAGAAAAGAAAAGGAATACAAAAAAATAAATATAGTTGCTGATTAAATTGCATGGTAATTAATTTTAAATATTCTTAAAAACCTCAAAATCTCTTGTAATATGTAATCGTGTAGGAAATATGATTTCATCAAATCTTTTGGACGAATACCGAGAGACAAGTCAGTTATATCAAATCTATCCTATTAAGAAAAATTTTAGTTTTAAAAACTATGATACATATTATTTCTTGAGTATATGGGCTTAAACTTTCTTTAAAGTTAAGAAAAAATCCATTATTGAAAAATTTATTTAAAGTGAGCGGGAATTGCAAGAAAAGAAAACATTTCCTTGGCATTTACTAGGAAATGTTTTCCTTATTTCAATGGAACTTCAGTTAACTAACTAAAGATGCAAGTTACTAAAATAACTAACTAACTACGTGTAAATGCATTTTGCATTGATAAATGATGTTAAAAGAAATATTCATATTTATTCGTACTTCAAATGAAATGAAATAAAAATTATGAGCGTACGAGCAAGTGGTATGTCAGTGATATTATACCGATACCTATGAAATACTTAATTCAAAACTTCTTTTTAAACAACCCAAAAAACAAAATTGTTTATAATTTTAACCGGTAGGAAACTTTCTTAGTAGAAATCTCCAACTTATTACCTATCTAAACATCAAGCTGGATTCTCACATATGCAATCACAAATAAAAATTCTTATGCTGCAATTTTAAATTTATTCAATCTTACCAAACACATACCAAATCAAATATCTCAAAATAGGAGATCTTTCCATTTGTCTAGAAAGGATGACACTTTGTCTATAATAAACTTAAAGATACACTGGGGATAAAACAAATTAATATGACCTAGGTACACACATAATCTTATATGTTTGCGTCAAACCTCTGAGAAATCCCCTGACTCTCCAGGTATTAAAATTCCCTCTCCTAGTAACAGCGGAAGGTAGAGTTCAATGAACTCAAGTGGCCAACTACCGTTAGCCTACTTTGGGCCAGTCACAAATTAAACGGCTCCATGCCAGTCTCTCTCTCTTTTTCCCCAGCTTTTCTTGCTCTTTATTTATTTGCTTATTTTGAGGCTTTTTTCTTGCATATATCTTTCAAGTACCGTTTGGTTAATCAGCGTTTGACACTCTCCAGAGGGATTGGCCGACCAGGATTCATGCTACGCAAGTTGATGTGCCGTGGATAGCATTTCACTTTGGGGGAAGTGAGGTTGAAAGTGCTGTTTACGGTCAAGAGGCAGATGGTTTTACTTCCTGAAGTCGTAGAGAATTCTCAAGATGAGAAAAATCGAAATCTCTTTTACGGGCCGGGTACCGACAGCTATTCCAGGAATTTCAATGACTGAAACGCGAGTCTACTAATAAGAGCTTTCGCCGGATGATGGGTAAAAGCTATCACGTGGGAGTCTGAAGCGAGAAAATGCTTCTCGCGGGTTTTCACAGAAGAATGACGTGGAATTTGTAACGTGAACAACATTAATTTAAAAAATCCGGTTTATTGTTTAAAAAGTGACAGTTTTGACGAAAAATTCCAAGGAAAATAAAATTTGAAAAATATTAATTTTTAACCAATTATAAAACTTTTCAATTATTAAAAACATGTAACTTAAATTTTTTTTAAATATTTAAAAAAATTAATTTTGTGCTTTCGAACAATATCTTCCTTTATCTTCCTTTCTCATCAAGAACTAAATTTTGCACCAAGCATTAAAAAAAAGAAAACTATAGGTATTTAAAACTAACTCTTTTAATTCAATTGCTATTAAAATTTTCCCGAGTTCGTACAACATCATTTGCGTGATTTGATCATAAAAAATTAGTCTAATATTTAAATGTATTCAGAAACGGAGTCATTTTGCCAAAAACTACAGAGAGTTACTGATAAACTTTATAACAGATACATTTTGTTGAAGTATAATTGCATTTTTGAATGAAAATATTAGTTATTTGGCACCTTGTATTTTTAAGTTATAAAATTACCTTTACCCAGAAGCTAAGTTATCGCTATTATTACAGTTAAAATTCTTAATTTCTTAAATTCTTAGTTTTTTCTTAAACGGGCATAAACTGTCTTTTTCGACTTGACCAGATGCATCTTTCCTCATTCGTAAAATTCAATTAAAATGCAATCCACGTTGTGCTATTGTGTTTGTTAAATCAAGGATAGTTAAATACTGAAATAAAGACAGCTGAATCGGAAACCGTTATAAGATTAGTAACCCCAGCAGATGCATTTTTCGAATTTTGAATTCTATGCAATAGTCTTATCTGATACGTAATTCCTTTCATAACGGAAGCTATTCAGTTTTGATTGAATGTTACGAACGTGGCCTGAAGATAGACGTCTGGATGAGTTATATTAGTGTAACAAAAGAGTAACGCAGCACCCAAAGAGGTAGGGGAAAATGGATGTTTGAAATTTAGTGATTAGGAGATTCCCTAAAATAGCGCCAAAAATTTTGAAAAATTAGCTGTCTTTCATAAAAAAAAAACTAAACCTTATACGGAGAATACTAATGAGTGTTATATCAAATTTCTGGTTGGAAAATAAATCAAATATTTGAATTAATCGTGTTTTGGTAAACCTTCTTAATTAATAAATCTTTGTATAATCCTTAGGTGCAAATGAAGGAAAAATAAGATAAAGATACAAATTAAAAAACCACTGTCGGTCAATATTGCGAGAAGCAGACTTGAGGACAAAGAGATTTATGCATACGAAATCAAAATGGGAAAAAATTTTAAATAATTCATTGAAAGCAATGCTATTAATATAAAAACTCATTTTAAAAACTTTAAAATATTCAATAGTGCTCAAACATATTAAATGAGACTTTAAATTTTGCCAGTTGAAACTCCAAATAAGAATTTTTCCTAAATCCAAAATAAAAATTATTTGCCTTCTTATTCAACAACTATTGACCACTTCTGTAATTATCATATAACTATTCCTAATAATTACTGTGCTTTTAACAAGGCTTCAACTCTCTAAATTCGTGCCATAAAAGTGAGTTTGGAGGGGAGATATCCAGAGTGTCAGTTTGAAATTAATTTGAAATGAAACTTCCATAATTCAAAATCCTGGAATTTCGTCTCTTTTCCTAACTAAACATTTAAGTCAAAAGAAAAGAAAACAATGCTCAGGGATTTAAAACCGTGCTATACATTCTCATTCATTCCTTCACATTAATATGCCCTTTATTATTTATTTTATGAAAATGTCAGGTATTAGTTTTACTAGCTTCGTTTTGCCATTTCAGCACCAGTAGTTCAAAATTTTATTAATTGTTAGTAGGTATTTAGTTTGAAATCTTGAGGCATTGAGTTTTTACGGGTCTAACTCCAGAAAGCAAAGCCTGTCTTTATTTAGACCCTTTTTTATACAGCATTAAGTATATTTTAATTTGTTATTGGTTATTTTTTGTAAATAAGGTTCCACTTAGAGATATAAGCGTGTGTATATAAGTCTATTATATATACGTGTGTGTATCCATACATACATACATTCATACACATATAAACATACACGCATACACTTACATATATACATACATACACACATACATACATATACATACATACTTACATACACACATACATACATATACATACATACTTACATACACACACATACATACATACATACATAAGCATATACATGTATTCTGAAATTTTTGCCTTCAATAAGAGCAAAAAAAAAGGGGGGAAACACTTCTTACAATTAACTTTACGGACACTTAATAAATGTATAATTGAACATTTGTGAGCAAATTATCACCTTTCTCGCATAACGACTTACACATGAATATATACTGCGAGATTAAAAAACCATGGTGCATGTGTCTATCCATACATACATACATACATACACGCATACTTATACATATATACATATATACATACATACATACATACATACACGCATACTTATACATATATACATATATACATACATACATACATACATACACAAGCATACATATACTTACATACATACACATACATACATACATGCACATACATACATACATAGACATACATACATACATACATACACACACACTTACATACATAAGTACATACATGTATTCTGAAATTTTTGCCTCGAATAAGAGCAAAAACAAGGAAAACACCTCTTATAATTAACTTTACGGAAACTTAATAAATGTATAATTGAACATTTGTGAGCGAAATATCACGTTTCTCGCATAACGACTTACACATGAATATACACTGCGAGATCAAGAAGCCATGGTGCATTCGAATTCCTAACATCCTGAAACGAATTACTAAGCCATGCTTCTTTGGGTACATTTTTTTCCCTTCTTTTCTTTGTATTTTATGATGTTCTTAACTCTCATCCATTGCTCCCCCCTATTTTGAAGGAACGATTCTGACATACTTTTCTCCCCCTTCAGACTTTGGGCTTCTAGGAGTCATTCACCTCTCTCGTTCGCCGCCGCCTCGAAACACATGAAGCACAGCTCAGAATTATTTAACAGCTTCTCGACATACCTCGAGGATGGTGATAGTTGGCACTAAGTGAGGAGAAAGACGATTTTTAAAAGTGTGATTTTCGAATGTTTGTTTACAAATTTCTTCTGGCAAGAAAATAAAAAATAAGGGTAGAAAGCTCCATTACACAATAACTTGTAAATTTTCCTTTCTGTTTTTTTGGAACATACATATATATATATATACACACACACACACACACACACACACACATATATATATATATATATATATATATATATATATATATATATGTGTGTGTGTGTGTGTGTGTGTGTGTAAATTATTTTTCTATCCAAATTACTTTCAGCAACTATATATGTAGAACGTATTTTTCTAAACTCCCGAAACTGCATTTCTTTCTAAAATCAGTTATTAATATCTTGTTAAAAATTCAATTTCTTTATCTGCCATAGAAATTATAGGTATAAAAATGACATGCCAGTGACAGTTTTCAATTTCCAGCGCAATAGAAGAAAGAAATTTTTTCTATATTTAAGTGGTAAAAAACCAAGTATTCAACAATTTATTAACCTTATATTATAAAGCGTAAATAAGATGTTATAGCTATTACTGAGATATCTGCAAAAATTTCAATTTTATTATTATTGCATGAATGGATGAGAATAATGAAATTGAGTGAATATAATATTTTCTAAAAATACGTTCTTTTAGATTCATATAAACTTAATTTTGGTTATCATATATAGGTGAAATATTAAGCTAATAAAATTCTTAGAAACTGAATATAAACGACATATTTTCTTGCTCAAAGACTATCCTTTTCAGTTTTTATTCAACTGACTTTTTGTACCTTCTTTGTTTAAAATTTACGTACACTTTTACACTTTTTAATAAAACAAAAAAATTAACAAAGCTAAAATAATTGATATTAATGTCAAATTATCCGCGTAACCAAATTCCTTATTCCCTTTTTCTATACTAATTTTTGGGCATTTCAAATGAAAGTGTTACGACAATTTAGGAACATAAATGAACAAGCTCTGCATTTTCTCTCCCATCATAGCAATATTATAGCAGATATATATATTTAAAATAAAAATAAAACAAAACTGTAAAAATTACTATAAATAGATTAGATAAGAACTAAGCTATACGCTAAAATAAGGTAAAATTTACTGACAAGGATATGGGCTAAACGAAGTTAGTATTTCATACACACACACACACACACACACACACACACACACACACGCATATATATATATATATATATATATATATATATATATATATATATATTAATTACAGTCGAACCCTGTTATAGCGAACCTGGTATATAAGGAACTCCCGGATGTAACGAACGAAAATTTTGGTCCCGCCGTTTTCCTATTGTATTTAATGCTAATTCATCCTTTTCTAGCGAACCTCCGAAATCTTAAGAATCGGCTATAACGAACATTTTTTTTCAGTCGAAAACTGAATTTTTTTTAATTTTTAAACTTTTTAAGAATGTTGAATATACAACGAATGTTGAAGAAGCAAAGAATGTTGAAGAAGATGATGATTTACCTATTATCGCGATGTGGATAGAAAAGCACAAAATTTCCTCATTCTCAGATTGTGACTTGC
Organism: Dolomedes plantarius; assembly: GCA_907164885.2. Lineage (NCBI taxonomy): Eukaryota > Metazoa > Arthropoda > Arachnida > Araneae > Dolomedidae > Dolomedes > Dolomedes plantarius. The sequence continues at coordinate 169,842,296 of OU015492.1, forward strand.
AATTGTTCGAAACATGTGATGAGAAGTCATTACATAGGAAAATCCAACTGATGAAGATATTGTGGAAGAAATTAAAATGAATCATTCTGAAATCGAAGATTCTGCTTCTGGTGCTGTTGAAGAGGAGCACATAAATGACGAAATCTCCTCCATCTCAGATGCTACTGCAGCAATGAGTTTTTGTTAACACAAACAGTGGAAGAAAAGAGTGTTGGAGTCATTTGATGTATTGGACAAAGAAACTCATAAAATGTTTTTGAAATCGGCATCACGTCAGCAGAAGATTACCGATTATTTCTTTATCAAAACAGTGAGCAACTATTAAAGATAAAATCAATTTATTTCCATTTTTCTTCATTTTTAGTTAATTTAATTTGTATTGTGTCAGTTTAATGTAATTGATTTTTGTCAATTTAATTCATTAATGATCATTTTTAATAGATTTTATCATTCTTTCAATACATCGTTATTGAATATACATAGCAACTAATGAGTTATGGATTTTGTGAACTCTAACATTTTCCTTAATGATTCGGATATAGCGAACAAAACCTTTGGCCCCTTGAAGTTCGTTATAACGGGGTTCGACTGTATATGGGCATTGTTTGTGTGTCAGTCTGTTGGTTGGTTTGTGTCTAATTTATGAGCTTTCGTATACCAATAAAATATTTTTCAACAAAAGTTTCAAATAGACACAGTGCCTGCTATACGCGGCAGACTTTGCGTTACTGTCGAAAAATTACGCTCTTCTGTATAGAAATCGTAATTCTTAGTTAATTGTTTGCATATTTATTTGCAAAGCATACATTTTCACTTTATTGTATTAATGCACATGATCTTTAACCTTTCTGTGAAAGCGTTGCAACATTTTTTTTTTCTTTTCTCCTCTCTTACTTTCAATTTCAACTCTTTCATATTCCATTCAACGCATTTAATTTACAAGTAAAAAAAAATATTAAAAAAAAACTGCCATGAGCAATTCCATTGCAACACCCATTTTGCGAATATACTGACCTGTGTAAGACCGAGTTTTAATGAACACAGAGCAATGACACTTAATTTGGACATTGCACTTTAAATTTAACCTGTTGCCTTGCACTCGATTGTAAGTGCTTTTCATATTTTGTAATTCTCGTAATACTCTGGGTTCGTATTGAATCCTTACTTCTGCCGAGGTGTTGAGCAAAGCTAGACTCTTATGTAGGTCGGAAACGGTTTTGCTCTTTTGTCTCTGATGTTTTATGTACTGGAAGTATCAATAAACAATTTCATAATTGCTTGAATGGGAGCTTTGTATTCTCGAGGCTGTAAATAAGGGGAAATTAATTGTTGCATTCATTTCAGAGCTTTGCTAAGTGGAATGTATACCCTCCATTTAGATGACTTTGTCCTGAAACAATAAGGGCGTAATTCACTTGCGTAATTTAAATCGAAGTATGATATTAGTAACAGAACATCCCTTTTTCGGTTTATGGCTGGGCTATCACAAGCTGTTTATTCTTTTAGCTGGTCCTATTAGAGGTTTGCAAGCGTAAGAAGGTAAGTCCTTTAGCCCAATGAGCAAAGAGCAATGAGCATTATGAAATTAGAAAAATATGTAAATTAATGCTGTTAACGTTATGTGTTAACATTAACCATGCTGTGGTGCTGGTGTTAACATTATGTGTTAAAAATGTGTAAATTAATGCTGTAAACATAATTGTCAAGAGTATCAAGTTGAATTATACAAAATGCGCAAATAGATGAAGAAAGTACTAAAAAGCATTCGATGATTATATTATGAAATGTTTGAGGATCGAAACTCAATTATAGATGGGATAACTTTCAATTATTATTATTATTATGGATTTTATTTTTATTTATTTTATTTTATTTTATTTATTTATTTATTTCTATTTTTTAATTTATTTTTAATTTAATTTAATTTATTTATTTATTATTATTTTATTTTATTTTTTGCTAACAGGGAAATAGTAACGGTAAGCATTTCTAATTACATATTTTACTTTTTTTGCATTTATGAGTGGAATGTAATTAGTGTATAAGAAACAATTAGAACTCCCTCTTTTTACATATTTAGCTTTTATAATTAATGAAGGTAAAATCTAATGTTTTCATCTGCTTTTTTCCTTTTTGTAAATAAGGTTTCATTTAATTCTACAATGTAATTTCATCATACTTTTTCTACATTATTAAGGTTAGTATATGGTTAATAATATATTACAATATTACTAATATAAAATAGTAAAATTATTATTTATTTTCCAACATGATAGATAATGGATATCATGGCTAACCTTATCTATAATGGATAGATAAGATTAGTATATGGTTGATAATATATTATAATATTACTAACAAAAAATAGTAAAATTAGTATTTATTTATTTTCCAACGTGATAGATAATAAGGTTAGCATTTCCAATCACATATTCTATTTACTATCTACCAATAAGTATTTGGACACTCATGCAAATGACGATATCTGCTGTCCTGATATACGTCATGCCCTCCGCCGCTAAATATAGTGTAGGAAACAACATTAGCATTAGTCGCATGCAAGATGCCACGAAGTGCAGAGTTATCTCATTTCGAGAAAGGTGTAATCGTTGGGTATCATAGAAGTGGCCGATCCTTAAGGGACATATCTAGCGAGCTGAATTACCAAAAATCGACAGTGACCTATGTGATGCAGAAGTGGAAAGTGAGTGGTGATTGTCGCAATGTTCCCCTAGTCGGTAGACCCATGAAACTGGGAGATAGACACCGACGGGTTCTGTCCACAGAAATTCGGAAGAACCGCCCCCAACCGATGGTCCACATACTTCAAGAGTTTCAACAGGCATCCGGAAGTGTTGTTTCGATGAATACCATCCGTAAAGAAGCACATATACTTGGTTTTCATGGTCGTGCTGACGCCCATAAGCCTTTGATCCAAAGTCCAACCGCGCTGCTTGGTTAATGTGGTACAAAGCACTTTGAAAGTGAACCATAGATAAGTGGAAACGGGTTCTCTGGAGCGACTTATCAAGGTTCACCTTCTACTGTTCGGATGGCAGGGTCTGTGTTTGCCTGGAAGCCAGAATGCATTGTGCCCACAGTAAAGTTCGGCGGAGGAAGAATTATGGACTGGGACCCCTGGTCCCAATTTATGGTAAGCTCACCACCGACGCCTACTGCCCTAATTTGGATGACAGTGTGATTCCTACGTTGTGGTAGTTTTACGGGTTGTATCCATGTTACTTCCAGGACGACAACGCCAGCTGTCATGTTGCGAGGTCCACCATGGATTGGTATGGTGACAATGGGGTTAATCGAATGTACTGGCCTGCCCAGAGCTCAGACCTGGACCCTATCGAAAACCTCTGGGACAAGTTGAATTGCTGAATTAAAGGGTGCAACAACTATCCAAATTCGGTGAAGGAACTTACATGTCTTCTCCAAGCCGAGTGGAAGAAAATACCACCAGTCTCATACAAGGTCTTGTGGAACGCATGCCCCGGAGGGTTCAGGCTTTAATTGCCTCTGATGGACGGTCTACCATTTATTGAATATGAATAAATTTTGTTTTTCTTTTCTATCACAGGTGCCCAAATACTTATTGGTAGATAGTGTATTTATGAGTGGTGGGGAATTAATGTTTAAAATAACAATTAGAACTCCATCTTTTAACATATCTAGCTTTTATAATTAATGAAGGTAAAATTTAATACCACTTTTATTTTTAATAGAGACAATGTGTGTCATTGCAATGATGAAAGTACAGTGGATTTTAAACAGGATTGAAGTGTAATATGTGAATGTCATATCCAGTTATATCAAAAAGTCGGAATACTAGTAATGATTTTACACAAAGAATTGTCATTATTTGAAGCATTTTCGCTTAATTTTTTTTTTGCCTTTATACTGAAGTGCTTCCATTATTTCAAAAAGGATTCATTTATTCTCTTTGTAAAAAATTTCATTTCAAGAAGAGGCTGTTAGAAATAGAGAAAGACAATTTTATGCTTATATATTTTTTATCTTGAAAAGGCTAATTAACTATAAAATTGATGAGCCGAAAAAAAAGTGAGAGGGGTTAGCAGATTCTATTTAAAACAATGTATTTGTTAAAATAATGTGAAAATATGTACTACTTTTCGGCCCTACTCATTGTTATCTGAAATTCTGTCTCTTTCCGCCAGAAGACAGAGAGGCTAATTAACTATAAAATTGATGAGCCGAAAAAAAGTGAGAGGGGTTGGCAGATTCTATTTAAAACAATGTATTTGTTAAAATAATGTGAAAATATGTAATACATTTCGGCCCTACTCATTGTTATCTGAAATTCAGTCTCTTTCCGAAGTTCTGTCTTCTTTCTGTTTCTGACCACCGCCTAAAGACGTGAGACGGGATGAATAGAAAAACAACAACCGTTATTCAATAATTTTGTATCACTGAATAGTGGGCATTAGAGACATGAGGTGAGATGAATAGGAAAATAACAACAGCTATTCAATAATTGAATAATTTTGTATTACTGAATAGTGGGCATTAGAGACGTGAGGCAAGATGAATAGGAAAACAACAACCGTTATTCAATAATTTTGTATCACTGAATAGTGGGCATTAGAGACATGAGGCCGAATAAATAGGAAAACAACAACCGTATTCTATAATTTTATATCACTGAATAGTATGCATTAGAGACATGAGGTGGGATGAATAGGAAAATAACAACCGCTATTCAATAATTGAATAATTTTGTATCACTGAATAGTGGGTATTATTCAGAAATAAGAGACAAAACGTGTAATGGGATATTAAAAATTGTAACACAGATCTTGTTTAGAAAGGTTAGAGCAAAATGATGCCACAGAACATTTGTTAAAATTAAGCTAATATGCATTTAAAATCTAGAGTTTCGCCAGTCCATGAATGACTTACAAGCATGGAGTTTACGTCTATGAAAAAGTTATTTAGCTTGAATGATATATAATAAAAAAATATTTAATAGGTTGATATTTTTTTACAAAATTAAAAACTTATTCTTTAAATGAAATATTTTTAAAATCAATTTTTACTAATTTTAGGTTATAGTACAGCGACATATGTTTACTGCGAATTCAATTTTCGGTGCTCAATTATTATCTACAAATGCATTTGAAACCCTTAGAAAACTCAACCTTTTAACACATATCCGGGTGTAGTATTTTTCGATTAAAAATGGTAATGTCATTAGGATACTGTACAAGCCGGAAAGTCTCAAGTTTTTGATGTCATCTATTATTGTAGGAGATCTTGCATGCAGTTTTCGCTAATATTTTGTAGAAGAGTGCTGATATTTAACTGGTAAATGAGTTAACTATCAATTATTATCATCAAGCTGATTATCTTCTTAAATAAAATCATATGTTTAAAATAAAAGGGTATCATTTATTTACTTATTTATTTGTTTTAGAAATTCAGATTCATGTTTGCAAATGCATAAACATATTAACGAAAAACAAAAATAAATTCTTTTCTTGGCATTTATAATAAGTTAATTTATAGAATGCTGAAAAACAAATGCCATGTATTACCTTTTGATAATTTAATGCAAAGGTTTAGAGTAATACATTAAAAACCTGTGAATGCTTTAATGCAAAATTTTTGCGATTAAGTAAAATGCATGTATATTAAATTTAAATGTTTTAAAAAATTTTCTCTCGTATCTAAAGAACGCATGAAACCCGACTGTATCATGAACAACGTAAGAAAAAAAAAACTTTCGCCGTTGTAACTGAAAGAATACAGTGTTACATTTTAAACATGAGAACGCTCTAAGGCATATAAAGCTTTTGCTATTATGTCTGTTGCCGTTTTCACATGTTTCAGCCCACTACGGATTGTCTCTCAACTCTCACTCTCTGCGAACGCCAGACTTGCCTGATGGCTTTGTAACGTAACCGAATGCTCTTCTTTTTTTCTTCTGTATACCGTATCTAGTGCTGTAGGCAAATTGAGCCGATCTAAATTTACATCTTTAACGATCAGGAGGCTGAAAGGTCGGCAGAAAAAGCAGGTAGGTTGTCTTGCATAGGGATGCGGGGTCGTTGCCACCAAGAAACTGGGGAAGTGGTAAAATGGGTCCTCAGGTCACGTGCCCCATCACGCGAGTTTTTTTTTTTTCATCGCCGTACGCGACGTCACGTGAAGTAGTCAGCCACTTTGTTTACTTGGGGGTCGGTGAACCAAGAAAGGGAAAGGCTGAAGACGACCTTGCCTACAGGTGTTAGATGCTTTTCCTGCATAACAACAAACAAACAAGCAGCCTCAACCCTCTTGTCTCTTGTTTACTTGGAGAGGTTTTTGACCTCACCGGGGGTGGTATCAGGCAAAATGGGTGTAAGAATTAGGATTGCCCCACCCCATTAGTTCCTTTGACAGGAAGTGGATCGATATTTGAACTCGCTTGAACTTTCGTTCAGTCTTTCTTCAGCCAACGGTCCCTGGAGAGTTCACTTGCAGTAAATAACGAAACCGATCGACGTAAGTCGGCAAAGGCGTCCTCATTAGGTGTGAGACAGGATTTTGCTGTAGTATAACTCAAGACGGGGCAACGCCCTCGAAGAACTCGTTTTTTGGTAATATATGTTATATAAAACAATTCGGATTTATTTTTTATTTTATTATTTCTCATACCTCATTCACAGAACTTGTTTTGAGTTAACATGTTTTTAAAATGCTATTTAAAACTCTCATTCGAAATAAGTATATTTAGTTTTCTATTTAAAATATGCCTTAAGAGATTTTTTATCGTATTCTTCGATTAAAAAAATGTTGAAAAATCGCTCATATAAAAAGTTTAAATGTAAATTAAAATTGGATGTAATAAATTCAACTGAGAAAGAGTATTTCAAATTTACGGAAGCGGGAAATATCTTGAATAAAGATTAATATAAAAAGAAACTTTGATTATTGTTTTTAAGATTATATAAATAAAAGCATATAAATCAATCAATAAAGGCATATATGCATCATTAACTACAAGCACGAGCTTTGAATTTTAGACTGAAAATGAGATATATGAAATGTCGTTGACCAGAAATATTAAATATTGCCTAGTCAAGTTCATAATGTATGCAATTATTTAGACAACAATTTAAGAACGTTTGTTCAAAATATCGTTAATATCATTCTTGAGGTGAATTGCATATAAAAAGGACGCACACACACACACACACACACACACACACATATATATATATATATATATATATATATATATATATGTGTGTGTGTGTGTGTGTGTGTGTGTGTATCATAAATTTTAGAAAGACTTTGAAGAATTAACTTATGACGGTTATGAATGAGCTATCACTAAAATAAAAAAACAAACATTACTTTAAAAGTGAAAAAGAAATCTCAAAATATAAAAAGATGGTTTCTAATGATACCAGATTTAAACTTATTATATTTCCTTTCTAAAAGCATCATAAGCTTTTTTTTCCCTTCTCTTCTGCAATGTTCTTATGTCAGATTATCTGGTAATAAAATTTCTAATACGAGGAGGAAATATAAAAATAACTAGCTGTACGTTGCCCAGTAAATAACTTCGGTCTTTACGGGTGCATTTCTCCAGTTGTGAGTTATTTTTTATAGATGAATCTGCGGCTTTACAAAGGCTTAGATATAAAAATACAAAAATAATGATTTTCTAAAAGTCATCAGATTCAATGCTCCACTTTCTTGATGACCTCATTGTACCATTATACACACACACACTGTCACCCTGATAATTTTAGGGGATTTTTTCTTATTGGATTGTTTTTCAAAAAGGATGGTAAGAACAGTCACGTACGTGGCCTATTAAAAACCTGACAGAAGTATCCATTTATTCCTATATCACTGTTTTTTATACATGTATGAAAAAAAATCATTTATTTCCTACACTACGAACATTGTCACTAAGTAAAAAAAAGGATTATTTTTAGTAAAGAATTATTTTATGAGTAGTGCTGTTGGAATCTTCTTACTTGCTAAGCAAAATGTGCACTATTGATGTACAAAATATTACTCTACACTTACTGTACAAAATATGTACATAGTGAAAACATACCTTTTCAGTGAATCTCGTCACATGTGAGTTTGTTCGGTAACGACCAGGCCGACTCTCTGGCAAATGAGAGCCGTTTAGAGGATTCGCCTCTGTTTGATGTTCTGACTGCTTCGGAAGTTTAATCCGTTTTTAAGACCAGGTTTTACAGTTTTTGGAAAGAGCCTTCTGCTCATCACTGGTATCTGGCCAAGCGTCCTGATCTGGCCTTATTCTTTGGTGGTCCGAGACCAAGTTAGACTACCCTGGCTCGTTTACGGAGAGGCCATACAAATAGTATGCGCCTTGAGAATTCTGTCAAGGTCTTTCCCCTTTGTCCCTCTGACTGCTCCGAAAGTTTAATCTGTTTTTAAGACCAGGTTTTATAGTTTTTGGAAAAGCCTTCTGCTCATCACTAGTATCTGACCAAGCGCCCTGATCTGGCCTTATTCTTTGGTGGTCCGAGACTAAGTTAGACTACCCAGGATCGTTTACGGAGAGGCCATACAAATAGTATGCGCCTTGAGAATTCTGTCAAGGTCTTAACCTTTGTCCCTCTGACTGCTCCGGAAGTTTAATCCGTTTTTAAGACCAGGTTTTATAGTTTTTGGAAAAAGCCTTCTGCTCATCACTAGTATCTGACCAAGCGCCCTGATCTGGCCTTATTCTTTGGTGGTTCGAGACTAAGTTAGACTACCCAGGATCGTTTACGGAGAGGCCATACAAATAGTATGCGCCTTGAGAATTCTGTCAAGGTCTTAACCTTTGTCCCTCTGACTGCTCCGGAAGTTTAATCCGTTTTTAAGACCAGGTTTTATAGTTTTTGGAAAAAGCCTTCTGCTCATCACTAGTATCTGACCAAGCGCCCTGATCTGGCCTTATTCTTTGGTGGTCCGAGACTAAGTTAGACTACCCTGGCTCGTTTATGGAGAGGCCATACAAATAGTATGCGCCTTGAGAATTCTGTCAAGGTCTTTCCCCTTTGTCCCTCTGACTGCTCCGAAAGTTTAATCCGTTTTTAAGACCAGGTTTTATAGTTTTTGGAAAAAGCCTTCTGCTCATCACTAGTATCTGACCAAGCGCCCTGATCTGGCCTTATTCTTTGGTGGTCCGAGACTAAGTTAGACTACCCAGGATCGTTTACGGAGAGGCCATACAAATAGTATGCGCCTTGAGAATTCTGTCAAGGTCTTAACCTTTGTCCCTCTGACTGCTCCGGAAGTTTAATCCGTTTTTAAGACCAGGTTTTATAGTTTTTGGAAAAAACCTTCTGCTCATCACTAGTATCTGACCAAGCGCCCTGATCTGGCCTTATTCTTTGGTGGTCCGAGACTAAGTTAGACAACCCTGGCTCGTTTACGGAGAGGCCATACAAATAGTATGCGCCTTGAGAATTCTGTCAAGGTCTTTCCCATTTGTCCCTCTACAAGGCGATGGGAGAATGGCTTGGGCTCTGGCACTCGGATCAGATCCTGTGGGTTCAAGTCCCATTGTTGGCATGGATGTTTGTAGCCGTTCGGAATCCTCTTTAAACTATAGGTCCCGGTCAAATTAGCCCTCGTGTAGCAGTTGACCGTTATCATTAAAAGTTGACCGTAGTGCTCCAAACCAAACCAAACACCTTTGTCCCTGTTCTGCTGGTCTTGTGAATCCTTCCCATACTGTGGACAGTTTGAGAATCCCTATCAGCATGCGCACTGAGGATAAGGGTGTTGATGCCTCTCATTTGCTTATACGACAGTCTCATGAACCTGGTGAGGCATTTTCTAGACAAAGAAGCTCATCAACAGCAAAAATAAAGTGTAAAAAGTCTTCAACTGCATACGAAAATAAAATTTAAATCTTTAGATAAATTTAATTTTTTAAGAAGTAGAAGGACACAAACATTAATTAGACTTGTAGTATAAACATTATTCATAAGCTAGCTACAGTAGTTAAATGACAGTCATTATTGCGAAATATTGGCAGACTGATTAAAATACCAGAACCTACACCTTACAAATTAAAAACTAAGGAAATATTTTTGTTTGAGTTACTGTCTTCAGCTGCACTTTATTTGTGCTATCATGACACACATCTTTTTTTCTATAGAAATATTTTCTTCTTTGTGAAGAACCCGCTGTAGCATTCCTAGATTCCCTGATCGACCCCTTTGCCACCCCTCGAGTTGAGAGGGGAATGACCTACGTGCGGGGAGTTGCGAAAAAGGCGGGAAAAGAACACAGACTTCGGTTATTTGAAACGCGTTATTCAAAACAAGCTTAACATATCACATTATGGTATTACTCGATACATGCTTATCATGGTTGACAGGGAAAAAAAAGTGTCAAATAAAAAGTTAACAGAATATGTATTTGTGATATATATATATATATATATGTGTGTGTGTGTGTGTGTGTGTGTGTGTGTATACACACACATACAATATATATATTGTCAAACAGTGCCTAATTCATAAACTATGCAAATTAATTTAAGTCCCCCCCCTCCTCCACAGATTTTCTTTAATGTTGTTGATGATTAATTTATTGCTTGACGCTTCTACCAAAAACATATTGAAAATTAAGTCTTCACCTTTTCCAAGTTTTGTGAGCAGATATTATCAGTTCATTTCAAATAATTAGGTAATCATTTCTAAACTTGATTTTTATTACTTTATGTTACATAGATTTATAAATTTCATATTTTAATGTAACACTTAAATTACACTTTTTATATTCTAAGTTTGAATTTGATTAAAAAAAAAACTCATCTAAAAATGTCCTACTTTTAAGCGAAAGTAAATGTTTAAAGCTAAAGCGAATCAATAAATTGTTCAACGAAAACTTTGAGTTTTTCAAGAATAGTTTTTCCATTAGTTGATTTTATATGATGTATTTATATTTTTCTCACCCGCCTACTGATGAAAGAAATGGGGTTTATAGGTTTATACTAATTTAATGCGCATATAAATAAAAGTAATCGCATAATTCACAGGATTTTTGAAAGAATTGAATGTCTATTACGAAATTAATAGGACTGAAATTTAAAAAATTGCCGGTCTGAAACGTTAATATCTTTCCTTTATCTATGATATAAATTGAAATGCAAGATTAAATCCCTTATTTCATGTTTTATAACAATTTAAGTTTTTTCTTTCTCTTTTAATATACCTAAGAATACAAGTATAAAAATACTCAGTAACACAATTTGATTTATTTTAGGAAGTAAAGTTTTTTTCTTCTTCGTTAAATGCTGGCAAAATTTTCTAATATTGCCGCAAGTTAAAAAGAAATTTTTTTTTTCAAACTGTTCTGAATAAGCATAATGCAACGAACTTCAAAGTAAAGATAGTTATATGAATGTGAAAAGGAATCTGAAATTTCTAAAGGTAATATTTGAAAATCTTTTGAAAGCAATTTTAGCGGGGTTTTTTTTAATATTTCCTGGCATGCAACCCATAATAGTAAATATATTTTGTTTTATTGTGTTATATAGGTATCTTTATTGCTGATTATTTTTATGCTATATTTACAGTGGCGGATCATCGCACAAGTGCAGGAAGCACGCGCTTAGTCGCCTATGGTCAGGAGCCTCCGGAAGTTAGCAGCTTTAAGAAGAGATAAATTTGCGAACCTCCGGAACAAATACCATCTTTATCTAGACAATTTGCCCTTAGACGAACGATAAATGACAAGTTTATACTACCCAATGACGAATAAAATTCCCTTTGCGACCGTGAGAAAATATCTCAAGTAATAATTATATTTATTGATAGTAGGTAAGGGTATCAGCCCCAGAAGTTACAAGAGGACCTCTGGGGCTCTCAAAATACTTCATCCGCCACTGTATATTTTTCTGATGGCAATGATATATCAAACTAAAGCATGACCACGGACACATAAATATACATACATTCATACACAAATGTTGAAACTAAACTAATATACACACACACTTGAGAACCTGAACGTACTCTCTTATACAGTTTTAAGGAATATATTGTAACACTGTCTTTCTCTATCTTTAATAAAAATTAGACTAGCTTTCCCTTTATCTATTTATTAAACCTAATGTTTAAAAGTAACCAAATGACTATATTGTACAAATCTAAAAGGATAATTAGTAGCCTCAGTTCAAAACTAAGCATCATTTATATATATAAAACAGTTCCGTAACTGACTGACTCACTGACTGACATACAACGCACAGACCAAACCGCTGGACCTAAAGGGCTGAAATTTTGCATGGCGATTCTTCTTATATTGTAGGGGTGCACTAAGAAAGATTTTTGAAAAATTCTTAGTTTTTTTAAATTAGTTTTTTAAGCTCTTTTCGTAACTTTTTTAAGTTTGCATTTAAAATATTAAATTGAGGGTTATAAAATTTATATCACAAGAAAGGTCATAAAACTTCCTTTAAAATGACATCTTTTTCGAATCTTTACCTCCATTTTCTGATTTTTGGTGAATTTTTAAAGATTCATTTTCAGAATTTAATTTATTAAATGCTGATCACGTGATTTATTTTCCTGGTACTTTAAATAAATTTATCGTCACGTGCATAACAACTAAATAGACAAAAGAAAAATTTTCTTGCTAATGCGACAGACGATTGGACATTATCCAAAAAATATTAAAATACAATAAAAGATATTATGTTCCTCAAACTGTACTATAATAACTGTACTATATTCTGTAGTATGTCCTATTACATTTCAGCTAGTTATATATATATATATATATATATATATATATATATATATATATATATATATATATATATATATATATATATATATATATATATATATATATATATATTTATATATATATATATATATATATATATATTATATATATATATATATATATATATATATATATATATATATATATATATATATATATATATATATATATATATATATATATATATATATATCTGAGCAAATGTGAGTGAAAAACTCCCTATTACTCACAAGGCTTCAGAGAACAGAAAGCTGCAGACAGAAACAAGTGGAGCAGATACAGCATCCACGGGTCCTCGGCCATTCACCGCTGGGTGTTATTAATATTTCTCACTTTTACGAGCATCACTTTTTTCGTCGAGGGAAACGGATCTCCAAGGGTGACCTAGGTCATTCGCTGCCCTCTGCAGCACAGGGCCCGGTTTTGGCTCTTTTCCCCTCCCGTGCTCCAACTTTTTCTACACCTTTTTTCTTCCACCGAACAGCATTTTTTATATTATGATAGGTCAACTGATCCAAGTTTTTGTGAGGAGGGAACAAAGGGAGCCGGGCTTTCCAGATGGAGAAAAAAAATACCCGGGCATTTTGGACATCCATTTTTATCTCGGGTAAGTTCAATACACTTCAACCGAGAACTCTGACCTTAAAGAGAGATTCGGGTGATTTTTTGAGATCCTGTTACTGTCCTGCAAATAAAATAAATGGAGGTTCTGTTTAGCTTTATCTTTCCTTTTTTTTCTTTTTTTTGCTAAAAAATACAAAGAATTTTTTTTCCAGTTAATATCAGCACAATTGAGGAGTCAGTAATTAATAGTACAAAGTATGCATGTTGTATATGAATTGCAATCATTTGCGTCCAAATTACGACCGTACAGTTAATTTGAATAGTTGATACCTGTCAAAACGTGACGGCTAGATAGTAAATAAATGTACTAATACACAAATTATACTCAACATATCATTGCCAAATGTTGAAAATCATAATAATGCGCAGAAACAAATTAATGCGTTTAAACTCGTGCTTAGTGAGAATCTAAAGCCAGATTTAAAAATGTCACTGAGCATTCGCGGAAAGCAATTTTTTAATGGTAAATTATCGCTAATTAAACAGCGCGAAATAAACAATTTCCATGAGGTTTAATCTTATATTTCACAAACATAATTATCATAAAAATAAAAATGGCAGAGAGAAATCTATAGAGACTCCTCGAAATAAATGGGTTTATCATTAAAACACTGAGCATGCTCAGAAACAGTGAGTTTCTAAAGACAGATTTAAACATGCCACTGAGCATGCGCAGAAATCAAATTTTTAATTCTAAATTATTGCTAATTAATAGAAATCGCGGTTACAAAAAATGTGACAAATCTACAGATTACAATCTTTCGTTTAAGACCAAAAGGAAGTCAACTGATGCAGTAGTTTTCTCTCACGGACTGCCCAAAAAGTCGGCTAAGCAACTTAAATATATCGATGTTACTCGAATAAACAAAAAGTTCTTACTTGTTTCTGGATCATCCAGAAAATAACATACAATTAATCAAAGGTGTTTCTAAAATGTGTGTATGTCTGCGTGTGTGTGTGTGTTGTCTACAATTACGGGCACCTATAAATATCTCTGCTTTAAATATTTTTTTAGACTTATTTCCTCTGAAACATAAACTTCCATACTTTAGATAGAAAAAAATTTAATTTAGCTAAATTATTTTTCTTATTTACTTTAATTTTTTTAATTTAAGAATCATTTATTTCGATTTACAATAATCATTTTTATGTGATTCTATGTCAACAGCAAGAAGGGATTTCCTTCGCCTGATATTCTTTTCTAACATATTTCAAATTATTTTTTAAAATCAGATCTTTTCTGAAAATTGTGATCGATATAACTAAATTGTTTGTCTTTAAAATGTAGATTTTGTTGCTAAATATATTAAAATTCTGTATATTTAAGGTGAATAACATTGTAAATATTTAATATAGGTATTTGTTCGTTGTTTACCGTATTTTCGTATTCCTTTAATAAACCCACTACTGCAGTGAAACAACTTTTACAGGCATGAGTTATTTTTAACTCTGGAATCTAAAAAATAAATAAAAATAATACGGAAAACACAGAAAATCAAAGAACTAACTCTACGACGGTTTTAAACATTATAACAGAACAAATTTTCTGTAAATTTCTAATGACATTATAAGTCCCCAAATTTATCCACAATTTTTCTAATGGCGAAAAGAGGCAATCTAAGTACAGTGATTTCCGCATATAAGAATCACGTTTGTTATTACTGTTTTTGATTCTTATAAGCGGTTGATTCTTATAGCTGAAATTTAGGCTTTTGGACAGGCACACACACACCTATATATACATATATTAGATAATTTACCATAAAATACTTTTTGACTGACGTTAATTATCTTTTATAAAAATTATTTTTTATAATGTTAAAAATGCAACTTAATTTCTAGACCTATAAGTAGATACACATGATTATAGTAAGAGAAGAAAAAAAATCCAATATTTGTTACCACATACCTGCTTAACAGTTTTAACATTTCAACTGCAGGAAGGGAGCAAGAAAAAGTTTTTTATGGTAGTTTGACGTCATGAAGTTTTCAGGAGGCTGTTTATACCACTTTCAATACTAATAGTCCCAGACGAAGATTCACCTTCTATCTTACGTTTCACGGTTTGATAACGTGCTGAATACTACTAATGTCAGTTTGCCTAAGTCATAGTGGACACTTTACTTAGATTTATGTGTTTCAGGGTCCAGGAGGCCGCAACCAGGATGTGGGAGGTGGGAAAAAAAGAGTCCCTATTTTTGTTTGTCAGTGGAGAAAAGTGAAATCGGACCCGGACGGGTAAAGATGCCCCTGGGTCAAGCTAATAGGACAGTGTTGTGCTAAAGCGTTTAAGGGGAAACTATTGTGTTATGTCTAATAAAGAAAGGGATGAATTTTACGACTATATTCCATCCCATCTTATCAATCTTCCTTTAAAAAAAAAGAAGAAAAAAAGAAAGAACTTCGTGCCTTTTGAGGGTTTAAGTGGCTTTTTTTTTTGAAAAATGAGAGGAAAGCGAAGAGTGTAAACTGATTCTTAAAACCGGTGGATTGATTCTTTAAAGTGAAAATTTTAACATGGAAATAATACATTTGTTTTTGTTTTCGCGATATTGATTCTCATAACCACTGATCACTATAAGCAGTGGTTACTGTACTTACATTTTTGTCAATATTTATTTTCTTTCCTCTAAGTTATTTTTATGCCTCAAATTTGTATTTTATGACGCAAAAATGTTGAACATCCCTGTAATTGGATCATCCATATATTCCCATGCTATATGTCCCAAGAGAAAATTAGATTAAAAATTTCTCTGTCGAAAGTATTCAGAATAAAATTATCTATTGAATCAAGAAACTAAATTTTTATTAAAACGAATACATAAACAGAAACAAAGAATTGATAAAATAAGAATTTATAACCTGATTTAAGTCACAAATGTTTTTGTATTCGTCATTAAAAATAGATAAAGCTTTAAAAATTTTATGTCTCGCATTACTATAACCCTCTTCCCTTTTATCTAGTGCTAAACGTAAATTCATGTTTTCATACAGAATACCTATTAGAAATACGTTAAAAAGTATAATCTAATCATTGATTACTTTTATTTTAATAGAATTATAAGAATTGTAGAAATATAGGATTACTTACTTACTTACTCTCTCTCTCTCTCTCTCTCTCTCTCTCTCTGATCATTAACATATAAGTTATAGTTTGATCATATAATTGTAGTTTGAAATATTCAGAATTTTTTTAATATACTTTGTACTAATTGGTCAGTAATAAATGATCATATGGATTTTATTAGGGAATCCTTTAAGATGTGGCTGCAATATCATGAGATAAAATATTATTTCTTAAAGCCTAGGTGTCAAATAAAAGTATATGTCATCGTATAATTATTAGTCTTATAACATACGACTATTATTATTTTACGTGCTATATGAGTATCTATTTCATAGAATGAGAGGTGACTTTCTAATAGAACTGTTTTGAGTGAACTGTTTTATTAACGTCTACGAGGAAGTTAATAGAGATGAGAGAAATTGCTGCATAATATTTACATATTAAAAATTACTCGTTTTTTTTTAAAGTAAGAATGAATCTGGTATAATGAATCTGGTATAAAAAATTAAATGTTTATTTGCTGCAAAGAACATCATTTTAAACTTATATAAATAATTGATTAGGCCTGCTATTTAAAAAATTTAATCATTTTTTCCCCATTTCGGTTTCTTATGCATATAATATTTTATAACGTGAGCTAGTTTCTTATAATCACCCACATTGACAGGTTGCCTTCTTTAAATATTACTGAAATCTTAAAAGAAGCAAGAGAAGAAATTTGAGTGTTTCTTTTAATTACTGTCTTGTTACTCTCATTATTTATTTTACTGGCTACATTAAAATTCATACAAAATGATAATCAATTCCTATATATGGCAGGAACTGATTTAATGTGATGTTTACACAGACGTCAAGCTAGTTTCATTTCAGCCTAGAATTCAGTATCACTCTTTGTAAGGGTAAATTGAAATTTATATTGAGAAAACTCTTTTTCAATTAATATAAGGCTCCTAAGAGAGGGGATTGGGGTACCCTAAAAAAACCTCCCCCTCCTAGTGTTGCACTACTGGCTAAAGCGAAGGATATCGAAAAATTAATCTTCCCCATACTTTAACTGGGGAAAAAATAATGGCAGAAAATTATACAGTTTAATAAATATTTTTTACATTGATTTTATCTGAGATAAGGTATTTTGTATCACTCAGAGCAAACAAAAATGGCAGTTCGTAAATAAACCAATCCATCGTGGCATTATTCAAGACTCTATTTTATAATTACTGATGTATCTGTTTAAAAGCGGAGAGAACTGTATAATCTGTTATCTCAGGCTACCTGATTTGGTGCCAGCGATCTCTATGTTCATAAGATATAATATTGAATGATATCTTTTGTAGAAATATTTCATATTTAATGTTTATTTGCCACATTTAAGAGAGATACTAACAGATAATTCGTAACTGACATAAATTATTGAACTTTAATCGTGGGTCGGCTGCCCAAAGTATCTAAAGAGATAATAGTTATCGGACAAATACTTGGCAGAGTACTGAAAAAAATTACTTTTTTTTAACCTATATCTGTTTGAAACTATTTCTATTTGCATTACAAAAGGAACATAACCTTTTAAATGCCTTTATTGAAGCGAGCATCTCATCTGTCTTGAATATTTCGGTAGCATCATTGTAAATCAGGACTAGGATTCTTTGTACTTGAAAATTGTTCTACCAATTCTGTAACCAATAGATTTTCAAGCGAGTCAATGAATACACCACGATTCTATGATTATTTGACTTCCATGATTGCCGAGGGCCTTATGAAAATTACCCAAAAGAGTGTTGAATTATTTCGAAATTACTCTGGACAGACTAAAATTCTGTAGCTTAAAAATGACAAATATTTTTCATCGCAATTCAGTACCATTTCGTATCATTGAATACACAGTTACGAATGAATTCACATCTTAGAAGACACTCTCAAGGAATTTCATACACGCGACATCATAGATTCGAACAAAGTACTTCGAAATAGCAAATTAATGCTTGTTTAATATAGATGGAATTGTTTGCAATGTTTGATCAAATTATTGAAATGTTATTAGGATCCGAAAGGCATCGGGGGAAAGAAAAGTCATTCAAAGCAATTAATTATATCAGTTAAGGAGCTGATTATAGCTTTCTGAGAACTCTTAGATAAAGAATCAGTTCTTTAATCAGTTACCTTAAACAGTTTTGAGTATGTTAGAATATTATATATATATATATAAACACTGAAGGAATATATGTATGTATGTATATATATATATATATATATATATGTATGTATATATATATATATATATATATATATATATATATATATATATATATATATATATATATATATATATATATATATATATATATGTATGTATGTATATGTATGTATATGTATGTATGTATGTATGTATGTATGTGTGTGTGTGTGCATAATTATGTTGCATTTTAAAAGCAATTTCATTCAGTAGTGTCTCATTTCCATCAGCGAATTTGTTTAAAAGACTTTCTTTTATGATTTTTGTAAATTAGAACTTTTCTCACAAGAAAAATAAACCAGAAGTTTTAAACTTTGTTTCCGGGTCGCATGCATTCCTTTAAAATAAACTATTCATTACAGCATTTCAAAGAATAACCGAAGTTGCAAATAAGTCAAACATGATTTCATATTATTTTTTTCCGTCAACCTTTTCCGATTTAACGTAAAAATGCTCTAAATGCATTTTTCAATTACATAAGGCTATTGAAGTACGAATGCGCAGGATAATTTATTAAAAAAGAAACCAAATCGAGGTCTAAAGAGATTTTAACAGATGGCAAAGTGACAGTAAATTAGAAATTATCCAAGCCTTTAAAAATTTATTGACTATTTTTTTGGTGAACCGCTGCTTTATTGTGTTTTTCTTTTCGGCCGCATATATGCGAAATAAACTATTCGAATATATAGAACTTGGGAGTCGCGAAATGGTAAATATCACATGTCCTTTATTTTAGTTTAATACAGTTCGGTTGAAGGAAGTATTTAATGTAGTTTAATACAGTTCGGCAGAACTTTGTTGAAACAAAATATAATTTATACATTAACATATGCAACCGTAACAGCATATACACAAAATTTTATGGCTCGAAATGAAATTTGCTTTGAAAATTTCTATTTCTTGGACAAAACTTCCAGTTTTGAAGCTCAAAAGCCAAACTCCGAGAGATTAAGTAATTCAGGATGGAGGAATGGAAATTTTTTATCTGTCTCCCTATATATGCTAGTAGATTTTGAAGTAAATCATAGGAACCTCCTGAAATCTCGGGGACAGATTTTCAACCAAATTTTAAAAATTTCCTTGAAATGAAAAACTATTGTCTTCATGGAATTTTCGAAGTAAATTTACTCTAAATGAAATTTGCCTCTAAAATTTCTATTTCTTTGGCAAAACTTTCAGTTTTGAAGCTCAAAAGCCAAATTCCGAGAGGTTAAGTAATTCAGGATGGAGGCATGGACATTTTTTTCTCTGTCTCCCTATATATGTTAGTAGATTTTGAAGTAAATCATAGGAACCTCCTGAAATCTCGGGGACAGGTTTTCAACCAAATTTCAAAAGTTTACTTTATAAACTCATCATTAGTAGTAATGACTAGCTAAACTGATCATTACTACTAATGATGAGTTTAGCTCGACTGACCTCATTCTTAACAACCTTTACCTACACCAGGAAAGGTTACAATTGCCTTCAAAGAATAGCTAACTGCTTTCCATCTTCGTTTCTTTTAACAATGAGTAGATAGATGTTGTTTCCATGGCCTTTCAGAAATTTGCGTCAAAGATGAAATGCTACATGTCAACCTGTCTAGAAAACAAGAGGGGCGTGTTCGCAAACACCGTCAAGCACTCCTCTTGGTAATCTATGAGAATGGTCCCGTCCGTAATGAATGGATGAGCGACGTCCTAAGGATACCAGCTCTCTGTGAATGGAGATTTACCTGTTAACTAGAGACTGGTCATGAGTTACGACCTAGAAATCCTCTTTTGTTGAAACTGAAGTACCAATGTACGTCAGAAGCAAGTGGAGCTGAAAGCGAAAAGTATTGTCAAACTGTCGTTTGGGCCGTCTTTCTAAAAATGCTCTGCCTAAAGGATAGATCACTATGTATGTGACCAACAAAAATTCCACTTAAATTTACAAGCTTCCCTTTCTAGTAATAGTAAATAATAAAAAATAAAAGGGCTAATAAAATAATAAAAGGGCTAGTAATAGTAAAAGCTTTATTTACAACTCCCCCATGCCCACCCAAGAAGATACAAGTAATGAGTACAGTTATCCTAAATGTTAAATCCTGAAAGACAGTCATTATTTATCACATTAGTTGACGCCATTTCTTATTTAAATGCTTTATAAATTGAAATTCTGAGTCTCGTGTTTTCCTAGTCAATTTTAAGGGGACTCACGACTCTTAAGTCGAGGAAATAAGGCATATTTTATACTTTTTGACTCTTTGTAACTATTTCAATGTACTCCCAATTTTTCCAAATTTTATGTATATGATAAAAGGATATATTTATTTTAGTAAACAAATTTTCAACTGTCAAAATAATTTTAAATATTTTTTTAAAAAAATGCTTTAGATATACCTTGTTTTTTAAGCAGTTTTATTGTATACTGGCTTGCGAGCAGAACTATGAAATTAATTTCACACTTAAATGTATCATTCCTGTTTTATATTTAAAATAAATAATTCAAAATACAATTGAACATAAAACATTCAACATTAAAATATTTTTTCAATTTTTTAAAACTGCTCAAAATATACTTAAAATTTCCTTAAATTTTTGCATTAATTTACCCCTGAAAAAATAACAAAATGTGCAGTGATTGCAATAATTCTAGTTCAGACGCAAGAAAATAATACAATTATGCAGTGATAAAAATTTCATGGAATTATGTTTCATAGTTTTTGAGATATCCGTTGCGGAATGATTCAAAATTACATTTTGAGAAAAATGAGTTTAAAATTGTTCTTACCATAAACTTGATCAGTAATTAAATATTTAGAATATCAATATCTCCTGAACTAAGCGGAATATTTTCATTCGGTTTGCTTCATTTTGTTCAGAAATGATCAGGCTTTAACATATATTTTTTTCAAAAAATCAAATGTTTTAAAGATTTAAGGGTAGTGAGTCCCCTTAAAATTTACTAGCCGCTGCACGACCAGCATGGTCGCTTTTACTTTTATATTTTCTTTTTCAAAACAACTCAACTGAAAGTAACATATGTAAGGAATGTTACCATTACCTGTCATCATAAATATACTTTGTTAAGTTGCAGAGGGATCTCAGCCAAAAAAATTATAATCATTACAAAATTCTCTATAAGGCTGATTCTAAAACATCGTGATTAAAAAATGTGAATTTCCATTGCTTCAGAACAGAGTTAAAGATAAGACTGAGAAATCCAACACCAATGATTTTAAAAATTATATCCCTCTCTGCATGTACTATTTTTCAAAATTAAGATATCTACACTTTATCATTACACCAAATAAGAAATTGTTGGGGAAAAGTTTCACTTAAAAAATGGAGTAAAAATTCAGCAAATACTAAAATATAGTGTGGATTACATCAATATCTGTATGTACTATTGTTAACAATTCAGATATCTCCACTTAATCATATCAAATAATAAATTATTGGGAAAATTTCTTCATTTATAAAATGGAGTAAAATTTCAGCAAGTACTAAAATATAGTGTGGATTTCATCACTCTCTGTATGTACTATTGTATGTACTATTGTTCGCAATTCAGATATATTCACTTAATCATATCATATGAATCAATTAAAATTATATCATGAATAAATTAAAATTATCGACGAGTAAAATACACCAATTAAATTGTACCAAATTTACGTGCTATCGTCGAGCCACTACACACACGCGGTTGCAAATTGTGGACGGCCACTAATTTTTACATCCGGTAGTTGCAGCCGTTGCCATTTGGAGTGTAGAAATATCGTCGATTTTTGTGCCTCATACCTAAGCGTTTTATATATATAGATTACCTTTACATCTTTAGACAAGAAGATAAAAGAAATCTTGGTACTATATTATCTCGCATAAAGGCTTTAATAAAATGAACATTTCTGACAGTAATTTTTATCACTTTGAGGATCAATGTTTTAAAAAATCAGTTAGAAAATAATTTTTACATATCTTATGTTGTTTCCTTTTTTTAAAGACGTTATATCAATCTTGATCCAAGTAACGAATAGAAATGCTTCTTTATTGACAAAAAGTATGTGTAGTAGGAAATACAAATTTAATTGTTAGTAAACAATTATTAACAAATGAAAAATTATTCTTGAACGTATTACAGACAGCAAAACTATTAATGTAAAATATAAAAATTGAAATTTCCCTCTTTCAACTTAAATAAAGTTTTCTGTTTCTCTTTATTAGCATTCCGTCAAAGAGGCATCGTTCAGTAGTTCAGCATAGAGAAACATTCCATCAAATTAGAATACATCGGAGCAGTGGCGCACCCAGAATTTTTTCTTGGGGGGGGGGGGCGAGATGAATGAATAAAAATATTTATAATGCATGGGGGGCCCGAGATGAACGAATAAAAATATTTATAATACAAAATCAATATTTCTACTTCTTTGCTTTCCCCCCCCAAAAAAAAAAAATTAATTAAAAAAAAATCAATGCACAATGTTTATATTTATATGCTAAACTTATATTAAAAAATTTACGGTTTTTTAACGATATAGAATGTGCATAGATCGTTTTGAAAAATGTTAGAATTTTTGAAAATATTTTTCAAAAACAGGCATTATTCTGCCAAAAAATCCTTATTTTGAATTTTAAGGGTCTTCAGTGTAGTAAAACGAATTTTAATTATTCTCATTCTGTATATAGAGTTAAAAATGTAAAAAAATTTAACTTTGTAGGTCCCTTATCCCTTTAAAACCTGAAATTCTGCTACATTCACAGGTAAGAAAAACAACGCGTTGATACAACTCCTACAGATTCCACTAATTTCTGTCAGTGAACGGGATTTCTCTGTTTGAAAATTGTACTGGATTATAATTAAAAATTTGACTTACATCGTTATTTAAATTTGTATTTCTGAAATTTTTTTTTGATAAAACTTCATTAACTTCAAGATTTAACTACTACATACATTCCTTCTCTTGCTAGTCCAATGATATATTAGTTTACTTTTTAATCTATATAATCCACCTCGGCCCCCTCCTCTTTCGAGTATCGGCCATGAAACACCTTAAGACCAGTCACTACGTAGCAAGAGCCTGAATACGCAGTAGAGGGTTAATTTCCCAAGTTCGGATGCATTTTCAATTGCTGTGGGGCTGAAGGCTGCCGGATATACAGTACAGATCTGCAATCCACCCAAGGCACCCACAGCCCCCAGTTTACTTTTTAAAATGAAATTATCGAGAAGATAGAAGAAAAATCGAAATTCAATTCAGGCTAAAAAAAGGAAGGATTCTAATATCTACCCTTGCAGCAAATGATGGATTAACTTCTTCATTCCCTAATGCTGAAATAACTCTGCGGATTTACTTCTGCTTGATGATAGCTAATGCGACTGGAGAAGGAGTTTCTCAAAGATGAAACATTTGAAGAATGCATACATATCGACAATAGCACATGAAAGACTAAATAGACTTAGCCCTTATGGTAGATTAAAATGATATTCTAAAGGCGTTACAATTTGCCGATGTTTGAGGGCAATTTGTTTCCAAGATATTACGGAAAGTAAATGTTAAAATTTTAATCTTTGTTAACCTCGTAAGAGTAAATTTTATTTTGTCTTTAACTTCTCTTTTGCTTTTTTAAAGTACAGAGTGATACAAAAGTTGCTTGAAACTAACAGTTATTCGCCTGTTAGGTTATCAGAGAAGTAGTAATCGACGGATTAAAAAAATAACACAAAAAAATTTTCGGGTACTCTCTTCTAACGAAACTACCGCGGGTAATTAACGTACGATTACTTATCGTTGCTTACTTCTTTTGTATATATATATTTATGTATGTGTTATGTATATATGTATCTATATATATGTACGTATGTATTGTATATATGTGTGTCAAAATTTTGACGTATTTTGGTACTTTTCTGTTTAACTGTTTATTGCTTGCCCATAGGGATGCGACATCGATGTCGATGTTTTCAAAATATCGATGTTTTTAACATCGATGTTCTAAACATCGATTTATTAAAGCCGATGTTTTTTATCATCGATGTTTTGCGCTCGATGTTTTTTTAATGAAAAAGTACCATAATTAAAAAAATTACCACGTAGCATAATTTTCAGTCAGTAAATGTAAGTCTGTATTCTGAGAAGGACGAATGCATAGGGGGAACGATACTCTAGCAACGAGACAAATGGCAATCAACAAAGTTAACAAACTTCTTTTTTTCTAAAACTGTAAATAATAAATGTAGGGCACATAATAATTATATGTCCCAATAATTGTTATTTACAGTAAAAAAAAATAAGCTTGTTTAGTTTTCCTCCATACCTGGTTTTGCATCAGTACTTCAAATTGGTGTAAATATATGTAATTTTCTTTTGTATTATTTAATTTGAAAATAAAAGATTTGTTAATAAATTTTTCTTATTAATTTTTTGATAATAAACTCTGTTGAACCAAACTCAAAAATTCTTTTAAATAATTTTGCCTTATACTTTATTGATATGAAACCAATTCTGTTTGTGTTACAGTCATGAACTTCAGAATTTGATTTTTTTTACTAAATTATTTAAGCCTTCTGGAAGTAAATTATTCTCCAACTTGTAAATAAATATGACAATAATTTTTCACATTCATCTAATTTAAATTAGAAAACATCACGGATATTTCTTTATGGCTTTGGTGCTATCAATTGTTTTTATTGAAATAATTTCTTCCTCAATTTTCTGGTAAAAGTAATAAAATGCATGATGGAAATTATGTGATATGCGCTGACTCTAGCAACCAAGTTTTTGTCATTTGTGTCAGCTCAATGAGAGAGTAAAATTAAATCCCTCCCCCCCAAGACTAATCGAAGTAACATTAATGTTAGAGGTTACTAAACCAGTTTTAAAAAAAATGGATGTTCTAAAACAGGGGTTTCCAACTGGCGGCCTGCGGTGCCTTTTTTTGCGGCCCGCGAAGACTTCTAGGAAAATAATTTACAGCATGAATTTAGATATTCTTAGTTAACGAAAAATGTTTTTGTAAAAATCTTTATTGTTTTCAAATGCTGTTCATTTACAAAAAAGATTGATTTTCCTCGAATTCCATGAAAAGTAGGGTGTCCACTCATGTTCTATTTCATACCCCCCCCCCCCACACACTTCTTATTTGATCCACTTCTAATTTAAATACCCACTTCTTACTTGACTTTTTTTTGTGTGTGTCTGTGTAATTTAACGAAAGTTGACCAGTTATAATCAAGGTCGTTGTTGGAGGTTCATCCTCGAATTTTTAAAAAAATCATAGTATATACTATACACAAATCCTCTAAATCCCCCTCCCTCAAGAAAAAAGTCCTGGGTATGGTCCTGATTGAATTCTGGCCCGCCACTAGACAGGTGTTTTCGATTGCGGCCCTTGGACACTTGTAAGTTGGAAACCCCTGTTCTAAAACATCGATGTTTAAAAACATCGATGGTTTTTGGGCGATGTTTTATTAGCATCGATGTTTTAATATTGAATATCGATGTTTGAAAACATCGATGTTTTGTTGTCGATGTTGCATCCCTACTTGCCCAAGCGATACAGACTGGGTTCGGCGCACTGCCAAAATTTTAACTCGCGACGACGGATGATTTAGCGTCTGAAATTTTGCTGTCCGGAGGACCGTTATAGCGGAACGTAATCCTACGCTAAAAAACAATAGATGAGATAGTTGCATTCCATATAACTATATCTATAAAAATGTGAATATATAAAGACATATCGGTAAATTAAAATGAACATTTGTCAAGCTAATTATGTTCAATCTAGGGGTTTCACAGTACCCCCAGCCCAGGGCCCTATATAATGTCTTGATCCGGCCATTAGGAGATCAGGTTCTTAGATTATTTGAAGTCCAGTACCTACTTCAAGGTCCATGCAGGGCAGTTCTAACAAAATAGTATGAAGCCCACAATTTCCAATAGTTTCATTTTTACTTGGAACACTTTCTTAATTCTTGCAGAATGTGTATTTTATTGCTCCTAATACCAACTCTATATAGGCATTTGTGCATGAATCAGGGTAACGATTCCAACGTTCTTGCGCATAATAAATCAGAAAATTCTTTTATCTCTTTTACAACCCATGGAGTTACAAAACTCTGAGTCACAATAGTAATATTGTACTCAGTGAAAAAGTTTGGCATTCAGGTCATCGTTTTTATTCTGAAGGGGTTGTTTTTTTTTCCCTCTACTATCAAATAGCTGGTTTGATTCAACCCGTTAGACTGCTACACAGTGCTTAAGTATTTGATTTGCATACACAGTATTGTTGATAATAGCAGTAAATTTGCATTTAAAATTCACATCCTGTTAGTTTACTTCATTCTCAGCTTTGGCATGTTCGGTGTGGGATAAGATAGGAAGTTTCCTGCTTTACGCACTTAGTAGGCGAGTGCGTACTTGAGGTGAATGGAGTATGTTTAATTTATTTAAGAGTCTTTTCAAAATTTTTTGTTGATTTCAGACCTTTTTTTCTTCTAGTGTAAGCTGCAGTAGAAATACGGTTACGTATTCATTTTATCATTTGCTGAGATTTATTGCTACTGAAAGTTCATATTGTACAAAAATGTTGATAGAATTTAGAAAAAGTACTTGACTCATATTTGGTGATTGGAAAAACTGCATGAATTCATAAAACATTAATTAATTAATTAATGTATATATATATATATATATATATATATATATATATATATATATATATATATATATATATATATATATATATATATATATTGCTAAGCCGACTTTTTGGGAAGTCCATGAGAGAAAACTACTTCATCAATTGACTTCATTTTGGTCTTAAACGAAAGATTGTAATCTGTAGATTTGTCAAATTTGGTTTTTGGTAACCACATTTTCTGTTAATGAGCGATAATTTGCAATTAAAAATTGATTTCTGCGCATGCTCAGGGGCATGTTTAAATCTGTCTTTCGAAACTCACTGTTTCTGCGCATGCTCAGTGACATGTTTCAATGATAAACACGTTTATTCCGATGAGTCTCTCTAAATCTGTCTATGCCGTTTTTATTTTTATGATAATTACATTTGTAAAATATAAGATTAATCCTGATGGAAATTGTTTATTTCGCGCTGTTTAATTATCGATAATTTGCAATTAAAAAAAATTGCTTTCTGCGCATGCTCAGTGATATTTTTAAATCTGGCTTTATATACTAACTAAGCACGAGACCATTTAAACACATTAATTTGTTTCCGCGCATTATTAGGATTTTCAACATTTGGCAATGATGTGTTGAATATAATTTCTGTATTAGTACATTTATTTACTATCATGTTCTGACGGGTACCAACTAGAATATATATATATATATATATATATATATATATATATGTGTGTGTGTTTCTTTGTTTGTGTGTGTGTGTGTGTGTGTATATATATACTGAATACATTAAATTTAATGCCTAATTGTTAAATTTAGTCATAATACATTGGCTTATGGGCAAAATTCTGGGAGAAATTCGTTTGTATTCAATTATTAAAATATAAATAACAGTATTACGTCGACAAATTTATGAATTACTTGTTACTAAAGATGTATATAAAAACTTTTCGGGACTCTGAAACCAGTTATTAGGTATAAGCTCAGTGTCTAAAAGTAACTTCCCTCGCAGACACGAGGAAACAGGATGAAAAAAGTAGCCCAACCTTGATTTCATTGAGCTAAAGAGAAAATAGATTGGAGAGAAATGATTTCGAAGTGGTCACACATATATTTTTTAGCTATTTTTCTTTTCTCTCGAGTGGCTTGCTGAATTTTTAACGCTTCTAAAAACAGCAAGTCGATTTTATTTTATCCTGTCTTGTTATAGTAACTTTACCTTTTGGCCGCGATTCTTGCTTGTTGCTGCTACCTCGGTGTTAGTTTTTGTCCCGCATTGTCTTGACCCTTGCCTTATTAAAGCACCGAATAGAGATACTGATACTCCAAATAACTTTCCTTCGAATTTAACCTCTTTCAGTCTCTGGACGACCTTTATTTTATCATTTTTTTCGAGCAAAAAAGTTAATTGATGCTTTGTCTATTGGAAAGAGAAAAGTAAATTTCTGCCGCTACAAGGTTCAGCTTGAATTTTTAAGAGTTAAAAATAAATTGTAGGGTCAAACGCAACGCAATTCTTCCCTTTGACTCTCTTCATAAAAGTTATTTTTAGCGTCAAAGACAAAAATAGAAATTTTATAGCTCTGCAACGATAATTAACGGCTGATTCACAATTTTTATAAATGAGCAAATTTTTTAATATTTTTATTAGCATCAAAAATAAATAATGGAAATTAAGTTTGTATAATTTTTATCATTGGAAAATCCATACTTTAAATCGTAATATATTTTTTTATAATTTGAATTGTAGATATTTTTAAAAGGCAAATTTTTCTATTTCTTAAATAAGTTCTCGTAGTATAAACATTTTGTTTACACTCCATATCATTTTGTATTTCATTGAATTGACTTGAAACTGGATATTCAATGAGTTACAAAACACGTTTGTGGCTCTTGGAGTTTCCTCACGTAAGAAAATCAAGTTTTTAAACAGTAACTAATTTATAAACTTGAATGACAGGGGATTTTACTTATTAAAACAAAACTCACATAACTGCGTTAAGAACATGTTTTGTTTGCAAGTTAAACCGGAAAGATTAATGAAAAAGTAAAAAAATCCAGGAATGAATAAGAGTTTTTCGCCCAACTTTCTTGGGTAAATGAATCGCAATTTCAAACACTGATTTATTTACAAATTTGGACAAAAAGTGACAGCAACTTTATTTTAACACATAAAATAGTTTTACGCTGTAATGCAAATTCAAGGAATATTCAAACAAGGGTAAAATAGAATCCTTCTAGTTTTTGTTTATCTAAATATCTTAGAAAAAAATCCACTGTCGCTCTTTTTTTTCCCATCAGGAATTTTTCCGCTAAAAGTTCTCTGATATTCTGCAAATTACCATGTGAGAAAAATGTTAATGTGAGGACCGTGTTAAAATATTTAAAATGCTGGGAACCGTGTTAAAATAATTTAATCAAACAACCCATGTACATGTATTAAAAACAGGTATTTATTTAACTTAAAAGAAATAATTTATACCAGCTTGTCGAAAATGCGCTATTACATCTCAGCTACCTCTAGCCATAGAAAACAACAACAAGAAATTCAGATTTCTTCTTCTCCTGTTGCCAGTGCTTGACTTGCCTTTTTTTACACGACATAAAATTACAATTACAGTTAACATGACAGTAAATTTGCATACACAAGGTAAATTAATACATAAAAAATTCAAAATACATATATCAACATAAAACAGTTAACAGTAAATTATTGCTCTAAGAAAATTCAATGCGAAAAATCTACCATTTAGTATAAGCTGATATTCTGAATTTAATATCAGTCGAATTCAATCTGTGACTAAATTCGACTTTTTCTTCTCCACATATGGTTCTACTAAAAATTACCTTTCTTTTTTAGGCTTAAAATAATGAGGTAAGAGGAAATAAATAAAAAAAGTTACATAAAAAATCTTTAGGGAAAGGCATCCTGCTTTATGTTCTTAGAATTTTTTCTATAAATCCAAAATCTGTAACTGACATATAATTCAGAAAAGATTCTTTATTCGTTTGTTATAGAAACTGACGAGACAGTTACTTTAAATTTATAATACCTTAGCAGGAATTTCGATATTTTTTTTTCGTTCTCGCTGTTCGATGAATTTGCTAGGATCTGAAAGCATTTGATTGAGAGAATGTTTATTTCAATAAAGTAGTCAGATAATATCTAATAATTTTTTATAGTTCATTGTAGCAAATGATTAGAGAAATTAGATATGATACACGACATAACACAAACAATTCGCAAAATCTAAATACACAGCTCATGATAAAGAGAATAGTAACAGGAATTGTAATTTTTTAAATTAATAACTGTCAATGCAGATAAATTTTGCTCAAATTAATGTTCAGAGCTTAGTGACTTTTGACTACAGTGTGTTACAAATTTCCTCTAAATTATTCCTTGTTATTTATTTATTTTTCCCTTTAATGTAGGATTACGTTCCTCCATAACCGTCCTTCGGAAAGCAAAATTTCAGGCGCTAAAACCATCCGTCGTCGCGAATTATAATTTTGGCAGTGCACCAAACCCAGTCTGTATCTCTTGAGCAACAGTTAAACAGAGTAAACAGTTAAACAGAAAAAGTACCAAAATGCTTCAAAATTTTGACTGACTGACTGACTGACTGACACACACACACACACATATATATATATATATATATATATATATATATATATATATATATATATATATATATATATATACATATATATACATATATACGTAACACATACACACATATATACATACAAAAGAAGTAAGCAACGAAAATTAATCCTACGTTAATAACCCGCGTTAGTTTCGTTAGAAGACACTACCTGAAATAATTTTTTTTTTGTATCATGGACATTAATATATGTTTTAAACGATGTTGAACATTAACATTCATTCATCTATCGAAAAAA
This sequence comes from Dolomedes plantarius, assembly GCA_907164885.2. Lineage (NCBI taxonomy): Eukaryota > Metazoa > Arthropoda > Arachnida > Araneae > Dolomedidae > Dolomedes > Dolomedes plantarius. The sequence goes on from OU015492.1 coordinate 169,873,523, forward strand.
AATGTTCATTATGAACCATATCTCTGGGTAATAAAGTTTCGCCTAGCGAAAAAATGCAATATTATGATAAGTTTTTTGCATATCTTTCAATGAAAACTGCCATTGATTTCAAAGTTTCGCTTGCGGCAAAACTCTCTCATAATAGAACACTATTCAGATTTGCACAAATTTTTTGTTTTCGCTAACCGTACTCCAGTTTCCAAAATTCAAACCTGAAATAAGATTGTTTTAGACCTCTTTAAATTACCAAAGTTTCTTCAGAAACGATTAAGAATGTATTGATATTTGAGGATAACATATGCATATAGAATTTTAAAAACAAAAACAAAACAAGAATAGCAACATGGAAACAGTACCCAGCAAAATATCAATTAGAAATGAATTACATACATATCGGACGAATTTTATTCAATAATGCAGGTTTGATATTTCGATAATATTTAGCTTACATCACCCACCAAGTACAATTTATATCAAATTTCAGAAAACAAACGGTCATAAATTCTTGACTATTTCAGCTTTGTAACCTTTCAGCTTGATGAGAAACTCCCTGTTAAAAGATACAGTTGTAATTGTTATTTCGAACACTAATTCCCCTTCACTCATAAATACTCTATCTACCAATAAGTAATTGAACGCCCGTGATAGAAAAGAAAAAAAATTATTCATATTCAATAGTTGGTAGATCCTCCACGGGAGGCCATTACATCCTCACCCTTCCGGGGCATGCTTTCCACATGTCCTTGTATGACGGCTAGTGGTATTTTCTTCCACTCGGCTTGGAGAAGACATGTAAGTTCCTTCACCGATTTTGGACGATTTTTGCATCCATTGATTCGGCTATCCAACTCGTCCCACAGGTTCTCGATAGGGTTCAGGCCTGGGATCTCGGCAGGCCAGTCCATTCGGTTAACCCATTGTCACCGTACTAATCCATGGTGGACCTCGCAATCTGACAGTTGGTGTTGTCGTCCTGGAAGTAACATGGGTCCAACCCGTAAAACTGCCACTACGTAGGAAGCACATTGTCATCCAAAATAGTGCAGTAGGCGTCTACGCTGAGTTTACCATGAATTGGGACCAGAGGTCCCAGTTCATACCAGGAGAAACACCTCCAGATCATAATTCCACCTCCGCTGTGGGTACAATGCATTCTGGCAGGAGGTGTTCTCCAGTCAGACGCCAGATCTAGACCCAGACCCTACCATCCGAACGGTAGAGGGTGAACCTTGATTCATCGCTCCAGAGAAACCGTTTCCATCGATCTACGGTCCACTTTCGACGTGTTTTGCACATTATTAACTAAGCAGCGCGATTGGACCTGGTTCTCAAAGGCTTATGGGCGGCATAACGACCATGAAAACCAAGCAGACGTGCTTCCTTACGGATGGTTTTTATCGAAACAACACTCCCAGATGCCTGTTGAAATTCCAGGAGTATGTTGGCCATCGGTTGGATGCGGTTCATAATTTCTCTGGATAGCACCTGCCGGTCTCTATCTCCCAGTTTCGTGAGTCTGAAGACTCAGGGAACATTCCGACAATCGCCGCTCACCGTCCACTTCTGAATCATATAGGCCCCTGTCGATTTTGGGTAATTCAGCTCGCTAAATATTTCCCTTAAGTATCGTCCATTTCTGTGATACCCGACGATTACATCTTTCTCGAAATCAGATAACTCTGCACTTCGTGGCATCTTGCCTGCGACAAATGCCAATGTTGTTTCTTACACGATATTTTACGGCGGAGGGCGGGACGTATATCAGGACCGCAGTCACTTGCATGGGTGTCCAAATACTTATTGGTAATAATAACAACAATGGGAACAAAATTGATTAAAAGAACTATATAAATTATTTTTGTATCCATTATTGTGTTTTAAAAGTTTTTCTACGTAGCTTCAAAAGGCCTTGCGTGTAGGAGCGATTTATATATTTTTATTTCAAAAAAAAATTCTTACTTTTGCAAAGAATTTTTTTTTAATAAGATACCTATGTAGAGCAGAATTACATTTATTTCTGAGAAACGTATGAATTTTTATTATCTATCTTAGGAAAAATTTTGGCTATTTGGGTTTATCAAGGTAAGTTTTGGTTCTTATGTAATTTATAATTAAATAGTTTTTTTCTAATATCAATGCGTTTTTAATAAATGTATCTTTGAAGCCCAGTATAAAGGGCTTAAGTCAAAAACAGTGATTAAAATATACCAAGTTTATGGCTTTTATACTAATCACAGAAATATAATTTCGACTTGAGACTTTTGTACAAAGAAATGTAATTTTGTGCACAAAATCGATAGACTCAAGCCAGTTATACCAGTCAAAAGTTTTTGCGTTTTTTCATCAAAACTAACAAATATCTAAAAATCACCGTTTTTGACTTAAGCTCTTTATGCCGGGAGTTAAAGATATATATATATATATATATATATATATATATATATATATATATATATATATATATATATATATGCTGGGATCCTATGTCATTGATATAGTCTATCCTTTTATTAGATTAATTTTTCAGAGTAATATTTGTAGTTAAATCAGATTTGTTCTCCTAGTTTTAAACTCACTTTTCTCAGTGATAAATAAATTTAAGTAAACAATTTAAGGCTTAATTTTACCCAAACTAACAGTTTTGTTTAGTCTAAGAACTTTTTTACTTTTTAAGGTAACATTTTTCAATTTTATAGTTTATTTTTTTTAATTAAAGTTTTTGGATAGAACTATGAGTCTACGTTAAACGGTGACTTCTTAGAGGAAATATGAATTTTTTTTATGGAATGAAAATAAAATAAATTTTATTTTAAATAAAGTGGTCTTTCAATGAATCATGCGTTAGTCAGCCCTCGGATCCTCTCAATAAGATGTTTACCATTCAAAGAATTTTTCCTCCTGCCATAGATATCGCGAGTGGAGTCAAGCATTCCCCTGCTAAAATACGCGGGGCCTCCTCTCTTGAAAAAATTAAGTGGCAAGAGAAGAAAAAAATGGCATCGCTGTGATGAAGATCAGGTCATTGACTCGTGACCGAAAATTGCTGAGGATGACGAGGAAACGGCACTGGGTCACTCAAACGACACTCCCTGCGTCGGAAGCCAGGAATTCTTTTTTCATCACTCCCCCCCCCCATTTCTGCTCATCTGTTCCTCGTTTATGTCTCATCCAATCAAGTGACATCGTTGGGGGGCGTCTTCGAGTGATGAGGAATGAAAAGATCGAAATTTGATGAGAATGCCGACGTTTGCTGCTTATGAAGTGCTTCTTTTTCTTTGAGGTCTCATCGGAAAGAATCTAGGATTAATTTCTTACACATGTTCGTCTTCTGGGACCCGGCGATAGAAAAAAATCTTAAAATATGGCGACCCAGACGACGTCTCTTGGCGCAAATAAATAACGTATCAGTATAACATATGTAAGATGTTTACTGAAGGCAATATTGTTTTCTCAGTTTTTGTAATCATCCCAATGAATCTGTGATCCCAAGTTCCTCTTGACTATTTTGAATCAATTTTTTTCCTCTTTAAGGAAGCTTGTCTTTATCTATCTTACCTCAAAGGTCATGACTCGGGTGGATCCTAATTTTTCCTCCTCTTCCTTTGGAGAATGATGTTAGAGAACGTTTAGACACTGAAGAAACTCAATAAGATTTTCCCACATTGCCTTCTAGAAAAGTGAACTCCTGAAGAATCCTACCAAGGGAAGAAAAATTTCATCAGTTTTCATCAGTTATGATTTAATCATGAGCATCCATGTTTTATTCAAGAACCGATGAAGAAATTCGTAGGATCAATTGATGTTTGATAACCACTAAAGTATATTCATATGCATAGCGATTTTCTTGATATATGACATATAAGTAAGCTAATACTGCCATCACTTTAATTTTCATAATAATAGTTTAGTTCAATGCATATAACTTCTTCAAGGAATTAAGAATGGAATGAAACTGATTTTTTTTAAACTTTTGTTTGTTCAATTCATTCCTAGTAGATAAATTAAATTTTTTCTCTAATATCGATGTAATTTCTTCGCTATAATATACCAATCAGCTAATAAACATATACAGGCCTATGCATTTCTGTAACTGATATCTATTGTATGCTCTCTGCCTAATTTCGATGTTGGTTTTCAGGCATATTCAACAATATTTTTTCTTGTACAATAAAGCAAGTTTACTCTCACGAGGTCAATTTAAAACTAAATACAGTACATTTTAACCAAACATCGTTCTAGAGACACAGCTTGCAAAACTCAGCTTCTTACCTGAATTCGCGCTTATTCCGGAAAAATCTATGAAAGCCACTACTACTTCTCTTTCAAGTGAATTAAAGCATTTTAAAATGTCCTAAAGCCCATCTTCAAGTAAAGTTTGTAATCTTCAACTGTACAGAAACATAAAACTTACATTTACCACTTTATCTAAAACAGTTATAGAGATATTGTATAGTAATACAATTGTCAGCATGCATAAGAGAAATTAAAGAGAAGAGTCTTTATGGATTCCTCTTGTATTTTAGGTGTATTGATAATTTAGCCTTTTACTTAAGTAGTTTACTTTAGCCTTTTACTTAAGTAGTTTACTTTAGCCTTTTACTTACTTAAGTTAAATAAAAAGCACATCAATTACCATTAAAAGTGTGGTATGTGAAAGATGAGAATAAAATAAAAAGATGCATGTTATTATAAGTCGTTGTACCATCCTTATGATGGACGCTAAGCAGCATATATTTGTACATAACTATTCAATTGCAATTTCACAATGTGCACCCACTAGTTCAAAGGGGAATGTTATGTAAATATACCTCAGTTGCCCTTACAATTTGAGGATTTAATTCGCTGATTATCCTATGTATAAAAGTATAACTCTCATATTATATTATAGAATAAGTCATTTCAATCCAGCGATATATTAAAGGCGTCGATTTTAATTAAAACTCACCTTATAATATTACATTCCGGTATAATAAATATAAACAGTATAAACACAAATATCAACAAAAGTATAGAAATATTATTTCCTCTTTAAGGGATTTGATTATATTCATCTATAACCAAATTTATAATATGGATTTAATGTACAACATCTAGCCACTTAAACATAATCCAAGCTTATTAAATAGTCTACCTTATACAGACTTCCGAAATGTTGGAAGAGTTTTTTCGTTTCGACATGTTTTATATGTTATGAGAATTATTTATAAAATTAATGGCATCAGTACTTTACAGATATAAAAGAAATAAATAAAAAAATGAGGATTAATTACCAAACTACATAAAAGTTTCATTCATCTAATTTCCTATTCATCAGACTCAAGTGTCTTTTCAATAATATTCATTCTGAATTCAGTTCAAAGGGATCTTATACAAGCTTCCGAAATGTTGGAAGAGTTTTTTCGTTTCGACATGTTTTATATGTTTTGAAACATAATTATAAAATTAATTACATCAGTACTTTATAGATACAAAAGAAATAAAAAGAATTGAGGATTAATTACCAAACTACATAAAGGTTTCATTCATCTATTTTCGAATTCATCACACTCAAAAATCTTTTCAATAATATTCATTCTGAATTCAGTTCAAAGGAACCTTTTATACAAACTTCCAAAATGCTGGAAAAGTTTTTTCGTTTCGACATGTTTTATATGTTTTGAGAAATATTTATAAAATTAATGGCATTAGTACTTTATAGATATAAAAGAAATAAAAAAATTGAGGATTAATTACCAAACTACATAACGATTTCATTCATCTAATTTCCTATTCATCAGACTTAAGTTTTTTCTATAATATTCATTCTGAATTCAGTTTAAATAAATAAAAATACACATATGTGTCACTTATTGCTTGAAAATCAAATTTAAAAACCCTCTTATAGTTGATTTCAACCTCAGAGATTGAAATTAAATTATATACTCCGCAAAACGTAAAATATGTTTCATTAATTCCGTTAAAAACCTATGACATTTTCTGGACTGAAACACAATTAAATATTAAAGCTCACAAGAAAAAAAAAATACACTATAGAAATTTTATTAAAGTTATTCGAGTTTTAAAATGCAAAAATGTTTATTAAAATTATCTCAAACATTAATATCAATAAATTTTTCTTAATATCATAAGTAAAGTATTAATGTCGTAAATTTTATTAATGTATTTATCAATATATGTAAAATAGGTTTAAAAGGGATTTTTTTTACATGTATAAAATTTAAAACATTGATTTCTTAAGAGTAGAAAAGCTTCTAATCTATGTATATTAAAGACAGCCCGTGTTAAAAGTTGAAAATAACACCAGTTACAGCTTACAGCATTTCTGTTAGCAAGGAAAAAATACTATATCGTACTGATGCTTGTTTTTGCTCGCAGAGGTCAATGACCGGAACACAGCGTCTGTGCTGAGCGTTTAGCGGAGATAACGAAGTCTGCCAGCGAGCGACCAAGGCGGTTAAATTGTTTACGGAAAAGACACGATTTTTTCAGCTTTTTTTGCTTTCTCATCAGTGACAGATAAGCATACTTCTGTATCATGAAATTTGAAGATGTTATTTCAGTCAAAGTTTTCAAAAAATAGGTGAATGTGTATTTTATAAATAAACGACTTATACACAAGTTTTCGGGAGATGATTGTGTACCTAGAAACGTATATTAGAAAGTAACATTTTCACGCCCAAAAAACTTTATAAATTTCATATACGATAGTATACCCTACAATTGAGAAATTTTCGCTCTTATAGCAAAAAGCATGCAAAGATTATTTAAAACTTCTCATATATATATATATATATATATATATATATATATATATATATATAAGCAATGAAAATACTAAACAGATGATGAAGAAAGAAGTGACCATATCTACACGGATTTAAGAATAAGAGAATGAAAATCACAACAGAAATGAAAGTTTTGTAGTTAATGACCGGGGGGAGTTGTGACCCCCCCCACTCCGATTAAACAATGTTTTAAACCATGGTAACACTCTCGGAAGTCTGCTACAAAACTGAGACCATATTAAAGAAAAGAAAAAAGGACAAATGTACCAAAAATAACAATATTACTAACACAAAACACCAAACTTACATATACATGACACTAAGACACCGACTCAACACCCTAATGCATCGCCGTCGTTAGTATGATTTACTTCAGGCTCATTGAACCATATAGAGAATCGACGTCCACGGTCGCAGTCAACAATGTTAAAAAAGCTAGTTAAAATGTATTTTAAAAAGTAATAGGGAAATCCCTTATCACTTGCGACCAGTAGGAATTTATTGATTTTATAGTCCATTTGTTCTTGATTTGAATGTAATCTTTTGCATCTAACCAAGTAATTTAAAATTATGTTGCATTTAATGTTTTTATGAACAGCACTATCCCAAGACATAATACGAACGGTGTTAAAAGTATAGCTATCACGTTTGTCGTATAGTTTATAAGCAATGTTTTGGTTTTTATCAATATAAAGGATAAGATCAAGAAAAGCAATTCCCCCAGTGTTGTCCCTCTGGGTTTCCACGAGTTTTAAACCGTTAGGGTAAAATCCCAAATCTAAAGAATTAAAATTGTTATTTAAACATACGAGAATGTCGTCTACATACCTAAAAAATACAATTTCATTTAGCAACATAACACCCTTTTCATAATGGTGTAAATAAATGTCAGCCAAAGCTGAAGAGCAACCTCCCCCCATGGGCACTCCAGGTATCTGTCGATAAAAATTTTCCCCATTGTACAAAACAGTTTCAAATAAAACGATGTCTAAAAGGGCAATAAATTTGTTCAATGATATAAATTCTTTTAAGTCATAAGGTTCATATAACCCGATAATAATATCGTAGAGGTCCTTTAGGTTTATAGAGTTAAATAAATCTTCAAAATCAAAGCTTTTTATGTCTGTGATATCACCAGTACCTTTCAACTGTTTTACTACGGTATAACTATTTTTAATAAAATAAGAACCTTCAGAAATGAGTTTTTTTGTAACTGTATTAAGTATCGTTAAAAGTTTATTATTGGCTATAGTTAAATATGTATTACAACCTATTGTAATTGAACGAAATTTAATGGGAGATTTATGAAATTTAGGGATTAATACGAGATAAGGAAATTTTATTTGTTGTGGTATTTTAATACCTGCTCTACGATATAAGGCTCTTATGCGATTTTCAACTACACAACGTGAAGAATTAAGAATTTTATAGATGTTAACATTTTGATATTGTTGATATAGGAAGTCACAATAAAATTTCTTACAGATAAATGCAAAATTTGATGCGACTTTATCCACATAAGTAATAATATATTCACACTGTAATTCTTATGACGATGACACAAGCTTCTCGAAACATCATTTTTATTATCATCGATGACGGCGGTTTATTAGGCAACAGAGCCACGCCAAAATCTCTCTCTTCGAGGTACGTTTGAACTTTTATAACTTCATTCCATCACGTGGCAAAAGGGCGTGACTTAATAGTTGATTGGTTACAAGTTGTTGTTGATGGCAGACCCGAGTTAAATATGTAGGCACGCCACGCATCATTTAATTTCTTTTAAAAGTCAGCCATCTTGAATAAAATCGCCAGGGGTTTTTATCTAAGTTTTAATGGGACGAAAATACTGGAATTTGGAAATATATTTTGGGATTTGAAACGAATGCACAAGGGAAATTAAATAACTTGAGGGTTTAAAAAGGGGTATGTAATTTTGAATACTAAATTGAAGAATTAATAGTTTTTTAATGTTAACAAGTATTGAATTGAAAAATTAGTAGCTTTTTAATATTATATATATATACACACACACACACACACACACACATATATATATATATATATATATATATATATATATATATATATATATATATATATATATATATATATAAACCGTTGCCGTAAAAGTTGAATAACCAATGCCGTAAAAGTCTAACCTTTTCCCCGCTGAGTCTAATAGAAATGTCCGTACATAAGAGCTCATTTCATGTGACTTGTCTTGATAAAGTCTGGGATATATATATATATATATATATATATATATATATATATATATATATATATATATATATATATATATATGTATATATATGTATATATATATATATATCGTAAAATTGGAGCAATATTCTGTTGTAAATTTCTGTATGTTGTAAACTTTTTGTGTCCATATAATAGAAAATTCGCTTTCTTACTGAGCAGGATAACTTACAAACATATTTAGCATGTTTATACAATCTACAAATGAAAGGAACGATTGATTCGCAATGAGGTAATTTGATAAATATATATATTCTCAAACGTTTTGGCGTAGAATCCTCATTCGGATGCAAAAATTTCGATGATACCACCAATTTTATTGAGTACTTCAACTTTCAATAGGCTGTCAAAATTTATTCATAGGACACAAAGTTTGAGTGTAATGTTGTTTTTTTAGCTCGGGATATAAATCTGATGTTTTCTTGAAACGGAGATGATGATCTTCACTCCCTTTCCTCCTCTGAACGTGTAAAGCAGGGGTCGGCCAAACTACGACCCGCGAGCCAAATCCGGCCCGTAGCTTGTTTTCAATCCGGCCCGCGGGGTGACATATATATATATATATATATATATATATATATATATATATATATATATATGTATATATATATATATATATTTATGTGAAAAATAAATCATATTACGCTCTATTATGCAACGGCTGATAGTTGAGTTGAAAAGTTGTGAATAATGACCGCGAGTGCCGCTACTGTCGTAATCTCTCGTTTGTTGATGATATGTTAAAAATGATGTTTAAAGAAAATAATCTAACCAAATTTTATGAATATCTTTCGGAACATAACTACGTTCAATTAAAATCATATGCATGGGGATTTATATCCTTATTTGGGAGTATTTACTAATTTGAAAAGACATTTTGGAAAATGAATTAGTATGTAAAATCACAATTCAGATCCTTATTACCCTTTTCCTTACGGGGTAGGATACCATGTATCCCAAGAATACGGGCCCAATAATGAATGAATATATATATATATATACACTCATGGATAAAAAAATTAGCGCACCAAGAAATAATTGCGGGATCGTAACGAAACTTGCAATGAAGGTACATGTCGGGGAGATATGCAAATGATTATAAATGCAGCGTGATTGCGCATTACGTATAGCCGGTAGAGGGCGTTGAACATCGTACTCTGTGAAGTATAAAACAGGTAACCAAAGCATGTTTGAGTGTGCTGAATCATTTACAAAGGAAGAGTTGAGATAGACATGCCATTACGCCATGTTCGAAGACAATATAAGCAGTTGTCGCAGTTTGAGAGGGGGAGAATCGTCGGGATGATGGAAGCTGGGTGGTCAGCTAGGCGAGTAGCTCGTCAATTAGGCCGCTCTGATTGTGTTGTGAGGAGGTGTTGGGACAAGTGGACCCGAGAGATATCATGTACACGAAGACCAGGCTCAGGACGCCCTCGAGAGACCAGTCGTCGAGAAGACCGCCACATCGTAAGAAATGCACGCGTACAGCCAACTGCTTCATCGGCCGCCATCCAGGCACAGGTAGCACCTTCACTAGGGGCCTCTGTGTCTTCTCGAACCATACGAAGGCACCTGGCTGAAGGACAGTAGGTATCGCGGCGCCCATTACGTGTGCTGTCCTTGACGCCCACCCATCGACGCCTCCGTTTGGAGTTTTGCCGCGCACGAGGAAACTGGACTGCAGCGGAATGGAACCAGGTAGTCTTTAGCGACGAATCCAGATTCAATCTCGGCAGTGATGACAATCGTGTTCGTGTGTGGAGAGCCCGTGGTGAACGCTTCAATCCTGCCTTTGCTGTAAAGCGACACATCGCTCCCACAGCTGGTGTGATGGTATGGGGTGCCATTGCCTACAATACACGGTCACCCCTAGTATTGTTCCGTGGCACCATGACAGCCCAGCGATATGTTCATGAAATCCTGCAACCACATGTGTTGCCACTCATGCAACGGCTCCCAGGAGCCATTTTTCAACAAGACAATGCTCGACCTCATACGGCAAGGGTGTCACAAGACTGTATCCGCACTGTTACTACCCTTCCTTGGCCTGCCCGATCCCCAGATTTGTCTCCAATCGAGCATATCTGGGATCATTTGGGACGACGAGTTGGGCATCCCATGAGTTTGAACGAACTAGAGGCAAGGTTACAGTAAATATGGAACGAAATGTCTCAAGACATCATACAGAACTTGTATGACTCAATGCCCGATCGTATCGCATCGTGCATTCGCGCTAGAGGGGGTCCAACGGAGTATTAACTCCTCCGTTCTTTTGCCTTTTTTTCTGAAATAAATTATCCTTTTTCTTTGATTTTCTTATCATTTACTTATCATTTACTTAAGTAGTCATTACGTATGTAAAATTTCGTTCAATTTTGACGACTCCTTCTTGGTGCGCTAATTTTTTTGTCCATGAGTGTATATATATGTATATATATATATATATATATATATATATATATATATATATATATATATATATATATATATATATATATATATATATATATATATATATATATATATATATATATATATATACAGTCGGACCTCTATTTAACGAACCTCTATTTTTCGAATTTCTCTATTTTGCGAATTTTTCCTTGGAACCAAGAACGTTTTGCGAATTTCTTCGTAAAATAAACTCCAAATAGCGAAGTGCATTCTCTATTTAACGAACTTTTTCTTCTGATCCAGTATTTTTTTCTCCATGTTTCTCAAAATATTTCTTAACATTTCAAACTTATTTTTCCTTTTAACACATTTAACATATTAACTTTCTTTTAACACATTCCGACGCGGATTACAGTTTGTAGAAAATACGCCTGATGGGGTTTTGGTGCATTGCAAAGATGCGAGACATATTATGAGAGAAAATACTTTTTCAAACAAAAAACTCAGACAAAATTAACAGACTTTATCTTTAATTAAATTTAAGGACGCATGTGGTAATGTATGCTTAAAATAACTTGTTATAATAAATTCTGAAATGTCATGAAAATTCATTCATTTTAATATAATTTTTTTAAATTGAAAATACAGTGCATTCAAGGACAATATATATACATGTTTTGTTTTATTCTTGTTTTCCTTGCAGATTTCTGTTTGATGGGTAAGATATATAAAGCAAATAGACATTAATTTACAAAATAAAGGTGTGATAAATTACTTTTATTAATAATATTTAGTGTTTATGAATTTAAAATCTTTTTCGTGTAGTTTAAAGTATTTTAAAAGATGAATCTCTATTTAACGAATTTTCCATATAACGAACTTTTTTTCAGGTTTTAGCGACTTCGTTAAATAGAGGTCCGACTGTAGATATATATATATATATATATATATATATATATATATATATATAACCACTGGTTTTTAGACAGTATTGGTACCACTGAAGACAAGGTACTGTCTAAAAACCTATTTTTCACATTTCTATTCATATTTTTCACTTATCTTTTCATGTCTTTGGTTCCTAGCTGTAGTGGTTTAGTGCTTATACAGGTTTTTCACTTACAACTTTGTCAATTATATACATATACATATACATATACATATATATATATATATATATATATATATATATATATATATATATATATATATATATATATATATATATATATATATATATATATATATACAATCGGACCTCTATTTAACGAAGTCGCTATACTCCCCAAAAAAGTTCGTTAAATTGAAAATTCGTTAAATAGAGATTCACCTTTTAAAATACTTTAAACTTCCCAAAACAGATTTTAAATTCATAAACGCAAAATATTATTAATAAAATAATTGATCACATCTTTATTTTGTAAATTGTATATTTGATTTATATATCTTACCCATCAAACAGAAATCTGCAAGGAAAACAAGAATAAAACAAAACTTTTTCCGGGAATACAGTGTATTTTCAATTAAAAATAATTATATTAAAATTAATGAATTTTAATGACATTATCGATTTATTATAACAAGTAATTTTAAGCATACATTACCACATGCGTCCTTAAATTTAATTACTGATAAAGTCTGTTAATTTTTTCTAAGTTTTTTGTTTGAAAAAGGGGTGTTTTCTCTCATAATACGTCTCTCATCTTTGCAAAACCCCTTCAGGCGTATTTTCTTCAAACTGCAACCCGCGTCGGAATGTGTTAAAAGAAAGTAAATGTGTTAAATGTGTTAAAAGAAAGAATAAGTTTGAAATGTTCAGAAATATTTTGAGAAATATGGAGAAAAAAAAATATTGGATCACAAGAAAAAATTCGTTAAATAGAGGTCCGACTGTATATATATATATATATATGTGTATATATATGTGTATATATATATATATATATATATATATGTATATATTTATATATATATATGTATATATATATATATATATATGTATATATATATATATATATATATATATGTATATATTTATATATATTATATATATGTATATATATATATATATATATATATATATGTATATATGTATATATATATATATATATATGTATATATTTATATATATATATATGTATATATATATATATATATATATATATATATATATATATGTATATATTTATATGTATATATGTATATATGTATATATATATATGTATATATTTATATATATATATGTATATATGTATATATATATATATATATATATATATATATATATATATATATATATATATATATATATATATATGTATATATTTATATATATATATGTATATATATATATATATATATATATATATATATATATATATATATATATATGTATATATATATATATATATATGTATATATATATATATATATATATATATATATATATATATATATATGTATATATGCATATATATATATATATATATGTATATATGTATATATATATATATATATATATATATATATATATACATGTATATATATATATATATATATATATGTATATATATATATACAAGAATAAGATGAAAGAGAAAACCAGTAATAGCTCTAAAGCTACTTGCAGCCAGGAACAAACAACATGAAAAGAAAAGTATGAATAAGGTTTTTGACAGCATTTCTTCATCAGCGGTGTCAATACTGTCTAAAATCCAATGGATTGTTTCCTATGAGCATGATCTATAAAATAAACACACTCGGACACCGTACAATCCATTATTAACAGAAGAATTGATTAATCAAGTTTGATTAAAAGTACTTAACCAAAGAACACCAAGCCTGGCGCTAGTCAGAGTGGAAGTTAAGAACTTGTAACCGCAAGATGACTGACGTCACAAAACTTGCAACCATTGAGGTAGTGAATTCTCAGTTACAGACTTACTTAGGTTACCGTATTTTAGGACTATTATTCCCTTAATTATTTAGTTTTTTATTATTATTACTACTAAGAGTTAATTTTATTATTATTTTATTTTTACTTATGATTTTTATTTTTATTTTTAGTAGTTATTTTTTCTATTTTACCCTATTGCTATGTTTAACATATTAATGCAACAGAACAAACTATTCATTAAAACAAAAACAACCAATTATGATTTTGGATAGACTTACTGGGTAATTATTCCGAGTTAGCACAGCTTTCAAGTCTATAATATGCTTAATCCTATTGTCTTTAGAACATAGCCTATTTATACGAACTAACTGATTTACAATAATGTTATTAAAAACAGATTTATGTAAACGGGTTAGATAATTTTGAAATTTAACAATATTAAAATTATAGACAGATCTTTTGTCGTATAAGTCAAAAGTAAATTTACTGTGAGTATTTAATTTAATATTAATATCTAAAAAGTTTACATTAATATTTTCATGGCTACTTTCAATTAGTTCCAGATTAGGAGGGTAAAAATTTAAGTCTATAGGGTTATTACTTTTATTAATTACTATTATATCATCTATATATCTAAATATATTGTAATTGCTATTTTCTATATTATTAATTTCAAAATAATATAAGTATAAATTAGCTAGCATACTTGAAGCATTACCACCTTGTGGTACACCTTTGGACTGTAAGTATATACTATTATTATGAACTATGTAATTATGTTTAGTTACTCATTCTAGGAGCCTATTGAAACGAGTTAGTTTAATTTCGTTGCTTAAGTATTGAATATTATTTTGTACTAACATTATGATTATTCTATTTAAATCAATTATATCAATATTATTAAATAGATCTTTAAAATCATAAGTTACTACATATTTACAGTTATCCAATGTTTGTAGTTTTCTAATTAAACTATAGCTATTATCAATTATACCACAAACACCAGATGTTATATTTTTATAGATTAATTTAAGGTACTTTAATAATAATTTACTTGTTTTTGTATCATAAGTGTTGTGAACACAGGTTACTGCTCTAAAAGCAATATATATATATATATATATATATATATATATATATATATATATATATATATATATATATATATATATATATATATACATATATATATGTGATGACCCGAAAGGTTATCTCCTGTTAACAAATACATCGTGGCCGAACCAATAATAAGATTCGAATACAATGAACAAATTTGTTTATTGCAGCCAAAACATGACCTTACAGTGCAAGTCCAGCTTTCATCTGGCGAGTGTAGAAGTAGCTGTCAACGGGTTGCCAGAAATTGGCGAGGAAGGGTTAGTATTGGCAAAGGACGGAAAGATTATCATAGAGTGAAAGAACTGTGACAACAGGCGATTATAGGTGGTTAAAATTTATGACATATATACATACATACGTATATATATGTACACACACACACACACACACACACACATATATATATATACACTGCTGGCCACCCAAATTGCAACACCAAGAACGACAAGAGATATCACAAAATTTATTTTGTAGATAACATGTTGACCAAGTATCAAATGATTAAATTTATGGACTTCTGTGAAGTGTGGTTCCTGCCAAAATCAGTAGCCAGAGTAGCCGCCATTGTTGGAGATCACAGCTGCCACACGCCTCGGCATTGATTCAAAGAGACTTTGGATGAGTTCTTGGGGTACAGCAGACCAAGCAGCTTCCACACGTTGCCAAAGTTGATCTGCTGTGGCATCTGGGGATGGAATCTGGGTCAATCGTAGAGCAACCATGGACCACATGTTTTCTATCGGCGAAAGATCTGGAGAGCGAGGCGGTCAGGGAAGCAATTCAATCTGGCGATTGACGAAGAACCGTTGGACAATGCGTGCCACGTGTGGTCGCGCATTATCCTGTAGAAATATGGCTGTGGGCAAGCCCTGAAGGTAAGGAAGGACAACTGGCTCCAACACCTCGGAGATGTAGCGCTGGCTGTTTAAAGTACCGGCAATGCGTACTAGAGGTGTGCGAGAGTGATATCCAATACCGCCCCATACCATAATACCCGGTGCAGGACCAGTGTGGCGGTGCATAACGCAGCTCTTCAGCATCCTCTCTTCACGGTGTCTCCAGACTCGAATGCGACCATCGTGGTGTTGCAGACAGAAGCGTGACTCGTCAGTAAAGACAATTTCATTCCATTCTGCCGACCACATCCTTCTGTCATCGTACCATTGGCGGCGGAGACGTCTGTGGTTCTGCGTCAAGGGTAGACAAAGCAATGGACGTCTTGCGGACAGACCACTCTGCTGTAAACGGCGTCGAATGGTACGCGCAGACACTGGATGATGCGTTACAGACTGCATGTACTGTGCTATGGTTCGTGATGTGACTGAGCGATCCGTCACTGCCATGCGCACAATTTGCCTGTCATCACGTGAAGTGGTGCGCTGAGGTGGATGCGATCGAACACGCCGGTCCGTCGTACCCTCCTGCATCCAACGATCACATATCCGCATTACAGTTGTTTGGTTTCGTCCAACACGACTACCGATTTCCCTGAAACGTAATCCACAATCTCGGTAGGCCACTATCCTTCCTCTGTCGAACTCGGATACTTGATCAAAAGATGATCGCTGTTTTCGACGAGGCATAATTGATCGTTTTTTTTTAAAAAACCACAAGAAAAACACAATTGCCGAACTTGAAATCGTCGAAATCTCCAAGCCTTAAATAGCGCTTTGAAGTGGCGCCACAGGCGCGCGTGTTGTACGTCTGAGCTTTCTAATCTTTTGCATATCTCACCTCCGCTAATGCATGTTGTAAATTTCATGTTATTTGCATGTTCCCTTCAGGGTGGTGCATTTACAGTGGCCAGCAGTGTATATATATATATATATATATATATATATATATATATATATACAGCGGCTCCCAAAAGTGTTCGTACACTTACGATTTTCAATGAAATAGGGGTCTATCCATTAATTAAAATGAATATTTCAGAAGGGGTATTTAATATTAAGATCTATAATCTATTCTTAACAAAACTACATGAAATATTTTGAAAACATAGTAAAACTTTATTTTTAAGAAACCTGTAATCAAAAAGTAACAAAAACTTTATCTCACAAAAGTCATCGTACACTGAAATATTTTCGGATAAATTCATAATTAAAATTATCGTCTGGCGCTTTATTTTTATTTTTCAATTGTGGTGGCATTTAAAATATCGTTTGGCTTTAATTTTTGCTTGCCTACTTTGTAATATTCTATTTATTATTTAAAAATGGCTCGTAGTCGTAAAGAAACAACAAACAGCATTCGAGAATTGATTATTTTTTATCATAGTAGTGGTAAATCAGTTCGGAATATTGCTAAATTACTTAATTTATCCCATTCTACTGTGCAGTATGGAAAAAAATGCTTCAAAGAAGAAAATTGGATCGAAAACAAGGTAAGAAAAGGCCGTCCGGCAAAGTTAACAAAACGTGATCAGAGATTTATAATTAGAAAATTTGTGAAAAATTTACGTTTGAGTGCTGTAAAAGTTTCTGCAGAATTCAATGAAACAATTTCTACTTCAATTTCACCTGAAATTTTTTTGACGAGTTCTCAGAACAGCTGGATTACACGGGCGTTCTGCCCATAGAAAATTTTTTGTGAGTGAGATAAACAGAAAGTTTCGGCTTCCCTTCGCACTATCAATGATAAATAAGCCCCAAAAGCTATTGGAATAATGTCTTATTTGCCGATGAACATTTTTGGTGCTGATGGGCGTATAATTGTTTGGAGAAGAAAAAAATGAGGAACTTAATCCCAAGAACTTAGTAGGAACAGTTAAGCATGCCGGTGGAGGTATCCTTGTGTGGGGGTGCATGTCAGCATCAGGACTAGGAAATTTGGTATTTATTGATGGCATAATGAATCATGCTGTTTTTATAAATATTTTAAGAGACAATTTTAAATTATCAGCTCAAAATTTGGGTATTGGAAACAACTTTATTTTTTATCAAGATAACGATCCTAAGCACTCGGCTCTCAACGTTCACATCTGGTGTCTCTATAATTGTCCACAAGTTTTGAAAACACCACCTCAATCGCCAGATTTAAACCCAATAGAACATATTTGGAGAGAACTAGAGGTTCGAGTACGAAAACGCGTCATTCACACGAAAACCGAACTTAAAAACAATTATGATAGAAGAATGGATGAACATTGATGCAAGAATTACAAAAGAACTAAAGCAATCTATTCCCAGACGTTTAAAAGCTTTTGTGGATGCTAAAGGATATCCTACTAAATATTAATTTAACGAAAAATTAGAATATTTACTAATATGTAGAGATTTTTTACAAGTGTACGATGACTTTTGTGAGATAAACGTTTTACTAGTTATTTTTGGATTATTGGTTTCTTAAAAATAAAGTTTTACTATGTTTTCAAAATATTTCATGTAGTTTTGTTAAGAATAGATTATAGATCTTATTATTAAATACCCATTCTGAAATATTCATTTTAATCAATGGATAGACCCCTATTTCATTGAAAATCGCAAGTGTACGAAAACTTTTGGGAGCCACTGTATATATATAGATATATATTGTGTCAATTGTGTCTTTATATATATATATATATATATATATATATATATATATATATATATATATATATATATATATATATATATATACATATATATATGTACACATATATATATATATATATATATATATATATATATATATATATATACATACATGCATATATATATCCTCATTAATGTCCGTTCTTACAAAGGGGGTATGAAATGTCTCGTTCTAAAGAGGAAATTGGCAAAATGGGCCCCGTAAGCTAATGGTTAACAGATGGACATTTGCAAATAACTTTAATGGTAGGAAGTACTAATTTCGAACTCCAGTATGATGAAATATTATCTCAGAAAAAACAATTGCATTCTTAGCAATAGAAATTTTAATCTATTTAATAATAATATTTTTTAATATGTAGATGTAAATCTTTTATTCATTTATTTTTTTGGTAAGTGTTAGTAAAATGTGTATAAATATTATGTAAAAGCACCACTTCATAATAAAAAAATTAACATTGTTTTTGCTCTTTGAGAAATATACCCATTCATATCTTCATGTTTCCTACTTGGCCCACCGAGCACGAAATTTTTACAATCTGGCCCTTTCTAATTAAAAGTTTGCCGACCCCTGGTCTAAAGCAAGATGCTGAAACGAAAAGTATTGGACATTAGATAAGTGGAAGCGTCAGAGTTATCTCTTTATGTTCTATCGTGCAAATTCCCAAGAATTGTTTGTTTCACAGATATGCTCTAAATTTATTACTAGGATAAATGCATTTATTGTTAATGAATATTTGTATACAAACTGCAGATAATTGTTTATATCACCAAGTTTGTTGAAAGAAATAGTTCTGTTCTGTATTCTTCATTCTGTTCTGTATGTAACAGTAATCTGTATTGTGCTCTATGAAATGGTTCGTTCACCTACCAATAACATGAACTTACTCGTGATAAGAACTAAAACTGATTTATACGAACATTGTTAACATTTTCATGGGTCAAATGTTGAAAAGTCTTGAGCAATTCATGGATATTCTATACATATAAACGCAAGCTGATGATGCTCTGTATCAACAAACAGTTGATTCTCTTAGGAACTTCTGGTTTTAAGAAAGAAAACAAAAAGATATTTCGCGGAAGCCTTAAGGTTGTTTTTTTACTTGTTCTGTACTTGATTGTGAAAAAGGGCGAAGTTATCTTGATGTGCACTTTTTCGAAAAATAATATTTTTCATATTTTTCATCGACTTCTACTTTATGTCATCACAAATTCCTTTTCATCTTGTGCAGTTTACTGGCATCTTCATATATTAAATTTGTAGCAGATTGTGTTCAAAGCAACCTTATTTCAAACAAAAGCTTTAAAACAGGTGAAGGAAAGATTTTTCAAAAGGTATTCCTCTATCACAATTTTTAAGTACAATATACAGTTTTATCTATTATATTAGATTGTTTGAATAAAGGCACAACATCCTTTACCAAATGTTAAGAAAAGAGATGGAACAAAGCTTAATGTATAAAAAAATATTAAATTCTCCTAATTTTTTTTAAGATGGATGTCACTTCATCAAAAATACTTAAGTTATAAAAAGTTAAAAACTAAAGTGCCTAGGTTTCATTTTAATTCCGAATAAAATTCCAGACAGAGTCAAAATGACCTAAACTACCCCAATCATTCAAGTAAAATGTGAGATAAGTATAATATCCTTCTGTAATTTTGTTTTCAACTAGCTGGTTCTTATGCATTTTGGCCGGTAAATTATGTGAAATTTCTAAAAAAGTGACAAAATTTTTGTGTGGCATATCAAATTACTTTTTACTGTTTTAGTTAAATCCCATTTAGACAGCCGCTTTCAATTACGTCACTTTAATCAAATTCATAAAAATACATCATCAGTTGACGGGATTCCAAACTATGCAAAAGCTGTTGGCTGAAACAATATAGAGCTTAATTCCAAAAACATGTGACAGAATGGAAAATATGAAGAAAATACGAAAGTGCATATTTGACTATACAGCTTGGTAAGCTTATCTGGAAAGTATTAACAAAAGTGACGATCTGTACGGAGTGTCGCTACTTCGTTCATTAAAATTGGATAGAATCTATGATGCTGTCCATTGTTATTTATTGATGTGATAATGCCGCATTCTATTATATCATAAAGATCGTTTTATCCTTATCTTGAATGATGGATCATCTAAGGAGCATTAATTGTAATGTAATTCTAATATATTTTTTGGGGGGGAGGGGGTTAAGATGTTTAAAATATTTAGCTTACAGCGACGTTTACCAAGGATCTTCTACTCGCAAAGTTTTAAGCAAAATATCCCTAAGTTATCTGTATTTTAGGATGTCTAACATATGATAGAATTGTTTGTTGAATTCGAATGAACACACCAAAATACTTTGTTGGTCTTAAGTATTAAACAGCGGGCCGTGGCGACCTTGTGGTACAGCGCACTGGTTTTCGGTGCTGAGGGTGCTCGGATCGAATCCTGGCGAAGCGCCACTAAAATGCCTCCGTTTGTGTCGTCCCTCCATAGGGGGCAATGGTGGTCCGTTTATATGGTGCCCCCATAATAAAGTGGCCAGCAAAAATGCGGTGAATTATAGGCGAATGTCTTCGCGACAAGTGCCTCCGCATTGAAAAAAAAAATTTAGATAACTTCTTGCTGATGTGGACTTAATGTGTTTCTAAAAGAATTTAATGTAAATTTCTAAAGGAAGGATATGGCAAATTCAACTTCGTTTTAGGAGTGATTGGAGAAACTAAGAAATCCTCACATTTAGACAATTTTGTTTTCAAACTCCAACTATCCACAGTTTCTGCAAAATTTTTCCGATGTATACTATTACAGCTTACAAATGCTAGACGGAAAGCCTTCCATCATATACGAGAGGCTGTTGTGCGCAAACTAAAGTCAAATGAGATTCTTGTTTCCTTTGAAGAATAATTTTTCATTTATATCTATTACAAGTGATATCTTCTCAAATACGGGCAGACGGTTACTTGGACATTATCCTTACCGTCATATGACACCGCGGTATCGCCGGCCACTTTTTTGGGAGCACCGTATAGGTAGACCAGCATAATTTTTTCTGGTACTTTAAATAAATTTATCGTCACGTGCATAACAATTAAATAGACAAAAAAAGTATTTTTTTTTCTAATGCTAATGCGTCAGACGATTCTTCTTGCTAATTCGGCAGACGATTGTACATTATCCAAAAAAATATTAAAACGCAGTAAAAGATGTTATGTTCCTCAAACTGTACTATATTAACTGTATACTATATTCTTTAGTATGTCCTATTACATTTAATTTGAATATTTTCTTCTACATTATTTTGTCTATAAAAATATCTCTTACGATTTTTTTATAAATATATCTTTTTGGTTTTTTTTACATCAATTGTATACATTGATCGTCGTGTTTATTATAAACATATAATAAACACATATATTTATTTTTTGGCATTAGTTGCATACATTGACCATTGTATTTAATTTGAATGTACTCAGTAGCGAAGTGCGGGTTTTCAGCTAGTAATTTCATAAAGATACTTATAAGAGGCACATGAAATAACTTAAATTTATAATGGAAATCTTTGAATGTTTAAGACAGTGTAAGTTGGTTGCTAAATATTCTCAAGATATTCATATATTAAGCGAGCAGCTCATCTTAAACTATAAATAACTGTTGCCTCCATTACAAAAGCGGAGCTAGATTAAAACCTAATTTCAACAAAAAAACTTCCCTCGTACAAAAAAATTTCTTTCAAATGAAAAAATATATAAATTTGAAAATGAAAATGTCAATTTTTGTAAGATTTTTGTTCAAATGGTTCAAAAATTATATTTTTTCACCTGTAAAAATTTATCATAGAATTTCAGAAATTTATGACACTTTATCGCTTAGTCATTCATAAGTTTTTTTACAAATAATGTACTGTTTTTACTCATGAAACAGTTCAATGTACCACTTTTAACATTTTAAATTGTAGGAATGCAACTACCGATTAGCAGGGACTTAGGGCGAAGTCGCGTCATCAAATATCAAGGCCGATATTCTACCGACTCAGATACCCTAAGGATGTGAAGAAGTGTTATTTCCAACAACTTTCCTTCACAAGGATATAGCTGTTTTTTAAGCGAAAATACTTTCACGTTGTACCATATTACATTACAATTTTTATCACTTCTTGTATAACAAATTGAAAGAAACAAAAACGTTATGGGCTATCTAATTTGTTAAAGTTAAGTATTATCAAGATGATAAGGATGGGGGAAAAAAAGGGATTCATTTTCTTGGAGCAGAAAAAAGTCTCAAATTAGAGACATTTATTCTTTGTACAAGAGAACTATTGCTACAGTTAAAAATCCCACTGAGCATTTAATCTGATGCTCGTAAAAACTCATTTGATGTTATTACAGTTGTTAACTGCTGAAAGATTTTCCCATTTATTTCAGCGAGGGAGAAATTATAACTGATGAAAAAAAGTCTATGACCAATCAAGCAGACAAATTCAATGAAGCTCAAGTGAACCAAAGTCCTCCCGCACTCAAGAGTCGTGTGACCCAAGCTGAACGGAACAAAGAAGAGCAGTACTCATCTTCTCGTATATAAGCTTTAATATTTTTTTATGTTTTAGGACAAACCAATCCACAAATTTATGTCGTAGAGGAGGAATAGGTTCTAAAATCTTTCTTGTGCATGTGCGTATGTATATTATATATATATATATATATATATATATATATATATATATATATATATATATATATATATATATATATATTATATATATATATTTATTTATTTATATATATTAGACAAAGTTGTAAGTGAAAAACCAGTATAGGCCATAAACCACTACAGCCAGGAACCAAAAACATGAAAAGATGAATATATATTTCTAATAAGTATGATCTGAGCAATAAACATACTCAGACATCGTACAATCCATAAGAAACAGAAGAAGTGAATAATCAATGGCTTTATCATAGATCACCAAACTCGGCACCAGACAAAGTGAAAGTTACGTTAAGGAGACCGCAAGAAGACTGACGTCACAAACATTGCAACCATGGAGCAAATGAAATCACTTTAGCAGACTTACAAAGGATACTGCTTTATAGGAAATAATAACCTAAGTTAACTTAGACATTTATTATGACTAAGAGTTATCATTATTTATTATTTTAATTACACTAGTTTTTATTTACTTTTTTAGTAGTTATTTACTAACTTTAATCATTTAGTTTTGTATTACTAATTATTAGCAAAAGAACATGCTATTCATTAAATCTAAAACAACCAATGATGTGCTTGGAAAGACTATCAGGTTAATAATTACGTTTTAGCACTACTAACAAATCTTTTATATGCTTATGCTTATTGTCCTTAGAACATAGCCTATTTATTCTTACTAGTTCGTTAACAATAATATTATTAAATACAGATTTGTGTAAGCAAGTTAATTAACTTTGATATGTTACTATATTTAAGTCATATTCTGATCTTTTATCATAAAGATCAAAAGTAAAATTACTATGAGAATTTATTTTTATGTTTATATCAAAGAAGTTTACATTAAGTTTTTCTTGGCTACTTTGTACTAGTTCTAGATTAGGAGGGTAAAAATTTAGAGCTATATTATTATTACTATTATTAATAACAATTATGTCATCAATATATCTAAATATTTGGTAACTGCTATTAACAATATTATTAATATTATCAACTTCAAAAGAGTGTAAATATAGATTGGCTAGCATACTGGATGCATTTCCACCTTGTGGTACACCTTTTACCTGTAAGTATATACTATTATTGTGTACTATATAATTATGTTTAGTTACAAAATCTAATAGCGCATTGAAATTAGCTAGTTTAAATTCTTTGTTTAAGTATTGATTTGAGTATTGATTATTATTTTTTACTAAAGTTATAATTACCCTATTTAAATCAATTATATTGATATTGTTGAATAAATCTTTGAAATCAAATGTGACTATAGATTTACAATTATTTAATGTTTGTAGTTTTCTTACCAGACTTAAGCTATTATCTATTATTCCACAAACACCAGAAGTTATTACTTTATATATTAATTTTAGGTAATTTAATAGTATTACACTTGCTTTAGTAGCATAAGTGTTGTGACCACAGGTGACTGCTCTAAAAGCAATAGATGTTTTATGAAACTTAGGAACTAAAGTAAGATAAGGAAAGTGAAAGTTATCTGCTGTTATACCTAGTAGTTTGTATTTTGCTATAATTTTCTTGATAATTACACAGGTCGATTCTAAGGCTGAAACAGATCACAATTGTCTAACAGATTTTTTAAACATATAGCAAAATATTTTTTACAAATAATTTCCAAATTGTTAGCAGCTTTATCTACATATGTTATTAAAAAATACTGTTGTAAGTTTTTTATAGCTTCTTTTAAGTTTTTATTAGAGTGATTAAAGAAATTACTATTATTAGGTAGTTTAGAATGTACTAGCTTCAATAAATTTATTTTCCATAGATTGAAGGCTTCAGTTGGGATAGAATAATACATTCTTAATTCACAATTGAACAAGTTTTTACATTCTTGTATGAACACAATTATACATTTACGACATCCAAAACGACAGCCTTGAAGCCATTGTGATTTCTTGTTAGAGAATAGACGCAAGTGGAAAA
Organism: Dolomedes plantarius; assembly: GCA_907164885.2. Lineage (NCBI taxonomy): Eukaryota > Metazoa > Arthropoda > Arachnida > Araneae > Dolomedidae > Dolomedes > Dolomedes plantarius. Next base: position 169,899,198 of record OU015492.1, read on the forward strand.
TTTTATTCTCAGAGGATATGTATATATATATATATATATATATATATATATATATATATATATATTAAAAAAAAAGATTTGTGCCCTTTGCAATTTCTTATGGTGACAAAGTCAAATTATCTGTAAAGCAGCTCCTACCATTGTATTATTTTGATATTGCCGTTATTTAAATATGAAGCTTTTAGACAACATATACCTAAAAATACACATCAATATACAAAATCACTGTGGAAAAGAATCTTTATTTCTATTTTGATGTTTATATTGAGTGAGAGCCCAAAAATCAGGAGAAAATGCCTATTTTCCCAGGCTCTAACATAGTCTCTCTATCTACTAAGAAACAAATAAAGCCTCAGAACTTATTCCTTGCAGCTAGCTTACGTGACTATAAATTAGTGGTGAAGGTCGCTTGGAGGTCTCAGTGGCATTAATTCTGTTCATTGGTTTTTAACATGATGGTTAATTTGAAGATACCATCTCAATTTTCAACAGAAAATATGCAAAAATTTTACATTTGGAAAATTTGGTATTTATCCTTAACACGTTCAAGAAATAAAATTTAGAAAAAAATGTTCAACACTAAAAATGAAATTAGCGAGTAGCGAGAGAAAAAAAAATTCAATATTACCATAAAATTTTTGTTTAACATTCATTTAAACTACTTAGTATGATACTTAAAGTTTTACTCGAATAATTTCTATAACATAATGCAGTTATTTAGGGAAAGCAATCTATTTAATCTCCTTTAAACTAACGATAGTATTTAGTTATTTCCTAATCTCCATTGTTTATTTCCTCGAATTCCTAAGTCTCCCAGTTCTAAGAAATGCTGTTGTTTATTATTCCAGCGATCGATATGAATTTTCTTTTAAAAAGGATGAAAGAATGATTTATAATTAAAAAATTTTGCTGAGGGTAATTTGGCATTCTATACGCTTCTCAAGTTTATTTTTTTTAATTTTCAGTTGTTATAAATTAATGTTTTTTTTAGTTAGGGCTAAAATAGATAAAAACGTGCGAAAACTCTAAATTCATGTAATGTAATCATAGGTCAATGTGGAGTTGGGGCGTGAAATACTGAAGCAAATTTTGATTTGCAAGACATGGAGAAGAAACGCAGTCCATGCATATATATTGTTTCAAATGACAGGAGCCTTAAGTCACGATTAACAAGCAACAGGAGGAGAGGGAAAACAGACATAAAACTCGAATGCTGGTGGTCGTCTCATGTCGGAAAAGTTTATTCTTGATTTGGCTGATGCAGTGAAAGCATCTGTCAAGGAATTTTCTCTCGTCACCTCTTGGAGAACGATACGTTATAGTCGTACTGAACCATCAAATACTTTAAATTCTAATGGTGACATATAAATTCCTGTCCTTTCTCAAAGGCTATTACACTGACAAATCAATCGATGTTTCATTAGAAATAATGAACAAGTTTTACAGTCATGCGTATGTGTGAAGAATTTAATTTAGATAAATTACTACAAAAAGAATTTTCTTTGAAAGGAAATCTGAAGCTAAACTTGAATTTTATCCTTTAAAAAATTGGTAATTCAAACATTTTATTAATGTTACAAGTTTAAATGTTATAAGTCCTTAAAAATAAAAAAATAAATTCCTACACTGAAATTCTTAACAAAACTATTAATGATAAACTGACTATGTCAATATAAGTTACATTTTTCTTCAATAAATATTTCTTTCAAAGGAAAAGGAGCCATAAGTAATCATTGGACATATTATAAATTATTCTCGCTTATAAAGTGAAACAAAACAGTTTATCTCCAATAACATTTCATATCTACAATAACTGAATACAAATATCTGACTCTAATAGAATATTAGATGGTGTTATAAAGTAGAGAAATCATATAATTGCATTGGAACAATATTTTTTCAGTAATAAGGCTTTTTTTCACACAGTATGTACTTTCAGAAGTTGTTATCTAAAAGCTTTCGTCAAATCAAGAAATTCATGGGGTTATTAATAGCAAATTTTATCAATTTAATATTTATACACAGTTCATCCGAAAAAAAAATCCAAAAATTATTTAAAATTTTTAAGTCATGGATGTTCTTCAATTTTTTTATCTATGAGAATATCTTAAAAATGTGCATAATTTTTACATACCAATGGTTTTTACTCTCTGCAAGTGACACGACGCTACTCACCAAAAATATGTTAATACGATAATAAAAACGTATACTGTATTTAGTTACAGGTAATAAATTCTAAGTAAACTGAAAACTCTTTTTCGAAAGGTAAACAATGCTTGAGACATCAAACCCCAACCTGTTCTTATCAAAAGAAATTCGTGTCTCTGAAGAAAAAAACAAATCACTGTTTTTCTCAATTGAAGTCCAGTTTAATAAATAAAAGATAAATAAAGTATCAGGCTTTTATTGTGCTTTAAATATGTTTCATAACACCCATTATTGACGTTGTGTTGCATGTGTTTACATTTCAAAAGATAGCCATCCATTTTAATGTCAGCACACAGACAAGACAATCAGTATCATGCGATCAATACCCTATAAAAAGAATCAATAATCCACATCCATGAGCTCATTTGTTAGCAATGAAAACGAAAGAAAGTGAAAGGATAATAGACCATTTCGATAATGAATAACCCACTCTGTGTCAGACTTTCTTCTGGAAATCTTTTTTGAATACACTGTTCCAGTGATTTCGTCCTTGATGTGAGAAGGTGAAAGGTGTTTGCACTCCAGCTTATTTGCATTCTTTACATGCACGTAACTGTGAAACCGGTTCTTAGATTACTGACCTAGTAAACGATATTCATTCCGATGCAAATATATGATCATGTAGATTTTTTTTTTTCTCCAAATTGCAGACGCAGGAAATTTATGCTTTCCAATGAAAGTGAAAACAGCTATATGGTGTAGGTATATTTATGACTCTGTAAAGTAAGTACAAAAGAGTAAAATTGCATCGACGTTGCCACGCAAATGTTTAGAACGTTTTCATATCAATTTTCCATGATTTTTTTTAAGAATAATTTTTTTTTGTGATACTCTTTGATATATTCCAGACTTTTCATACTAATAACAATGAGATGATACTTCAGATCAGAATTGTCTATTTATTTAAAGGATGGAGATGATTAATAAAAGAAAATTAAAATGATTAAGTCCTCCAAAACTCAAACCGTTATATATTACTCTACAGTTCTTGGTGGTCAATAGCATCAGCAACTACCTTTTAGTTTTGTCTGCCATAGATTAGTAGAACTCTTAGCGACTGAAATTAAGTATAAATTCATTGACAATGGTAAAGTATGATTGTAGATATAATTTGTAATGATTTGATCTAATTAAAATCACATTTTTGTTTTCATTTCAAACTGTTTCAAGAATTGTTAATGAAATACCAGTTGAAACAAAAAAAAACTGCATGTTTATTCTTATTTCTATATTGCTAACTTAAACGAGCTTATTGTTTTAAATTAATGACCTTTAAAAAAATTTTTTTTTACAAATCCTTTGTCTTGCACTTTGGATTTCTCTAGAATTTTCTCTGTTAAAAAAATACACTGTTATGTGTAATGTTAGATAATATAAAGTAGTATATTTTTAATAAATATCAAATTTAATTATTAAATTATGTGAATTACTTGTCACTTTTAGCTGTGGAAATATTTCAGGATATATATATATATATATATATATATATATATATATATATATATATATATATATAATGTCATTTAAAAAAAATTATATTACAAATCCTTTGTCTTGCACTTTGGATTTCTCTACAATTTCAGTGAAATATTTTCTATGTTAAAAAAATAATTATATATATATATATATATATATATATATATATATATATTAATTAAATTAGCCTGATTTGTAAAATTTTATTCATTCAGATATTTATGCATATATATTAAAATATGATATTTCAAACTCTTATTTACTTTATCATTCCTAATTGTCTTTAAAAAAATAACCATTTTCAATAGGTTTACATTTCTTTACCACCCTACTTTTACTGCATTTTAAGTCATAAATCTGAGAATAAGATGTCAATTTGATTCCTGTTCAAACAAAAGCCGTTTCATCCGCGCGCGAAACGATAGATAGGTGCCACCTTTTTCTGAAGCACCGCATCGTTAGCGTTGCTCTCCTCTTGTCTCCGAAGAACCGGTTTCTATTTTTAGCAAGAGGCCCGGGCACATCATCCCGTAATTACTTCCTACACTTCGATGCAGTCGCTGGCGTCCACTTGTCGGCAAGAATTTTGAGGTGTTGAGGGACATCTGCCTGTCTCCGTTCAATGGGCAATGCTCACACTCACACGCACGCACACACAGATAGGTATTCGTCCGCAGATCTGTCCGGATGTGTTATATAGGGCGCGACCTCCGAGTTCAAAGACCCAGGGTTGAATGATCTCCCCGAGTCAAATGTAAGTGAAAGCTGGCGAGAAGCGCCCCCGGCCGTCCCGTGATCAGAGGCCTACTTTTGCTTCCTTCTCTTCTAGGTGGACCCCCTCCCTGACTACGACCCAAAGGCCAGCTCATCTCTCATCGGGAGAGAGAGAGAGAGAGAGAGAGAAACACCTTCCTGGTCCGAATCCTGGTTCAATCTGCTTCGCGAGAGAGGGCGTAGACGCGGGGGGAGAGATTTTAAAAAACCGAATTCAAACCGGTATGGTGGCAGACGAAATACATATCAAGACTTGATCCGACAATGGGAGGAAGAGCGAGTCGCCCAAGTGGCATATGAAATTATTTCAGAACTAAGAATACCCGACTTAAATTGAATGTGATTATCATGCAGAATTTTTCCTCGCAGTTAATGTGCCAGATTAGTTAGCGAGGTCGAGATATCTGGAGCTAGGTTTTCGACTAACACTTTGAGCCTTATGCAATATACCTCCTGCATGAATTTGGGACGTCAATTAATATCACATCGAACGCCAACTGAGACGGTGGAAGGAAACCAGATCCCCAGTTAGCGAAGGCATCGTACGCAACCACTCATTTGAGAACGACGTAATATTCTCTTTTCAGAATTGAATTTTAAATCAGCTATCAAAACAAAAAGTTTCATAACCCACACCTATAAATAATCTAAAAGGTACAATTTGTATGCGTTTTACAGCACGGTAGTCGCTTTATTTGTTTTCATCTTTATTTTAGGTTTTTCATTACGACGTATCTGTTGGTCCCATAACAGAGGCAGTAGATCCATTACTTTATACACTCAATGGGATAGTTTAATTTCGAGTTCATTTCCGCATGCGTGAGAAAATTGCTTGTCAAAAATTTTTTGAGCTATTTAACGCCCGTATTTAATACATTATTCTTCTCTTCGGAAGTTACAGAGTCTCTTTCTGTTGAGAAATCTTAGGTCAGATGCTTCATGAAACTTCTATATTGGAGAATATTCAGCAACTTATCTTAAGATACCTTTAAATCACACAGTAATATTGCTGAAAGACAAACAGTGAATAAAAGAAATACCCATCTTTTTCTCAGACAACAGGATGTTATGACAACTGGAGAGTAAACTGCAAAATAAGTAAATAATGTTAATCTAGTTCTAAAATGCACTAACATTTAAAAACACATACTCATAAGAGATTTTTTAAACTTGTAAATTCCTAGTGCTCTCAACACAATAAATATGTCAATTTTTACGAGAATGAAACATTTGAATACTTAAGTTTTCACTTGACATATCTAAAAACACACCAAGGAAAGAAAAAAATACTTGTCTCAGAAAAGGGAAAAAGAAAGATTTAATGAAGACTACATATAAATGAGATTTCAGCAGCATACGACACAAAATTATTATTTTTTACATTGATTGAGACTTTAAAATATACCCTTTTATCCCTCAGAAATCTAAATTAAAATTATTTCATGGTATAGTCAGATGAGTTCTCAATAACTCAGCTGAAATGCTTAGTCTACCATCAATATAATGATGAGATTTTAAAATTGTTTCTCTCTTTTGTTATAGTGACTTAATGAAACGTTGTACTTGAATACAGTATTCGAATGAGACTACAATACTAAAACGGGCTTCCACATTTGGATGTAAGTCGTGAAAATAAGCCAAAGAAATACAGCAATAATTTGAATTATGGAATTCTAATATCTGTTCTTTTTCTCTTGTTTTCTCAGTAGCTCTCTTCCCCTTTTCTTCAGGATATGAGTGAAAGACAAAGTTGACTCAACATGCACAGTGATGAAGAACTGAAAACTCACACGACTACTCCAGTTGCATATGTTAGAAAATGGGACTTTAAAACGAACGTTAACAAGTTAACAGGATATTGGCTTAATGCTCTTGGCTATACAAACAGTACACACATGTTATAGTAAGGTAATTATACAATGAAAACATTGTGGATTTTTCAAAAGGTAAAATCTTTTTATTCATTTACTATAAGCATTTTAATGTTATTTTTTTCAAACATGATAAAACATAAAAAAATCAGTTATAAGTCAACCTTTGTAACTCCTGTGCACTGACAATATTCCTGCATCTATTAATATTTTCTACCGCAATTAATCATAACTTAACATAAAATCTTTAAGTTCTTTACACCACGATTTATAAGCCACTTTTAACTTTATAAAAGTAAAGTATTTTTTTTCCAATGCGGAGGCACATGTCGTCAAACATTCGCCTATACTACGCCGCAATTTTACTGCCCATTTTATTGTGGGGGCACCATATAGGTGGACAGCATTACCCCCTATGAAGGGACGACACGAACGGAGGCATTTTTCGTGGCGCGACGCCAGGATTCCATCCGAGCACCCTCAACACCGAAAACCATCGCGCTGTACCACTGGGCCGCCACAAGCCCATAATAGTATAAAAGTCTTATAATAGTCTGTGAGATGCATGAACAAATGGATACGTGAGAACATATCATTATTTTAGTGGGCTCATATATATTTTTATTTCACGATTTTTATGGAAACACTCAGTTTAGAAATTTGTAAAACCAGTTACTTGCAGAGATTAACACATGTGCTTATTGCATTCAACGCGACCGTTCTGTAAACTCCTCGACTCTCCCAAATGTGTACAATATTTGTCGATAGAGCGGAATTACAATGAATAACTCAAAGTAAAATAGTTACTATCTCAGAAATCTAGTGTACTTTTCACAAAAAATATAATGCACCGAAAATATCTAAATTTCTGAAACTTGAAATAAAACAAATAGAGATTTATTTGATTTTAGAAACGTTCATTTGCTTCAGAACGAGCTCTTTTCACAGCATTACAAATCTAAAGCAACTGGCTCAAGTATAACATAGGAACGTATGGGCTATAATAGCGACCCTGAGTTTCCAAAATCTAAATATGTTTTAATTTTTATTTAAGTATCAGATACTGATTTTTATATATCATGAACACATAACTAAAGCTACATTGCACTTCCATAGCCTTCCATAATCCAGTCGTAACAGGGTTATTTTTTCTTTTTTTTTTTGGGGGGGGGGCACTAATGCGGGACTCTTTGTCTTAGACATTCACACAGAACCACGGACATAGTTGACTAATTTTTATCCTGGATCACCATATAAGTAAGTCAACATTGCTCTCCTTGTGCCACACCAATTTTGATCTAGAACTCACAGGACGACATCTAGAGGGCTCGTACCTTCCCCCACCCCCTGACCTCGTGGATGGACCTTTTTTTTTTGTCTACGGATTTAACGTGCCCATTTTCGGCCTAGACACTAAAGTATTTAATGGCGTCTGTCGAGACTCAAAGGGCCCACCCAAAGTCCAACGCGCTACCACTAGGTTACCTTGGGCCTCACTCGTAACAGGTAGTGAGATTAATTTCCCCATCATTGAAGAATATATGGCTCATTTCACAATTCAAATGAGAGTAGTTCATCAAGACGCCAACATCGTACAGTGGTTAGTGTAGCCAGCTTCCACAGTGTAGGCTCGGGTTCGAAATCTATCTAAGGCATAGGTTTTCCTGTACTACTGTGCTCTCCCCTCATAGGGAACAGTGTTGGTTTTCCTGTATGGATCTCCAAAAATAAACTTATGGGTGGTGGGGATTTTCGAATATCTTCAGGATAAACTGCCACGTTACTTACTTGCACACACACACAAAATTAAATAAATAAATAAAAATAAAAATCATTGTTTGTATTATTTTTTAGCTACCCTTTTACTACTTACTGTGTGAAATTTGCAAATAAACATATTATTTGCAAAAAAAAGTCAATTTATGGTTTGCATCATATGACAATATGTTAATAAACATAACACAACATAGATATCTAAAGTACCCTCTGCTCTGGAAAGTGTTATCACTAATATAGGAAAGGTCTTGGACAAGCTATATTCTGCTATATTTGATATATTCAAGCTATATTTGATCTATTCCCATAGGGTTTCTGAATTGATATGACAAAAATATAAAAGGGATGTTCATAAGCTATACTTGAAAGTGTGATTTTTAGTTGGAAATGGAACTGTTTGATGTTGAAATCAATTTAAAACATACAAAGCCATACAAAGATGAAATAAAGCACAGTTGAAATATGGAGATGATGAGATTCTATTGGTAAACTCAAACGTCCTCATCAACTTATCTTTAGAAATCGGCAAGCAAGTTGAGTGGCTATAATAAAAATTTTAAAAAACAATATTAGTTCATCATAAAATGCAAGGTGAGTAAACTTGCTAAGAGTTTGTTCAGTTGGTACAACGCTACGACCGTCTTTTGCTACACCAGAGATAATTAAACCCCAACCTACTATATGAACCCAATACTGAAAGACTGTAAACATCCATGTCAACAGTGGGACTGGAAACTACTGACTCTAGTACCGATCACCGGAGTTTCATGCATTAACTATCTTCCGGCTGTGAACGTGCTACAATGCAGAATTTTTCTTTGCAAAAAGAGTTGTTGATGGTCAAATAGATAAAATTCAGAAGGTACAAACTCCAATTTACATTATGTAAGTAGCATCAATGCCCGTCTGAAATTTGAAAAGTTTGATGTAGATTGTAAACTCTTCAACACTGTCCTCTTGAGAAATCCTTCACCACAGGTTATATCATCTCTAAATTTCGCGGGATCTTAGAACTGTCTGTCGTGTGAATTTGACATGCAAGCTCGATGTAGCTGTATGGAACAAACTAAAATGAGACCTTTATATGTCGCACATGTCTTTGGAATCCACTCAAGATAACTGGATACTCTATTTTTTAACAGAAGCTAAAATTAAAAGGTGTTCGGATAGTGTAACCAAATTCATTAAAATTAAGCTCATCAGATATTATAGCACATAATTATTCTTAAAAAAAAGAAAAACTGCTCATGTCTGACGAGTGGATATTTTTTCTGAGCACAAAGTTCTTACGAAGTTTGACAAAAACTTTTTTTTTCTTCCATTTATCGGAAGGCGACATCTTTCGTAGTGAAATATCGCAGTTGAATCAAAATAGCATATAGCCCTGAGGGTTGGATGCGAACCAGGGACGTATACATAATTTGAGCTGTTGGCATCAGGCCCAAGTTTATGACTATCCACTCCAAAACTGTCCGCACCTCGTTTCAGCTTAGTTGTTGCTCTTTGTCGAATGCTTTTGTCAATGCTCTATAGCAGGGGGGGGGGGGGCATTAAGTCGATCGTGATCGACCTGTGGACCACCAAGACATCTTGGGGAGACCGCCTATACTAAGACCTAAGACGCGCATACTAAAAGAAACATATTTATGGAACACCGACGCGATTTGCTTTAAACGCGGTTTTAAAGAGCAAGTTTTTTTCTTGTAGTTATGTAGGTAAGTACATATTCCGTATTTATTATTAAGTTATAATAAATATTGTAGACCTTTTTTTTTAGCTCACCACACCTACGTCCCTGGGTGGACCGCCACACCTTTAAAAAATTAGAAGTAGCCCGTACCATGGAAAAGTCTCCCCACCCCTGCTCTATAGCGTCTAAATCTTTCTGCTTTTTTTTTTCTATTTGGTTAGAGCGAAAATTTTTCAGCCGTCATCTTTCAACCAGTGGCTATTTTTTAATTTATTATTGTCTCCTCTCCTGGATCATGGACCTACCGCTCATTTTCCATACTCTATGCCGCCTGCTTTGCTGCCCTGCAGCCCTTGTATGGCTTCCGCCTCGTGAGGCTTGTCTTGTGAGCCTCAGATGTGGCCGGTGGTCTCTGGTATGGTGCCCGGGGTGGAAACTCAGTGGAGGTCTGTTCTTCACCGGCAGGTACTCTCTCTCGGAAAGTCTAGGTGCTGTGTTGGAGTTATCGGGCTTTGTCTGGTGCATTGGCATCCAGATGACTTAGCTAACTTACGTTCATGTGCGTTTCTTGTACATTAAGATGAAACATAGTGAATACATCCTCCAACTATTACATAAAAGAGGAAAGAATGAACAGCATCATATCGAGTACAATCCGTTTTTATCATTGCTTTTATCCTTCGACCGAGGGGAGAAAAATTTAATGTAGGACAAGATAATTATGAATAATGAAATAAGTAGCGCCCTAAAACAAAACTGTGGGGAATTGCAATGTACTGTAGACTTACAATTTTAGGTTTTAAACATTTCCAAGGCACCTGCCAGAATCCGACCAAACAACTGGGTGATACGAGGGGAGGTTTCAAATATTTAGAACAGGCTTGGATTAAATGCAAGAATTCCATTTCTAATGGCTTAAAAGATATTAACTGAACCATAAAAAATATTCTTTGAGAAATATCATTTTTTAATAAAACTGAAAACCTTCCTGGATGTTTATACCTCCATTTTTCACATCTTATATAGTTTTCTCAGTATTTCCCTCGCGGCGTTCTGCCAAACGTTAATGGTCTATGAAGCATATAATTTATCATACCCTCATACGACTGCAATGATTTATACTTTTGTCACAGCCTCAGAGCGCTTCCCAGTTCATTTCTTTATATCTCTGTCCATTTCCTTTAATTTTCCAATTATTTTTTTTTCTTCACAACGCTCTCTAAACACTAGTGTCTGCAGGTGTTCCGCTAGGAAAACGGGACTTAGCTAAGACCAACGGACTACGTGACATGTCTTCTGCGCACATTCCTAAATATTGTCTTCCCAATCTAAGATGAATGCTGGGGGTCAACGAACTTGTAGACAGCCCAGGGTCAATGACTCGCCTTGAGAATAGCCCAACTGAAAAAAAAAATCTAGCTGAATGCATGGCAATAAAATCTCCTCCAGAGGGTGGCAGGGGCTTAGTTTATTACTGGCAACAAACTTTCGTTTCGGCAGTAACAGCTAATTTTATGCAACAAAGATTGTAATTCTTATCGAAATATTGTATGTATCATATGTAGCATAAATTTGATTCATTCAACGATCATGATGAGAATGAGGATGCATGATCTTCACACGTTTCACAGATAACAATATAAATTTCAGCGTCATAGAGATAAAATACAGGTAGAATAATTAAATAAAAGCATGAAAATCAAGTATTGTTTTTTAAGTATCAAAAGAGATTGCCGTGGCATGAAAGAAACAAAAAAAATAAGAGCACTGGAGATAAGAGATAAACGTAAGATGAAAAGTGTAGTAAATCAGAGTTTCAGAAAATTAGATGGACCGGTCTTTTCTCTGTCAACATTAGAACATTTCAGGAATACTATTAAAATGTACTGCTTTATTCAAACTTATTTTATTTAATTTCTAGATGCAAAATTTAATGAGAATTTTGTGGATGCATTTTTGTTGATGGTGCATTTTATTAAATTTTATTAGAATATTCCATTGTTCTCTAAATTCCCGCAATTTCATTACTTTTATCATTTTTGTGTCTTTCTTTTCTTGAGCAATTTACTAGTCTTTGAAAGTAGCCTAGTATGGCGTTTCCCCGACTCTCTGTCATTGTATAGATTTTTGTTGTCTCTCTACTGTTTTAAACAATAATAAATAAATGGAACACAAGTTTATAATACTATTCGATTTCAAGAGGTTTAGATAAGGGTTATTTCTTTTACGATTCATAATGAAATGTCTCTGTAAAGAAGGACTGCAACTGATTTCATTGCAATAGGAATCTTTATAATGTAATTTCGGTATCTGAACAAGGGTTGAACAATTTTAACGTGTCACGAGAAAATATATATTGCCTTACCATTCAAAGTTAATAATACCCATTTCATTACAGTCTGAATTTCAGTCTACCCAATTTGTAATTTCGTTTTATTTACGTTAGCTGTTAAAGCAATGCCTCCACCCGTAATTTTAATTAAAATGTGTTAAAAGAAAGTTATGAATAAAAAATATAAATGCGTACAGTCTCCTATGCAAAAGTAGTTTCATTTAAGAAAGCTTTCTGTCTGAAAAAATTTATTGTCTGGTGTGTTCATCTTGTAAACAGCGAAGTATTGGGTCCTCATGTTAGGGGTTTTAAAACCAAAGATCAATACTATATGGACATGATAGCTAATAAATAGTGAGAATTAGCACGAATTATAAAAGAATTATTTAGCATGTGAGTTTGTTGCGTCGCATGGTTTGTGTGATGCTACTGTGAACAGCTTTACACCCCTGACGAAAGGAGGGGGAAGGAAAAAATTCCCCGCACTATTTGTCCTTGACAAGTTTTTGAATATTAGGTTGTAACTGTGACATAGCACACCTCAGGTCACTTTCAACGTCCAGCTTTGCTCGATATTTTGACTTTATGTATGCTAATGCTGAAAATCCAGATTCACGGACATGTGTGGATGAAAACTGCACTAACAACCTCAAAGCTTCCAAAGCAACTAAACAGGAAATTAGCGTTATTTTGTTAAAATATGATGAGTACTTGAGAGAAAATAACTTGAACAAGGATATTTGTAACAGAAATGAGTAATATACATAGACTCTATAACGAAAAAAAAATCGACGCACCAAAAAGGTAATCGGTTGTCTGATTGTAATGAAATTTCGTATGCAAAATTGTTCCTACCGAATATACAAATAAAATTTGGTGTTCAACAAATGAATAGCGGGAACTTCAGCGCATCAAAACTGCGCATCTACCAGGTGTATACAAAGAGCTATTCTCGATGTGATGTTCAAAATTTCTGTTGCATTTCGACTGTGGACATCTTACGTCAATGTAACAATGCCTCGCCGAAAGATTCTTGCCCATTACGAGCATAATTCAGAGTTTGAAATAGGTCTGTCATTGAATTGAAAGAAGCTGGTTGGGCAAATCAAAGAATCGCTCGACATCTGGGTCGAAGCGTGCAGCGATTAGACGATGCCGGCTAGAGTAGATCAATAACTGCAGATTTTAGCGTCAGGTCGGCAGCGGTCAACCTAAGGCCACAACAGAATGGGAAGACAGGGCGATTGTCATATCAGTTGTCACAGTACCGGATTCATCGTTGTCGATCATCCGACGTGTGGCCCGCACACAAGTGTCCAACATAACCACTGACAGACGACTGAGAGAGCGGAATCTGCACTCGCACCGACCATTATGCCGCTTACCCCTCCCACCTGTACGCCGTCAAGTCCGATTACGATAGCTCTTAACTTGATCAACTTGGAACTGAGCTGACTGCGGACGTATATTCTTTAGTGGTGAGTCCCTTTTCCAATTGTGTCCTGACGACCACTGAAGACGTGTCTGGAGATGTCCAGAGCAGCCTGGGGATCCTGCACCCCACACAGGCCCACAACACGGGCGTTATGGTCTGGGGTGCCATTTTCTTTGATATCCGGACCCCTTTGGTAGTCATTAGTGACACACTGTCGTCTACTTACCGCTGTACGTAGACTACATTCTGCTGTCTGTTTTGTTATCGTTCCTCTTGCACCACTCCTCACTTACTTTTCAACAAGATAATGCTCATCCGCATACAGCACGTGTTGCTATGAATTGTCTTCAAGCTTGCCGAACACTTCTTTGGCCCCCTAGGTAGCCCGATCTCTCCCCCCATAGAGCAGCACATTTGGGACGTAACGGGCAGGCGATTGCAACTATCCCGGAATTACTGTTGCCGATTTAGCCTGACAGTTGGAGACAATTGGGCAAGAAATCCGGCAGGACACCATCCAGGAACTTTATCAGTCTATACCATGCCGGGCGATAGCTTGCATCCAGGCCAGAGGTGGACCAAAGCCGTATTGACTTCTTCACTTTGTAACGATCAAACTCTGAAATAAATCATTCAATTGTTTTTTAATTTTAATCAGGTTTTTTGTGTGCATGTTCTGCACATCCACCAATTTTTGTTGCAATCGGACAACTCCCTCTTGGTGCTTCGAAATTTTTTGTTATAGAATGTACAAGCTAGAAACGTTAAATCAAACTATCATAAAATTTATCACATAGTATGAGTTGCTGAACAGGAAAGGTTGCGCTTTTGTACATATAAAAAGATTATAAATTTCAAAGGTCATGAGTTATTCTTACGCAGGATAATGTTTGTAATTAACGTATCTAAAAAGGATCAATAAATAGAATGATTTTTACTATTTATTCCCGTTTCTGATATATTAAGTGTAAAAGACTTGGAAACCCCTGAGGCAAATCTAACAATTCATACTTGAAAAGAGTAATGCCTCGATATTTTAAAAGTTATTGCTCATTCTGACAATTATAATTCAAGCTTTCAAACAAAAAATAAACGTGGTACACATGCCACTTTTAGGATTAACTGTATTATCTTCTAAAGTGGAAACTCTGAAATTAATGTGAAGGCTTGAAGTAATAAACAAGCATAAAATAAGTGCTCGTAATAAGTTACTTATTGTATTACGCTTTTAGAACTAGGATATTAAACGTTAGGTAGGGATATCTCGTAAATAATCACATACAATCATCTGTTAAGGTTACCCAACACAGAAATTGTTTACTTTCAACAAAATCAGCGCAAGAGATCTAATTTCATTTTCACTGAATGAAATAGAATAAAATTTCAAACTTTCCAAATCATAGTAAACTAAACAATGGTGATATAAAGGCAAAATTCTATTACGAAATATCTAATTCTAAATTGTTTTATGAAACACAGATCATAAGAGAAAAAAAAAGTCCTAAATAAAAAATGAAATAATACTAACACCAAAAATTGCTGTGAGTATAAAAAAGGCATAACACTTAACTTTAACCCTTCAACGGGCGCGCCAATTTTTGGAACACCAGCAGGAGCGCGTGGCACAAAGTACAACGTCTCTTTCAACCTTGATTATTCCTTTTGTAATAAACTATTATTTTTCAAATTGAAAATAATAATTCTACGTTTCATGACAAGATATAAAATGTTGATGATATTGAGATACATTTATAATTAAAGGCCAAAGAATGCAGATACAATCACCTTATTTCAAAACTGTCCGGTTTATTGAATCTAAGGACAACTTGCAATTTGATTCCTATTATGTCCAAAAACCAAAAAAACAATGAGAGTCCATCTTCGTGATATGAGGAATACCGTGTAGTAGCTGCACATGGGATAGACTACATCAACTCCTGTTTGTGTCGTATTGTAATCCTGTATAATCGCTGGTTTACCACGGTTAAATCACGACTACCAATGAATGGAAAGGAATACAAGGGTCAGAAAATCAGACCTGCATTAGAAAATGTGTAGCTATAAATAGAAACTTCTTAGAACATTTAAACTTTACATGTAAAAACAAACCATTAAAAATTACAAAAATGTTGCACTTTGTACACGGACGCGCCCGCTGGAGGGTTAATAATTTTTTTCTTGGAATTTATAAGGTGAAATTATATTAAATTTTCGTGCTTCCTGAACTTAGAGGAGTTCCAATACGATGTGGCTATGAACTGCATTCCTTCGCTCGACTGGTATACTTGCTATGTCTTATGCAAAGAAGAAAGAATTGAAGTGGTTTAATAGATCTCTTATTGAGATATTTTCCTCTGAAAGAAATATCGACCCTCACATCCCGGTATTAAATTTGAAAAGATCATTTTCACCGCTTTCGGAGAAAGAAGTTTGACCTTAAAAAAAATTCACCATATGTACCCATCCCCGTGTATCCCGTCTGAATCATGTAGAAACTCACCTGAAGCATTACCCAAAGAAGCTAGTAACTTCTTTTGATACTAAATGCTATCTTTCTTTCTTTAAGGATGAATCCAAGATATTGGTTATGAACTTGCAGAGAAGGATAAAAGTTGCATTCTGGGATATCGAAAAATTCGGAAACTTAGGGAAATCAAATTTCTATTACAATTAGCACATTTTAAATATTGCAAACGTTTATGAATCAACTTTACCCATTCCACTAAAGTTGTGAAGTAATGGGATTCCGCACAACAACGGTATTCATGTAGAAAAACAACGGTCTAGAGATTAGAATACCCGAATTCAACTTGCAGAGGACCGAAATCAACTTGCCAGGACCTTGTAAACGGTCACTTCATAGTATATTGAAATGCACAACAATAGCAGACTATTATCAGATTAAATTCACAATCTACTTTCATGGAAAAACTTATGCTTTCTTTGGTTTAGCTTCTTATACGACTTTTAACATAATTATTCCAAGCCTCAATATTTTCAGTTTTTTGCGTGCTGTAGTCTTCATCACTTAACCTGATTACCATCACTTTCATTGTTTCCAGTGCCCTTGACATTAACATCAGCAACAGGTTTGTCTTCTTTAAAAAGACTCTATCCTGATTCGTCTCGGTCCATTTCACCACTGAAGCATCCACTATTAACATCTCAGTTATCATACCTTGGAATTTCCAAGAACAAATTCATAAATTCATTGATGATATCCCGAGTGAAAATCAGCCTAAGTTCGTGTGTTGGCCAAACGAAACGTTGGATTTTTCAGTGTTTAAAAATATTTGAAATAAAAAAATGTAACAGGATTTCAGTTGATTGAAGTTCGAATTCTCAAGGTTCTACAGAACAGTTATTCTTTGAGTACTTTAAAAAAAGTTCCCCATTTTTTAAATTCCAGCATTTTTTTCTGGTGCCCCTCATTATACCTTGTTTGATGTAGCTTATATTAAAAGGCTGCGTTAATTTTAGCGAAGTGTCATAAGAACTTACCTTTGTCAAGTGAGATGCTTTAAGAGCCCATCCAACGTTATTAGTTCCTAGATCACCAATCTGGGACTTATACGGAATGCAGACATTCACAAGCTCATTGAATCTTCGTTCATTTTAACACCCACGTATCTATGGATTTCCTCGAGATTTTCTAAGAAGTCAAAAAAATCAGTTATTTTATTTCATTAAAAATACAATATTCTAACAAAATAAACTGCAAAATTTCTCTAAAAAGGGAGAAAAAATTTTTTAAAAATAAGCTCTTTTTGAATAATTTCTTGCTAATTTTGAAAATACCAGCTGAAACGTTGGCCGTACAGGATTTAAAAAACTGGTTTCGGTCTGTGCGACAGCACAGGAATAGCACAATCACCAAGAGGCGCTAAGAAGGGTGGTGTTTTCCTCCCGAATACTGATGAGTAAGTGACCGCCAAATGGGTGAATACCAAATTCGCAGGGAATCGGCGGCGTAAAGTGAATGAGTGAAAACCAAATGATGGTGTGCTGCTCTTCCTGGTTAACTTCGATGAGTTATTGTTTTGCAGCGGCTGGGAGTCGCTCAATGTCCTGTCGCAATTTAACCTATACCTGATGGAAAAAAAAAAAGATATGTGGCCTTGATCTTTCCAAACATAGATGGTATTGTTTTTGGTAAGCTTTTTTTAGCAACATGGCCTTTGGTGGAAATTTAGGACTTTTTCACTTGTGCTAGCCAGGTTACGATGAAAAAGACGTTGTTTCAAGTATCAGCGGTCATTGAACGGAAAACCTTTTTAAGACCCCTTTTCTCCGCCTTCATGACAGGCCATGGTACCAAAGAGGAGGAGCTTAGAGAAATATCGCTCAATTGAACCCTGCACGTTTTGACAGAGCCCAGATTTTCGGGCTCTTACTTGTTTCACTTTTGTTCCAATGAGTGTGAGTTAAAAGGATCCGAAGCTCGTTACATGGGAAGTGCTATAATTACCTTAGACGGATCTAGGATTTGGTAGAACCTCGAGATAGTATTTTTTTTTCCTAAAAAAAACTAGCATTTGGGGCCCCTCTTAAGGTAACAGATTTTTTTCCTCCTTTATTCTTTTAGCCTCTTTAAGGTTTCTGATTAAGGTTTTGGCATATTTTTCTTTTTCTGGATATGTTTCAATGTGGTAAATTTATTTAATTCAAGTCTACTAACTGTGCGCATGAATTTTAAATCTACATTAACAACCGCGTTCTACATTTTTTTTTTTAACAACGCCATCTTACATCATTTGCGGACACTCTTTATTTCCCTTTAAGCAAAAAAGACTACATTCGTTCGAAAACTGAGCTCACTTCCTAATTTACGAGTCAGGAGAGCATGTCGAAACGATACCATGATTTCTCTTAATAAACCTTATGTTCTCCCCCCCCCCCCCCCTCTGCAAGCGAACGGGGAAGGCTGACACACAGTTGAAACCTTCAATGGACACCTCTGCAATAACTGGATCTTTACCCTACCGTCCCTGGTATGCATTAATTCTCCCCCCCCCCCAAATAACTAGATACGCCCTTCTACTTAACGAACAGGTGGTTTGACCATTAAGCCAGTGAACCATGCCATGATATCTCTCAATAAGCCTTTCGTTCTTCCCATTCAAGGTGACTGCCTACATTCGGAGCCAATTTTTCTAAAAAATCATTTTTAAAGGATTTTTTGGTCTTTTATGGTAAAATAGCACTTAAAAATTTAAAAAGGAACAAAAACTAACCTGTAAATACCATACTTTTTTATAAATTGGTCAATTTGAAGTAATTTTTAATGAAATTTAGCTAAAACGCCTATCACTCTGCACAAAATTCTAATGCTACTATTTTAATTGTTTTCTCTCACATGATACATATGACAGTTATCTTCAAAATGTCCCACAATCTAAGAGAAATTTTAAAATGCAAAAATAATACACGCAATTTTATGTTCCAATATGAATATTTTCCCCGATTCGTCATTCCTTTCCTTACAAAAACAGCCCCAAATAAAAAAAAACTATTTATTACACATCAATTATTCTGCGTCATTTCGTTAATAATAGCATCTAAAACATTTCCTGAAAATTTTATCAAATTATACTCATTATTATGTGCGATATCATGATAACGGTAGAGGTTTGTGCTAAAAAGCATAATTCCAAAAAAAATTCATTTAAAGTTGTTTGTCTATTCAATTTTGTAGCAGACGATGTTTTTTTAAACAGCTATAACTCTGCTTCTAATTGATGTAGAATAAAAATCAAAACGGTTTCGTAAAGAGAAAAGATTGAATTACACGATTCTTGCAAAAAGTGAAATTGACCAAAATAGTCAAAAAATGACATTTTCAACGTAGGCAGTCACCTCAAGCCATCCTAAGTTTTCGAAGTCTACGATCAGATATTTGTTACTCTTAGACCATTTTGTTATTAAAAAAGGAAACTTCCATTGCAGAAACTGATACATATTTTTTTCTCTGTACCTTTCTCTGTTTATTCCGGTATTTTTAATCTTTCGCAATGTTGATAAGACTCATGAAGGGCACAGAGTATGTATTTTTCTTCTCTTAGCTACTACCACCTCCCTGGAAACGTATAGTGATCAAATATGCACAACATGCACATATTGAGGCCCTTTTCATTCGAGCAAACCGAACCTGAGACATCCTTAACAGATGTAAGAATTTAACCTTTTAAATTTTTAAAAACTGAAATATGAAGATTTTGTTCAGCAAGGAGGATTAAAAATTGTGTAATAAGGAGGCATTTGGCATTCAAAACCTGTAGCTAAGTTCATATGGGCAAAACTTAAAGTAGCTTGTGCAAACTAAAAAATATTACTTTTATGCGAGTTTTAATCACGTGTCATATATTAGTCAACAAATCTCATAATTGAAGTTATTCAAAATAGTTGAAATACCATTTTTATAATATTGAAAATTACTTCAACTTTTTATGTTTGAAAAGTTCAGTGCTAGTATTTCTAACAATCATATTCGTTTTAAATTGGTAACTTATACTATGTAATTCTATATTTTAAAAATGCTATCAAATATAAATGTAATATAGATTTTATTTGCGGGATATGTTACAGTCTTGGTTGGGTCTTCATATTTTGAATGAAACAGACAGTTTAAAAATATTTGCTTAATAACTGCTTATAAATATATGAGAATATAGTAAAAAGAAGAGTCAATTTTCATTCTGTGAAATTACATGAATAATATAAATAAAAATGTTTGCATTGAAAATAAAAGAGCTTTTTAAAAGTTAAGCATTTTAAAAGTTAAATAAATAAATATATTTTTTAAATATTAAAATTTTTATAGCTGAATTTTTTTCATCAGATTTTGATCCTGATTATTTTAGCATTATAGCTAGATACATTACAAGGTTCCAAATGAATTCATTATAAATTAAAAGAAAAGTTTTGAATGTCCACTCTCCTCTAAACTAGGCCTGCACAAAATGTGATTAGGGCCACAGAAAAATAGGACAGATGGGAAGGCTAAAAATATTTTATCTAACAAAAATAAATAACTGACTATTTTAAAAATTAAATAAATATTAATATCCATTGCGTATATATACCTTAAGTAATACAGTCGAACCCCGTTATAATGAACTTCAAGGGACCAAAGGTTTTGTTCGCTATATCCGGTTGTTCGCTATATCCGAACCCTTAAGAAAAATGTTAGAGTTAACAAAATGTATAACTCATTAGTTGCAATGTGTATTCAATAATGATGTATTAAAAAATGATAAAATCTATTAAAAATGATCATTAATGAATTAAATTGACTAAAATCGATTACAATAAACTGACACAATACTAATTAAATTACGTATAATGGGAAAACTGCGGGACTAAAATTTTCGTTCGTTATATCCATGAGTTCATTATATGCCGGGTTCGCTATAACGGGGTTTGACTGTTCAATAAATCTAAAAATAATATTCCGTATAATTCTAGATATATAATACAGGGTGCCCGGGCTAAAGGTATCCAAAAATTATGGCTTACTTTTACAGAACTACCCATTATAATTTTAAAAATAATTATTTAAATAGAAAGAACATCTCGCCAAGTTATAATATCAATAGATTTCGATGTGTGCACCTTTTGTTGCACGACAAACGAACCCTTAACTGTAATCCAGTTCTCTCCAAGTGAAGAATTTCTCTCCAAATTATTAGACTCCAAGCTATTAGACGAATTACTTCAATAATACGCTTCTTCAACTCATCCACAGTTTCAATTTTTTGTTCATACAAAAAATGTTTTGCTTATACATTAATAACTCCTGATATTCTGTGAAACACTTGGAGAGAACTGGATTACCGTTTGGACGTTTGTCGTGCTACAAAAGGTGCATACATCGAAATCTATAGATATTAAAACCTGGATTTTCTTTCTATTTAAATAACTTTTTTCAAATTCTAATGGATAGTTACGTAAAAATAAACCATAACTTTTAGATACTTTTAGCCAGTATTATGCGTCTTTACAAAAGCTTGCGCGAGCCGCAGAGTGAGCGCTGCACGCGCTGTATGTTGTTCAGGCTTGCTTTAAACCAGGGGTTCCCAACTTTTTTCCTACATCGACCCCTTTTAAAAGAATGATTTTCTTCATCGACCCCCTCACATTTTTCTCTATAATATACAGCATACAACATAATTATTATGCTAATAATTGCACATAAAACCCTTAAAGATAACAATTTGACTAAGATTATGAACAAAAAATTAGAAGTGGTTCATTAGGTTTGTGTTTTATTATTTTTGTTCTATTTTCATTTTTAATTTTATAAGTATACACAAGATTCCAGAAACACAGTTTGTTATTGCACAAAAGTTCGATTTCATTTAATGTGGTGGTTATGCTTGATGCAATTTTTTTAATGTTTGGCTTCAAATTTCTTATCATTGTATAGTAACAATAACTAACATAACGAATATAAATATATATTTATACATATTAAAACGGATATTATTGTCTAATAATTACATTCCTAAAAAATTAAGTTGAATTTTAAAACAGAAAAATTTATCATTGACCCCCAATAGATCCCTGGAATACTATAAACCCTTTTTAAACTTCCACCGACCCCCAAGGGGTCCACCTGGACCCCGTTGGGAATTCTTTGCTTTAAACTGTTGGAATGGTTATTGACAATAACCTGTTAGACTGAGCATTAGATATCATACAGGGCCTGAATATGAACGCTGGGGGCCCATGAACAGATACTATTTGGGAAACACCCCCCCCCCTTACAAAAATTTATAAAAATAAGAACTACCCATGGACTCTACTATTAGAAGTACTAGGTGCATACACCAAGTGTGTGAGGAAAAGTTGTTAAACATCAGGATTAAAAAAAATCGTTTGATTTAAATTTTGATTCAAATAGCGATTTAAACAAAACAACCCTACACGCGAGCCCTATATTTGCTATTACAGTGTATGGATGATAAGATGAAGCTTTCATAAACATGCTTCACATCAAATTGAAAAAGTCGTTCACCTTCTGCTGTACATCTGATACAACCTGATAGTTTAACATTTTTCCTAAAGCAGAAAGCGAAATTAAACACTTTCACTTATCTGGCACCCTATCTATTTTAGTGTTGAGGAACATCGTTAAAGAGATTTTGCACGTTAAAGGGGACATTTTTGGGGGCCCCTAGCATCAGGGGCCCTGGGCAAAGTCCCGATTTGCCCATGCGATAAAAAGGCCCTGATATCATAAAAGAATATCTACTGATGTACATATGATTTCAGAAGACATCCTAAGCGGCTTTCTGTCCATGTACATAATATGAGGTCCATGTACATAATATGTACATTAATATGAGGAATCACAATGGAAATTTTAAAAAAGAATCCGTTTCATAAAATAAATGTAATTATTAAATAAGAGACATACATCGAGTATTGTGCTTAGGTATAAATTGATAAAATGCCCCAAGAAAGCAATATACTGCAAATGTCAGAGCATAGAGATAGCAAAAGAAAGACGTTTAGAGGCCCTGGGTCGTATAAGTGCTTCACGACCTCAGACCGTAGAATTAAGTGCGAGCGGTCAACGGCCCCACAAGAGGCTCGATCGGGACTCTCGTGGCGCCTTCTTGTGGCGTCCATCGAGTCACTAGTAGGTGGCGTTAGCTGTAACTGATTGGAGAGCTCGTGGAGAGACCTGGCGCCGGTGAAATTAACCAGTTTTCAAAATAAAAAGTGGCTTTTCTTACAAATGATAGTATGCTATAGATTAGAAGTAAGTTATCTACTAAAAGTGAATTATATAATTAAAATTTAAAGTGAATTATAGATTTCTAAATGTTTTACGAAAATAAATAAATTGGAGAGAAAATACTCAAAAGTAACACTGTTTTGATAGGATACTTAATATGCATGATGCATCTTTTTTTATACAGACTAATATCTTTCATTAGAAGTATCTTAGTGAAATTCTTATTCTTATTTCTGTGCCATTTCTGAATATACAGTCGAACCCCGTTATAACGAACTTCAAGGGACCAAAGGTTTTGTTCACTTCATCCGGTGGTTCGCTATATCCGAACCGTTAAGAAAAATGCTAGAGTTCACAAAATGTATATCTCATTAGTTGCAATGTATATTCAATAATGATGTATTAAAAAAATGATAAAAATCTATTAAAAATGATCACTGATGAATTAAATCGACTAAAATTGATTACATTAAACTGACACAATACTAATTAAATTACGTACAATAGGAAAACGGCGGGAACAAAACTTTCGTTCGCTATATACCGGGTTCGCTATAACGGGGTTCGACTGAATAATTCTTTCATATGCTTGGAATTATACAAAACATCTAGCCTAAAAACTATTTATATGCTGAAAGGAAGTTTTGACATATAAATAAACTGGCATGCATAAGTATTTTTATTTCAAATAATTCAGTATCAGTGAATTTAAAGCCTTTTGAAAAAATCATTTTTATTACCCACGCTTCGAACAAATAAATAAAGTTGATATCATAAAAATGTCAAGGGAGTATGGTGTGGGAAAGATAACGATGTTTTATTAAAGCATTCCATAACAGCGGAATGCTTTTAATGGTGGTTATTCAAAAAAGGTATCTTTTTAATATCAATAATATGCGACGAAATGTGTGCACACAAACTTTTTAAAAAATCATGCCGTAAGAAAGGTCTTAACCTTTTGCTTACGGGGTGGGACAGCATGTATCCCAAGAATACGGGACCAAGAATGAATATATATATATATATATATATATATATATATATATATATATATATATATATATATATGTATGTATATATATGTATGTATGTATATATATATATATATATATATATATATATATATATGTATGTATATATATGTATGTATATATATATATATATATATATATATATATATATATATATATATATATATACATACATACACATACATATATATAACCCCCTTAATGGCCATTCTTACAAAGGAGGCATGAAATTTCCCGTTCTAAAGAGGGAACCGGAAGGATGGACCCCGTAAGCTAAAGGTTAAGAAACCAATCAAACTATTCCCTTAGCGAGTTAAATTGTTGGGTACTTCGCCGTGTGGCGAAGTACCCAAGTGATGAAAGTCAGAATTCAATAAATATGCAGGAACTTACTTTTAAGGTGTGATTATGTCCCTCTATAACGGTCCTCCGGAAAGCAAAATTTCAGACGTCCGTCGTCGCGAGTTATAATTTGGGCAGCACACCAAACCCGGTCTGTGTCGCTTGGACAAGCAGTAAACAGTTAAACAGAAAAGTACCAAAATGCGTCAAAATTTTAACTCACACACACACACACACACACATGTATATATACATACATACATACATACATAACACATACAAAAGAGGTAAGCAACGATAAGTAATCCTACGTTAAAAACCCGCGGTAGTTTCGTTAGAAGAGACTACCTGAAATATTTTTTACCGTTATAGGGAAAGCGCCAAAGGTATGTGTATAGTTAAATTCCTCAAATTTCAATCCGCAGTTGTGAAATCACTTCGTTGAAGTCAAATCCCCGCACTCAAAATAAGAAGGATCAGAATGGTTCAAATTTTGTCTCCGACGTGAAATAAAACGTATTTTAAATGCTTCAGTGAAAGTATGGTATATAAACTGTTTTCATGAGAGGAAGGGAAAAGATGGGAGAAAGCATCTAATCGCACATACGATCGCAATGCTTAGATACGCAATGCTTAGATACGATCGATTTTCTTTTAACTGCAAAGAGACACTTTTCGATAACTAAGTACTATGTTCAAGTCAATTTTAGGTGCATGAAAAGTTATGACACTCTAAAATACAGACGATAAGCTTAATACAGATTAAAAAAGATTTTTCGTAATAAATTAATACTCTCCTCCCCCCCCGGCCTGTTAATTTTTCTTTATCAGTTGATTAGGAAAATTAAATATGCATTTAATTCTGTTTTTACACCAATTTAATTTAAACTGGGTTTGGAAAAAATTAATCAATTTTTTATACAATCTACATAATCAAAGCATGGCTAAAATTTTGCTTTTGTTTTTTTAGTTTCTATTCAATTTTTTAAAGTAAAAGTATTTTTAATTATTTTCAAAGGAAAGTGGGGGGTTCCTTCAGTGTTACTCCTTTCCGTGCTGGGATTTGTCTAGAACTTCGAGTTTAAAGTTTGGTATTTATACCCTTTGAATTGCAAACTGCAACTGAAATATTTCCTCATACCTCTATTATAATTTTGAGTAATTATGCATGAGAAAAACTGGAAAGATATCCTATGTAATCTAGTAACTATGTAATCTAGTAATATGTTTCTAATAATTATGCATGAGAAAAACTGGAAAGATATCCTATGTCTCAGAACATAAAAATCTAAATTTTAGATCTCTAACTGCCCGTCTTTTACATCCTGCAAGTAACTACAGTCGAACCTCCATATATCGAATTTCCATATATCGAAAGTTTCTATATATCGAACTCTTAGCAAATCCCCATGTTCATTACATTGAAAAATTGTTTCTATATATCGAAATTTTTTTTCAAGACAAATTGGGAGATTTTATTCCACTTTAGAATAAAATCTACCAGATTTTGGCATTTGAAACAATACGTCGTAGACTTCAATTCACGGAAAATGTCCCTGATGATGTTTTTAGTAGACTGAATAAATACGAAAATTTCTTTGAACTTTCCGCGAAACTGGCAGTTCAGAAAGATATTGATAGTTTGTTTTAAAAAAGAATGTAACTGTGATCATTGTAACCACTGTCTGGATTATTGTTTTTTTAAGATATGCAGTACTCAATAAATCTTTCATATTAATTTATTTTTCAGTTATTAACTTTCATTTGATGGGATTCGCATATAAATTAGAAATAGAGTTTTGTATACGAAAATTAGCTTTAATTTTTTTTAGGAGAATTATGATAAAACTAAGCTCAATTCTATATATCGAAATTTCTATATATCGAATTTTTTTCAGGCAATTTGCTACTTCGATATATGGAGGTTCGACTGTATTTCCGTTTGAACGAGAATAAAAGGCATTTTGTTGATGACATTAAGTTATATATTATCAATTACTTTATAATGTGCTTACTTCATAAAGATATGAAAGAGAAGAAAATGTAAATGTGAAAATACCAAAATAAAATTACAAACGTATATTCTTATGCGGTTTCTTTAAATAACATCGTAATTCTTTAATTGGTTTATCCTTTTAACACGTTAAAGAGGTCTGGAGTTTATCACCTATTTTTTCACTACGCATGAACTTTCCTTTAATTTTTAAACTTCTTATCTTGAAGTATCTACTAAGTAAAAACAGGTTAGGGCGTATTTTGAATATCTTTATTTTCATCTTTAAACAAGTTGGCAGGATATAAACGTTTACGGGAGTATTGCTGTTTCTAGTTTTTTTTTTCTCTTGGTCAAAATTAAACTTGGAATAAAGTGCTATTCATATCTAAACATTTAAATAAAATTTCTTTAAAAAATTACGAAAATGTATAATGTAATGTATTCTGGTCAAAATTAAACTTGGCATAAAGAACCATTCATATTCAAGACATGTAAACGAAATTTCTTCAAGAAGCTACGAAGATTTATAATATAATGTATTTCGGTCAAAAGTAAACTTGGCATAAAGAGACATTCATATCCAAAACATATAAACGAAACTCTTCAAAAAACTACCAAATTGTATAATGTGTAATGTACTTAGCCCCCCCCCCCAAAAAAAAATAAATAAATAAATAATTAACTTGGCTTAAAGAGCCATTCGTATCCAACACATACAAAAAAATAAATTTCAAAAAATTACCAAAATAATGTGCAATGTATTTCCGTTAAAATTAAACTTGGTATAAAGAGCCATTCATATCCAAAACATGTAAACGAAAGTTCTTCAAAAAGCTACGAAAATGTATAATATAAAGTATTTCAGTCAAAATTAAACTTGGCATAAAGAGACATTCATGTCCAAAACATATAAACGAAATTCTTCAAAAAACTACCAAATTATATAATGTGTAATGTTCTTAGGCCAAAAAAAATTAAGCTTAGCTTAAATTACGTACTCAAAACATATATAAAAATAAAAATTCTTCAAAAAATTACCAAAAGAATGTGTAATGTATTTCTGTTAAAATTAAACTTGGCATAAAGAGCCATTCATATCGAAAGCATGTAAACGAAATTTCTTCAAAAAAACTACAAAATGCATAATGTAATTTATTTTAATCAAAATTAAATTTGCTATAAAGAGCAATTCATATCCAAAACGCATTAACAAAAATTTTTCAAAATACTACCAAAATATGTAATTATGCGCGATGTATTTCTTGTCCGTGTGCAATTCTCCTCAGCACATAAAAGTTATGTGTTTGGTTGCACCGTTAGAGATATTACAAAATATCAGTCATGCGGAAGTAAATGGTATATTACATGTTAACTCATCGACGTGCCCAAGTTACAATCTCTTGCGAAATGCAATTACCTACATACAGTTTCAAGGTAGAAGAAATAGGTCACTACCCCATGGTAGTGGAGGCCCATAGGATTCAGGAAATGTCATTGATCTTCCTAACGTTGGAGAATGTTCTCGATCCCCCCGAAGAAAGTATCTTAAGAATGTGCACAAAAAATCCATTATTTACAGTCCTTATGTTTCTTTATTGTTTAAATAAATGAGTTTACATTGTACACAACTTCTTCCCAACTAAAACACAGTAAAATTGATTAAATGCAATATAGCTCAGTACATGACTAGAATGACCAGGTAGACAGAATTTTACTGTACTGTCCCTCATTATAATTTTTAAAGACCAATTACTAGGATAAAATTATTAAGTAAATTTAAGTACAGAAAATGTTAAGTACAGTTTAGTGTTCTACTCAGTCCAAACCTTTAAATATAATTTCTCAAATAATTTATATATATATATATATATATATATATATATATATATATATATATATATATATATATGTGTGTGTGTGTGTGTGTGTGTGTGTGTGTGTGTGTGTGTATCCGTCCGTCCCGACGAGCCCCTTACGAGTGTCCTGACTTACGAGTTTTTTGAGATGCGAGCAGTCTCTCGGCCATTTTTTTTTGCCTTCAGAGCGTTAGCGGAACGAACGCCTTGTAACGTTCTCGTCAAATGAGCTCACGAGAAACATATAATATTTACAACCTTTTTGTACAATTATTATACAATTATATACATACGAGGTATATATTGGTTGAATATATTATACAATTATATACAACCATACATTGGTTGTATATATTATACAATTATATACAACCAATAATGTATTATATTGACGTATTATTCTAAGACTACTGTCCAGTCTAAAACAGAAAGATTAACTCTCAACAATTATGAGACGGGGCAGCTTGTTCTGCCCACACTCGAGTCACCCTCCGAAACCGAACAGCGTTCAACCTCTCATTTCAAATCATTCTGAAAAGGGTGATGAAACAAACTTCATTGGACAATTTTTTATCGAAATACCCTGCAGATGAAAGTGAGGAAAGCGGTGGCGAGAAGGGCAAAAAACAGCGAATAAAATTCAATTATTTAGTTCATCCTTTCTCCTCCACCTCCGTCAGCATCTTTAAGTCGTCTGATCTCCACAGTAAATGTTGTACATTATACTTAACCAGTTTTTTGCAGTACAGTCTATTGAATTGTATTTTTATAGAATATTTGTTATTTACAAATGCCTTTTTTTTATTTAAAAACATGTAACAAAGAATTGCGGCTTTTGGAGGGGGCGAAATGGATAAATGGCATTTCAATTCATTTCAATGAGGAAAATTGATTTGATATACGAGTAATTCGAGTTACGAGCTCCGCAAGGAACGAATTAAACTCGTAAGTCAAGGCACAACTGTAGATGTGTGTATATATACATATATATATATATATATATATATATATATATATATATATATATATATATATATATATATACAGTAGTGCCCAAAATTGCGGACACTTTTTGAAATTTGAATGTTCTTCAACTTTGAATGCTTATAAAAACTGTTACACTCGTGCAGTGCAATGATTCATATATCCAAACAAACGAAATTTAATGCTGAATACAACACAATAAACCGAGGTCAAACATTTGCATTACAAGGGAAGGTATGCATTGAAAATTACACCTAGGGTGAAAATCTCTGGGTATTTACGATGTCCCTGTCCTATCAGTATTTCGTTGGGTATCTTTTATTTTTCAAGACAGCAGCACACTGATGTGGTATTGAGCCAACCAATATTTGGAGCTTTTCCTTGTTTATTATGGGGTGCCATGAGACAATTGTAACTTCAATTAAATTCTCTTTTACTCGATGGATGCCTCAGATGTACATTTTTTTTTCAAACGGAACCAAAATGTTTATGGGGTTTAGCTCTGGGCTGTTTCCTGGCCACACCAGAACCTATATGGCATTCTCCGTGAAACACTTTTGGCATATTCTGGCAGTGTCGCAGGGAACTGAATTCTGCTCGTAAAAAATAGGGCATTATATGGCAAAAGATCCCTGATGGATGGTAGAAGTTTTGGTTGTAGGATGGCGTCAATGTACTTTCTGCTCATGAGTGTGCCGTCTGTGACAAGAAGGCAGCCTACAGCATCTGCTGATATACATGCCCAGATCATAACACTTGTAGGATTCTTTGATGTTGCTTGAATGCAGTCTGGATGTATCTTTTCCCCTATGCGACGTCTCACTTATTTTCTTCCATCACTACCAAATATCGGTATCTTAGTTTCGTCCCGCCATATCACTTGTTTCCAATGACCTTCTGTGCATGCAATGTGTTCTTTTGTCCAATGTATTCATTTCTGCTGCTGCTTCTGATTTAGTAATGGCTTTTTTTAGGGGAATCTTACCATCTATGCAAACCTCCGTTAGTTTTTTCCGTATCGTTCTTGATCTGACAAAAACAGCAGTTGGAGAAGTTCACTCGCAAGCAACATCAATCTGTTCTCGAGGCAAATTCGTTTTATTCTCCTATCATCAACAGCTGAATTGCACTTTTTCCGGCATTTTGCTTCTTTATTTTGTATAGATTGTGTTTCCTGATAGCGTAAACAAAACTTTCGTACTCATGATGTTGTCACATTATCGCCAATTTCTCTCGCAATTGCTACATACGAAAGACCATTTTCCCGCAACACAGTAATCCTAGATCTCTTCCTGGGGGAAGAGTCACTACTTTTCCTGGACGACATTGTTTTATTTATTTTTACACCATCAATACACACAAACGCTTAACCGTAATTGCACTTCAGTAACCAACTTTATTCTGCAAAATGAAACAGCCAAAGTGACCTTTCCCGCCTATGAACATGACCTTGCACCTGCTCATATACGACAGCTGATCATTTGTCCTCAGAACGACGATTCTGATCGGTTGGTAGTAGCTGTTACTACAATCCGCTTCTTGAATCTCACGCATCTGTGCTTCTTTGTCTGACTGAAAGTAGCATAACTTCCCTTGTAATGCCATTACTGAACCTCTGTTAATTGTGTTGAAATAAATATTAAATTCCCTTTCGTTTGATATATGAATCATTGCACTGCGTGAAGTGTAACAGTTTCTAATATATATATGTGTGTGTGTAAGTAAGTAAGTAAGTGTAAACTTCTCTACTATAAAACTTTTAGGTGGATTACGTGGCGATGTAGTAACGGAGAGTTAATCTTATATACTGTGATCTGAACATAAACATTTTTATCTAATTTGCTCCAGTCATTTCCTATTGCTTCGTTTTTAAGGTATCCGACTACGTTCGGAGCCCTTTTTTTAAGAAAAAACTGTACTTGCGAAAATTTCTATCTTATTTTTCGAAGGAATATAACACCAAAACTCGAAAATGATGAAAAAATAGTCATTAACTATGCAAAGTTTTACAAAATTGATGATTTTGGGTCGAAATTTAGCAAATTTTTACAAAAACGTCTCTAGCTATGAAATAAAAAAAAAATTATTCATATAACATTAACTTTTTTTTCTCATATGTATGTAAGTAACTTTTAAGTGTAATGACCTTATAAGCTAATCGATATCTTAAAATCTAAAAAAAATACAGGTCATTATATGCAATTACATGTAAAATTTTAGTAATTTTCCATAAGATTTTTTTATAAATGCAGCTATAAATCAACAAATAATATACCTAGAACCAAATCTGTAGTCCATTACATTCTTAGTATTATGAAAAACATACGTGAAAAATTTCATAGACATATCATAGATTTTGAGCTATCGCAAGAGTCGTTTACATTTTTGATGAAAAATAAGTTCTTCAGAGAACACGATTTAAGTTTTCAACTTGCATTAAAATTCATTGCTGCAGCTCATCTTTAAATCGATCTCATTTCTAATGATCGTATCGAAAAAGTAAAACCAGATTTATAAACATAAACTTACAATCTTAAAAAATAAAAGGAATAAAAGCCATTTCGGAATTTTCGTCAAAATTGATGTTTAAAACGTAGTCGGATACCTTAATCGACTATTCGTGCCTGTATTTTTACGAATAAAACATTGTAACTTTAAATATTTACAGGTATATATTTGTAATAAAAGTATTCGTATATTTTCCTATTTGATGTCATTTTACTTTAAAATAAAGCAAATTTTCTAGGATCGTTAACGAAGATTGCTGTACAAGGGAATGTCCATGGGAATGGAGAGTCGTACCTCCCCATTCCCATGAACCTATTGTCCTTCGCCGACCTTCTTTGATGTAGAACAAAAATACATAAGAAATTGTTGTTTAAGTGATATTAGAAAATTTTAATGATTTTCGTATATTTTAAAACATCCCTTCATATCCATTTTTTTTTCAAATTTTGATAGTGTACTGTCCATTTCTAAGTTTATGTTACGCATTTATCATATCACTTCTCTAAATAGTCTTTGAAAAAGTTTAACCAAAGAGTATATGCCTAAATAACCAGGGAAATGTTGTCATGTTTTGCCTTTTACAGATTTTTAGGAATGCGTTGATTTTTTTTTATTTGCACCCGAATATCAGTTATCTCCGTATTACCATATGACGAGGGGCTTATTATTTCGAAAACAACCAGTACTTGAGAGGATGCTTTAAGGGGCTCGAGAGAACCTAGTGGCAGCGCGTCGGCTTTCGGTGCTGAGAGTTCTCGGACCGAATCCCGACAAGCGTTTTAAAATACCTCCGTGTCTAGGCTGTATATGGGCAGGTTAAATCTGTACGCCGGAAAGTCCCTCTATGAAGTCAGAGAGGGTGGGAGAGGGTACGATCCCCCTAGATGTCACCCTTGGAGTCAAAATGTAGGTGGCACCTGGCTAATTCGGAGTCCGACCTTTGTTATGCCATTATAAACCAGTGCCGCACCCCTCTGCCCACTAGCCTATATGGACTTGGTCCGGAATACTTCCTGCCAGGAGACATCAGAAACAACAGTTTGCTTAAAATTTATAATTTTTTTCTGAAAGGAATAACTGTAACTGTCTCTATGTATGTATTTGTATTAGTGTCCATTAGTCTCTGCTTTTTAATTTGAATTTTTATTTACTGTTCTTCAGATGTTATTGCCGCAATCGAATTGTTCTGCCTTATGTAAATCTTCCTAATTTTCTCCCTATTTATTTCTCTCTCTCTGTCTCTAAATATATATATATATATATATATATACAAAGGCTGTTCACACATTTTTTAGACGATGTATATTGTATTCACAAAACTAAATTACATAAAATTCTTGTGTTTTAAATGTTCTATTTGACACCCCTTATTCTGAACTATCTTTCGACACCGCAATTTCCAGGATAATAATGCCTTTTGAAGTGTCAGAAGAGGTATTCTATCCCATTCCTCCTGAACAGCTTTCCAGAATCCTGTAAGGGTTTTGGGACGACGTTTGGATAGGTGATACATAGGGAGATTTAGTAGGGATATCAGTGAAGGGTATGGCCTTGATACCAGTTTTTTGTTCCATTTCTTTTAGGAAATTTACAGTGGATTTTGATGTGTGACTGCTAGCTTTGTCCTGATGGAGTCTCACAGATTGATGGCACTGTGGGTAAAGCGATGGTATTTCATTCAGAAAAATCGGCGAAAAAATATGTTCCTGATAGTATTTGGAGTTAATCTTGACATTTTTTTCCACTCTCTTTATTTTTAACTTGCCATTATAAGAAAAACCAGCAACAATCATGAATCCCTTAGAAAAACTTTCTTTCGATTCTTTGAACCATGTACTTAAATTTTTTTCTCCCCTTTTATGATGATTGGAGTCTCGACTTAAAGAATAAAACTAATATAAGGATCTACACTGACGGTTCATAAAAAGATAACATGACGGGTGCAGGAGTTGTAATTTATGAAAATGAAACCATCAAGGAAAAAATAAGAGAAAGATTGGGTAGATCCAACTCTTACTTAGCAGAACTCAGAGCTATTCAACTTGCAATTAAATATATGATCAACAATAATATTGAACGGAGTGATATTTATACTGACTCAAGGAGTGCCCTGGAAGCTCTAAAATCTCTCAACGAAAAAGGTGAGATAGTTAGTGCCATAAAAAAGCAGATCAAAAATAATAATATACAAATCTATTTCTACTGGGTTAAGGCCCATGTGGGAATCATCGAGAATGAGGAGGCTGATAAAACGGCCAAGGAAGCTACCGAACTAACGGAAAATCATAACGGGCCACAAAAAAAATCAATATTAATAGAAACGTAGGTTCATTTACCTAATTACAGTATATTCAACATAAATATATGCATTTTGTTTAATAATAGCAAAAAAAGAGTATCATTAAAAAAACATTTAGCGAATTCTTCCTATCTTATTATAATTCTGCGTCGGTTATTTAATTATATATTATTGTGTGCCAATATATTGGCCGGGCCGCAAAAATGTTCGTCGCGGGCCACGAGTTTGACACCCCTGCCTTACATGATATTAGGCAGGTGTACCAGTTTTTCTGGCTCTTCAGTGTATATATATATATATATATATATATATATATATATATAGAGAGAGAGAGAGAGAGAGAGAGAGAGAGATTAGACTCTCGTTATTACGACCGGCCATTACAGCGACCAATCTGATACAACGACCGCTGCAAAAAGTCCTAAATAGAATCTTCTTTAATGACATGTTATTTTTAAGTTTTCGATATAGAAATGTTCATCCGTGATTTGTTTATAAATTGTAGTAAATTCTTGAGAAAAGTTTCTGAATTTTGTAACATTTTGATTTTTCATACTTTATCAGTCTTTTGCTAAAATATCAGCTCGTCTTACTTATATGCAAGCATAAGTTATAAATGGAAAATACACCCACGATCAGTGACTTGTCAGGTATCTAATTATGAAGCTCATATTGAAACTTTTAAATGTATTTGCTACTATTTTCCTCGTGATATCTGTATATATTATATAAATACGATTTTTTTTTTCAAATGATGGAACAGGAGAGAACTGAATTATCCGTTACACGTCCAAATATTTTCTTCCGTGTTTCTAACCGTGCCATCGACCCCACATGTGGTTGCCACCTTTCTAGAAATTTCCTATCCCCCAAGTAAGGAGAAAAATGGGGAGCAGCTAGATTTCGACATCCCTCAGTCCGTACCTCTTTTCTAGCGACTAGGCCGCATTTCTTTTTTCCCGGAGATTGCGAAAGTGTTTGTGTTTTTGTGGGTCCAAAATTTTTCCACCGGGCCTCTCCCTTTCCAGAAACTCCGCTGACCTTATTTAAGAATGACGACCCTCTAAGCCACAAAGCTCTATACCCGGAAATTTTCACACCTAAACTCTCCCTTTCGTAAGCCCCCTAACGAGGCACGGGGAAAATATTGCAAGGCTTTTGAACCCTGTTCAAAGAAGGACTTCTCCGAATAATTTTTTTCCCTCTACTTTTCGTAGAAAAATGGAACCGTTTCACACGGCTAAGGGATTGTTTCGGATCCCGAAACTTCTGGCCTAAAAGAAAAAGATGTATATGCAAGGGCAGCGATTTTCTTGAAACCCACATTTTATGCTTTGAATAATTATACGAAAACTGCGATATTAATATATCGTAGCCAACACTAAGTCCGTTTTACATAGAACGTTAATATCGTTGACAATAAATACTCTAAAAGCGTCCCTCTGTGATTTAATTACGAGACTTCTCAGTGTTTTACACAGAACGCTAATATCGTTGATAAATAAATACTCTAAAAGCGTTCGTCTTTGATTTAATTACGGGAGTTCTCAGCGTTTTACACAGAATGCTAATATCGTTGATAAATAAATACTTTAAAAGTGTCCCTCTGTGATTTAATTACGGGAGTTCGCAGATTTTCCCACAATACTTTTTGTTATACTTATCACTAGATACTTTTCTAACAATACGTATGATAATACGTACGATATGTAGAGCATTTAAAATCACACTTTTACAATTATGATTGTATCTTTATTCATGTCGTCTTTATTACAAATATCTATAGTAGTGATTCCCAACCGCTGAGCAGCGACCCTTTAGGGTGCAGTGAGATCAGCCAGGGGTGCTGCAAGATATTTTTGGGTGCATTAAAAAAAAATTAGTAAGGCCCACTTAAAATAAATAATAAGTTGAATGAATTACTCTCACTCCCAACAAATTGTGACACAGATCGATACACTCGTTCTTGAGGAGGAATTGCCTACTCTCAAGCCCATAACTGTTAGGCTTGATATCAAACATTTGTTCCCTATAAACCTCAATCGTAAGTTACACATTAACAAAACTCTTTTTAACGCTTTCCATTGTAGTACTCTAGAGTATTAGTATACTGAATCCAATGGCTATTTTTGAAACTATTCTGGTGTTTGTTTCTTATATCTTTCAATAAATGAATAAAATCAGCAATGAGTAAGTATTTATTGAAACTTAAGTTTAACATGTTCCTGACATACATTCCACTTTGATTGATTAATTTTAAAAAATGAAAAAAAAAACTTTTTAACAAGGGTGCCCCAAGTTTCCAATTTCCTTCCTAAGGTGTCGCAAACGTAGAAAGATTGGGAATCTCTGATCTTTAGGCAAATAGCTATGAGTATGCAAAAAGAGTAGGAAATATACAAATGGTGGAAAAGCATGAAATTACTGATGAAGTTTTTTTGTAATTGAGTCAAAAGCATTGCATTCCAAGATCAGAACGTTATTGAATTCAAAAATGGACCTTTTATTTTTCTTCTTTACCCTATGTCCGTCAAGGCTTTCGACCATATAGCGACAGGCAGGCCAATACCGATTCGAATCTTGAAAGCATTAACAAAAGTGACGATCTGTACGGAGTGTCGCTACTTCGTTCATTAAAATTGGATAGAATCTATGATGCTGTCCATTGTTATTTATTGATGTGATAATGCCGCATTCTATTATATCATAAAGATCGTTTTATCCTTATCTTGAATGATGGATCATCTAAGGAGCATTAATTGTAATGTAAATCTAATATATTTTTTTGGGGGGGAGGGGGTTAAGATATTTAAAATATTTAGCTTACAGCGACGTTTACCAAGGATCTTCTACTCGCAAAGTTTTAAGCAAAATATCCCTAAGTTATCTGTAATTTAGGATGTCTAACATATGATAGAATTGTTTGTTGAATTCGAATGAACACACCGAAATACTTTGTTGTTCTTAAGTATTAAATTGTGGGCCGTGGTGACCTTGTGGTACAGCGCGCTGGTTTTCGGTGCTGAGGGTGCTCGGATCGAATCCTGGCGAAGCGCCACTAAAATGCCTCCATTTGTGTCGTCCCTTCATAGGGGGCAGTGCTGGTCCACCTATATGGCGCCCCCATAATAAAATGGCCAGCAAAACTGCGGTGAATTATAGGCGAATGTCTTCGTGACAAGTGCCTCCGCATGGAAAAAAAGAAGTATTAAAATGTTTAGCAACTTTCGCAAGTCTTTAAATCAAGCTTGTGAGGTGTGAAAACAGCAATATGTTTAATTTTAATGAAATAAGAATTTAAAATATTTTAACTCGATTAACTCAAGTTTGGTAAACATGTAATAGACATTGTCGTAAACAAAACCTACAGTAAATTTTTCCCGCTTTATCAACCATTCTTCATATCATACCACTCGAATTATTTGGGATATTTAAAGAGATCTGATAATACAGTTAAACGTAATAATCTATCTCGTCCTGCCGCCCGCATGGTATAGTGGTTAGCGTTCTGAGCTGCCCCGCAGTGGGCTTGGATTCAAATCCCGAACAAGGTTGAGTCGTTTCCGTGACGTCCCCATCATAGAGAATACTGGCTCAAATTTATTGTGCTTCCGTAATAAAGTAGCCAGCAAAAACTTCGCGGGTCTTCATGGGTGAATACCAGAAGAAGACACACTGTCAGAAGGCCCATGCCTGCCGCATTGAAAAAAATATAAAATATTTTATCCTTAAAAATTTTTAAATGCAGATATACATAAAAGTGTATTCGGGAAACATGATATTAAGGCAGTAACAATTCTGATTCTGTTGGCTTCTTTTCTATGATTATCAATAATACCTTAACAAATGAAGTACTATTCGCAGTTTTTGTTCAGTCGAGGTTTATAAAATATCATCGGTGATCCAGATTGGGTTATTTAATACGCGAAATAACGTGAATCATACTGTAACTCATGAAAATTATTTCGATGTAAATTACAACCAAAAGAATCTAAATTAAACTTGCAAGGACCGGGTCTCGACCCATGAATCTACCGACGTCTGAACCGTCCCCCAAATCCATGTAAATCCATGTATGATGCCCAGCCGATGTGAGGAATTCTTATATTGAATTTGTCTGAAATTCCTCTTAAATGACAAAGCGAGAAATACTCGTTTTTACTGCCTTTCTATTAAACTAAGGCAACTAATTCAAGTATTCATAATGTCAACGTACATTAAAGTTATTGTAGTTGTTATTCAAGGCAGTTTCGATATGGATCTCGAACCTCTGATCTTCCGATTTGCGGATTAGCATACTATCCTCTGATGATACCCAACCAATGTGAGGGATTCTCATTTTGAATTTCTCACAAATGCCGTGAGGAATCCACATTTTTATTTTATTCCTCATAAACTTAGGCAGATAATTCAAAGATAATATGTTCTCAGTGATTGCTATTTAAGGTATTTGGTCTCGCATATGTTTTTGCTTCTTATTCACGGTACACTACACAGTTTTGATGATTTGCCGATATTAGGAATTGTTGATTTGAATTCTTCACGAATTCCTCCTACATACCGAAGTGAGGAGTTCTCATTGGAATACCTTTCCTTATTTACTGAGGCAGCTAATTCAAGATTTCATGTTTTCAACTTATAATGATGCTATTGAATTTATTAAACAGGGCTAATTGGTTCCTAATATCCTTTCATCCGATTTGCGGTACTCTGTACATTTAAGATGACTCGCCAATGTGAGGAATTTTCATTTCTGATAAACCTGGGCAGCTAATTCAGGTCTCCATGTCATCAATATACTCGTAAGTTATTGTAGTTGTTTACGTAGTAATTCGAGTTTTTAAACTGATTACAAAATACTCTGTAAAAAGTTATTCTTATGCACAGAAAAACAATATATGATCGGATTTATATATTGCTTTTATAATTAGCTGAAATTTTTAAGTTAATTTTAACTTTATGAAGCTAATTTTCATCTTTCTAGTGACTAGTGTTAATCTTTAGTATGCATTAACTCATACATCTTATTAAAGAAATTCAAAATAAGATGTGAAAGCTTAAATTCATTAGTCATATAGTGCAATTACCTATTTTTGGTTGAGTGGAATCTATGCCTGTACAAAACTCTTGATGCGCGTTTCAATCAAAACTTGTTTGAAAAAAATTCAAAAATATAAGTGGTTTCTAAGAATAACTTTTAAAACATGAGATCAGTAAATAAATAAAAAAATTAATTACCATAAAGTCTAGAAAGCATCATATAGTCTGCAAAAGGATGTTCACTTACGATGTATGAAAAATTAATATGAAATATACTTCTGTAAACAGAAATGATATAAATTCACCACTGAAAACTCAATGGAGAAATGCATTTTAGAAATGTATCTGGGGTACAAAGGGAGAGCGGCTGAGGCAAAGGGCCTTTTTTTTTCTATGGTTTCTATGGTTCTAAGCATCTTACATAAAAACGAGCCCAAAGTACAAAAATCGCCAAGCAGGCATTTATCTCTTTTGTGATGAAGACTACGTACTGCTTTTTTTCAAATCCTCTCTCTGTTTGAGAGGAAACTGTGGATATCTAATATTTCAGTTCTTGTACATTATTATTTAAGACAAGTCTTATATCAAGTTATTTTTAACCCTATCTTTCTCTGGCCTCGTTGGACACCCCAAATACTGCAGTGAAATGAGTCACTGCATCTTCACATGGATGCAAAGGGAAATAGAAACATCAAACGACGCAGCGTGACTTCAAACGTGGAATGATTGAGGTCGATCAAAGCAATTGTGCGAGCACTCAAACGGCTATTCATGGAAATTGTTTAGAGACAGCAGTCGCACTACAGTATACAGAGAGGGGTCCTGCGTATAAAATCTGTTACTGGATGTAAGAGCTTATGATCGTAAACGGAAGAGTGCTCGTATCGAAAACGCAATTTCAGATTTGATCAGGCCAACAAGCGGAAGACAAATTGCCATACTTTATTTCTTTGTAAATTATTTAAATCTCGGATTAAGTTTGACAGTAAATCTTAGTGTAAAGTACTAGTAATTAAATCATTCGGCTGAGAAGTAAATCTGTCAGGACCAGCCACTGCTATCTTTGAACCTGATGAAATGCATCAAATTTCTAAGGAATTTAAAACTTTGACTACGAATGAGGGAAAACAAACCATGAGGCTTGTTAGATACTGTTTTCAATCACGCCATTCATATGGTATACCGACAACGTCGAAACAGCTACATGAAAGTCTAGACCCTTCTTGTATCTAGAGAAAGATAACGATTCTGGGAAACGCTATTGTTAGAGAATTTAGGCCATTCCGATTCCAGCGAAAATTTTCTGCCTTCTTACTTCCAAATTTTGATGGTGGTTTTTCCACGAAAGTGGCTATTTCCAGTTATTTTGTGATCCATGCTGCAATGAGGTGAGGATAGTTAAAAGAAGATGGAGACTTTTCCTTGGCTTGCTACATTGACCTTTTCAATTTTTGAATCTCGGTATAATGGCGCATTTCGGAGAGGAAACCAAAAGAGACTTCATGGTGTCTTATCTGCAACCAAGAAATGTATAAAACTAGAGGAAGCAATTGGTTACATTTCGTCTAATATTCAAATAGAAGCATATGAATATTTAGTAGAATTCCTACATTAATAAAAATTTAGGGAATTTTCAAACGAGGTATTGTAACGAATTTGAGCAATAGCCCATTGGCCATAATTTGAGTGCTGAGCGGCTATTTCTTGATCGCTACTATTATAAAAAATAAACAAAATGTTTTACACCAAACACAGATAAGCTCCAATACATTTTATCATAATAAAATAAAGTTTGACTAATGAATAAAATCCTTTGCATCATTTACCAGTCATATATTATAATTGGTCCATGTCATTTTACTTGTGTAGCACTAATGATCTAAAATTAGTCTATACACAGAACCATTTTCTGCACATTAAATTTTTATAAAGACTCTTAAGCACCTTGGTGAAAAACGTTACATATTTAAGGGTTGTTTTTTTCATTATTCCTTAACGAGCTCAAGAGTAAACTCAAGAGTATTATCAACAGCGTTTAATTCTTCCTTAAGTGTAATTAATGGCAATCATTTTAGCGTGAGGGTACAAGTAGGTCGTATTTCTGATCTCAACTGTCAAATTCTGCAGGGAGTTCTCGATATCCAGATATCCGCAACGCTGAAGGTAGGTGCAAATGCTTCCCAACTTAGCCACCGTCGCCCCTGAGCGCCTACGGCTCTGTAGTGACCCCAACTGAATTTTTGGGTGATCTGTTCTAAGTTGTTTTTTTTTTCAAACGCTTTGACAGGAGGAATCCAAAAGGTTGTTCACACCCACAAATGGGGTAAAGTGTGATGGAACTAACAATTGCTTCTTGATATATTTATAAATGTTTAACACAATAAAAAACAGGAAAAGTAAAAGTGTGTTTATTTGTCAAACTACCACCAATTGATACTTGAGTACGCCTGAGGTACAAACATCACTCTTGTGTATGGAGGATATGGATATTTCGATCTTGTTTCAGGATATTGTCCTAAATGAATTTTGAACAAATTAGGTCTCTTTAGAGTTCCCGCTCGAAACTTTTCTTTTACTTTTTGCTCTTTTTTATGTGGGAGACAAAGGAAGCACGTACAAGGAACAGATATGAGAGTAAAGATAAATGGATTTTTTTTTTACTGCGGTTGGCGTGACTAAAACTTTTTTTTATACACTTGATAGGATTTTTTTGTCACATAAACTAAGGAACCTTATTATTTTCTTTAAAGAAAAGGGATTATTGAAGCTTTTATGCCCAGAAAAATAAATAAAGAACAAAAATTTCGCTCCCCCAGAGTCCCCCTCTTCATTTTGCCTTAATGAAAATACCCTTCTCTTGCTCCTGAAAAAATGCCTTCATATAAAGAAAATTGTATTGGCAGATCTCAGTAGACTGAGTTACCCGTATTAAATACATATAGAAATTAAAATCATCCATAAAATTTTGAGAATATTTTTCTCAGAATGCTTGAAACTCTAACCGTGACTTTTTAATTTTATGTTTAAAAAAATTAATAAGTTTAATACGAGGAATTTAAACTTTTATTAACTGGGAAACAAAGATGAGTTAATTGATATATAAAATACTCATTTGCTCCCCATTAATAAATAGACTTAGCTATTTCTTTGTTATTCAACATGAGACCCCAAAAAAACTATCTGATAAGACTTGCTTGATCATTGAAATTCAAGTTCTATAGTATTCATACTTGATTAAATTTTTGAGATCGATGACTGCGAAGACAATGCTGTCCACTGCAAAGGACTATCCATGTCTTTAGCAATATTTGCATGTGCAAACCGCTTATAATTCTGTATATAGT
The DNA here is from genome assembly GCA_907164885.2 of Dolomedes plantarius. Classification (NCBI taxonomy): domain Eukaryota; kingdom Metazoa; phylum Arthropoda; class Arachnida; order Araneae; family Dolomedidae; genus Dolomedes; species Dolomedes plantarius. The sequence goes on from OU015492.1 coordinate 169,941,902, forward strand.
TTACCGACCTGCTTAAATGTTCCTATAATTGAACTTTTCCCAACTACATAGTTGTAAAAAGTACTTGATGTCAGTAGCTGATAAAAAATGTTCATTGCGTCCTCCAGCGGCAAAGTGGTTTAGGCATCAGCCAGCCACTCCAGTAGTATCAATTCCTCATAAAAGCATGAATGTAATGCTGGAGTAAAAGCCATCCATCAGCCAGCAACGAAAGGGTCCCCGTCTCGAAAGAGAAACTGCTACCTACAGTCCTTCGCCGGTATGAGTCATGTGTGGAATTTAAAAAAAAATTGTTCGCTTTGTATATGCAACTATTTCCTGTCTTATTTTCATATGAACATCGGACTGGGGTCTCATAGTGCGAGCCCAGGGACATTAGAAACAATAATATACTTCACTGCAAAATCTACTCAAATCAAAACACAGTCGCTTGCAAAAAAATTTGTTTCGTGGGCTTTAGTGTCAATTTGGGTGAAATGTGACAGTTCAAAAATCTTGATCACTTAATGATAAAATAATATTTCTTGCACATCGTCTACATTTGCAAGAGATGAAGTCTGTGATCTGAGGAGTGCTTATTACGAGGATGACAGGAGTAGAAAGTCTACGTATTTCCAATGTATTTCCAAATTACGGATACTAAAATATTTGGATAAAATGATTAGTAAATTACATTTATAGCATCTCTTTTTTTACTAAATTTTGTCTAATCCCAGGACTGTTTCTGTTCCCCTATGCCATGCTTCTGTTTTTATAATATGTTGCAGTAGTTCTAGATGTTGATGGTTTATAGAAAAAAGAGAAAAATTTGCCGAAAAAAATTATCTTAAACTTACAGCATTGTTGATTTCTTTTTTCATATAATCTAGTCGAATGGAGTTCTGCTGGACATATTCGAACGAACAGAAAGCTAAAATTTTATAGTTGCTGATAACTTATATAACTAACCAAATGTGATGGCCTATCTGAACTTAAAGTGCATTTCATCATATGGATATCAGAAATAAAATACCTGAGAAAAAGCCACTGCGATCTTGCAAATTTTCGAGTTAGGAAAAGAACGCAGGACTTGCATTTCCACGTGACAAACACTGTTTCGATCTACGTCATGCAGGTGGAGAAGTGAGAATAAGGTGGCAACACTGTCTCTTATATCGTCACGACTTTTAAAGCTGGTGGCAAAAGTATAATGATTTGGAATGTGCTTTTGTGGAAGAGTCAGGATGTTTAAATTCGCGTGAATCCTGTTGACACATCAAAATTATTTAAATATTGTTATGAATTACGCTTCCGCATATTGAAGGTTCCTATCGGGTTGGTCTCCCAACATAACAATGTTCTATGTTTTAAAATTTTACGATCAAATGTCTTGAGCATAAGGGCACTTTTTCCTAACTAGTTTGACCATTCTAATCACCGAATGTCTAAGGAATCCTTTTTTAAATAAGAGAGAATCGTGGGTCATTGCATCACAGACTAGTGAATCTGCTATTATGATACATTCAAGATATTGAGCCTATGATTCCTTATCTTTTGGTTAGTATTTCCAAAAAAACTTACGAATAATAAGTTGAATCCATACATCGAAATGAATTCAGGAAATTTTAACGATAAAATCTGGCTGAACATAGAACTGAGCTTGTTGTAAATTGAAAACATATATATGTATATATTTTTAGCGTACAGGTAGCACCACCTGGCTTCTTCGCAGTTTGAGCAAAGCAGTGTACTTAGTCGGGGCTCTTGAACGAATAAAAGCCTGACGCTTTAATTCTTGGTGATAATGCATTTCTTGAAATTCTTCAAAGCTCATAGTAAAGGAAATTTGACCTCTACATGTAAAATTCTCACGATTGATAATTATTGATTAAACAATTTAATAAACTGTATAACTAAATATAAATAAGCTCCGGCGTAGTTTATGTTTGGTGACGAATAAACTACTTTGCATCATTTCTCAGTCACGTAAAAAAGTTTGAATGGTCTCGTAACTTTAATTCAGTTTCACCAACGACCCTAAAAACTTACATAGAACTATATTCTATTCATCGAATTTTTTGCTTCTTTTTTTTTATGCAAGACTTACTTTCAAACGCCTTGTTAAGAAATAACATCACGTATTTAAGGGTTATTTTCTTTCTTTACTTTTTGACGAACAATTTGTAGAAATCCAAGAGTATTATAAGCCGCTTTTTTTTCCTTGAGTGTAATTAATGGCAATCATTTTGGCGCTAGGGGTACAAGTAGGTCGTACTTCTAATATCAACTGTCAGTGTAGGGAGTCCCAGATGCCCGCAGCTCTGGAAATGGTGCAAAAGCTTCCCAAGTTAGCCTCCTTCGCCCCTCAGCGCCTACGGCTCTTTAGTGACCTCAGCTGAATTTTTAGACTGATCTGGGCTCACTTTTTTCATAGGTTCCCTAAAAGGTTATCCACACCTACAACTGGGTAAAAAAAAAATGTGATGGAAGTAATGATTACTTTTTGCTGTAATTATAAATTTTTTGCACAAAGAAAAAAACAGGAAGAGTAGAAGCGCGTTTATTTGTCAAATATTGCCATCGATTGAAAAACTTAAGCCCGCCCGTAGATTAAAAGCTGCTTTTGTCTAAGAGGATATGACCTCTCGAACTCGGTTATATTTCAATCATGCTTTTGGTTATTGTCCTAGTTGAATTTTTTACTGATTAGGTCCCTTTAGTGTTCCCGGACTAAGCTTTTTTTTCGCCGTTTTTTTTTTATATTTTAGCTGCATTTAACCGTTACTACCGAAACAAAGAAGGCGGATGCTAGTGCAAGAACCAGACTTGAGGAGAAACATGAAAGGGTTTCTAAAAGGCATAGCAAGCGTGATTTCAGGGAGATTTGTTTTTTTTTTTCAAAAACACAGAACGAAGAACTATTTAATGTTTTCTTTTAGAAAAATAAAGGAAATTTTAAGATTTTTATCATAGAGAAAAAATTTTTAAGATGAAATAAAAATTTCAATCTCAACTCTAAGCTTCCCAGAAAAAAATTATCTCCTTTGTTCTACTTTACTAGAAACATACCTCACACTTACTTTTAATTAGTGTACAATGTTAGAGCCCTAAACTTTGTTGACTTCCTAACAGGATTATGAGAACTAAAAGCATATAAAAAGTTGCAATAACTGAAAAACTTTCCCAGTCGGTGTTTAACGCTCAAAACTTTGTCTTTATTTCTTTTTCTTTAGAGCTTTCAAAATAGCTGCTGATTTGAAAATGTTTTTAAGGTGTTTTATTAAAAGATTTTTATCTCTTTGTAAAATGAGAATCGTCAGTGGGAGGCTTGAGACTTCTCTAAAAGACCTCTAATAAAAAAGAGATATATATATATATATATATATATATATATATATATATATAGCATTATGGCAAATGTTGATATGTCATTTTTTCATGTTTTCGACAATTTAAAAAAATAACTTTTGTTATGAAATGTAAATTCGCTCAATTAAGTTTTTCAATCCAATTATTCTTTAGATAATACTCATATTCAACCTCAAGGATATGACTGGTCTTCAATGAAAATGTTCAATTAGGGACTAAAATATTCAATTAGGGATCAAGTATTACCTCTTTAATACGTAACAGCATTTGCCAATACGAATAACTTAGTATTATTTCATAATTCCACTATCAGCTTTTGCCACATTAAAGAACCAATTTTAAGGGGAATATATCAAACATAAAATTGAATTTTTCGGACATATCAACATCTGCCATAACAACACATATATATGTGTGTGTGTGTGTGTATTTGTGATAAATACATGAAAAAATACTTTCTAATTGAAACTAAGAGGTATCTTATTTCTATTTCTACGGAAATGTAAACCTCTTTGAGATATTCAACTTAGCATTTTGTGTTAAGATATCGTCTTTATGACTTTTAAACTATCAAAATGTACTCCAAGCAAAATAAATTAATAAAGTGGTCTGACACTGACACTAAAAGATTCTTTCACAAAAATCTCTGTCGAACAATTCCAGAATTTTTAGTTTTCAAGTTGTGCAGACGGCGACTGAGTCAGAAGAAAAATTGTTCCAGAGGCCGAGTGTATAGAAAGGTAATGGGTGAGGGAATCGAGCCAGGCACGTGCAGATCTCTACTTCTGACTTGCCAGTTGACATTTGCCAGTTTTACCTTACAAATAATTTGCCACCTTTTTATCCTTGTCTACTCCCATGCACGGCAACAGCATAGAAACTACTGAGCACTTTAAGCTGCTAAATTGAGCAACAAAATCTTGCGTGAGAGTAGTTTTTTATCTTGAAATTTGAGGATTTATTTCAGAAAGGTAAAGTACAAATTAATCGAGCTTCCGCCCATAAGTACGTTTTGACCTCTCTAATGATATTTTACTGTTATCTAAAATCACCTCCACTGTGCCATTGTCTTCCGCTGAATTCTGCTATATAATGTACTGCAGGATGGGTTGTCAACCGTAAAGAGCCATACACGGTCTACCGACACTATGTAACTAAACATATCACTCTCATGCTCTCGGGGATAATTTAATGTGAGAAAAGAAACACAGCGGTGCTTCTGTAGTCCTGCCCAACGGACATATTTTACAGTAGATTACTCAAAAGTTTAGGCTTTCACTTCCTTCAATAATCCAATGACACTCAAAAAGTTCAAGCCTGCTTCTCACTGAAGATCCTTCAGGCGTGTGTCCAGGAAGAGCAAAATATCTTCATGCTTAGCAAGGTTCAAAACATTTGTTTCAAAACAACTTTCTCTAGCCTGAAATCAACCGAATAAATAGACATGAGAGTGCAGAATTTCTCTTCCCGGTGACGTTTCTTGACCTTAGTTGACCTTTAGCAATTACTTTGACTTCTGTCATCAAAACAAAGATTAAATATATTCTTTATTTTTCTTGAATGAAAGGGGACATAACTTTAGATTTATTAAGTAAAATTGTCTGGTACTCTTTTATTTAAAAAAATAACTTAAAATTTTCTGACGTGAAACATTTATTTTAGGGGAAGCACATCATACAAAGGATCCTCGAAGTTATAAATTTGTCATAAACGCTATGGAATCGACCTTAAGCAGCAGTATGCATAACATGTTGTATGCAAGACAATCAGTAATTAAACTGTGGTTCCGAGTTTACACCTATTTTTCTTGTACATAAGGGGGGAAAAAAGACATCAGTGACGTCCCAGAGAGAGGATTAGATATGAACAGCTTGCCTTAAACTCCTGCCAAAAATCTTAATGATTTGAAATAGGGAAAAATAGAACTGAAATGTGAAATCGAAAATTTTGCAATGCCGAAGAAATGAAACCTGAACTCTGGGCCTGGAGAGGATTTGAAAAAATTGTCATTCTATCAATGCAGCAGAGGACGCTTACATAAATCTCCGAATATTCTTCTTTTGGGTTTGGACTTCGCTGTCTAGGAAACGGTAAGCAAAATGATGAACAAAATTTAACAATAGCTAAGACTCATAAAAATAATAACGTTCAGTTTCACGGTTTCGAAATAATAGAAACTGAAAGTAGAGAGATATTTAAGAGCGAAACGAAAACATTCCAAAGCTGTCGACGAAGCGCAAATTTTGAATATAAAGATATTAAAGATTTTCGTAGGCAGGAATTAAAAGATTATCTTGCAATGCATAAAACAGCTCAAAAGAGGAACGTTAAAATGAAAATGGCCACTAAATACAATAATACATGCATCTCTCGCGTATCCAGACAGCTGTCAGAGACGAAGCTTTTTTTCCGTTTGGTTACGGGAACTCCGCATCACATAAGTAGCCCCTGAATGTGCAATATATGTCAACAACGGCCTTTATTAGCATTTCTGTAGTTTGATTCAGAGCATATATTGCATGAGTTCGAAGTGTGTGTGTAGGCTGGTAAATGACACTTTTGATATGCTACTGCAGAAATATAGAGTAATCCGCACATGAAGTCAATTTCTCTTCAAGCAGATATTCCAGGTCTATCGTATATTGTAGAACTCATAAGTGAAGGCAAAACCTACTCAAGATTGCTGTTAAATTAAAGAAACAATTATGCATGGAAATTTTTTCAAAGGAATAAAAATTATCAATTCAAAGATTAAATGTTACAATTTTCACAGCATTTTATATTAGCTTTGAAGTAATAGTTAGCATTTACAATTCCTCGTGTTACATTAGTATGCCTTTTCAAGAAGTTTTGTACACACTGCCCTACAGGGCACGGGCGAAATTTTAGGATCGCCGAGGATATCGAAATGCAAAAGGTAACAGAAAACTCATTGACTCAAACTGTATATACTATTTAATCTTATTTCTCCTCTTTCTATGCTTAAAATATGAATGACCAGGAATTTAAAATAGAATTTTTGTTCGAGTGATCCTTGCATACGCCAAATCAGGTTTTATCATTTTTAAAACGCCAAATAAGGTTTTATCCTCAATCCGCTTGTCAGTACACTTCAAAGTAAAATTAACTGATAGCAGACGATAAGGCATGACAGGAATCACAGTTCGAAAAAAATGTGAGATAGTATATCTGTTTTGAATAACTGGTATTTAAAACATGTTTACCAAGTTTTGCTTATTAAAGAGAAAACATACCTTTATCTAATTTCAAGGATGGCAGAGAATGGAAACTTACAACATTTCTTACGCAGTTAACAACTAAACAGATATGAAACATAATTTGATACATATCTAGCAAAAAAATCAAGTAGTCAGGGCGATCGTTGTAACAATCCTGGCGCCAAATCCCTGAGGAGGATGGCTATCATGATGAACGAATTGCCTTATTTGGTTTGGTCAAAGTGAAAAAGGATCGGGGGTTAAAGGGAATTGACCTTTTCCCGTGATTATTGCCTTTTGTTAAAAAGACGGTATCAATATTTTGTCATACGTATACAGTTGGAACTCAAGCCCAGATTTCTTTCAGATAGGGTTGTAGACAATTCGCCATACATCGACTTAGTGGAACCTTAGCTTTTAGTTAACTGCTTGTTACAACGATATTGTTCGGGATGCATATACTTATCAGCGTGTATTTAGGAAGTAAGCATTTCAAAGAAATGAGGGGTAAATGAAATTTCAGGCATTCCTTTCTTTTAGTCACATTCTTTAACATTCTTGAAACACGTCTAAATTATTCATAAAAAATTGCTCCTTTGGTTTCCAGGAAATACGAACATTCTTGAAAAAAAAAATGGATACCATAGATATACTTTTTTAATTTCACAGCATTGTATTAAAAAGTTATTTTTGTATTAAAAGTGTCGGCTGTGCTTTTAAACACCTTTAAACGTAGGATTACGTTCCTCCATAACGGTCCTTCGGAAAGGAAAATTTCAGACGCTAAAACCGTCCGTTCATCCGTCCTCGCGAGTTATAATTTTGGCAGCGCGCCAAATCCAGCCTATCGCTTGGACATTTTAAACAGAACAAGTACCAAGGTGCGTCAATATTTTGGCATATATATATATATATATATATATATATATATATATATATATATATATATATATATATATATATATATATATATATATATGTATATATATATATGTATATATATATATATATATATATATATATATATATATATATATATATATATATATATATATATATATACACATGCGCACATAGTATATATAGATACATATACACATACAAAAGAGGTAAGCAACAATAAGTAATCCTACGTTAATAACCCGCGGTAGTTTCGTTAGAAGAGACTACCTGAAAGTTTTTATCCAACTTGAATCAGAAGATACTGTTAAAATAAAGTTTTTTTTTCCATTGCGGCAAATACTTATCCTGTGGGGTTCTTTAACTCGTGTACCGTGGACCACTGGCGACCCCTGGACTATATTTCCGTAATCCGCTGAACTATTTCAAGTCATTTTAGGTTAAAATTACGAGGATGGTGGACATTAGAAAGCGATTTTTGAAAGTTTTACCTCAGAGATATAAAAATTTGCATGTATATTCATTAAAGTATAACTATATTAAACACCTTATAAAATTTTATAAATATTAAAAAAAATTATGTTAAAAATAATTGGAATTAATTTTTTTTAATGCTCCTAGCGATCCAGTTTTTAACTTCCTCCCTTAATTTTGCATTTATATTGCTTATAAATACATTTTGAACAGAGTTATGAATTACTTTGTGCTTTCGTTGAATAGTTAGTTTTTAGAAAATATTTTTATACTTGTACTCTGAATTTTCGTGAAAGTTTTGCACTTTTCTACACTTAAGTTAAACTTTGATAATCTGAATGATGTCGAAACCTAAAGTGAATACATGACGTTATTTTGATGTATTACAGGAGTCTTTAGTAAAAATTTTTATAAAATTTCGTCAAAAATTATGACGCGAGGAGCATTTCAAAGACTTACAAATCTGGAAATGACTTATTTTGAGAAAAAGCCATTTAAAAGATGTTTTTTCACCTACCTTTAATACTTACTTTTCTAAAGCCACCAAGTTTTCATTTTACTTTTCACTACATATTTTAAATGCATTTTATTTCAATAATTACATATTTTTAAAATATTAATACACCAAAAAAAATTCCAGTTTTTATTCGATTTTTGGCAATTTTAAATTCTGTTATCCCCTTGAAGTTAAATCCGAAAAACATCTAAAAAAACCTAATTAAATGAACGCCAAAAACGCATTAGGAAGAAATACCACCAGGAAAAATGATGCATGAAAAATGTTCCCTCTGTTTTTACTTGTCACTTAATACATCGCTACTTTTATGTGTGGGAAGTTGCACCAAAGGCTTTCATACCTTTCCCTGTATAACCAGATTAAATGTGTTATACGCATGTGTCTAAACTATTTATGGCAATAGGCGTTAGTTCTTACGTCTGCGATCGATATTAAGCAAAAGATATCCTAAATGATGCTAAATATATAGTGCTTTTACGAGAACATTAAAACAAAATTTAAAACGCGTTTCTGCCAGAGAAACATATCTAGGATGATTCGCAAATTGCGGATTGCTGCTGTTTTGAATTGTTTTAGTCAAACCAAAAGAATGTCAAGTTCCTCATTAAGACTGCATTGACATGCATCTTTGATGCAACACGTGTGTGTTGTGCCTGATGCCCCTTGACCGACAGTATATTGTCAGTTCAAGTCCATAGTGGTTATTGTGCGAAGTGGTGCGGCTCCGGTTTTTAATAACATCACAAGGGTCGGAGTCCGCCTTGGCCAACGGACCGGTCCCGTAATTTTGAACCGAGTCAAGTGACGAGACTGGAACACTTGACGCCGCAACTCCAGAGGTAAATTCGAGAACTTGGAAGACATTGGTGCCACGATAGCTCTTTCGTGTACCAGTCGCCATTAATGTACACGGCGGTGGATCTGTCAGCGACCGGCATCAAACCAGAGACGTTCGGATCACTAGCTCGCTGCCTTTGCCGACCGTGCCATAGCACCTTTTTTGATGCAATATGGATATTTAAATGCCAGTAATCTTTATTCATAAAATAGTTGTTAACAAGTATTGTTATTTTTCCTGCTTCATAAAGTTCAAAGTATGTTTCTAGATTCCAACAATACATCCAGCATTACATTTGGCTGACTTGCGGCCCACATAAACTTGCGCTCTCATTGATCACACTCGCATATATTGGAGTGGTCCTGAAAGGAAGATCCCTACTGTATATATTCATCCGTTTACGTCGCAAGGGTACATATGGCGATGTCTGAGCTTTTCCAGGGCAACTCTCTCTCAGCTTCAAAAGTAAGAATTCCTATGGAAAAGAAAAGAAAGATGTTTGTATAAATTTTCAGATTGCTAGCAAAAGAGGTTATTTAATTAATTTTAGAAATGATTAGTTAAAAAAATTATCCATAAGAGGGATTTTAAATTAGTTTTATATATATAAAGGGTGGTTATAATTAAAGTTCCACTTTGAAATGGTCATAAAAGGAAAACTACTGTACCAAATGTTATCAAACTTGGTAATAGTTTAAAGGAGGTCATGGGAATTTCTTTTCCGTAAAAAAAAAAAAAATTAAAAATTAAAAAGTTTAAAAACTCACCACCAGGGGGGAATGGGGCTGTATGCATTATTGTTAAACGAAATAAGGATCGGAATCTAACTTAACCTTTTGTTAAACGGGTTTAACATTTTGTATACCCTTAAGAAACATTGACCTAAACAAAATTACCATTTAAAGTGTGCGCATTCCGGAAATCGTTTTCTTATAGGGCACTAATTTGTGAATTTTGAAGCCTGAATTCGGCCCTAAGACAAGAAGTTATCGGTTTAAAACGTTTTTAACCGTTTTTAAAACGAAACTGTTTGCGGGGTTATGCAAAACCGCAATGGCTTGTAATTGGCTTACGGCAGGAAGAGGCAAATGATTTATGCAGATTCGCTTTACACGTCATTTGATTTTCCAGATAAAAGCGAGCCTGTCTGTCAGAGTTCTCATTGTTACGAATCGACAATGTCTCTAACCATGCAAAACCGTGCTTTTCTCGTTAAATGTTATTATGAATGTGATAGCAATGAACGGCGTGCTTTGCAGAGGTATCGTTCAGTAAGAGGAATACGCCGAGAGCCAATGACACCGCAGGGTTTGGGGAAAATGATGGCAGAGTTTGAAGCCACGGGTTTGTTATCTGTTGCACCTGGGAGGGAAAGGAAACCTGCTTCTGTGGAAACTGAGGAGGCTCTTGCATTAGCAGTGGAGGAAGAAACAATGGAAAGCACACATACGGTACGTGCAGCGTACGTGCTGCCGCACGTCGAATGGACGTACCATGGAGTACAGTGTACAAAATTGTCCATAAAGTGCTCCAGTTCTACCTATACAAAATCAAACATGTTCAAGAACTTAAACGTAACGATCCTGTTGCAAGAGAATCTTTCGCTTTGGAATTCCTTGAACGGATGGAAATGGACGAACATTGGCCAAGAAACATTTTGTAGACAGATGAGGCCTATTTCTACCTAAATGGCGATGTCAACACCCATAACTGCAGGATTTGGGCCAAACAAACCCCTCATGTTATCTACCCAGTTCCACTGCATTCTCCTAAAGTCACCATTTGGTGTGGTGTGACAGCTAGTTTCATAATTGGACCATTTTTCTTTGAAGAGCAGTCGACAGCTGGACCTGTTACATGCACTGTGACTGCAGCTCGCTTAGAGTCAATATTAAGATGTTTCGTGATACCTGAAATCCAGCAACGTGGCATTTTAGACACCACGATTTTTATGCAGGACGGGGCCCCACCGCACATTGGTACATGTGTCACATTGTTACTTCAGCAACATTTCACGAATGAACCGATTATAGGCCGAAACTTCCCCACAAAATGGCCACCCCGGTCACCAGACCTCAACCCATGTGACTTCTGGCTATGGGGTTATCTCAAAAACATTGTTTAAGGTGATAATCAAAAGAATTTGGCGGAATTGAAAGATGCGATACACCGACATGTCCGTGACATTCCTCCTGATATGCTAAGAGCTACTGTTGAGAATGTAGTAATGCGATTTAACTTGCTTTCGGAAATGGAGGACGCCACATTGAACTTGCTTTGTAACACATTTCAGAAATGATTAAACACATTTTAAACCGACATCTTCATGTATTATTTCGTTTAACAATATTGCATATAGCGCCATTTCCCCCCTGGTGGTGAGTTTTTGAACCTTTTTCTTTTGGCGGATTAGAAATTCCCCTGACCTCCTTTAAACTATTACCAAGTTTGATAACATTTGGTCCAGTAGTTTTCCTTTTATGACCATTTCAAAGTGAAACTTTAATTATAAACACCCTGTATACACACACACACACACACACACACACACATATATATATATATATATATATATATATATATATATATATATATATATATATATATATATATATATATATATATATACTTATATATAAATTAATAAATATATATATATATATACTAGCATTATTGCCCGGCGTTGCCCGGGTAGATATATAGATATAAAATTTTGCGTGCATTCCATCAAAAAGATACTGGGCTGCACCTCCCGCTCTTCATGTTCATCTGGCCAGACAGAATGCGCTTAGCGCGTTTCTACTGAAATGATATACCCAGTATTCTTTTGATGGAAAGCATGAAAAATTTTATATCTATATATCTACCCGGGCAATCATTCTTTAAAAATAATTTCATTAATTTTCTTATGCCTTAATATAACTAATGGACTAACAGTTCGGAATGAAAGTTATGTGTCGTTATGTTTCTCTGTTTAAAGAGCTTTTCCTCCCACTGCTTAAAAAACCCCAAAACTCTAAAAGATTTATCTTATATGATTTCACGGAATAAGTAATTTAAATACATATCGTATGTTAACTCTGTTTCGCGAACTTAGGGGAAAAACCTGTAGAACTCTTAAACTTCTTCCCATTTTATGATCCTCAAACAATTAATATATTTAGATCAACAGAAAGCTTCCAAAAACTTCCAAACTTAATTTTTCTTTTTTTTTTCTTGCTTTTTTTCCAAATTTTATTAAGTTCTATTAGTTTGAACGCCATTGTCTAAAATTGTCTAAAGCAGCGGTTCTCAACCTTTTCAGACAAACGATTCCACTAAACGTAAGAAAAATAAACACCTCGTCCTTCCCCCCCCCCCCTGTTACCCCCAGACCAACTCTCAAACCACCCCGCTTGTCCCCCGCGTATCGAATTTGAAGGGTTGTCGTAAAGGGACTGTATCCACATTTAAGAGGTGCGCTTAGGGGCACAAAAATCATTAAAAAATTAATTTAAAAAAAACTAATTGAGCCCCAAATTTCGTTTTTCCTGATTTAAGTTTCTAGGGTCCAAAACATTAACTGTGCCGAATTTGGTCCCGGTGGGTGAAACAGTCTATGATTCTATAGCGGACAAACAAACAGACAAGCTCTTTTATATATATAAATATATATATATATATATATATATATATATATATATATATATATATATATATATATATATATATATGTATGTATGTATGTATATATATATATATAACAACAAAATGGCAAAATCTGACGAAAGCAGAATATTCTTCAGTTAAACAAGAGAAAGTACCCTGTAAATCCTAGGCATAACCTAGAATTCCTAACTTAAAGCGAGCTAGCTATACAACAGTAATTTGCGAGACATTTGATTCACAAAACTTAAAATGCATAAAGCCGATTTATATACCGTATTTTCGATATAGTAAGCCAAAAAAAGTTAAATAAGTGCGTCAGACAAGTAGAGATACCTATGGTTTCAATCAACTTTTAACCATGTTTTTATTAACTTACCTACTTGTTTGTTTGTGTGTTTGTCTCTTACAAATCTTGCAATCGATTTTTAACTAACTTCCCGACTAGCTAGACATTTGAAACTTTTAGAATAGCTCAGAACACGATGGCAATGCATTTTTTTAAATACTTTTAGCCATCTTTAAGCAGAATTAAATTAATTTTCAGTTATTTTCAGTTAATTTTGTTTTGTAGACTGGTGCAGCCATCTATCGACCGGAACAGGAATGAAAAGTTAAATGCAAGTTAACTTCCAATTAACTTCATTTTCTTTCAAGTTGATCGGATAATTCATCAAGAAAAATTTAAAAAGTATTTATTAATACATAGAATTGTCAAGTTTATATGATTCAACAGAAAATTTAAAAACATGGTATATAAAAAGTTCTTTTTATCTTTTTGTTTGTAAACATTCTGTAACTTACAGAGCTCTTCCATTTTGAGCTTGTAATTAAATATTAAATATTATGATTCTCAACTACGGAGGTACTTATATTGTCTGATGTAGTCAGCGAGGGAAAGAAGGAAAATTCAAAAACTAAAATATTCAAATTTTAGAATTCCTTTTGTTCTGACCGAAGGCTGGTAAACTTTCATTCTTTTTTGCATTCTCTCCTGAAAACAAATTAAATCGCCAGCCAATATTTGCATCTGTCAATTTATTTTATAAATTTGTAAATATGTCATATTTTATTAATAAAACTTACATGTTTATTGTCTGGAACTATGTGCTATGTCAAATCCACGCTTTCCTTATGTGAATTACATTTCTTTTGCAAAAACTGAAATTATTTCAGCATACATTACACCTCACAAGCAAACATGAATACATCCTAAGAGCTACAACATTATTTATTTTTTTAGATCGGAGCTCAGTATTATTTTTACGGATAAGCTATTTTATTAAACTTTTTAATTTCAAAATTAGCAAATATGTCGCAACATTGAGTTAATATTAATATCTTCATTTTTATTAATTTATTAGAGCAGCATATTTAATTTATAAAGCTTTAACTCTGCTCTAACAAATCTTTCTGTTCCTTATTTGCATATATATTAGATTTTATTCACGATGCTTTTATTAAGATAAGTAATTTAATAAATTACCCTTCGTCTTTGATAAAACTTATATTACATTCCAAAATTTAATGACATAATATACCTTAAGACTTTAAACCTTAATTAAGAAATAAACCTTTTTGTTCGTTCGTATAATTCGCCTGTAAAGCATTAATAACTTTGTAGCTTTTTCTTTGTTGTTGTTTTGTATTCTCTACGACTGGTTCTTAATAGCTAGCTTCCTCTTTTAAATTTTCACCTCTATGAACTTTCCCCTGAATTTCATTTTAACTACTATGATCTTTCTCAAACAAAAGGGTTGACCCTATGAATATTTTCAATGAAGCGTTCGTTTAAAGTCGAGACGGGAGCCTCAGATATTGATTGAAAAAACAGTCCTAAGTATTTCTGTTTTTCATTTTTTTAATTTTTATTTAACAAATGCCACATACAAATTAGCACGTATGTTTTCGACAGTACAATTAAAACCACTTAGTGCAGAGCACACGTCCAAATGTTCGGCTGTCATAGGTTGACGAGAGTCACAAAGAGTACAGTCAGGAGAATCAGCAACGCCAACACGGAAGGGATGAAACCTCAGACAGTCATGTTTTATTAACAGTCTAAAGCATGCAACAGCAGCTTTTCTTAGGGAATCAGGAACAGAAGTGGTGTTCTCATTAAGAATCGCCCAGATCTTGACTTTAGATGCTTCCGCGGCTTCTAATTTAAAATTGTGTTTGAAAGTCATATTTGTTAAAAGCAGGCCCTGATTTTCCATTAGACCCAGTAGACCCTGGCCTAGGAGCCCCCCCCCCCCCCCACAAAAAAAAATATTTTAAAAGAAAAAATTTCCCAATTCAATTATTTATTTTTTTACCTTTATTAATAGCAAATTTTTTTATATATCCTTTCAAATTTGATTGATAGGTTCATCATATGTATAGTTATATGTATAGTTCATCATATGTATGTTATAGTATATATAAGGGTTTAATAAGTTTTTCTGGTTGCATTGTATTGGTGTTTTAATGCTGAAGTTAGTATGTTGTATTGCTTTTTGTTATTTGATAATGTTCTAGGCTTCTACGCTTCAAATAGCCAATTCTTGGTAAAATGATACTTTCATAATGATCATGATTATTTTTTTGTGTCAATTTCGGAAATTTTATGCCCACATCAATGTTGAGGGGTCCCCATCCCGAGCTGTGCCTATAGTCGAGAATTTTCTAAATCGGGCCCTGGTTAAAAACCTTAAAGAATGGAATGTCAATGTTTTCGTGGGTCTCTGGGCCGCCAAGGTTCCTTTCTTGGCAAGTAGGTGCGCATGTTCGTTTCCCATAATGCCACAGTGTACTGGTACCCATTGGAAGGAAATTTTATGAGCAAGATCCTTCAAAGGCAGTCTGCATTCTAAAATTCATTATGACTCACAGTGATAATTTTGTGACAGGGTCTGTAGTGCTGTTCGTTTATATATATATATATATATATATATATATATATATATATATATATATATATATAATCTCGTTCGGTGCATATCCACAGAAATATTTGGTTATGTGTTATATGTTTAGATCAGGTTCGCAGAACTCGAAATGGGATGAGGGCCATATTTCTTCATAGAAAGCTGCTGCAGGCCGCAAATAAATTGAATGGATGGGAAAACAAAAAATATTTTATCTAAAAAAACAAAAAAAATACTGATTCTTTAAAAAATTAAATGAATATTAATGTTTGTTTGTTGTTGTGTCTGCGGATGCACTATCCGCAGAAGAGGTGGGATGCCATTAGCGCCCTTTACACGTACGCTCTTTCCCGCGTGAAACCACGATCCCGCACGATTGAGTGCATGTGTGAAGGTGTCGGAGAGGAAGGGAAAGCTGCTTTGGAGCGTACTGCAAGTTTTCCCGCGCGAAATCCCGTACGCTCCAAGCATTCCAAGAGCGTACGTGTAAAGGGTGCTATTAGCGCCCTTTACACGTACGCTCTTTTGCGAGTGCTTGGAGTGTGCGCGCATTCCCGTACGCTCCAAGCACTTGCGAAAGAACGTACGTGTAAAGGGCGCTATTGCCTCAAGTGAGTTTGGACTTCTATACGTCACACCCAAGTCCCGTGTACATATGAATACAAGGAAATAGAAACATAAATCACACAATCACAGAAGAATTTTTTTATTAACAAACGATGACATCGGCGATGGACGATGGGTTGCACCTCCCCTTTCTAGACGGTGTCTCCTTTTGCAGGTGGAGGACTGACGAGTTCCCCAGAATGCAGCAAAGTCTTATGCGGGAATCGAACCCGCGCCTCCGGTGGGCCAGGCTGATGCCTTAACCACTTATCCACTGGGCGACAGTAAATATTAATATTCATTGCTAATACACTGAAGTGCCACTGAATTAGGGATACCTACCTAGTAGCGAGTTGGGCCTCCTCTGGCCTTGATAACGGCTGCCACACTACGAGGCATAGATTCAACAAGTTTCTGGAAAGGTTCCACGGGAATGGCTTGCCAAATATTGGCTAAAGCTGTCCATAATTCAGTAAGGTTCTTTGGTGCTGTGTGATGGTCTTTCACGCCTTGTTCCAAAACATCCCAAAGATGCTCAATAGGATTTAAGTCTGGGCTTCTAGGTGGCCAATTCATGACAGAGAAGTCAGAGGGATGCTCATCCAACCAGCCAGTAGCCAACCGGGACTTGTGAGAGGTACAGTTGTCTTGCTGGAAAACTCCATTACCGTGCGGATAACAGAACAGCATAAACGGATGGAGGCAGGCCCAGATTTCCGCATGGGCAAGTGGGGCACTTGCCCAGGGCCCCCAAAATTTTGGGGCCCCCTAATTCAGTATTAAGTTGTACATATTTTTGAAATTTTCTTATACGTACTCAAATTAAAAACGGTTTCCGTAATTTCTGTCTCAATGACGTCATTAATAGTTGCGTATGTGACGTTATCAGAGGTTCATCTGACTTCCTTTTTTTCCCAATCAAATATGGATATTTGAATCTCCACCCTCTGAATTTGAATATTTCTTTCTGATTGGTTAACTTTTACAGAAGTAGACTTTGAGTGTTGTGTTATCTCCATGGTTTTTCATAATAGTGAAAAACATGGATTAGAAGAATCTGGCAATGCTTATATGTTTTATCTTGAAGATTACCATGTGATTTTAGTTAATGTTAGATGCAGTAAATTTTCTAGCGTTTTTGTAGAGATTCAGAAATTTCAGAATGTCTGTTAGGAATTATTTATGTGGCTCTGTTAAACAAGAACTTAGAAAACAAAGAGAAGAACAGCAAAAAAATTGGCTGGATCTATTTCAAAGTACTTTTGAAAGTAATTGTGCATCATCCTCATCGTTATCAAAGGATAACGATGACAGCAACATTCATTCTAATGTTTCCCAGGATGGCTCTGTCCCCTGTGATAATCCCACATCTGAAATTTTTGTGCAGAATGACAGAAATATTGAAAAAGATCATATTTGTTATGGAGGAGATCCTGCACTATGGTTGAAAATAAATGAAAAATGATTGACTTCTTTCTTTCTAAGCCTCCAAATCAAAATTTACACATTCTGCCAGAGACTGAGAGGCAATTTGGCAATGTTAAAAGAAAATTGACAGAAGGACATTTTTACCGCATAAAACAAAACTCTGAAAAAGTTCTCCAAAGTGGTTTGTTTTGTCACCATCAACAAAAAAATTATATTGTTGGGTGTGCAAATTAATGATTCTTCAAATCAGTTAATAACTGGCTTTAATGACTGGAAGCATGCGTCTACAAGACTCTCTGAGCATGAGAACTCCATTCATCATAGACAAGCTGTTCTTCAGATGTCACAACGCATGGATGTAGCCTCTAGAATTGACTCATCATTGATGGATCAGTATAATGAAGAGTCAAATTACTGAAAAGCTGTTCTAAAAAGAGTTGTTGCTGTTGTAAAGTTTTTATCACAGCGTGGTTTGCCATTTTTTGGAAGCAATGAAACAATTGGTTCTAAGTTAAATGGTAATTTCTAAGGATGTATGGAGCTTATAGCTCAATTTGATTCATTTTTATCTAGCCATCTTGAAAAATATGGAAATCCGGAATCAGGAAAAGTGAGTTATTTATCATCAACTGTTATTAATGAGTTTATAACAATAATGTCAAAAAGGGTATTAAAGCATATTGTAAGTGAAGTTTTAACATCCAAGTACTTTTCAATAATTGTCGATTCAACACCAGATATTACCCATATTTATCAGTTAGCGCTTTATTTTACGGTATGTGATTGATGGGAAACCAGTGGAACGTTTTTTGAAATTTTTTTTAATCCATAGCCATAGATCAGAAGCATTAGCTGAAACAGTACTAATAAATCTTAATGAACTGGTTATTGACATTCAAGACTGTCGTGGCCAAACTTATGACAATGCTGCGAATATGTCAGGAAAGTATTCTGGGCTTCAAGCCCGAATAAAAGCTATAAATCCACTGGCTGAGTTTGTACCCTGTTCAGCACATTCTTTAAATTTAGTTGGTGCCAATGCAGTACAGTCCTGTAGTACCGTTCTAAGGATTTTTTCCTTTGTACAGACTATTTATAATTTCTTTTCAGTTTCCACACATCGTTGGCAGAAACTGAAAGAACAAATAGAAAATGATGATGGAAACCTTTCAATAAAAAGCTGCTGCCCTACACGATGGAGTGCCGATGCTTCAGCAGTCAAGTCTTTGAAGAAAAATTACAGAAGTTTAATACATGTTCTGGACATGTTATCCACTAGTCAGGAAGAAAATGCTTCCACGAAATCAGAAGCTGCAGCTTTATGTAAAAAAATGAAAAAAATTGAAACAGCATTGAATATAATCGTATGGGATACTGTGTTACAACGGCTAAGTCAAACAAGTATTGAGCTTCAAAAAGTAAATCTCAATTTATCTGAAGTAGTCCCTTTATATCAATCATTGATTGATTTTACACAAACTGTCCATGACAATTTTATTGTATATGAAAAATTAGCAGAGGAACTATGTGGTGAAAATCACAATTATGAAAACTTTCGAAAAAAGAAAACACCACTGAGTAAAGATCTTTGTGCACTTAATGCACCTGAAGTACAATTAACAACACGAGAACAATATATATCTATGTGCCACTATGCTTTGTGTGACTCTCTAATTTCACATCTTTATGAACGGAAAGAGGTATATGAAATAGTAACTCAAAAATTTGCTTGTTTAATCAATTTAAAATGCTCTTCAAATCTACTTGAAGAATCAGCCTTTTTAGAAAAATTCTATGCATCTGACTTAGCAGACACCTTTTCTGGTGAATTGCTACAATTTTCATCAATAATACAAGAAAATGATACTTTGTTGTTAAACAAAGCTAAGAAATTTGAAGAAACATTTCCAAATGTTGAAACTGCTTTAAGAATTTTTTTAACTATACCCTTGACAAACTGTTCAGGAAAAAGATCGTTTTCTGTTTTGAAGAGGATAAAATCGGCAGTTCGAAACAGCTTTCTGCAAGAAAAACTTTCATCACTTGCTTTATTGCATATTGAATCTGAAATAACAGTGAAATTTGAGTTTGATGACGTTATTCATGATTTTGTAAATTTAAAAATGCGTAAGAAAATATATATTTAGATAGTTATGAGTTATATTGCTTCATCTATCTCCTTTTTTTTTGGGGGGGGGACTGTAGTGTAGCAGGCCTCCTCGTGGTGCATCCTGGTTAATACTAAATCTGCTACAGCCTTTGTCATTTTCTTGCAGTCTCATAGCTTTATTTGGAGACTCCAATGAAGGTTTTTAACACACACAAACAAGAAAGCGAGTTAATAAAAACATGGTAAAAATGAAGAAATGCTTGCCTTTTTTGAAGACAGAAGAAAACTTCCACTAGAATCCAAACTGACTCATGTAAAATAAACCTAATAGCGAAATGTACACTATAAGCCCGTTCGTTTCCTCGAGGTTTAAAAGATAATTTGCTCGTTTATGTAGAGATTAAACGTTTTTGTCATCTTTTCATAAAGAGTGTTGATTTATGAATATTTTGTCGGCCATTGTACTTTGTAGCTAAATTAATTTAATTTTAGTATCTGTAACTGTCAGTCATCTCTCAAGACCTTAATTATTTGTAGCTTAAAAGATTATCACCGCCAATAAAGAAACTAAAACCATTGTTAACCGCATAAAATTATCTCCTTCTCGGGATTAAAATAAAATTTCCTACGAAATTGTATGATCAATCTAGTAATATGTTGCTTTACTTCAGTACATCAGTAGTAAGAATCAGATACATTAGATCAAAAATGTATGTTTTTTTTCTTTATTTCGAGTTTTGAATGGCTTAAATCCAATAAATCTCCTTTTGATGATGAACTCAGCGATTTGCCTATTCTAATTTACTTCATTCTTCATTGCAAAAACGGTTACAGTTAACGGAAAACTGGAGGGAAGCAGCCCCAACCAAATTCCAGACAGATTTTCTTTATCTTGTAAAGAATTCGATGTGTTGTTGTGAAAACAGCTTTCTGGTACAGAACTGTTTTCTCCATACTATTGTCGCCAAAGGCGGAGCTCTATCATAAACAGGGAATAACATTTAGGTTTCTATTTGGCAGGATATTATCAGATACATACACCCTCTGGAAAAAGGGAAGCAACAATAAAAAGGAAATATCTCTGGATAATAATCATAGCGAGAAATGGTAAATACCATCTCAATAGCACCACAATAACTATGCGAATTCCAAATTAATACATCATTAAAAAACACGTGCTAAGACCCTCCTTAGAAGCATAGGAACCCTATTGAATAAATATTTTTGTGGCCTCGGGTTCATAACCAAGTTTTTCAGCATCTTAGTAATATAAATAAACTAGCGGCCCGTCCCGACTTTGTCCGGGTTGAACAAAATATTATACCAATAAATTTCCAGTTGATAGCCAATAAATTGTAAATCTTTTTTACCTTAAATATCCAATAAAAAGCGTAGTTCCAAATGTAGTTTTCTTCAATAAACCCTTTAACGTTGCCAGTTTCAAAAATCCTTTTTGTATTTATCAATACCTCCTCTACTTGAATCTTTAAAATATTACAACCTTTTCCTTACGGGGTGGGATAGCATATATCCGAAGCACATACTGTCTAAAAATACGGTGTGATGTCGGCAGAGATATAGTCAACGAATTCCACTTCGTTGTGACTTTCCTAACGGCTTTGCCCCGAAAGAACAATTGTGTGACATTCTGGGAACGGAGGGTGAATCTTGCAAAAAAGGACTGAATAATAATCTTTTGTAGTTCTAGCTAGAGGCTATTTCTTTTCAGACAAGAGACATCAGAAGGGTGGTTCACCCGCGGTTAATCCATTTTCAGCCTTTTGAGAGATGAAAGAGGCACGGGGTGCCGATGAACTACTATTGAAATTCTTCTTCAATAGTAAGAAAGCAATTAACCACTCTTTCCCCTGACCCCCCCCCCCCCCCACGCTGACTGTCCCACACGTAAAATGGGGTAGGAAGTAGATAACATTTTCCCGTTTTAAAGAGCGATTTCGAAAAACAGACCCCGTAAGCTAAAGGGTGTTGCTATGGTTACTTGACTGCGGTTGACAAAGGAAAAGTTGTAAGGTACATTGCAATGTACAAAAGTTGTACATTACCCTCCACATACAAAATCTGCTCTCTCTCTTTATATATTATTATAGAAGTATAGATACACATTGGTATCTCAAAATTAGACTAAGAGATGAAATAAAAATGCAAAAATAAAAAAAGGATTTTAAGTAAAGAATGTTATTTTGATTATTTTAAGCACCTAAAATAATATTCAAATTAATATTACGTTACATAATAATTAAAGTTAATTTTTTAAAAGAAAAAGGGCGTGCCGGAGAACAGCTAGGTTCGAACCACTAACGTCAGAACAGAAGCCCACCGCGATAGCACCACGCTAAGGATCGTTGAAGTCTTCGGCACAAAAAGCGGTAGAGGACAGTAGCGGTATCAATGGAGATTGTTAGGATTAAGCCCCTAACTTTATTTCTACTGATCAGATATACATAATATATAGCCTATGTCCATCTGGAATAATGTACCTTTCAAACAGTGAAAGAATTTTTCAAATAGGTGCAGTGGTTCTGGAGATTACCCTCCACGTACAAAATCGCTCTCTCTTTATATATAAGTATAGATTTGATCATAAGGTTCATAACTCAAATGTAGAATAGGAAAAAATCAAAATGTGCGCTCAAAATACTCGTATACATCCAAGGGAATGGACCAAAATGGGGTTAATCAAAATACATATAAATGAAAAATTGCACACATACAATTTAAAGTAAACATACAAATATATAAATTACCTTCGAAAAGCTAATAATCGGAGAATTCAATAAATGGCTATGAAATAATGTAGCTAATATAATTATATTTTTTGTTTTAAAGTAATAATATATAATCACAGGATAAACGAACACTTTTGCGTTTTTAAGAATTCAGAAGAAGATCGCTGCTGTTCTCCATAAAACCTGCAACATGGTGTAAGATGTATGCTGCAGTGTGTATCTGCTATGTGTATTTCACAAAACAAGAGTATCTCTAACGAAAGACACGACTGAGAACAATCCATCCAATCCGCTTAAAGCCAACCCTGACACACAGACCTCTATATTTTTTTTTTCAAGAGACAGAAGCTTATAAATATTAACCTTTACGTCTAAAGAATATTTTTAATTAAAAATAACGTATTCCAGAAATGCTTGAACAATACTGAATTTAATATTCATAGACTTAAAAGTGGAATAATTATATTATAAATTAACATAATTAAATGAGTATATAAAGATGATTTCATGAAAACTCTAACTCTACATCTCCTAGAATCTCATTATACATAAAAAAAAGAGGCATGCAGTTTTGCAGTTCTTTACGGGACGTATTCATTGTGTATGCACTCGATAATGAGGACGTCTAAGTCACAAATTTTCAAACATTTTTGTTTCAAACTTTGAAATCTACGTCGTTGGCCCGGGAATCGAAACTGGGACGTCCTGCTTTACGCGGATAGATGTACGTTATACCATTAAGGTTAATTCGAGAAACTTTCAAATTAACCATAAAACTTGATTTGAATTCCAAATCTTTCAAAGAATCCAGCAGATGTTTAATAAAAGATTTTAGTTTTTATAGCTAACTAGCTGAAAACCCGCACTTCGCTTCGGAGTACATTCAAATTAAATACAATGGTAAATGTATGCAATTAATGTCAAAAAAATATATATATATATTTATAATAAATACGACAATCAATGTATAAAATTGATGTAAAAATATATATATATATTTATAAAAAATTCGTAAGGGATATTTTTAAAGACAAAATAATGTAGAAGAAAATATTCAAATTAAATGTAATAGGACAAACTAAAGAATATAGTACAGTTAATATAGTACAGTTTGAGGAACATATCTTTTACTGTATTTTAATATTTTTTGGATAATATCCAATCGTCTGCCGCATTAGCAAGTAAAATAATTTTTTTTTGTCTATTTCGTTGTTATCACGTGACGATAAATTTATTTAATGTACCAGAAAAAGAAATCACGTGATCAGCATTTAATAAATTAAATTCTAAAAATTCATCTTTAAAAATTCACCAAACTTAGATACAATGGTCAATTTTTAAACTGGACAAACATACAAACAAACAAGAAAGCGAATTAATAAAAACATGTAAAAAACATGTAAAAAAGAGATACTGCAGTAGCTGTATTTTAAAAACTTTAATTATGTTAGTATTGTTATGAGTTTTTCAGATAAAATAAAAGTTCCCCATTTATTAAATTAAATACAACTACAATTTTTCAGGAAATGGAGGAAAAGATTCAAAAAAGATTTCATTTTAAAGGAATTTTGATGATCTTTCTAGTGATTTAAATTTCATAACCATCAGATTATTATTTTAAATACAAACTTAAAAAACGTTACAAAAACAGCTTAAAAATTTAATTTTAAAAAATCTAAGGAGAATTTTTCAAAAATCTCCTTAGATTTTTTTAAATTAAATTTTTAAAATTAGTGCACCCCTACACCATAAGAAGGATCACCATGCAAAATTTCTGCCCTTTAGGTCCAGCGGTTTGGTCTGTGCGTTGTTTGTCAGTCAATGAGTCAGTCAGTTACGGAACTGTTTTATATTTATAGATAAGAACAGAAAAAAAGCATCTTTCAGAAGGAAAAGTTTAGAATGTTAAGTTCGACAATTTTACTCGCTATATTCATGACAGTTCTCGTTTTAAATGAAGGGTCTCTAATAGCAAATTCTCTATGAAAAATCCGATTTGTCAAATAAATCCGGTAGACTAAGAAAACAGGAGAACGTTTCAATCTTTATAAATCTTCATTACATTAAGAAACCCTGAAGTATGAACAGCGTCATGCCTCGCTCAAAATCCATCACAAGACTAAAAAACATGGTCTAAATCTGCATACCCAAATATAAAACACCAAAAAAGTTGGAAGGAAATTAAAATGGATAAAAATATTTCTAGACTTCATGAAATAATTTTGAATAAAATATTTCTCATTCACAACCAAAAATTAAAGTGACTGTTTTGCAAAACAGAAATTTTTCGCATACTCTAATTTTCCCTATCTTTGATGAAAGATGCTCCCCGCCCCCCCCCCCCCCTCATCGTCTTGGAACTACTGATATAATATTATCGACCTTCGATATTCGCGGATATCTTCGGGCATATTTGATTATTTGCGAGTTTGAAATCAATAATAAATGGGGAACTTTTATTTTATCTGAAAACCTCATAACAATACTAACATAAATAAAGTTTTTAAAATACAACTACTGCAGTATCTCCTTTTTACCATGTTTTTATTAATTTTTTTTAACTTGCTTTCTTGTTTGTTTGTGTGTTTGTCCCTTACAAATCTTGCAATCGATTTTTAACTAACTTCCCAACTAGCTAGACATTTGAAACTTTTAGAATAGCTCAGAACACGATGACAATGCATTTTTTTAATAATTTTAGCCATCTTTAAGAAGAATTAAATTAATTTTCAGTTATTTTCAGTTAATAGTGTTTTGTAGACTGGTGCAGCCATGTATAGGCCGGAATGGGAACGAAAAGTTAAATGCAAGTTAACTTCCAATTAACTTCATTTACTTTCAAGTTGATGGGATAATTCATCAAAAAAAAATTTTTTAAGTATTTATTAATACATAGAATTGTCAAGTTTATATGATTCAACAGAAAATTTAAAAACATGGTATATAAAAAGTTCTTTTTATCTTGTAATTATTATTACATGTTTTTATTAACTCGCTTTCTTGTTTGTGTGTGTGTTTGTCTAGTTCAAATCTTGCAATCGTTTTTTAACTAACTTCCCGACTAGCTAGACATTTGAAACTTTTAGAATAGCTCAGAACACGATGACAATGCATTTTTAAATACTTTTAGCCCTCTTTAAGCAGGATTGAATTCATTTTCAGTTAATTTTGTTTTGTAGAATGGTGCAGCCATCTATCAGCCGGGACGGGAGCAAAAAGTTAAACGCAAGTTAACTTCCAATTAACTTCATTTTCTCTCAAGTTGATGGAATAATTCAACAAAAAGAATTTTAAAAAGTATTTATTAATACATAGAATTGTCAAGTTTATATGATTCAACAGAAAATTTAAAAACACGGTATATAAAAAGTTCTTTTTATCTTGTAATTATTTTATGATGATTTTACTACTGTTAAAATACTGTACATGCGTTGCACCATATACCGGGTGTCCAGAATTAAAACATCCCTACTCTGACCTCCCTGTATATCGAACTACTCAGTGTAAAGGCTTCAAATTTTGTGCACATACTATTCAAATCATGGGGAAACGGATTCAGCGAAAAAAAATTAGTTCCAGAAACTCCGATAGGTGGCTCTGTACAACAGAAAATATGAACAAAAGACAAAAATAATAACAAACAACGAAAAAAAAGCACGCGAAATGAAATTTTTTGTCGATTCTGGGGAGCGATGACGTCCATTTCCATCTCAGTGGAACAGTGAACACCCAGAACTGTCGCATTTGGGGCACGGAAAAACCCCGTACCTTCCAGGAGATTCCACTTCACTCACCGAATGTCTGGTGTGGATTCACAGCCGCATTCATTCTTGGACCTTTCTTTTTCGAAGACGCTACTCGCAATGGCACTGTGACATGCACCGTGAGGGCCAAAAGGTACAAAAGGATGCTCGAAACTTTTGTTGTACCCCATTTGTCAGACTCACTTCCGACATTCTTAATTGGGACTGAATTAAGGTGAGTGATAGGACCATCAATAAGCTCCAAAAGAACGCAAACAGGTGACGAAGTGAAATACACCTTTGGAAATGACCAACAATAGGTGAGGTGGACACATCATTTAGAATGATTAGTGAAAACCGTTAGCGGCGTGCTATAAAGGGGAAAGCTGTCGGCAATGAAATTCACCATAGGTGGTCTGCGTAGCACGGAACCGGAAGGTCGGGTGTTCAACGGTGGAAAGACGGAGATTGTTCGAGAAAGAGAGAAGAAATGGATAAATAGAGGTGACAGCGATGGAAAAGAGAGATGAAATTTGGACTTTTGAAAGGGCGCCACGCGCAAGCAGAGAGACGGGGGTCTCGTTTGGACTTTGATAATGAACCCCTCTCTCATGTATGTATCAACGTTCTTCGGAACAAACCTTTGTAACTTATTATTAGCCAAGATTTTGATGTTTTAATAAACTAGATAGAAATAAGAGCTATTTCTCCAGTTATGATTAACTCTACGAGACATTGATTTAACGGATCACGACGATCCAGGTTTACACCATTTGCAACAGCGGCAATGTCTTGTATTGTCGAGTGGTAGCGTAGAAGTAAAATGACGACAAAGTCTAGTAAAACTTAACAATGAATTTAATGATTCTGGATCAGAAAATGAAGCACTTCAGGAAGATTGTAATACAGTTCATTCTAATGAGAGGTTGCAAGCTATCTGAACACAGACGAAATGAGAGTCCGCAGAACCAGAATTTAGTCAATCTATATCCGAAAGCCTACTAGGCTTCGATAAAATCACTTTTACTCGAAGTGATATCGACAGGGTGTCAACTTGCAAAAATAGATCACTTCGGGATCTAAGAGAACACGTTATCTCTGAAAAACCCGACCTAGCCTTAGGAGCGGTTCCAAAAGATGGACCCCATGGTAACACACAGTTTCTCCGTTAGAAATAATTAGTTCACGACCTCCTGGCCGGAGTAGCGCTTTCTCGCCTTGAGGTCACGTAGCTAACTGACTTGTAATTTTTCTCAGCGACATAACTTAAGATTGGCACTACGATTGCTGAAAACTAAGATGTCTTTGATTAGTTCACTTTCTGTGACATCACATTCCTCCGCTTCCATTGGTCCAATTTTTTCCGCCAAACCATAGCTGCTGGGCTCGCAAGAATAATTTACGGGTGCGTCATTAATCAATGGGCGTAGTGGAACGAATCTTCTGTTCATTCGTAACGTCAAATTTACTGGTGTCTGCTTTCTCCTGTTCTTTGTATCGGCAGTTACAATGCCATTTTTTCCAGAAGTGCAATCTTGTGACGTAGCTAGTTCACTGGGAAACCTTGAATTTTAGGAGAGGGTTTTTATTTATTGGGAGAAATCAGTTATATTCCTCACAGTCTTAACTCAATTACTTTTATGCAGAATGGAGCGCCTCAACATATTGGACACATTGTGTACAGCAGTTTCCTCGGCAACGTTTCACAAATGACAGAATAATCAGTCGTGCGTTTCCGACAACCTGGCCATCTCGTTCTCAGGATCTTAATCCGTTTGATTTTTGGCTGTGTGGACAGTTAAAAAAATCTTGTTTATCGAGAACGTCTGGTAACCTCGGCAGACTTGAAAGAAGGTATCACACTACATGTGAGAAGCATTTCAGTCGACCATTTACGATCCGCAGTTGAACAAGCTGTCCACAGACTGCAGTTTTTACATCTTCAAGAAGAGAACCATATTGAGCAGCATTCCCTGCGTCAATAAGGTTCTTGTCCCATGAATGTTTGGTATCTTCAAATAAAATGAGAGTAAAATGTGATTTTGTGTCTTTTCAGTTATGTGCAGTTGTACAGCGCCATCTATCGGTGATTTCTGGAACTATTTTTTCGCTTAATTAGTTTCCCCATATCTTGAATAGTATATGAAGGCCTTATTTGAATAGTGGTCCAACTCCACTTTTTAAAAACAAATTGAGTTAGCCTCACTTTAATGTTCATACAAGTCATTTCTATCTTATTTTTAAACTGGTACATCTCCAGCTTATTTCTGCTGCCAACAGAGTGCATTACAAAACAGACTTCAGCAGTCATTTCTCAGTAATCCTTAGGCTTTAAGGCTCTGTATCTCAAAATGAACAACAACGGAGTTGGACCATTATTCAAATAAGGCCTTCATATGTACAAAATTTTATGCTTATACTCTGAGTAGTACAATATATAGAGAAGTCGGAGTAGGGATATTTTAATTCTGGCCACCCGGTACTTACTATTCGGAGGTATATAACTTCTTTCTCACTTGGAGCCTTAGGGACTGTTCACATAGAATTCGTCAGCGTCAGCGTTACTCGTATTGAAATATACAGATGGGGGACAAAATAATACGAACACCTGTGAAAAAGTATGACGTATTTCACACCTGCAGTACAGCCGCGCCACCTGCAACAGAAGTCTGCCACCTAGTGAGCGTGTAGAGGAAGGCATCAGTCTCTCAACAGCAGTCACCTACGTTGCATGCTTCTATCGAACTGCCTGTGATAAGTTGAAATGTCAGACCTGTCAGAGTTCCAAAGAGGAATGATTGTTGGAGCGCGTTTAAGTGGAGCATCGTTACGGAAACAGCAAACCTTTTAGGGTTTGCAAGGAGTACGGTATCAGCCGTTATGACAGCGTACACGAAAGAGGGTAAGACGACGTCTTCAAAGCACAACAGTGTCCGAAAGTCCAAGCTTGCTGATAGGGATAGACGGGTCTTTTAGCGCATAGTACCCGAAAGCACAAGCAATCGTTATCCGAGATAACATCCGAAATGAACAGTCATCTCCAGGACCCCGTTTCAACAAAAACTGTCAAAAGGGAACTTCATGCTGCGAACATTTATGGCAGAGTGGCAATTCGTAAACCCTTGGTGACAGCAACTAATGCTTTCAAGCGACGCCAATGGTGCAGAGATCACAAAGGCTGGTCCCCACAGCAGTGGAAATAGGTAATATGGTCAGATGAATCGTCATTCACCCTATTTCAGACGACCGGACGCGTTTATGTCTGGAGAATGCCCAAAGAAGTGTTTCATCCTGAATGCCTCTTGCCGACTGTGAAGCATGGGGGTGGCTCCATTATGATATAGGGTGCGATATCTTGACGCGGTCTTGGGCCACTTGTTATTCTGCATGGGAGGATCAAATCCAATCACTATCTAAGCGTTCTAGGAGATCATGTCCATCCTTTTGTCCAGAGTGTATTCCCTAGAGAGCGACCGCTTTTTCAAGACGACAACGCCCCTATCCACACTGCTAGGTGTGTTCAAGAATGGTTCGAAGGGCATGATGATGCAGTTGAACATCTCGCCTGGCCCCCTCAATCTCCGGACTTGAATATTATTGAACATTTATGGCAATATTTGGAGTCCAAACTTCGTTCCCGATTTCCACCTCCATTCGGACTTTCGGAATTAGAGACCGCTCTGCAGGAGAAATGGCTTAATATTCCTTTAAATATTGTCCATGACCTTTATGCATCTATCCCACGTCGCATTAAATCTGTACTTCAGTCAAAGGGTGGTCCAACCCCCAATTAATAAAGATTTTCCATTATTTCACAGGTGTTCGTATTATTTTGTACTCCATCTGTACTTAACCAATTACAAACCTCCAAACGATTGGCCACGAAATTATTAAGGCTTGTGATTGGTTTAAAATATGTCAATATGAGTAACGCTGACGATGGCGGATCATGAACAGGCCCTTAGTTTCGAGGTATACGAAAATTTCCCCGTGCAGAAATAGAGTCGTTGTAGCGTATATTCTTAATCGACATAATGCTGAATGATAGATTTTACAAATATACGTCATGATGACGCCATTTACGCACGGGCGAAATTTTCATATGTCCGAGACTAAGGCCGTTTGCCGGTGACCAAAGAGCTACCTTCGAAACGACGCTAGCCTTCGAAACCACGGAATATTGACACAGAGGAGGCGACCCTGACCGCAGAAATGAAGCCACCTCAGCTCATAAGGTTTGGTTGCCACAAATGGCGGCATTCAAAACATACGCTGTGAATGAGGATTTTTTCTTTTCTTTCAAGAAACTTGGATATATTTTAAAACAATGAAGGCAGGGTTGTTGTTTCCAGCATAAAAATGCAACATTTCTATACTGGACCGTCTATGCGTACCTTTATATACATCTGTATTTTCTATTTCTCTCGGAATGGAATTTTTCATGAATTGCTCTTCAAAAGGACAGTTTTATAATTCCTTGAAGTATCACAATAAAGTTTTGTACAGCGTTCCTCTGTTGTATTTTCGCTTTCATCGGGAATTTTGATTTACAATAAACATTCTGAAAATATTTTGCCTGAAGCAAAAATTACGCCGAAAAAAAAATTGTCGATAAAGATGCTTAAAAGTTGATAAATAAAAACTTTATCGATCCTAATTTTGTTGAAGTATTTTTGGTATGCATAATTTTAAAACAGACACATTTGAGGGGAAAAATTATTACTAAACGCGAATGAATGAAAAAAATTAAATTTTGTATCCCGCACCCTTTTAACAAATCGTATGATTTTTCTTAACCTTAACTGCATGTGATAATTAATAAATAAAAAAGCAGTTTATAAATTAAAATGCCGCGATACCTAGATTCAGCAAAGTGGATGTCATTGGCTTAAATTTTTCAGGCTTTGGGGTACTCCTCTTGTATATGTCAGAAACCACAGATTTTGGTTATGAATCTATGGTAGACGTGTCTACCATAGACATATGTGTACCATAGATTCATAACCAGAATCTGGGGGTTCAAATCCCTTGATGGACCTGAGGGTTTGCAGCTGATAAAAACCGACTTTAAAGTGTAGGTACCGGAGTGTGCAACCCTCGAGTAGTAAAAGACAGGCGTTGCCTGCCTTTGCCAACCAACCTCTCTTTCTCACATTTTATGTGCGCGAATACTTTTTTAATACAGTAGTTCTGAATACCCTAAACAAGTATAGATCGGGAAACATTTAGTGTTACGTGATTAGATTTTGTGTATCATGTAAAATAGGTCAAAAATGGTAAAAAATATCAAGCATTAAATTCGGGGATAGCGTACTTAGAGCTATTTTAGGATTTGCCATTTTCACAAGGGTTCTGCACTCCCGATCTTCGAGTGTGGAGAACCAATTGTTAATGCATATATTATCAAAATATTGTTGATAATGGATGACAGTCATATGAACGATAACTATTAATTTCAAAAATATGTAAAGAAGAAAAAGTGCCATGAAGAGCACAGTGGTTTTGTATCAAACAGTGATGACCAATGGTTTCCCACTGTGCTTTACCGGCGCCCCATTCTTTTTATCATGTCCGTTCGTTTTTCCTACTTTTTTTATGTGATTTATCGTTCAAATAGCAGGATTAGCCTCCATCGCTCGAATTCTAGAATACATCTGCTGACTCTCAATCGAGCTTATCCTAAATAAGATTTAGAATTTGAGAAAAGATTCAACGGTAATATATCGACTTAGGATAACAAAGATGGGGGGTTCTATTCCAGCAGTAACCATATTAACGTTTGTAGTCAGACAAAAAAAAAATTTTGAAACATAAATGACTGCAGTGTTGAAGATGTTGACGTGCAGCACCAAAAGGAAAATTAGTGTTTTGTGAGGTTTGAGGGTCCCGGGATCTCTTTTTTAGGGGTGAAAAAGTAGATCAACAACATGGCAGTTCATGAGCCAGAATACCATGACAAATATGGCAGCCTGGGTCCCTACTTAAGTCTGTTTGTTTTTTAAAGAGAGAAAAACCTTAAAGTAGTGCAACAGATGAGATCATTACAAACTTGACATAATTTACTTACATTCCTCATTCATTACCAAAGCATTATTTCCTAGTCAAATCTTAGTGTTCACTTTTGCCGCTTTCACCGATTAAGAAACTCACGAACGATGTTTCTCTAGAGAAAGCCTTTTATTCTCAACCCTTCTCTTTAGTGCTTTTTCTGTAACTACACTGGTGTAAGAAATTAAGAGAATTTGCAGACTTGGTCTATTATCTCTAGAACTACTGTGCCGATTTTAATGAAATTTGATATGTACATACATTGATACAATACAAAACAAATAACCATTCAATAATTGTAATACACACGCATGATCGTGCGTAAAACTTGTTGGAGTCGGAAGGTATGAAACAGCGGTTGCAGAATAAACAAAAAAAATGGGTTAATAGATGGTGTTATTTTGCAGCAATCGGTTAATTTCAAATTGTAACAGTAAAAATGAGTAACCACCACCGTTTAGATGATGGAATGAGGTGGCGAATTGTGGGGAGGCTAGAAGCAGGCCAATCTCAAGTTCAAATTTGTAGAGAGTTCAATTTAACGCCCAGCGTCGTGTGTAACTTATCGAAACAGTTCCAGGATACCGGATCCATCGAGAGAAAGCCTGGGCAAGGTCGTCCAAGAGCCACGACGGCCAGAGAAGATCGCCATTTGTCGATTATAGCGAGGCGTAACAGGAGTGATACAGCTTCTCAGCTCTCTCGTGACTTGTATGCAGCCACAGGAACCCATGTATCAAGGGTGACTGTTTCCAAAAGTCTTCATGAGAGAGGGTTGTTTGCAAGAAGACCTGCTGTTTGCGTCCCGCTCACTTTTACGAATAGGAGGCGCAAGCAGGGCATCTGCCCAGAGCGGCAAATTTGAGGGGAGGCAAAATTGGTACAAGGAGAAAAAAAATTGCGTTTAAGTTGTTTTTTTTATTGACTTTTTAAAAATATTTTATAAGATATGTTTTTCTTAGATTGAAAAGTAGATACTTAACTACATATTTGTCTTTCTTTTGTTACTGCTCTTTATATTAATACTTTTACAAAACAAAAAAGCTTTTGTTATTCAACAATGTTATTAAAAGCTATTCCGTAATGTTATTAAAAGCCTTTCTTCTGGAGGTATACTCTTCCGGTAGTTGGTGTTCTTTTCCCGAATCTTGTCTTCAACAAGTCCCAAGAGATAATCAAACGTAGGTATGCTTAACCTACAATAATTGTAAAACTTATCTGGGTCATTTCTAAGTTCTTTAATAAAACTGCCAATGTGTCTTTTTTTATTGATTGGATGAATTCAACAACTTCTTTCTGGTTTTTCATCCAAACATTGTATAAATTGCCACAAAAGAATAGCTACTTCTACTTCCTCACTTGCCATATCACCCACAATTATGACCATACTACTTTCCCAAAACTGAACACTTCCCTCAACAAAGAACAAAATACTGCAGACCTCTTCAACTCCCGTGCTCTTATTACTAATGAAATATCAAATCAACCTAGCGTTGCGAGTCAAAATGTATCACCATTTTCCACGATAAAACATTTTGGTTGCGCAACGTCTAGCAACAGAGACGGTGCGCAATGTTTTGCTGCATTCGGTGTGTGGCCGGGCTAAAAGTACATATGAACCACAGTATGAAAAGCTTGCCGAAAATATGCAATGTCATGTTTCCAGCGCGTCTTTTGATACGAAATAAAAATAATAGTTAAAATTAATTTACAACAACATTGTTTGCATTAATAATAAGAAAATAAATGAACATATTGTTTTATTTATAAACTAATTAGTTTGCAAGAAGAAAACATTTTTTCCTCCTATTAAAATAACTTGATATTGAATACAATTAGTAATATATATGGTTATTTTAATTTTAAACTAATTTTTGGCTTTAAA
Organism: Dolomedes plantarius; assembly: GCA_907164885.2. Lineage (NCBI taxonomy): Eukaryota > Metazoa > Arthropoda > Arachnida > Araneae > Dolomedidae > Dolomedes > Dolomedes plantarius. The sequence continues at coordinate 169,976,318 of OU015492.1, forward strand.
TTACTAATTTTCTTATGATCACTCAACACATACGATGTTGGTAGATTGCCGCCTATAATTTAAATTACAGGTCGCCTGTAGTGATCAAAAGTTTGGCCACCACTGCAATACAAGATATTAACTTCATTATTCAAATACCAATACAATGCAACCCGAAAAACTTATTAATCCCTTATATACATTATAACATACATATGATGAACCAATCAATCAAATTTGAAAGGATATATAAAAAAAATTGCTATTAAAAGGGTAAAATAAAAACAAAATGAATTGGGAATTTTTTTCTTTCTTTTCCTTTAAAATAAAAATTTTGGGGGCTCCCAATATTCGGGGGCCCCTAGGCCTAATGGAAAATCACGGCCTGTTGGAACGAAATGTAACCTCTCTCCTCCTTTCCTATGAAAATAAGAAATAAAAACCATTAAAATTTTGTTTTATTACAAACTATGTCTAAAGATGTAATCAATAGCACCTGAATTAAGTTACCATAACGTAATGACATATGCGATTTTTGTTAGTGAATCCCGGAAAGAAGTTTGCAAAAAGATATATATCTGGCCCTCCGCTAACTCCCTCCATTATTTAATGGCCATTGGTTCATCTTAAAATGGACATCTCGGGAAAATAGTGATAAGAGGGATGATTGACAAGGACTTATTAGGCAACTCTTAGGGACTGTTTTTATAGAGTCCGTAAGCATCTGCGTTTCTCATATTGATATATTTGAAACCAATCACAGGCCCTAATAATCTCGTGGCTAATCGTTTGGAGATTTGTACCCGATTAAATATATTTCAATACGAGAAACGCTGACGGATTCAATGTGAAAAGGCCCTTTCTCTCTCGCTTCTTCAAAAAGATAACTGCTACCGCCATCTAGTTACCATTATATGAAACAAACATATTTCTGGTATTCCTTTATTATTTGGAGAAGTGCGGGAATTTTTAGTAAGAAAGAAGTACCTATTAAATTCCTATCTCTATAACCAGATTATTTTAAAAACAATAGATGCATTGAAGCTTTCATATTATGATTTTTCAGTTAAATCTTCATATTTAACGTTTTCCCATAAAACTGTTCACTTTTTTATTATTCTTCCAAACATCGTATTGAATAGCTTATCCATAATCCTCTTAAATATCAGTTCTATAACTGGATAACACACCAGCATTTGTAATGACATGCACAACAAGATTTTTTTTTTCCAATGCAGCAGATGGACACAAGATATAAAAACTAAACTCATGGCACAACAGTCCGTTGGCCATGAGCACATGGTCCAAGGCCGGTGGTTCCCATCTCCACTATCTTGACCATGGGCTTGGGGTGCCATACAGCATATGTCTCAGTCAGGTGGTCAACCTGATGCGGGACCCCCAAGAGTTAGTTCCCAAGCATGCTTGGTCCTCATTTTTATCGACCCACTCAAGGGATGAAAGGCTGAGTCGAACTTGCCCAGTCGCAGGATCGAACCCCGGATCTTTGCACAACAAAATATACTCCTTCAATAGTTCTCATAACTAGCACTTGAGAGGAGACTGTTTACATGGGAGAGATTTCACAAACACGTAAGCATTTGGACCCCTTAAAAATCCTTTCTCCAGATCTGGAGTAGGCTTTTGATGTCGTTGCTCATAATCACTACTTTAAGAAGGCAAGAAAAACATCTTTAGTAAATTTTCAATGTGTTACAGAAAAAATATTGTTTTCAGTATAGAGTTCTTTCAGTATAACAAACAAATAACGCATTAGTTTTATTTATTTTTTTAAATTTCTGCAAAAAATATTCTACATAACAGTAGATTGCAAGTTTTTAATGATTTCATGAAGGAATAACTTGACCTTAATATTTTTTAAAATTTTTAAACTATATTTAAACTATCAATAATCAATTATCAAAATGGAAATTTCCAATATAAGGGGACCATACAAATTAATTAAATTCTATAAGTATGTTAAATTTTGTCAAGTGCACTAAAGCATTAAATGGGTAACCAAGACTTATTTCCAAGGTGTTAGCCAGCAATTAAAAACTAAATATCAGCAGAAAAGTTTCCATAGCAGTTCTGGAAATTTTTATAGTTCACAACCTGATTAATATCTTGGCGGCTTAGTCACTAAAATTCTGGTCCCAATAACATAATTTACATCATAGTATCCCATCATCTAACAACTGAAGCAAGAATTTTCAAACACAAACTGTGGTAGTTAAAATTGTTGAAAGGGAAAAAGTAATAGGCATGAAATATATTCTGACTACAAAATATCTAACTATTAAAAAGTAGTCAGATACAACAGCTAAAACCTAGAATGTATGGATATGCAGTAGACTGAGTATTGACTTTGATTGTTAAAATGCTTCAGCTGTCATTAAGTGATGTCCTTTCTTTTTCCATATTTTTCTAATCATGTCACACAAATATGTCAAATACCCTGTAGTAAGTGTCTGTGAAGGCATTCCTCCCTTAAGTTTTACTGTAAGAACAGGTTCCAGTAGCATCATTTGACATGCAACTGAGAATGTATAATTTGAATTGCAATGAGTATCATATTCTCATAACACTCACATTTTAAACTAAAATATCAATTACTACAGAGGCTGTTCGCACATTTTTTAGACGATTTTGGTAAGCGGTAATAAAAAAGCGTTTGCTGCAAAAGAAATAATTGCAATTGTACTATGTTTTTAAAAGTCAAAATTATCATCTGTGGCTTGAAAGTTTTGTTTTTATTCAAAATGGCATTTTTAACAAAGCAGTGGTTCGAAGGCTACATTTATGCTCTTTCCGAAGAGAAATATGCATACTCCGTTATCCAAAAACGATGTGAGAGTCATGGTTTTGTGATATCTAAAGTGTCAATAGGTAATATCGTCAACAAGAAAGGAAAAAAACGTCAAATTGGAGCCTCAAGTGGGACAAAAATTCCAACAAGTATCCAAGGAAAAACGGACATCTTCGACTATTGCAAAGGTACGTTGTTTAATGTTAAAAGAAAATCCCCCTAGTCAAAGGACAGTTGCAAAATCATTAAAATGCTCGGTGTCCACTGTAAACAAAATGATAAACGTTGATTTAAATCTTAAGAAAGCGAAAAAACGCAATGTGCATCGTCTTCTTCCAAATCATATCGCTGAACGCAGGACACGCTGCAGAATTCTATATGAGAAACACTTATCCAAAGAAAAATGGAAAACAACTGTCACAATAGATGAATCATGGGTGTATTTAAATGATTGCAACAAAAAAAGAGCCATTTATTATCATAAAAGGGGAGAAAAAAAATTTAAGTACATGGTTCAAAGAATCGAAAGAAAGTTTTTCTAAGGGATTCATGATTGTTGCTGGTTTTTCTTATAATGGCAAGTTAAAAATAAAGAGAGTGGAAAAAAATGTCAAGATTAACTCCAAATACTATCAGGAACATATTTTATCACCAATTTTTCTGAATGAAATTCCATCGCTTTACCCACAGTGCCATCAATCTGTGAGACTCCATCAGGAAAAAGCTAGCAGTCACACATCAAAATCCACTGTAAATTTCCTAAAAGAAATGGAACAAAAAACTGGTATCAAGGCCATACCCTTCACTGATATCCCTACTAAATCTCCTGATGTATCACCTATGGATTTTTGTGCTTTCGGACTTTTAAAATCTGCATTATCCAAACGTCGTCCCAAAACCCTTACAGGACTCTGGAAAGCTGTTCAGGAGGAATGGGATAGAATACCTCTTCTGACACTTCAAAAGGCATTATTATCCTGGAAATTGCGGTGTCGAAAGATAATTCAGAATAAGGGATGTCAAATAGAACATTTAAAACACAAGAATTTTATGTAATTTAGTTTTGTGAAAACAATATACATCGTCTAAAAAATGTGTGAACAGCCTCTGTATAACTTTCAAGAGTGGTCAGGTCTGCTGCATTTATCCCTTTAAGACCCAGCCCGCACGATCGTGCAGGTTAGACACTCATTTATGTTTTTGCTTCTGGAACAGTCGTATGTAAGAAAAAACCCAAATCAAACGATCGTGCTGGTTAGCAGAAAGTGTAAAGTATCATTTTCTATCAACAAATGGCACTTGTAGTCCATGGTTTACTTTCAGCCAGAATTCAAGATTTGTTTACAAGTACAACGGATACAGTTCGCCATTTTATCTATCGTAAAAAGGTAATTATCAACATATTTCTGAAAAATGTAATATTTAAAGGTAAAAATATTTTGGGTCTTAAAGGGATATCCCCTCATTTTGCCTAGCTGAAATTAAACCAACTAAGCCGTCCTGAAGTAATGTAATTTGAAAATGCAGGCTTGTTTTAAAAAATCAGAAACACCATTTAAATAACCAATTGCCTCTGACATTCTTTCATAAAATTATAGCAAAGCAACAAATAATTTAAATTATTTGTTGCTTTGCTATACCTCTGTACAATAACCAATTACCACTGACATTCTTTTCATAAAAATTATAGCAAAGCAACAAATAATTTAAATTTCCCATTCACTCTTAAAACAATATTAAAAATACATTAAGTCCCAACCTGCACTGCCAAATAGGCCAAAAAGTTAATATGTTTTAGCTGCTACAAAGCAAAATGAAGTTCCAATCCAGCTACTGTATTAATTTCAAATATCTTTTCAGCCCCTTTAAGATCATGAGGTAGAAATGGATCTCTGATCATATTACTACTATAATTTATGTGAAACATAGCTTAATTAATAAGACACAACAAAAGTTCATTGAAATTTTTTTATTGCATTAGAAAACAAAAGGAGTGTACAAAATGCTTACATATCACTCCATACTGGTGTATAAACTCATTTATACAAAATATATAAAAAGACAATGCACACTTCTAAACAAGACAGGCTATGCCATCAGGACAATGTGGTCATCATTAGATGCACACGGAAAGAGTTTGGCAAAAAGAGGACTTCACACCAAAAAGGCTCTTTACTATCAGAGACTGTAAAAGATTGGTATAACAGGCATTATTAGAAGCACAACTGTGTTCATTTATATCACGCCTTATTACATTAAAACCTGCTTAGATTGCCTTATATTTAATGAACTCTATTGAGCATTTAAAAAAAAAAGATAAAAAACCTTTTTAACCGAAAAAAAAAACTCTTAGAGAGCTTTAACTATTATTGAGAAAATATATATATTTATAAACTACAAAATAACTTGATGGGAAAATATAATTTATTTTTTTTATTTTCCAATGCAAATACCAATAATATAAATGATTTTTCAAGAACCACTATACATTTTTTCACATCCACACAGAGTGTAAAAATCAGTAACCACTTTTGAATATTCTATACGATTTTCAGACTGGATTACAAAATGCACATATAATATTAAATTGTTTAATATATATTAAAACAGCAGCTAATAAATCTATTCACACAAAGAGTAAAATTCAACAAGAACTCAACTAAACCTGATACTGAAAATTTTACTTTTTCCTGGAGACAGAAAAAGATTTCTTAACGTATTGAATTCCTAACATAAATGCTTAACTCAAGAAAATTTATGCTTTTAATATCATCCTGGAACATATGTAAAAATTTGCTTTACTTCATACACTCAGTCAAATTGAAAGCAAACAACCCTAGCTTGTTTTCATGCTGCCAACCGAAAATATATCAGGTGCAGCTGTGATAATAGTTTTGTAAATAAATTACCTCCAAAACAATAAATACTTTGTATATCTGAACAGTAGTATTCAACAGCACTCATAATACACAAACAAATAATTTAAGTATCGCATTCACACCTAAGACAACATAAAAAAATGTACTCAGACCTCAACCTGCACTGTCAAAAATTCCAAGATGTACATGTACACAAGTCTTTTAAAAGAAACCAACCAACACCAAGCACCAAACAGCATACCAACCAACATTTCAGTTGTATGATGAAATAAAAATTTTCAAAGCTGCCTATTTTTAATGCATTAAAACTAAAACCAATTAATCGGGGTGGGGGGTTGTCAGTTTGTTTCCTAACTTAACAACAGGGGTTTGCATAAATGCATACTATTATACATTTGCATTAACAAATCATAATAATTTGCCTTTTCTTATTTTAGAAGCTATAAATTGTCCTCCATCAACACACAACCATAATCTATATGTCTACCTTTTAAATGAATCTAGACTTATTCTAGCTTCTATCACAAAATATTTTCATCTCCTGAAAACTCCCAAAGTGAACCCACTTTTTCAGAATTTTACAATAATACTGACTATCGAATAAAAGTGACATCAAATTAAGACATATCTAAAAGATATTAACAAGGAAATTTATGTCAACATTAATTGTTCTAAATTTCCCAATACACTTTTCCTCTTAAAACTTTTAATTGTGTTTATTTTGATAACTCAAGACAGTCTACTTTACTTGGGCTTATTTCATTATAATAAAATTTACATTACAGTATCATGACATTTTACAGCTTATTTCAGCATTTCTAAAGATTTTAAAACATTTTTAATGAAAGCAATTTGCTTTCCACATTTTGAAACATTGACAGCCTTTAAGAAAGTCGAAATTAGTTTTAAAATTATGTAACTCTCAGTTGAGCAGGATTTTAGATTTATTAAATAAAAGACACTCAATGGGCAAAGTAAGGTGGATAATCATCTCAGGAGCTTTAAAATAGTAAAATGTGCCCTAAACATAATCATGCTTGATTTTTTTAAATAATAAGTTTTAAGTACTTTTATAGGTAATTTTCATCATATATATATATAGAGCAACATTTTTCAAAATATATTAATTAGAAGCTATGCAATAACTTTCAAAATCAATATCATGCATAACATTTCCTGACTTTAAATACACAATAATGAAATATTTTTTCTCATGAAAAATTAGAAAATTTATCATAAAAGAAGTTAGGAAGATTTTTTTTTCTCCTATAATATTAACAAAATTTTCAAGTTATTCATATAAACAAATCATTATTGCACCTTCTACAAATAATTTTCATAAGTTGGTAGGTATGCAATAGCACCGAAAAGAGCAATTTTGCAATAAAGTAACATCTTCAAAACTAATGGTATCTAACACTCCATTTAGTTTTAATGATATATATATTTTTCAGCATACTGATTCAAAAGATAGCACCCGTTGATAAAATATTTTAATTTTTTATTAGAAAACAGCTAAAATAAAATTCTTTGAGCAAGTAATAGGAGCTTCAGTTCCTACAATAAAATTACAGCAAAATTTTAACTAAAGGAAGAAATATATCAAATAAAAGGCATCATATTTTATGTTTCATTTAGTTAATAACTTTTGAATTATAGCAAAAAAGGTGCAACATTTCAGAATTTAGCAATTATTTGTTTCTAAACTATCAATAATCAATTATTTAATGCCAATCAATATATAAATTTAAATTAAAACTATCATACCTAAAATCACAGACGACTAAAAATTTACAGTTCATGAAATATTATATAATGACCAGAGTGAGTACATAAATTTTCTACAATTTTACAAGATGACCTAAGAAAACTTAATGCTTAATGACAGGAATAAAGAAATATCTGGCTAAAACCCTAAACCACCAATTTTATCCCCTTAGTCTAAACTTCCACCAGACATTGGAACTTAATCTGGGGGCAGTAATAGACAGTGAAAAAAAAAAACTTGTAACAAGCACATCTATGGTAGCAAACACCTCCACAAACCAGAGCTGGTGCAGCAGAGAAAGAAGCCAACCAGAGAAAGACAGAATTCTACCATGAAAATGCATGCTTCAATCCCCTAGCGATTGAGATAGTCTGTGGCCAGCCACTTTCATCGTTTAGGGGCGGAGAAGACATGGACTGGTCCACGATGAATTTAGACTGCTTCATCATGTTCTACATCAAAAAGACGACTGGAAGTGTTCACCCCAGAAAGTCCATTGAGGTCCTTCGATTCAGCATCATTCCTAAAAAAATTTAAACAATACTATTTAATGAGGAACTGATTTTAAGAGTTAAAACAACATAAAATCAATTTTTTGAAAATAACAATCATAATTTATTATCCATTAATTTTATATCTAGTGGTATATAAAATATGATTTTAAAATCCATATTCTTAGGCTGCATATTTATTAAGAATTGTTACTGAAGTAAACTTTAAAAAAAAATTAAATAAAAATAAATTCTATAAAATGGATTTTGAGGATAATCATACAAAGTGATTTAGGATTTAAAAATAATAAAAATTTAAAAAAAAAAAAATAAATAAATAAAATTAAAAAAAAAAAATAAATAAATAAAATTTAAAAAAAAAACCTCCAGTGACATTTATATTTCCATTACAGTTTAAAACTGTCAATATAGTGCTCGTGCTATGGCATCCACATAGCTATTCCATTTAATATTACCATATTTTCTGGCATATAACGTGCACCGGTGTATAACATGCACCTATAATTTTAAAGTACATTTTTAAATTTTTAGATATATTCTTTGTATAACGTGCACCCTTTTCTTGGCAAAGAAAGCTGAAATGTACACATGCAATACTCTTATCTCTTGAAGGATTTTCCCAAGCTTTCGAACAATGGTATGCTGAATTGACAAGCGATAAGGGAAACAATATGTGTGGGGGGAAATGCTTGAGGGAGTAAATAATTCTGCAAACAGGGGATAAGAATGCACTTCTGACCTGAATGAATTCGCAGAATTAGGAGTCAGATGTTCTCTTTTTCAGAAACAGAATTTGATGATATGCCTGAAGATATATCGGAAGACGAATATGATGAACTATTTATGTTATCTGATAATTAAAATTTTTAAGTTCATAAGGTATGTCAAAGTTCTTAAGTTCGTAAGGTTCTTTTAAATAAACAGCATTTAGGTACATGTAGAAATCTAACTTTTCTATGTTCATCTTTTCCTTATTTTTAAATCTATCACTTTTATATGCAGCATATAATGCGCACCCATAAATTTTGATCTTATTTTTTGTAATAAAAGTGTGCGTTATATGCTGAAAGTACAATATATCTAATAATATCATTTGATATAATATCTTTATATAATATTTTGTAAATAAATACAGGGAAAATATGCTAAACAATACAATGAAAAATATACACTTGCATTTTGATTAAATAATGTTAAAATACAAACTCTGATGTTATGTTTGCAGGGATAAAGTATGATCTTATAGTTTTTTACATTCCTTTGTTTGGACAGAAATGGGTTGAAATTCGTACAAATCAAACAAAATTTTGGGAATTTTTATTTCTTGGAAATAACATGAGAAATTTCCTTTTTATAGCAATGTTTGGATTAAAATGAAAATTTTAAAAAAGTAAAATATTTATGGAACTATTCCAGATTTTGGGAGTAACTGAAAACTCCCTGTACATTTTTAGCCAATTTTATTCTCCTTGGCAATTTCATATTTTCCAGAAACATACAAACACTGCCAAAATTTAGTAGATATTTTGCACTTGTGCTGTGAGAAAAATTTAAAAAATACCAGGCTAAATATAAACCCTACAGACATATACAATAAAAATTAACAACGAAAGTTCACAATTTTTTTATAAACCATATTTTCTAAGTAAGATATACCATGCTAAGCTGTTCTTTGAATAAACATGCAAAGGATAAAATTGAAGTTTTGATAACTTATGCATGCTCTGAACATAAGTGATGATAGAATTCTAGTTTTATGAAGCTGATTGATATTTGGAATTTTTATAACTATATAAGTGAGAACAAAGTTTATGCTGAATAGAAATACATAACATAAATTATAAAAAACATTAATCTGAGACATTTACACTCATATTAACATAAATAAATAGGAACATAAATGTACAGAATTTGGGTTGAAAATTATTTTAGAGTTTTACTAATGAAAATTTATTTAACAAACAGGAAAAAGTATTTAATTTACCTAAAAGCTGAATGTTACATCCCCACTAACACTAAAATGGTGATACCATTATGAATAATACTTTTTCTCCTACATACATTAAGTAGGCTCGTTAATCCATAAAATAAACTGCCCAATTCATAAATTTTAAAAAAGTGAAACAAACTCCCTTATTTTCATTTAGAACATAGAAGAAAAAAAATTCCATTCATATGATCAGTACAGCACTTATTATGAATGTAGTAGAATAAAACTAGAGTAAGAATCTTTCTGTTTGGTCATAATAAAAAAAAATAATAATAAATTGCTCAAGCATTTTTGTTCAGATTTATACCATTCTTTATTGTTATTATATTATATGAATAACAGTTTGCTTGTTGTCCATATAACCACATACAATGTGAACAAGCAGAATGCATCAAATTAACTTAAAACCTGGAAACTTGAAATATTTTTTTAAAAATTAATTATTTTCCAGTTTAAACACAGCAGAGTGACATACACAGGCACATTTTAATTTACATTAGTCCTTTCTTTTCTAGTTATACTTTTCCCAACACTCAAAATCCATCTATGTAATTTGATATTTGAAGTAATGAAATTTTATCTCGATGCAATGAATTATTTGTCAAGTTTTACATGCATATGTACAAAATACAAATGTACAGAATTTTTTTTAAATTTTAATTTATTCAAACACATTTATATTCAGTTTTCATATATTAGGAAATTTTTCTATCATGCTTTATTACATAACAATTTACACTATTAGAGAAAGTCTACATCATTAGATAATCATTCCTTTTAAATCTTATTTATATGCTCATCTTCAATGAAAATTCAAGTTAATCTCTCATCATTTAATGCTCAGTCAAAAACATTTTTGATACTTACACCCTTGACACATGCACTAGGCAATATACAAACCATACAGTTAGTAACAACAAGTATTAGTTCTAGTTTCGGGAAAATGCAGGAAGGCGTCACATGCCTATATGAAACTTTACCTACTGCTAAATGCAGATAACTCATGAGTAAAAGAAGATGTTCTTGACCTAAATCCTTCTGAAGCAAGGCTGTAGTTACTTGCTGCACTGTCACACCTCTGTGTGGGGGTGACACTCTGGTTCCTTAACACTGATAATTCAAAACTGTCATCACTATCAGAACCACTAAAGCAAAAATAAAGTATTTTTATTTACAAAGAATTACATTTAATTTAATTTTATAACACTTTCAAATTAATAATATAACAAGATCTTAAGATTAACAAGCTAACTTATCTCCATTAATTTAATTCATTGAATTACCTGGTAAAAATTTATTACATAACTAGCAAGAAATATTGCAGCTATATTGAGCAAATACTCTCCTAAATTTCCATATAACAAAACTGAGTGATAAATCATTAATACGGTTACAAATAGTTAAAATAAATTGACAAAAATGATTCTTTAAATTCATCCCAAAGAAATATTTACTTGCAGTCCTTGTCTCTGATCTTTTAAAACCTAATCTATCCAATTTCCAAACAAAATTTTAAGCCAAATTTAAAGTAAGATTCAACTTTAAAACATAACTTAAACTATATTAAAATATTAAAATACACAGTTAGAAATAGCAACATGCATAATCTGTGGCTTACACACAAGCTAGAAATTTCTCTTTTTTATACATCTTTACATACCTGTCATCAGGTACATCAGTTCCAGAATCTAAGTCATCTTCAAGAGCATTTTGTAGATCTTGAATTCGTTGACAAGCTAAGCGTAGGTCATTCTTTGTGACCTGAAGATCTGTTTCAGTATTTTCTAATGCCATTTCCTACAAAGTGTGATTAAATATACATGAATTATTTTGACAATGTTGCAAAAAAGCTATACTGGACAATATGAAATACTTAAAGATACAATAATTATGGTGATAAACATATCTTAAGCAGCAACTTAGTGACTGGATTAACTTTCATAAAAAATATTAATAACACATGATCCTCTTTTCTGTCAGCAAGAATTTATAGTAGTACTTATTTTTAAAATATTTATTTAAAAACTTTAAAAAAATATTTTTTCTCAGATCAATTCAAACAATACAATTTATACTCTGGAGCTTATAAATCCCCTTTAAAAATATTATTTAAAAAGAGCTAAATAAATAAGATTTCCTTGCATTAATCCTCCACATAAACATTAACATTCACATCATTTCTCAAAATAAAAAATTTCAAATTCAAACTATTTTTACTTTAGGGGTCAATTAAGTATTACGTAAGCATTCAAGGGGAGGAGAGGGTTCAAGCTTTATTTAATTTTGCTAACAAGGAGGAAGGGGGGATCAGAGCAATTTATATATTTAAGTTGCTAAGCCGATTCTTTGGGCAGTCCGTGAGGTAAAATTACTACATCAATTTACCTCACTTTGGTCTTAAACAAAAGATTTTAATCTATAGATGTGTCAAATTTGATTTTTGTAATAGCAATTTCTATTAATTCATTATAATTTACAATTAAAAATTGCTTTCTGCACATGCTCAATGATATGTTTAAATCTGGCTTTAGATACTCACTAAACACGAAGCTGCATAAACACGTTAATTTGTTTATTCAGAGGAATCTCTCTAGATCTCTCTCTGCAAATTTTATTTTTAGTAGTATTTTTTAAAGTTTTTCTCTATTCCTAATATTATGATTTTCAACATTTAGCAATGATGCGTTGAGTATAATTGGTGTATTAGTACATTTATTTACTATCCAACCCTCATGTTTTGATGGGTACCAACTAGTGCTTACTTAAGATAGAAAACATGCACACAAGAGTGTGTATTACAATGTGCTCCTGACCACACCAACTCCTGTACCCTCCAGTATAGAAAATTTGTTCTTAGAGAGTATGCTGTGTTTTATTCATATTCTTCCATAGAGAGAGGCTTTTGGCTTAGGTCGTATTTGGTATAGCAGAAAATGTCATCTAACACTGGTAAATCCAAATAATATCAGAAACTTTTTGAAACTTTCAAGAAAGAACCATGAGTGCTTCAGTTCGTATACCTATACAACGTGAAAATAAGGTAGTGTGTATCCATCATGCTCAGAGTGGAGATGAAGATATAGAGTGGCTGGATGAAGATATGTTGTTGCTAATGCTTGCCCTTGTTGGATATCCCATTCACCAGGTCCTAACAAGCTATTGGGCTGAAAGGGGCGACTCCTGTTTTGAATTAGCACCCATGGGTCAGAGTCCGACCTGGCTAAATGATCAGTCCTGTAATTTTGAACCGAGTCAAATGACGAGACTGGAACACTTGACCCTGCACCTCCAGAGGTAAATTTGAGAACTTGGAGGACATTGCAGCCACAACCTATTTTACATGCCCAGCCACCATTAGTGAACATGGCAGACGATTTACACAGTGGAGGAACAGCAAACCAGGAACGTTCAGATCACTGGCCCACGGCTTTTGCCAACTGGGTCACCGAGCCCCTTGGATGAAGAAGAGCTAAGTGACATGGGAGAAGCCAGCCATAGCTCAAGCCAACTCAGTACAAATGTAATAATTGAAGATTTTGAAGCATGGGTTGGTCAACAGATTAAAAATAAATGAAAGATTCTTCCTCTGTATTGAATATATACTAATATATTTACTTACTTTTGTATTGTACTATTTACTTTCAAAGAATTACAGAAATTGTTACAGCATTGATACAATTTCGACTGTTTTCATTTATTATTCAAAGTATTTACTGTTAATGATTTAATATATATACATATTCACTTAGAAAAGTACAATAAATTTAATGATTGAAAAAAATCTTTTGGCCTACGAAATAGCAAAAAGAAATTTGCCAAATCTTACATTAGCAAAAGGGAGGTGGGGTCAGACATTTGCTTATTTTTGCTCACAGGGGAAGGGGATATAAAAAAGTGCTTATATAATACTTGAATGGCACCTTAAATTATACTACAAAAAAGTTGATTTAGCAGCATAATGATTAAAGAATAGAAGAAATAATTTTTCATTATAATACAAATTATCATATTCCTTTCTTTACATGACAATAAAAATTCATAGTTTTAAGATATATAAATAGAATATAAACATGTGAATATATTTAACACTAAAAGTTTTTAAGAAAAATTAATAATTATCAGGCATACTTAAAACCAAATATTCAAGCTATTTGTTCTTTTAAGAAGCTTAGTTTATTATAAATACTATACCATAAATGCAACATATTACTGAGGTTCTTTCAATTTAAATTGATAACTAAATGGGTAAAATGAGAAAACTGACCTAGCATGCATCATATTATTTTACCTATTAGTGTTAATTTTATTCCATAATATGAATATGAAAAATAAATATAATAAAATATACCAGCTCATGCTGTTTTCTGTAAGCTTCTGCTTCTTTTTGCTGTAGAGCAGAATAATCTTCTCGTAAATCTCTTATCTGGCGCTGCAATCTTCGTACACCTTCTTGTGCTTGAAGATCCTTATTCCTTAGAGAATCACACTCTTCTCTTGCTCTTTCATTCTGCTCTTTAAGACGAGCAATTTGATGCTACAAAAACAAATAATTAGCTCTAAAAATTTCAGCAAAAGTATAAGAACTCATTATGATATAATGATCTAAAAGCAAAATTTATAAATATGTTACTTGATTTGTACATTATGACAATTTTTCAACTTTTAAGACAACAACATGAAAATATTACATATATAAATTAGATTTGCATTCATTTCCTTACAAAATATAAAATTCCTCTATGTTACATAAGAATTTTTAATGTGTCCAAGTTAATGCAGTTTCATGAATTAAGAAAATGGGATTTTGAACAGTTGCTAAGCAGTGATACCTTGAAAATTCAGAATAACTGAGCATTTGAAGAACTTAGATTAGACTTTTCTTTACGGGGTGAGATAGCATGTATCCCAAGAATACAGGCCCAAGGATATATATATATATATATATATATATATACATACATACAAACACATATATATACATATATATATATATATATATTTCCCTTTTAATGGCCGTTCTTACAAAGGGTGTATGAAATTTCCCATTTAAAAGAGGGAATCTGAAAAATGGACCCCGTAAACTAAAGGTTAGTAAAACAGAAATTCCATTTAATAGACAATTACCATAAAAAAACAATAATAGAGTTCTTACAAAGACCTTGTTTTTAAATATATATACTTGCTAACAATACAAAATACTTGTATAAAGGAATACTTGCAGTTTTTAACATCTAACACTGGAAAACTCAGTTATACTTTGGTCATACATGGACATGTTCAAATATTTTTTATGATAAAATAGGATAAAAAAATAGAAAATTCAAATATTAGGAGAATACCCCAAATTGTTTTTCGTATAGAACTTTCAATATTCAATAAAATATCATATAAGTAGAAATTTCGAAGAAACATAAATTCTAGGCTTACTTTAATATTTAACATTCTACATAGATAAAAAAAATTTCTGTAAAATTGTAAAACATTTATATTTAATAGTAAAATTATGACTCAGAACACATGTACATAGGGTTTTACACTACTTGTTCAATTATTTTATCCATCAGGATGAGCTAGGAAACTAAAACATTTGATTTAACACAAAACATTTGATTGATTCATATCAAGTACCTCAAGGCGTGATCTAGTGGTTTGTTCAAGTTCTAATTTGGATTCAAGGTCTCTAACTTTGCCATCCAATCTATGTACTTTGTGGGTATCTTCTGATTGTCCAGCAAGATGTTCAAATTTGTGACTAACTTCACTCAGCTAAAAAATATATACTTTTGTTATAAAATATTCCTCTGTATAGATAGGCATTACAAAATTTAAATTAAACACTTCAAACTGATATAAATTCATACAAATTATCTCAGAGACAACTAGGATTAATACTAATGCAGTTAAACATGCAACAATACTGATTGACATTGATATTAAAATACAAGCATTAAAACATTATTAAGGGGATTGTATAGCATGATTAAATCAATTTCAGAATATGTTTCAGATAACTGGAACAAATGTAGCAAAATGCAAATTTATCAAACACCTATTAAACACTTTCAGATATAAATGTCTATATAAATTATAACCCATACATAACTTATATAAAATTACACCAATGTTAAAATTTATAAATATCTACTTAAGTTATATAAAAAAAACTATATCCAAAAAATATTTTTGCAATCATTTTCAAAGGAATAGACAGATTTATTTCAAAATTAAAACTGCTGAAAATTGTTCCTCACAGCATTATGCCCAAAATTTCTGCTTTCAGTATGCATGGGACAACTGTTTCACTCATATTCAGTTAGATCAGTAGTTCCCAACCAATGGTCCGTGGATCACAGGTGGTCCGCAAGAGCCTTGGGAGTGGTCCGGCACCACCCCCAAGATAAAAAAGCTGCCAAATAAAAAGCCTGCATATAAAAATTCTGCCAAATAAATAGGATTTTGAAAACAATGTTTGCAGAACTAGATAGGCCGAATGTATCCAATGACTATCGGTGTTGAATTAAAATTTCCTAGAAGTTTACTAATTATTTTCTTATTAGATTACTAGCTGAAAACCCGCACTTCGCTACGGAGTACATTCAAATTAAATACAATGGTCAATGTATGAAATTAGTGCCAAAAAAATAAATATATATATATATATATATATATATAATAAATACGATGATCAATATATACAATTGATGTAGAAAAAAATATATATATTTATAAAAAAATCGTAAGGGATATTTTAATAGACAAAATAATGTCCAATCGTCTGCTGCATTAGCAAGAAAAAAAAATATTTTTTTGTCTATTTAGTTATTATGCACGTTACGATAAATTAATTTAAAGTACCAGAAAAAGAAATCACGTGATCAGCATTTAATAAATTAAATTCTAAAAATTAACCTTTAAAAATTCACCAAAAATCAGAAAATAGAGGTAAAGATTCAAAAAAAAATTTCATTTTAAAGGAATTTTTATGATCTTCCTTGCGATATAAATTTTATAACCCTCAAATTATTATTTTAAATGCAAACAGGGCCTTTTTATCGCATGGGCAAATCGGGACTTTGCCCAGGGCCCCCTGATGCTAGGGGCCCCAAAACCCCCTTTGTGTGTGCACCTAGTACTTCTAATAGTATATATAGCTCATAGATAGTCCTTATTTTTTTTATAAATGTTCATGAGGGGGGGCCCCCAAATAGCATCTGCCCAGGGGCCCCCAGCGTTCATAATCAGGCCCTGAATGCAAACTTTAATGAATGTTACAAAAAAGCTTAAAAATTTAATTTTAAAAAATCTAAGAAGAATTTTTCAAAAATCTTTCTTAGTGCACCCCTACACCATAAGAAGAATCGCCATGCAAAATTTCAGCCCTTTAAGTCCAGCGGTTTGGTCTGTGCGTTGTATGTCAGTCAGTCAGTCAGTTACAGAACTGTTTTATATATATAGATGATACGTTAGAATGTGAATATGTTAACCCTATATCCCTTTTTCCTGAGGGATATTCTTTTCCTGCCCTCAAGTCGGGGAGGAATGGTGGTGGTCCATACATGGTTCAATCTCTGGCTTAGTGATCCGCATACTTTACGGGTTAGGAACCACTGAGTTTGATAAACAGACAATTGCTAAAAGTTGGTTAGTTTAGAGAGTATGGTCATCTTTAGAAAAGGTCTTATGGTTTAGTCACTTTATATGACAATGCTAGTTGGTTGGTTCGGAGCAATATGAACATCTTTTGCAACACAAAGAATAAACTGAAAAGGACCTACAGCTGAAAGCCAATTCCTTATGGTTACAAACAACCAGGCCTCTCACAGAATCTGAACCTGAAGACTGGTTCCATAAAAACACAACAATCTGAATACTAAATTTCAAGTCTAAATCAGAATGTTTAAGAGCAAACAGAAACAGGCAAAAGGGTTAGATTTTCACGATTCAATTTCCTATTATTCTGATTTATACCATTCAAACAGTCAAAAGAGTAAGAAAGTGCACAGTTTAAAATCTAATCTTTGTTTTAAAGGGGGGAAAAGTATCTGATTAGGACATAAAACAAGGAAAATACATTATGTGAAAATAATTTATTGAACAGTAACAAAATAAAATATTTATGCTTTAAAAAAAAATAGAGAAATTGAAAAAAAAAATTACTCGGGTAAAATATATTTCCAAAGCAGAATTAGTAAAAGAAATATTAACTCATAATATTATTCAAAATCTAGACTATATTAAAATTTAAATTAAAAACATTAACTATACAATTTTGAATAAAAAATTAAATTATATCACTTTTAAAAAAATATTGTTTACAAAAATTAATATTTTATCTGAACACAAATACAATTTACAACATGAATATATTTAAGCAGATGACAGTAGCTTCATTTTTTATTTATTTATTTATTTATTTTAAGAATAATTATAGAACTCAAGCTTTTGAGACTTACTTGGTCTTTCAACATTTGTTTTTCAGTTTCTAAATCAGCTATTTGTTGATTCTGCTCAGAAAGAGCCTTCTGATCAATTGACATCTGAAATGGAATTTTATTTTGTTAAAACTTTACCTGAAAGTCTTTTATTCACTATATAAATATGACAAACTCAGCATTTTATATTCATACTTTCAAATACCATTTAAAAAAAAGTGTTTGAATTTTTAAAGTACATTTTAAGAGCATTTTAATTCAATCACTTATCTATATAAATAAAGTAACAGACGTATTTGTTGTGGGTTTTGTCGAGTCACGTGAGCATCACGTCTCCGGGTCTCACTCATCCTGAGACAGCAATTTTGGCAGTCATTTTGTTTTAGTCGAAAATCGGTGTATTATTTTTCTCATGAAAGTACATAAATCTTACATATTTGGAAAGAGCTTTGAAAACTGATAACTTTTTCTGCTTACAGTTATTCTGTTATTTTAATAGTTTTAAAGATATTTTAATTCTAAAAAAGCACTCCACCGGAGGAGCAGTCCACTCCAAGCAGTATGGTGCAGCCATTTGTCGGCAGCGACGGGAATAAAAATTGACGGGAATTTAATACATTTGTATGGCCCTGAAAAGGGCCTTTTTTTTCTTTTGTGGGGCCCGAGCATAGCCGGGCTTTGCCCGGCTAGTACATAATATTTCAGCTAATATTAAGTTTTACAATATGAAATAAGTTGACTAGAACTTAAAAATTACTATTCTCTCAAGAAACCATTTTATTTATGAATCTCTAATGATCTAGAATGTTGGATTATTGCTTCTATATCATAACTGCTACAAATTATTTTGAGTTATAGATAAACCTCTGATATAGATAAAACATGATCACCTCTCTAGCACATACATTTTTTTTTATTAAATATAAATGATAGTCTGGGCAAGAATCAAACCTACCATGTTTGGTTTCCCAAGTCAATATTAATACCTACAAACAGTGCCAAGCCATAGTTCAACCCTTAGAGACTCTTTATTGATAGTGCTTTCTGGGAAATGTGATAATTTGTAGAAAAACATAACCCTTTGAGTACAGTAAAAATGATGTATGAAAAAAATATTTGGGTATAATTTGGGCTATACCATAATAATCATCATTGTCTAAAGCAAAAAAAATGAAAATTTATGAGTCAAGCATGCATACACACACACACACACACACACACACACACACACACACACACACACACACACACATATATATATATATATATATATATATATATATATATATACATACACACACACACACACAGTCGATTCCCGTTAATCAGACTAGCTGCTTATTCGGACCAAATCCTTTGAACTGAATTCTGTCTTGTAACATAAGGCATGTTCGTATAATCGGAACAGCCAGTTATTAGGACCACAATGGTCACGTCCCAATGTGGTCCAATTAACTGGAATCGACTGTGTGTGTGTGTATGTATATATATATATATATATATATTATTCAAAGTACTTACAGAAAAATTTAATGACTAATAAAAAAATTTGGTAAAACCATAAAAACCTATTTCCAGCAAAAAAAATTAAGAAAATTTAAAATTATTTTATATTTGAAAACATGCTTATAATACAACAATATGTGAGAAGAAAATTAAGAAAATAAATATAAAAATATAAATTGGCAAAACTCACTTGAGCGACAACAGCTTTGTATTTTTTCATTACTTCAGCCATTTCCTCTTCTGCCTCTTCCAACTGAGTTTGAATTGCACTCTTCTCCCTGGATAGTTGTAAGCAACGAGTTTCCACCTATTCATGAGGATAAATTCAAAAGTGGTCAATAAAATTTTTACCTAACTTTCCTAAGCGGTAAATAATGCCTCATCGGAAAAACTCATGATATCTAATATAAGATTAACTTCTAAAATTCTACAATCCAAGTGTGTCAAGTTCAATAAAAAGAATTTCATGAAGATCATACATAATGATTGCACATAATTAAATTTAAGTAAAATTATTAAATAAAAATATGCTTAACATTATTTTTCAGTAAAATTTTTAAATAATCAGTAAAAACGAGACTAAAATTAAGCTACATATGTAAATAAAAGTTTTTGTAGTTCGATCCTCTTTTTCAGCTAGATTTTCAAACCTCTGTGATAGACATCAATAAAGAAATTTCATGAACTAAAACTAAACTCATGGCACAACAGTCCACTGTGGACCAAGGCAGGCGGTGCCCATCTCCGCTTTCATGACCATGGGCTTGGGGTGCTACACAGCATATGTCTCAGTCAGGTGGTCAACCTGACGTGAGAGCCCCAGAATTTAGTTCCCAAGCAAGCTTGGTCCTCATTTATTGATCTACTTAAGGGATGAAAGGCTGAGTCAACCTTGCCCAGTTAAAGGATCAAACCCTAGACTTGTGGTGTGGCAGCTTGAAGCTTTTAACCACTACTAGGAATGAGTTTGGCTAAAAAAGCAAAAAATCAGAAAATGCCTCCTAAATATGTGTTTGCTACACTTTTCTCCAGCCATTCCCAGTGCCATGGATTTTTAATGCTGAAGTCGATCGCATGAAGGTTTATTTTATCTGATCAATATACTATATCTTTTCTAACAATCGCCATAATGACAATTTTAAGAAAAATAAAACCAATCTATTTTCTTACACCATTAAACTAAAGCAAAACACATTCAAAATCAAAAGTATACAACGCCATGTGAGCAACGAGCAACACACGTGATACGGAATAAGTTCCTGGAAAGAGAGGCATGTCGAGATCCATAATTGAAAGAGTTTCTCTGACTTCTGTGACCTCATGATGATGACATAGCGACATGTATCCTTCCACCAATCCACTTCTATCACTTCGATCGCACTTGAAACTGCCGGTGCGAACAGAGTATAAGCTAAATCGGAAAAAGTGGATCTTTTTCAAAAAATTTAAAAAAGAAGAATTTTTCTTTTGCAAAAAACATAAAAAAGTGGAAATCCGCCAAAAAACAGAGAAAACTCATCCCTACACTATGCCACCGGGCATTAATTTCATGAACTATAAAACAAAAAAGTTGTAAATCAGCTCTTGAACTACATGGAAACGCAATTGAATTACATGGAATCTCAAACTGCAACTGAGTTTATGCAAATATTCAATCATTTCTAATAGTCGCCAGAATAACTGTTTTGTATAGTCTTTTATCAGAGCTGTTCTTTTAATGATTGTGATTAAAGAGTACACAAACAGTTATTTAAACAACAGTGTTCAAGTGACACTAAAACACAACATCATACCTCATCTCTTCAGGCATTACTATGACAGTAAATTCAAAATCTTCCTTCAGTTTCTAAATTTTTACATCCTTTAGAACTTACCTAAATTTTCTTAAATGTAAAACACCTTAGACAGTCAAAAGGATGAATTACGAAGTTTCGTCACTTATTTCAAAGAGCTGTGGTAAAATAAGAGTGTACCAAAATAATATAATAAAGCTAAAATACATTCGAAAAATATACCTCATTTTTAACACGGGTGGCCTCTTCTAATTGAGTCTGGCAATCATGCAACTCAGTCTCAACAGCCTGGCGAGCTTTGACAGCAGCTGCTTTAGCAAATTCAGAGTCTTCAAGCTGAAAATAAAAAGCAAATAATGAACCCCCAAAAATGGTCATGAAATTATATACCCCCTATGTATTTAAAAAAAAGAAAGAAATATACTGCCAGTCATTAATTTCATTAATTTTTACCTCTACATACCAAAATTGAAATGTAATTTATAATACAGAGAAAAACATAATAAAGAAAACACAAGTGTATCTCAATTAAGTGTATACTTAACAGAAGTTTACATATATACAAGATTGTAAAAATTAGACAGCAAATCAATAAACTGAATGCATGTCAGATTTTAGCATGATTTTACAAAGAGAAATTACTACCTTAAATTAAACAGTTATAAGGTTCACGCTATAACTGAGAAGCAAACAGTCACACAAAACATTTAAATATCACCAGTTTATTAGACCTTTTCTTGATACAATAATTAATATTAAAAATGCAGTACATCAAATAAATTAAAACATTATTAAATATTAAATTTTATTACTGTAGAAAGCACTTCTTTTTACACTTATAAAATGTATTTAACCTAACACAGTTTTAATTCAGAAATACTGCAGTAGAAATCAGGTTTTAAGCAAGAATTAAGGGCGATGAAGAAATACAACATATATGTTATTAGAAGTCATCTTAGATTTTCAACTACTGGCAATGATAAAAACTGTACGTGATAATGCCTGGTACAATTTTTGCAGCCATGCATGTTTGTCTATTAATATAGGACATAGGGAATATTTTTAAGGGTTTCTCCATACTTTTTTTTGGAGTATGTATACAATTCCCATGCAGGAGCTGGGAGCTCCCAGACACAACTGGAAACACATTAGATTTCAGTAAATATGGTAGTTTAACCCCTAAACAACTGCATAATTTTAAAGAAAACAGTAAAAAAAGTGCCTATTTTTTTCTGGAGGATTCCATTTATTTCTTGATCTATCACATCTAGTTTTAAAAAAATCATCCCCCATTATATTATAAATAATCTGGTGCTGCCATTTAATATGTAAAAGAGGATATAAATATTTTTCAGGGTAAATGAAATGTATTATTTTAATCTTTTTGGTGAGTTACTTGCAAACACTCCAGCCGGAAATATCACATGCATGAGAAATAGAGGACGAAACCTCACCCCATAATTTTGACGGGAGCAAGAAGGGAGGAGTTAAGATGGGGAAAAGGTCATGAAGAAAATAACTGACTCTAATATTTAAATAATATATAAAAAGATGAAAAAAATGTGACAATTATTCACATATGAGTTCTCTTATGGAGCACTTATGTTAGACTTAGGTTAAAGAAAAATTTTCTCAGACTTATGGTATAAATTAAATGTATAATTATTATATATGTTTTAGAATAAGGTGCCGGGCCCCCACACACGCACAAAAAAAAAAGTTATAAACATTGTACATATGCAATAATTACATTCCACAAGTGCAATTGTTTTTTAGAGAGAAAACTCTCTTTAAACTAAAATATACTGAAGCAATCCAAAATTAAATTTCTACCTGGTTCTTGAGTTGCCTTATCAGTGTCTTTCCAGATTGTCCTTCTCTAGTATGTTCAAGCATTGACTGGGCATCTCTTAAAAGAGCTTTCGTGCGTTTCAAATCTCTTCTCAGCCTGCGTTCTATTTCAGGATCTTGAGGAGGAGGCTGGTCTACAATTTCATACAGTCTCCTCTCCAGTTCATGCTTTTGTTTCATTAATTGATGCCTTTCATCTTGTTCTGATTCTAACTGAGCCTCTAAATTTTTTATCTTGAAAGAAAAAAAAAGAGCAGTTAAATTAGATAACATCTTCAGCAGTACTTAAAAAGATATTTTATCATTTATCAAAATAACCAATATTAAGATAGTAATCTTGAAATTTTGTTTTGAAGGTTTAGTAATTTTCCAGGTTAGTAATTTGTAATTACTACCTGGTACAAAGAAGGTATTTCTATTACCAGGTTAGTAATTTGTAATTACTACCTGGTACAAAGAAGGTATTTCTATTACCAGGTTAGTAATTACTTTTCCAGGTTTAGTAATTTGTACCTTATAGAGTACAAGTTATTAAACCTGGTAAATATTGAAGTCAATATACCTATAGTATAAAATACAACAGTAATGTTGACTTATGGTTCTCTAAAAAAATAACTTTTAATATCGAAACATGAAAAGTTTAAAACTGTTTATAAATTATGCACATTTAATATAATAGGAATAAAAGTTATAAATTATTATTAAAATTCAGATATTAAAAAAAAAATTTCCACAATTATAAATTTAGTTGTGACAAATAGGTAATATGTGTTTATTTCATACATTTTAACCCTTCAGCAGGCACGCCAATTTTCAGAACACCAGCAGACACGAGTTGCACAAAGTGCAACGTCTCTTTCAACCTTAATAATTCCTTTTGTAATAAACTTTTTTTTTCAAATTGAAAATAATAATTCTGCGTTTTATGACAAGAAATAAAATGTTGATAATATTGAGAAATATTTATAATTAAAAGCCAAAAAATGCAGAGACAATTGCCTTATTTCAAAACTGTCCGGTTTAATGCATCTAAGGACAACTTGTGAATCGATTCCTATTATGTCCAAAAACATAAAAATCAATGAGATTGTCTATCTTCATGATATGTGGGATACCGTATAATAGCTGCACATTTTATCGAGTACATCAATTCCTGCTTTTGTCGTATTGTAATCCAGTCTAATTGCTGGTTTACCACAGTTAAATCATGACTAACAATGAATGGAAAGGAATACAAGGGTCATAAAATCAGACCTGCATTAGAAAGGGTGTAGCTATAAATAGAAACTGCTTAGAACATTCAAACCTTACATGTATAAACAAACCATTCAAAATTAGGAAAATGTTGCACTCTGTACACGGGTGCACCCTCTGAAGGGTTAATCTATTTACATAATAATACTTTAATTGTAAAAAAGAACAAATATTTTCTTACATTTAACAGATATCATACAAGTTTGACAAATTTGAGTTAAATATAAATAATTGTATAATGGAAATTTTAATAAAAAAATGAAAACAATTATTCTCCTTATGTTATTTCATAACCATCAATAGAAAATTTAACTTAAGCAAACATTTATATTATATATTTCAGCTTTGCATGAAGAAAAGAGTACCTTATCTCAAGAAATTAAAAGATCAAAAAAACAAGGTATCTACTCTAAGAAAAGTAGTAACAATCTGAAGTACCTTTTTAGAGAAACTAGCTCTAATTTCTTCTATTTCCTCCTCTCTCACAGATGCTTCTCTGCGATGTTCTTGTCTAACTTTCTCAAGAGACATTTCAAGACGAAGCTTTGCCTGTTCAAGCATACCTACTTGTGCAGCGAGTTCTTCTAATTCTTCCTCTTGATCACGAGATTTACGCTCAAGTTCCTGTTTAGCCCTCTTTAACTGGGTCACCTGATGAAAACAAAAGAAATAAATTTTAAATAAATATTTCTCCCCTGGTATTTGATAATACAGCATTAATGCATCTTTGTTGTTTTCTAAATTAGCAAAAATATAAATACTAAATAATAACATAAATTGTATGGGGCATATTGTGTTTTGCTCCACATATACATGGCAATGTTTAAATTATCCTTTAGATTCACATTAAACAGGACTTGCATAGAAACCAAGCATTCTAAAAACATTTTAATCAGGTAATATTTCACAGTGTAATTACATGCAGACAATTAATACTTCAGAAAATAAAAGCAGATGAAGAATTCAACTTGCAACTGCTCTCTATGAAAACTAGACACAGAGTAAAAATTTATTTGAGGCATAGAGACTGAATAAAATCCTTAAAAGCCTTAAAGATATTGTATACTCTCCAGGAGGAGTCTTCATGCAAGCAAAGATGACTCCAACCTAGAGCCACAATACCAAAACTGAAACTGGCCTTGTAGTCTCCCATTGAGTCACATATTAGAGGTAAATTAATATAAATGTAAAGAGCATAAGTATAGAATATTTCTGTAGATTTTTCCATGGAATTCATGATCCCAATGATAATTTTTATAACAGATATGCCTAATGTGATGTCACATGAATAATATTAACTGTTTGACTACCAGGCTTAATTTCGCCAGTGAAGTGCTATATACCAGGCCAAACAGTGTAAAATGTTTGTGTCATAAATTATTTAATAACTTCTGTGATATAATAGTGATGAATTTAAGTTTCATTAAAGGATTTACGACATTATCATAATAAGTATAATATATAATATATAAAACTTACACATTATATACATACATTGATATACATACATACATTATATATATAAAACTCAGGAATTTATTTTAAGGATTTATGATATTCATCAAAATGACTTCTACTGCACAGTCCTGGAAAGTCTTCACAACCAGAACACATTAGCTTAGTATCTTTCCTGAATGTTTAGTTGTACAAATACGGCATCGCTTTTGGGGACGTTTCTTTTGATCTGTGCTTGGTATCTGAACAATCTTGTAGAAGAATCAAGGTCAGTACAATCAAACCAGTACCATGTTATATCAGTTGCATATCACTGACCAATGCGCTTCAAACATGCCCTCATTACTGTGCAGTGAACGACGTACGGGGTGCACGTCCTGGTCGCTAATTACTGAAATGAGAGGATGTGTGCTGCATACATCCTGGCAGTCAAAGGGTTAAGGAGTTCCCACTACTAAAGATTTTCAAAGTTATTGAATAAGAATCTTATTCTGAAATGTTCAGTAACTAGAGCATTTTTTAGGGAGAAGAGGGCAAACAAATATACTTTTCATATTCTGCAGAAACACACAATATGCTAGCATAATAAAGACACAATTTTTTTTTTTTTTTTTTACATATTTTTTAGAAGATAATGGTCTTGTAGATTTATTTATTTATCAAAAATTCCAGGCTTTAACAAGTAAGTCAATAACCTTCTGGCTTCCCAATATTTCTGAACAGTACTCTTAAAACTATTAAATGCAGGGCATGTGTCAATGTAACAATTGTCCATCGAGTGTCCAGAATTACAGAGGAATTACAGAGCCAGGGAGTCCTTTGGTCCAATTTTAAAAAGATGGGCATTGAGACAATTGTATCCTGTTAAAAGACGGAAGGTGGCACAGCAGAACTAAGTGGAAGGTCTGGGATCAACGTTCCACTATTACAGGGACATTCCCATACCTTTCCCCTGGCTAATGTAGATATGTCCAATTTAAATCTTGTCTCAAATTCCATTTCAATGAGAAGTTTAGCTGAATGAAAAGTCAAAGGATTATTTGGCCTCTGTAGAATAGTGATACCTTTCTTTGCGAGGAAATAAGCTCTTTCATTAGACCTTCCACATCAGCGAAGACCTTCCACTCCGCAATGGGAGGGAACCCACTGTAACACAAGGTATCTTGTAGATACCTTGGCCCTACTCAGGCCCAGATTTCCGCATGGGCAAGTGGGGCAGTTGCCCAGGGCCCCCAAAATTATGGAGGTTCCGTAATTTAGTATTAAGTTGTACATATTTCTGAAAATTTTGTTTTGGGTTAATACAGTAAATGGGGGTAGTTGCAGATACAGAAAAAAATTCTGGGGTACAGTGCACCCACTATAGTGAAAGCATACTTATATCCATAAGCGTTTCTGGTTTAATATTTTTTTGGGGGGGGTGTAAGAACTTTAGACTGTGATCTAAATTGAATTTCAAAAGAAAATTTCATGAATTTATTTATTAACATTAAAAAGTAAATTAATAAATCAACTTTTATTATTATTATTATTATTATTATTAATTTTAAAATTTTTGACTTGTTGGTCAAAAATTTTTTGAATTTCCAGTGGGTGAGTGCCCCAGATGTTCATGTTGAAATCTGGTCCTGGGGAGGTACATGCCCCCTTCTGAATCTATCCTTGGAGGGGGCCCCCGAAGTCTGCTTTGCCCAAGGCCCCATTGGGTCAAAGTCGGGCCCTGGCCCTACTGCCAAACAAAGCTTTATAAAACAAACCTCCTCACCAAAGCTGTATAAAACCAGCTTTTCTATGAACAGAAATATTATTTCTAAGTACAGTTGGCTCTCTGTTTAAGGTAAAATATAAACAATAGAAACAATAGAAATAAACAAAAATTAAAATTCAAGCATAGACTGCTAAACGCTCTACTTAATGACGATCTCTATTTAAAGACGATATTTCCCAGTCCGGCCCCTCCGACGTTATGGGAAAAGTTATATTTTCAAAAATTCCATTTAAGGGCGATCTCTACTTAAGGACGATTTTTCACGGTCCATTGAAAGTCGTTAAACAGAGAGCCAACTGTAATTCAAATTATATTTACCATTCATAGAAACTGTCCCCACAAGGTTATACTACAAATAATTCATTATAAATTTAAAACATAGCATAACAATGTACAGAGAAAATTTGAAGGGAAAGAGAATTTTAAGTCGTCAAAGATTTCCTCACTTTCTTCAATGAACTATGGAATTAAAATACAGAGAAAAGATCTATGGGTACATTAAAATGTAAGACACACATACACATAAACAGATGTATACATCTTCCAGTGAAACATATAGTAAAATGTTATACAGGTTGCCCGATTCCTTGTTAAAAAATATAAACTAAATTCACTTTCCAGTATTGTGATAAAGAAAAATGGTATTTTATCTTAGTTCATTTGAAGCATATAACACAAAGTTCTAGCTAATGAAAGTTTAAGTAATGTTTCTTCCTTTAAGTCAAAAGGCATAAAAATATTTTAACACATGAATATATTCATCTATAATGTTCATACAATTAAAAGTTCTTATGGTTATAAGCTAAATACATGGGTTAAATTGAAAAATCTTTAATTTTAAATTGTTTTAATTACATCTTTTATGCACATTTTTCATTTTTTCCATGAAATATATAGAAATAAAGTTTTTTGATTAAGTAAATTTATTTCACTTTAAAACACAGTATTTCCATTATCCTATTCATTGTATTTTTACAAAATGAAACTTTTTATAAAAAATGTTGTAAATTAGCCTTTTATAAGAAAAAAAAAGATTCATAAACTGGGAGAAAATGTTAGTCATCATTCTCATTTTAGTATTTAATTATAACTAAATAAGTACATTTTTATGACTAATTTTGTAAAAATGACAAGGTTTTATAGAATATGGGTGAGACAAGAGGACTCAATTAGTAATTCAATATATTAGTGATTTATATGTTAATCTGTGGTATGAAAAAAAACCTCAGAAAACAAAAAAATACGGCATGATTGTTGTGTATCTGGCAAATGGATATATGCAAATCAGCCAGAAGTAACTCGACCAATCAGATGCATTTCTAAAACTGCAAAAAGAGAGTAATCCTACATTTGTGTTCATGTTTGGGTGTGTATTTTGTAACCCATAGTTATGTTAAATAAATTGTTTGTCTAACATACTGTAATTTTTTCCTTGAACCCATTACTTTAAAAGTATCATCAAAATACAACAATGATGAAAAAATTGAATAATATATTTATCAGGAAAAAAAATTTAAATAGATGATGAAGAAAATAAACTTTAGAAACCTTTTAAATTAAATGGAATTAAAAATACAAGCTACAGGATTATGTTTTTTAAACTTTACAAGCATATTCATTCCATTACCTCTTCTTCACCTTTGCTGCTTAAAGTTAACTCATCTAATTCTCTATTCAGTTGAGTAATTTTCTCATGAAGAGTGTCTGAATCCAGTCTATGAGCCTAGAAAGAAAAAAGGAAATTGCTATCAAGTAATTTACAAATGCAAAAGAAAATAATATGGTATCTATGGGGGCGTCCATTAATTACGTGAGGTGATTTTGGTGATTTTTCAACGACACCCCCCCCCCCCCCCCCCCTTGTGAGATGCCGTGAGATTTGGCTCGGACCCCCCCTAATCTCACGTGAGATTTTTCAAAATGCGTATATTTAGTGTAAATACGCTAATCTGTGCTTGATTGCGTTGGATTTATTAAAAAAAACATAATTTGCTCAATTATTTTTATTTAAGACTAGTTAAGACTAGTATTTAAGACTACTAAGAACGTAGTCTAGAATCACAGTGAGAAAATCGAACAATAAAATACTTAAATTGGAACTACTAAAATTCGTAAAAGAATATTCATTCTAATTCAGTCCACGGGAACTCATGTGTGGTCTCAAGAGTGACTACTGGAGCTATTGTGTAGGATTTAGCCATATTTTAGTGTAGAAACATGTTTTACTTAATATAACCCAGTTTTCTCGCAATTTTACACTTTTTCTTGCAGAGAAAAAATTGTGATATTTGCCGAGACCCCCCCCCCCCTCTCCCCCACGTCAGACTGGGTGAGATTCGGCTCGACTCCCCCCCCCCCTTCTAAAAGCCTCACGTAATTAAAGGATGCCCCCTATGGTATGGAAAATAATATGGTAATTGGACCTTAAGATTGCTCTGAAACACAAATGGGATCTTTCATACAGGACTGTCTAAGAAGAAATAGCCCAACTTAATGTTATATGCTTAAAAATCACAAACATCTTTGCTCATAAACACCAGTCAAAGGAGGTGCTATAATACGCTAATTTTGGATAATCACAACTGTAAATTAGAAAATTTTCACTCTCAATTCATTGTGACAATCATAGCTCAAATCATAGCTGACAAGAAAGCTAAACATACCTTTGAGATAATTTTTGTTAATTATGAAAATCAACAAAAATGTTCTCAAAGGTGTGTTAATTTGTAGTTGTGTATGTTGAGATTTCAAGCACCACAAAACAATTAGCATGAGTGGAGAAATTTTGAAATGATTTCTTTTAACTAAAAAATAAGTACCTGGAGATCTTGTTCAAGAGAGTATTTCTCATGCAAAGCTTGTTCTTTTTCTCGAGAAAATTTTTCACGCAGAAGCCTTTCTTTTTTGATTTCTTCCTGGGCTGCACATAATTCAGCATCAAATCTAAGGAAAAAAATTTAAAAAACTAAATGAATCAAAAATTACACTAACACTTTAACAGCAGTGCTAATTCACAAAGGAAATGAAGGTATAAAGATGTTGAAAATAACTAGATTTGTTGTTTTGGGATATATATATATATATTTTGGAAGCTTATGAAAACAATATATGTAATACAATCCAAGAAACTGAAGTAAACTAGTTTGAAACACTACATTTTACAAGTGTCAGCAAATTTAATAACAAAAGAAGAAAAAAATCAATCTGAAATTTTAAGCTCTAATAACCTTAACAATTATTTAGTGAACAAGCTTAATTACAGTTAGTTTGAAATAGACAAGAAAGGTAATGTATTAGGAGGCAAAACTACTACTTGTAATGCTTAACTTACGTAGATTTGAAGATGAGTTCAATAAGTTGGAACTATTTGAAATGATAAAATTCTCAACACATACATATCACAGAAATCAATTTAATTTGTGATTTATTTATTACAAATTAAATTGATTTCTTTTGATAGTTAAATTGACAGAGCTCTTAAAATTATCAATCTTTCATTTATTCTGATCCTATGAGAAAATGAAAACTTGCATTTGAAATTTGACATTATAAAAAAAACTTAAAATAGCATAAAATTCTTTCATGTTTTTTTCCCCTTTAAGTTGATTGTAAATCAACAATTTTCCCCTCATTTTAATGCTTTAAATACAGTTTCAAGAATGGATAAAAATTATTCCATAAGAGGAAGTATCTTTGTTTTAGATGTCCAAATTTTTAATTTACATTATAGTATAGATTTTCAAATATAATAACAGTTTAAAAACTTTTGCATTATTTTTTAGTAAATCTTGAAAATATGTGGAAAAAAGTAGAAGACAGACACTTATATGGAAAATGTATCACATTTACATAAAATGCAATAAAATCCATGGAAGGCATAACCTGCACATACAACAGCAGAAATAGAGATCCCAATTATTATTTTAAGCAAATGGAACTATTTTAATTCAGAGCTCTAACAACCTTAAATTCAGTTACACAACATCATTCCCTGTAAGTAACTAAATAAATGGATATTGTATACACATTGATAATTCTGGGATCAGAAATGATCCTAGAATCAGTTTAGAAAATTGCAAGGGAGCAGACTACATCAAAAGTTTGTATCTGACCATAGCCACAAGTCAAACATGGACAGTATTTTTAATTTTTTTTATAGCATCACAGGTCAAGATCAGAATATATTTTTTTCTTGACTTAGGCTGGGAAAGCCTCTGATTTTACTAGTATTCAGAATGTGCTTTGCCACATAATTAAAGATAAAAATTAATTTATAACTGTGAGGCAGTGATATCTGTGGAAGAAACTTCCCTCTCGATATTAAACAATTTAATTTAAATAACTATATTTTCTAAATCAAATTTTTTTGTACTTTTTTAAATGAATAAATAATCAAAATCATAAGACAATAGTCTTATGAGAATGAAATGTAAATTATAAATAAGTGAAAAAAATTCTATGAAAATAGAATTTTAAAAAAGTTTACTCTTCTTCTAGAGACAAAGTTCATAAAATCTCAAATTTATAATCAGATATATTTGAGATTCAATAACAAATTATTTCACAATTATTTTACTAAGCTTATAACCTATACTTTAGAGCTAATTAGAATAGTAATCTAAGTATTAATCTCATCAAAAATTGCAGTAATAATAACTACAATAGCAGTATAGTAATAAAAATTACCATAACAACAATATATATCATACAGTTAGTTTTAAACACACTACACACCATCTTAAATGAGCACAGACACACACAACTATGAAAATCACAGATGTTTACTTTAAATCAGTGGTTCCCAACCAGTGGTCCACAAGAGCCTCGGGAGTGGTCCGACACCACATATAAAAAAGATGCCAAATAAATTCATTGAACTAGATGGGCCAAATATATCTGATGACTATCAGGTGTTGAATTAAAATTTCTTTAAAGTTTAAAATAATTATTTTATTATTAGAATATGATACGTTAGAATGTGAATAAATTAATCTTGTATCATTTTTGCTTGAGGGATATTGTATACCCCCAGGAGGTCCCTCCCCCCCCCTCAAATCGGTGCGGGATGTTGGTGGTCTGCACCTGGTTAAATTTCGGGCTTAGTGGTCCACAGACTTCTACGGGTTGGGAACAACTGCTTTAGACAGATACTTTGGATTGGGCCAAACCTTATGTGGCTCATATAGCTATGAGCCACACAGGCTGGACCAAATTAACATTCGCAAGATTGGGTTTTTCAATTATCATTTCTAAACTCTGATTGAATTCCCTCTTTTATTTCATTAAATAATTACCTCCTTTGCTTCTTTTCAAGCTCTCCATTCCTTGCCATTTGTTCTTCTAACATTAATCTCAAATCTTGTAATTCAGATCCTAGTTTTTGAGCTTTCCTCTTCCATTGATTAGCAACTTGTCTTTCTTCTTCAACATCTTCAAGGGCCTCAGCCAGCTAAAAAAAATTAATGTAAACTTCATTAAAAGCTCATATTGTAATAAAATAAATAGAGATTTATTTAACAAAGCTGGTATGAATAATACACATATATACTATTCACTTTTATTAAAAAATCAATAAAACTTTTAGAATGTAGCTATTAAAATAGTAATGCTTTTAATCTCCAAAATTATTGTGGTTTTTGGTTGATCACAATATTGATTAAAAGATTAGCAAGTTATTTAGATCAAATATGAAAAAAGTTTACCAAATTTAACAAATTTAAGCATTATCAATCTTGTAAACTAAAGCCCCGAGGCATTCAAAGTCAAACTTTCATACAGTAAATTTTACATGATGTATTTGCCTCAATCTATCAAAGATATCTATACTGAAATGTACATTGAATAACTGAAAAATTTGGGAAGACATTTCCGTCAGTAATAAGCAACTAACTTCACATGATGGAGCAAATGATCCAGGATACTCAGTGCCACAATAACAAAAAAAGCACTGTAGTATTATTATAGTATTCCTATTGGTATAAATTTCTTCAACTTCTTTTCTATCTAAAGCTTTACATATGATGAAGCACTTACTTGACCTTTAATTGTATCCTTATCCTAGCTCTTTCGCTTACACTAAAAGCATAAGTGATATAATAAAAATTACTCAAAGGCTTGAATTGTATTTTAGGGGCCGATTCTAGATTTGTTCACTGTACACATTCTCAATTTTTCTCCATTAATTTTCCCTTAGTCTTGGAGATCTATGCTGAGTACAAATCCTTTTCTTCAGTAGTACCATTAAGGTTATTGGAACTTTTTGTTCAATTTTTGAAATTCATTCATTTGAATCACCTAACGTCAAGCTTTCATGCAAAGGGTAAGTTTTAGTTTTTTTTCAAAATGAGTTAAATGTAATTAGTTTAATGAAAAAATGGCACTAGACATCACAAATGCAAGAAAAATTAAATGCTATATAGCTAAAAGATTTACCTCATCAATGAACTTCAGAGAACTAACTCTCTAACAAGACCTAAATATCAAACATACTCAAATCTAAGCACACACACTTACAAACACAGAGAAACAATTATTATTAACATTACTTTATTTAGCTTTTTTCAGGTTATTTTTCTTTTTAAAAATAAAAGTTTATGAGAAAAAAACTTTAGATCACTAAATTCATAAATATTAGTTTAATTTAAAAATGCCAAGTGTTATATAAAGATCCAGTTTGAAATATTTAATGTATCTTACTTAAAATATTTCTAATATAAATTTTTCAAACATCAATAGTTATAATGAGTCATTTAATAAAACAATTAATGGAGAAAACTCACTTTTTCCATTTAATAAAAATTAAATTTAAAGTAAATGAATTAAAGTACATGATTTATTATTATTCAAACTTTTTTTAAAAAAACTTGGAAATTTTAATACATAATATTGAAATAAAAAATAAAAAATATACCCTCTTATCAGAGGCTTTTTTGAGCATAGCTTTTTGCTCCATTTCTTCCTCATGTTGTTGCTGTATTCTTCTCTTCATTATTTCCATATCCCTAACAGCTCTTTCATACTTTTGTTTGTACAAGGAGCTATTAGCTGTGTCAAACAAAACAAAAAATATTATTCAAGTCGAAAATGCACAGAATTGAAATATTTTGCCTAATTTAATATAAAAGATCAGTGATGAAAAAAAAAATTGCTAACCTAGAAAAACATTTTTTAATGTGAAATTAAAATATTACTAATTAAAAAATGCCTTAAAACAGATCTTTCTTTTTAATATTAACACTTAAAAAACTATTTTCTGAACAGATTCAGGTAAGATTCGTCAGTACAATAGGAAAAGCAAATTAAAACTTCATTACCTATAACAGTGGTATGCAAACTGTAGGTCACGACCCACGGAGGGGCAGACAAAAAAAAAAAAAAAAAAAAAAAAAAAAAAAAAAAAAAAAAAAAAAGATTGGTCAAGAATAGTTTGAAGTCAATTTATATACTGAATTATTTAATAAAAAACACCCTTTAAACTTTCTATAATTACATATCTTCAATATTTTAATTTTATTATGTTAAAAATATACGATACTGTTAAATAAGGAGTCAAACAGTCTTAAAGATTACATTACTTCCACTGGCCTATATGTGGGAGAAAGTTTTTTCAAATGAGTAGCTATAAAAACCAAACAATGATGATATGAGAGTGGCCTTCTCAAATATTTCACCAAATATTGAACAAATATTCTATGAGGCACAGGTTCACGTTTCTCAATGATTTTTTTCTAGTTTAGTTTTATATAGATAAATAAATTAAGTTTATAATTTTCAGTGTTTTAATAGGAAGCTTATTATTTTAAAATAATATTTATATATGAATTTTTAGTCACACGAGATTTAAGTATCGATGGTAAGGAAGACTTTTTTTTTAATTGTTATTATGCAAAGTAAATATATACCCAAAATTGACAGTTCACTAATTTTTTAAATAGTTTCTCAAATTTGCCTATTTCGTTTTTCTATACTTTTGTTAACATTTTCCTAATTTTACATTGCTACTTTTAAATTGCTGTTATCAATAAATTTTCATTGGGGTTGCGTGATCTTTCATTGAAAGAAAATGGGTCACAGTTAACAAAAGTTCATTTTGCACACCACTGACCTATAATACCTTGACCTCAAAGAAAAATATTTTTATGGACTCTTTAATGCTATCTTTTAAAATTTGTGTTCTTTATAAGAATATAACTATTGTCTACAAAACTCCTCCATTCTTCGTTCATTATAAACTTTTACACCTCAGCAATAATAACAAAATACCCATTTTGTATTCGCCAGACAATGGTCAAATATCTGAGGCACTAGTCTTCAGTACCACAGTCTGTGGGTTCAAACCCTCAAAGGGGGGGGCCATTCAATAACGGCTTTAAGCAGCAAACCCAAGTCAGTTAACAGCTTTTTATTTTTATAACAACATAAAACATGTAAAAAATTTAAGTATTATTACCTTCAACATCCTCGTCTTCAGACAAGTCACCATTAAGCTCAGGAGTTCTGTAAACTCTAGCCTCCATCATCTCCATTTCCATTTTATCAGATCTAATTTGAACTTGGCTACATCGATTCTGAATAAAAGAAAGAAAAAAATGTAAATCAACATATTAATCAGCTAATGTACATCATAATTTTTGTTCAGAAATTGTAAAATTTCAGGTAAGAAATTTTAAAAATTATTAAAAACTAACGAATGAGCTGAATATTCATAACATAAAGAAAATATCTTTCTGTGAGAAAAGATATTTATTTCCTTCATAAATAAAACTAGTCTGGGTGACTCAATATTCGTGGAATAAATTAACATATGTTAAACTTAACAGAGAGTTTGAACTACATGAAATGATAAAAATTACTAGATTTGAAACCATTCGTCTTTTGAGAAGCCTACACTAGAGATCTGCACGGGTCCGAGTGAGTAATGAAGCTCTATGATGTTCTTTAACCTTAGGGCGGTTTACTGTTCCTCGTATTCGAGAGTTGTCCATCCAGACAATTTTAAAATTAAAATATCAGTAATCAGTCAACAGAGAAATTTTTAAAAGAGGTATTTAGTAAAACTTTAAATCATTTTAATGAAAAGAAAAAACAACGGTTTGATGTTTTAGAAACAAAAAAAAAAAAATTAAGCCTAATTGTTTTTGTATAAATTTCTAGGAATTGATCGTAGATAGAGTAAAAAAAAATCCCCTACGTGCACAATGATATATAATTACTTCTGATTTGGGTTTTTCAAGAAAAAAAAGAAATCTCTTAATGGTTTTAATAGCCAATTAGCCACTAAAAAAGAAAACCTCCTTCATGCTCGTAATAATACACTGATGAAATAAATTAAGAGAATTTGCATATTTTATCGAATTTCATGAAAAGAAACTGAATTGAATGTAAAACCACTGCTTCTAGACAAAAATGCAAATCTTGTACGTCAAATACGTAAGCGTACACGTGTGTGTACGCGGAGCCAGTAGAGAAAGAGGCTTTATAAGCGCGCGTAAGTTAACACGCATTTCGTTCGCTAGCACACCTCGGCGAATTTCCTGGTGTTATTTTGCAGCAATCGGTAAATTTCAAATTGTAACAGTAAAAATGAGTAACCACCAACGTTTAGATGATGGAATGAGGGGGCGAATTGTGGGGAGGCTAGAAGCAGGACAATCTCAAGTCCAAATTTGTAGAGAGTTCAATTTAACGCCCAGCGTCGTGTGTAACTTATGGAAACAGTTCCAGGATACCGGATCCATAGAGAGAAAGCCTGGGCAAAGTCGTCCAAGAGCCACGACGGCCAGAGAAGATCGCCATTTGTCGAATATAGCGAGGCGTAACAGGAGTGCTACAGCTTCTCAGCTCTCTCGTGACTTGTATGCAGCCACAAGAACCCGTGTATCAAGGGTGACTGTTTCCAAAAGACTTCATGAGAGAGGGTTGTTTGCAAGAAGACCTGCTGTTTGCGTCCCGCTCACTTCTACGAACAGGAGAATCCGTTTATCATGGTGCAGAGAGCATAGAGATTGGAGTATGGATCAAAGGGCGACCGTTCTCTTCCACTGATGAGTTCCGGTTCAGACTAAACACCGATTTTCGCCGTACGTTCATATGGAGAGAACCAGGGACCCGCTACCTACCCTCCAATGTCCGCGAAATCAACCATTATGGCGGAGGAGGTGTAATGGTCTGGGCAGGCATCATGTTGGATGGCCTCACACCTCTCCATGACTTTGAAAGAGGCACTGTGACTGGTGTGAGGTATAGGGATGAGGTCTTGGAGCCCTATGTTCGCCTTTTCAGGGGTGCAGTTGGCCCTGAGTTCATTTTAATGGACGATAACGCGAGGCCACATAGAGCTCTTCTGGTCGACGAATTTCTAGAGAGGGAAGATACTCGCCGGATGGATTGGCCAGCCAGATCTCCAGACCTTAACCCCTATAGAACATGTCTGGTACGCTCTGGGGAGGGCAGTTGCAACTCGCAACCCCCCTCCGAGAACCATCCTGGGAATGAAAACAGCATTGCTGAACGAGTGGGACCAATTGCCACAGGAAATGATAAACTGCCTTATTTCAAAAATGAAATCACACTGCGAGACCTGTATATCTGTAAGAGGGGAACATACCCCCTATTAACCCATTTTTTTTGTTTATTCTTCAACCACTGTTTCATACTGTTTCATACCTTACGCACGATCATGCGTGTGTATTACAATTATTGAATGGTTATTTGTTTTGTATTGTATCAATGTATGTACATATCAAATTTCATTAAATCGGTACAGTAGTTCTAGAGATAATCGACCAAGTCTGCAAATTCTCTTAATTTCTTGCACCAGTGTAGTAGAATTGTAATAATATACGTTCAACATATTCTAAATAAACACCAAAATATCACTAATTTATTTATTTTTTGCTTAATTGGATCCACTTAAAAAAAAAAATCAGCTTTACTTTACTCGAACACTGCAGGCAGAGTAAGTAAAAGGTATACCTGTAGGTTGGACTTAAAGTAAACGACATAGCCGCGATCAGAGACAAAGTAAATGAACGAATACGGGGATCGGGCTTTGAAATTTCGGCTAGACCCAGACCAACATATAATATTTATCCCTAATTAATCAGCTTCGTGCGAGCAACAGAGAAAAAACCAATATCATAAATATTTTACCCAGTCAAGCTTCTAAAAAATTTTTAAATGAAAATCATCAGAAAAAGACACAATCTCGAAAAGAAAAATACCTAACGAAGTTTACTTAGTCATATAAATCTAGTGTTCATTCTAAACTTACCAAAATATTTGCAAAAGTACGTGGTATCATTTTCTCTC
The DNA here is from genome assembly GCA_907164885.2 of Dolomedes plantarius. Classification (NCBI taxonomy): domain Eukaryota; kingdom Metazoa; phylum Arthropoda; class Arachnida; order Araneae; family Dolomedidae; genus Dolomedes; species Dolomedes plantarius. Next base: position 170,015,624 of record OU015492.1, read on the forward strand.
CATTAAATACCAGGATGTTATTATATTTTGTTTTAATTTGAAAAAAAATCAACAGGTAAACAAACAAAAAATTCTTTTTCGGGTTCATGTCTGTCTAGCTCTATTTCTATTAAAAGTTTTTCTTTTCGAAAAATGCTGTGCTTCGTAAAATTATTGCCAACTCACGAGACTATATTTATCTATACATAATATCAACTACATAAATAGAGAAAAGGAAAGCAGAGACTGCCACTCTAACGCAAAACGAAAATAACTAAATTACTTAGAAAATATCAAGGATGTCTGATTGTGGTTTCATGTTCTACGAAACGGGAGTAACTCAAACCAGATCTCGCGGCTTTCGGAGAAGTATTAAGTGAATCGGAGAATCCCGGTGCACAAAATGGTCACAATGTATATAATATTTTGAGGGGGGAGGATCTGAAATATTGCAATACTGCATTTCAATTTTGTACTATTTTATATTTAATGGTAAGTCTCGTCACTTGACTCGGTTCAAAATTACGGGACCGGTTCGTAGGGGGTAATGCTGGCCCCCTATATGGTGATCCCTTAAATGAATGGTCAGTAATTCCACGGTGTATATGGCGTAAGAATAATGTCCAATCACCTGCCACATTAGAAAAAAATAAATAAATAAAAATAAATATTTAATGATAATTATCTTCTTTAGCCGCACACGCATACACAATGTGAGTACAAACATACTCTCGGAATTGAGTGAGAACAATGGTATGCTATAAATTTGTTCATTTAAAGTACTGTGGTCATTTGTCCACAAAGAGTTAGATCTGCGCTTTTCCCTCCCTTCCGCTCTTCCGAAATACTGCCTAAAACACAGGTTGTTAACCTATGACCCAGAAGACTACCGCATATTCCCTCTACCCCTGCTTCCAGGATAAAATGACGAAAAATAAATAGGGAACTATACATCAAACATTTGTTAAAGCCACTCGAAGTAACTCGTATTGCAAGTATAGATACAAAACGCAAAATTTCCTCGGAAGTAAGTGAGAATGTTAACCCTTAGTTTTAAAATACGATTAAATAAAGAGTAAATCGCCCATGTGCTCTTTGATATAGAAAGAATTAAAATCAATCCTCGATGTCAAGAAAGATACACTCAGTTCACTCTTTATTCCACTCCACCATCTGAAAAACAATATTAAGCACTTCTAAAGAAAAATTCAACATGATTTTACAGACATTATTGGTAGGGATATGTAATTTTCGAATTTACGAAATAGATGCAAATAATGCGAAATTTGCCGATATGAGCGAATTAACGCGAAAATTATTTTTTTACTATTTTTCGGCGAAAACTCGGTGATAAACGGATTTTTAAACGAAATTACATAATAATAGTAATAATTTATTAACATAATTGCTTATCTAAGACCATCCACCGTCTTTGACGTATCAACGGCAAAAACAAACAACCCTGAGAGATCTCACTCTCGAAATTTGCTTATTACTTATTGCTGAAGACTTAATGAATGAATGTAGAGACTACTACAATGTTAGCTTTTAACTAGGAATTTTGATACTTACCTAACCAAGTAAAATTGTGATTTTTTATTTTAATAAAGGCGAAATTTTATATATTGTAAATTTTTTTTCGAAATTTCGATATTTTTATCGAAAATTTACGTACCCCTAATTATTAGGCTTCTAAAATGGGCGTCTAACAGAAACAACAATAGATGAAATGATCTAAGATAACCAAAAAATATTACATTGTAATTCAACGGAGATATTTTAGTTAAACATCCCCCCGCAGAAATAAATAACACCGAAGAAACTGCAAATTATTTCTTACATTAAAATTTTCTTTTTCAAAATGGATTTCAATTCTAAAAAAATACACTCATTTTTAAAATAATTATTATTTGTACAAGATGACTATTAAGATTGCTCAACCTCCAAAGATTAACTATAATTTCTCCCAATGATACGAGCTGACTTTTGAACTCAAAACATGCAATAAAATACGACGAAAACCATGTCCACTTGACACAGAAAAGGTCTGAAGGCATATGATTAAAAGAAGAATGACTTTTCTCTTACAAAGGCTAATACACGACAATTTTATTCAACTCAATAGTGTTATCAGATTCCAGTGTATCTCAAATAAATACAAGAGGAAAGGGGAAGAAAAAATAACAATAGGACCTGCAAATCATCGGCGATGATTCACATATTTACACCTGTTGTCTTAAGTTAGAGAGAATCTGGAAGAAAGATCAAGCGTGGACAGTTGCGCGATCTTCACAAAGAGTCTAGATTAATTTATTACACTAAGCCTAAACTCGTCGACAGTACATTAAGTAATTAGCGAATGTGACATAAACAAACTTGTATAGATTTCACAAAAATCTTATCTTGAGTGACGTTTTGGCGCTTTCGACATTAACTAAGAAATCTCCGATGTCCTCGATGATATCAAAATAAATGAGGTTCTAAAACATTAAATGTAAGAGAAAAATAATAGAAAAATGCTGAAAAAACAGTATCATTGCCAGAACTTCCAGTGTGAAGAAAAAAAGTAGTTTCAGGTGCATAAATAAAAACACTGAAAAACTTTTTGAAAAATATAAAAATGAGTAATCTGCGCGGTTATTCACTCACTCGAGCAAACTTATTAAACAACCTTAAATTATCACTACCACATCTGGTGTCTTGGAGCATACAAATATTTCGCCGTGCGAAAATGACGTCAACATGACGTACATTCGACAGTAATACTCATTGTTAGATTTTACAAATTACGTCACCATGATGCTATTTTCGTATGCCGCGAGTTTACGGCCCTGGTGGAATCTATCTACTCCATGAACCCGGAGAAACAACTTACGAGCATGAAAGAAAACGGAGTAGTTCGGAGTCTAATCTGTTGACATTTACGTTACTTTTGAAATCTTTGAAATTTTAACTTTGAAACAATTTATCTTTTTCCTTATTAATCTAAAGTTGATAACAATCATTAAGACATTCTTTTTCAGTACACGATTGCAATAAATCTAGAGATTGCACCAGGAAAGTCATGAATTAAAGTGACTTATACAAGCCTCAGCTATTCAGAAGAAAAATATTGCACTATTCTAGTTCAATCTTAATATGTAATGCAAATACTATCTTTCAACATTAACTGAAATAATTTAAGATTATCACGTAATTGGGAGGAGATGGACTGGAGTTAAATATCTGTTTTCGTAAGGGATACAGAGAAGTCTGGCCAGCGATGTACCACATAACAATCTCGGGGCAAAGGTCATTCAAAACTTACAAAGTCGTATTAAAGCCTATGTGGAATCCTTAGTCCTCTCACAGGTCCACGAGAAACAGAGTTAGACCGGAATTCCTGGGCTTTGGCCTCTATTTTTGAATAATATAAAACTTATTTTGATGCTTGCTAAAACCTTGGATATGAGTTTGCTGAGGACGTTATACAATTTTTTTCTTTTTGTCTAATGCGGAGGCATTTGTCATCAGACATTCGCCTTTTGTTATTCACCGCGATTTACTGGCTACTTACTATGGGAGCACACTATAGGTGAGCCAGCAAGATCAATACATATGGTAAAGCAAAGAGATCACATTCTCCTGGGAGTGTTAGTTACCTTATCTTGATTGCAAACTTACCGCAAAAGGCCAATTCACCTTAGAGTCTCCGAAATAATAACAATAATAAAAAAATTAAAAGAAAACTAACTTAAAAATTATTTCAGTGATCTCGAAACCACAGTGAATTGTTCGAAAATACTATACGATTCATTAAAATAAACTCATTAATGAAACAAACCTTTAGATCCGATGCAGAACCGAAGCTTTTTTTAAGGGTAATAACTTATTTCAAGTTGAGGAGCGCCCGCCTATCTAACTGTAGGATTAAATCATCTTAGATTTACAAGTGACTGAATGAGGCAGCGCTTTACTACTAATTTGCATACAATAACAGTTACGCATTGATTCATAAAAAGGAGGATCGTAAAACAACAGAGGGCGGCATATGATATTACTGTCATTTAACGAGATGGTTCAGCAGCGTCTGAATAAATGACACGAAACAATACATGTACAGAGTCAAGGCATAATTCAATGAATGAAATTCATAACACATGCCTTTCTCTACTGTTACGGCGAATGATACTCGACAGTTATTCCTTTTCTAGAATAGAGACCGTTAGAAAAGTTTCTTGTAACTAGGTACTGAAGCGGAAATAAATTTGTTAGCAAGTTTAGTAAACAAGCTGAGATCTAAAATTAAATTTTGGGACAGTGGTAGGTAAATAAATTTTTTTCAATTCTCCCAAAATTAATTAATTCAGAGGCATCAGACGAATAAACTTTTACTAAAATAGTTGGGGTTTTTTTTTTCTCGAAAATTAAAGCATAGCTATTTTTGAGCCAAGAATCGGATAAATTTTATTTTATGTACAATGTGTTTACTAATACCAATGTCACCATCGAAAATATTGTAATATAGCATATTTTTTTTCCAAAAGTTTTGGGCGATATTTTTATTGACATTATTCAAACAAAGTTTCCCTCTGGAACAACGTGAAATCTAAAATGGAATTCAATTCCATATTCTTAAAAATTTGACATTACTCCAGTGTTGAACAAAAATAGACACATTCTTGATGCATTTATACGCCGTCATTCATTTGCTTGCAAACTGAAAACAGATTATTATTAATGGACCCATTGGGAAGGTGCAGAGTTGGAATGTTTTCAGGATGTTGTGAGAAAATCCAGGGAGCGTGAGTGACGTATTTTTTAAGCTGAAATTTTCCATCACCACAGGCTAAGCTGTAAAGGACGTCACGACCAGGAGGTGGGGGAGGAGGGGATGTTCAGTCACTGTTTTGAAATTTATCAATAGGCGATACAGAAAAAATACATAATTCCAACTAAATATTTTCTGACACAAACACTTGTGACCTTATATACCCTATGGGATATCATGGATGTATGTATTATTTTCAGCAGCTGCAGTTTACACCACGCTTTTCATCAGCTGTTTTATCTGATTTCGAGAATCTGGTGAAGCAAGAATTCATCCGTATGTACACAAGATGTAGTAGAATTTACATAGCTGTCCACAAGACTAAGAATCACGCAGAGCAAACGAGATCTGACTACGTAACTCTTGAGATTTCATCCACGATAAATCTAAGAAGCCGTTTCTCAACTATGATAAATATCGAGGGTAAGCGTGAATACGTGTATGCGAACACGAGTGAGTTTATTTATTTAATTTTAACCGAAGATGACTCCGCTTACACTTTTTAATTTTCACAGAGAAAGAAATAAGTGTAAGCAAGATTTACAAATTCAATTAAAAGGCGCATTTCAGTTAAAACTAAATAAAAAATGCACGAATATTTGAAATAAAAATAACAGTGCAACGTTGGTTATATGTAAATACACACAGACAATTGGTTTCGCAATTGGTATATTTTAATAAGAAATAAAAACTACTTTATAATCTATGTGACCAAACAAATTTGTTCATACAACAAAGAAATTGATAGGTGATGATGGTCAATATAACAAGACATTTTTGCTATTAGTTTAATTCAATCATTAAGCAAGAGATGCGGTTGTTAAACATGTACAATAACCTCGCTGAACAATGTGGTAATTTTACTATTGAAACTGTTGAGTAAGGGTCGATATATACAGGCACGTAAAGGGAACGTAACGGGAACGAGCCGAGCCCGAACGCCGGATGCATATGTTTATACAGAGACGGGAGTAGAAAGTAGCGGGAACGTGTTTCATTAGATGCGAAAGAATTGTAACGTCATGGTGCGGTTTCATTTTTCAGTTAAAGATTTAGCCATTATCACACTTTTGTTAGAGGAGGAGGAAGAGGAGAGCCAGGGCCGTGCTTAGGGGAGGGCGAACTGAGCAACCGCCCAGGGCCGCCATTTTTATTTCTCATAGCAACACTTTTCTAAATGTTACGAGTTTTTAAAGAAATCCCTCATTTTTCGCGGTTTCTATAATTCAACTTATAAAAATATAGTTTCTATTTTTTCTAAAGAATCGCAGAAAGAATCTTAATTGACAAACTACCCTTTTGGTTCGAAAAATTTCTCGGTTAAAAAACATGATTTATCTTCAATTCAGTTATAGTAAACCCTTGATTATCAATCCTTTTTTTCAATTCCTACTATTAGTTCACACTCTCCCTATATATATATATATATATATATATATATATATATATATATATATATATATATATATATATCTTGTTCAAATTTTCAATCGTTAATAAAATACTTTTTATTCATCCACTCAACTTCAAATACATTTTTTTAAACTTGTAGTGGATGACACTTGATGTTAATACAGTTTTTCAAATATTAATTCATTAATTAAATTTAATTAATCAATTTTAGTTTTAGACCTAGAGCGTCTCTTGCTCTTGAATAGTAATTTCCCTCATCTTACTGTGTAAACGGTAGCACTGCGGTAGCGCGGGCTCCTCCCGTCCTGTAGGTTGCGGGATCGAATCCCCAACCTGACAAACTTTTTCTCTCTCTTTTCCCCCCTCCTAATCTCGCACAGTAGGCAAGGTTCTGGCAGGCAATCCTTTTTATCAATTCCTACTATTAGTTCACACTCAAATTTTTCTTTGTTGACCTAAGTAGGAATTGAATTGAATTTTTTTTTTATATTACTTGTTTCAATATCAGTTTCTACTATCTGTCAGTCACTACATACAGTCATTTGAAGAATTATAAACCGTTTTGTCGGACTTTGTTCGTTTTCATTGTCGGACTTAGTTCGTTTTCACGGAATAGTTGCAAACTGAGAAAAACGTGAACATATCCTTGTGAACGAATACTAATACCATTTGGTCCAATGTTTGGTCTATTCAAAGCAAACAATAGACAAGACATTTCTCCAGGGAGTGTAAGACAAATAAGTTAATGCGCTCCAAACCTGTTGGGAAGAAAGGGGTCTGAAGGCTGAAGGAGTGAGGTAAACAAAAATGGCTTTTACTTGTTCTCTCTATCATTATAATGGATTTTATTTCCCACTTTTCCCACAAGAATTGAAAATATTACAAAGCAGGTACAATCAGAATGCTTTGAATACGGATTGTACGCCTGTCCTCCTTGGCACTTATTTCTAATGAAAATGATCTCTCATCATCATTGGACTTTTCACTTTTAATATACAATTTTGCTGCTCAGAAAGCAAGAAAAATTGCTTTATAACCAGCAAATCCATACATGTAAGTATTTGTTTTTAACAATTTACACTTCCTAAATCGTGTAAATAATTTTTCCATTGTTTCATTATTCATACAAATTGATAAATTTTATATTTTCGTGGACCAATTGTAATTTCAAGTATAATTTTCTCCTATTGCCTTCCGAATTGTCATTTTGAACTTTGGATCCATGTATTTTGATGGGCCAAATCGTACAAAACCTCTCACCAGCTCAATGAGTTTTTCATCATCCATAGCAAATACCAAACATAAATAACAGTATGTAAATTATATCTTGAATAGCCACTTTTTACTTTCTGCCATGAACGAGAGACGTGTCACGGCGCAGTTCCATTGAAAAACAGGGAGGAAATGATAACGACGACTCGTCGCGCGCTCGGATCGTTCCCGTTACGTTCCCTTCACGTGCCTATATAAATCGACCTTAAACAGACGGGAAAAATGAGAGACAAACAATTTTTAGCATTTCGTCGATGTAATCATAAATAATTACAAGATAAAAAGAACTTTTTATATACCATGTTTTCAATTTTTTTATTGAATTATATAAACTTGACAATTCTATGTATTAATAAATACTTTTTTAAAATTTTTTGATGAATTATCCTATCAACTTAAAAGAAAATGAAGTTAATTGGAAGTTAACTAGCGTTTAAATTTTCGTTCCCGTCCCGGACGACAGGTGGCTGCACCAGTCTACAAAACAAAATTAACTGAAAATAACTGAAAATTAATTTAATTCTGCTTAAAGATGGCTAAAAGTATTAAAATAACGTATTGTCATCGTGTTCTGAGCTATTTTAAAAGTTTCAAATGTCTAGTTAGTCGGGAAGTTAGTTAAAAATCGTTTGCAAGATTTGGACTGGACAAACACACAAACAAACAAGAAAGCGAGTTAATAAAAACATGCAAAAATTAAGGAAAATTATTTTTTTATTTAGCATTCGCGAGAGAGAGAAAAAAAGCAGCTCTCGTATTTTATTTTCCGGCTATCCTTAATTTGGGAATCATCTGGCCAGGAATAGAGCTAGTGCAACAAGAGTTTAGACTTAAACACCTTAAAGTACATTTTGATCATTCCTTATCCCAAATGCTTTAAAATACGAAATTTCTCAGCACTTTCATTACGTTACAAGAAGAAAATTCCAACACCTTTGAACTCACAAATTTTACTAATGATACGCCATATTTTTTTACCGTTAAGTAAGTATGCGAAAATAAGTGTAAGGACTTATGTTCATCAACACCACATAAATTAAGAATCGCGGATGATACTGGTGCCAAACAATTACATATCGTTAACATGGACGACTGAGATTGCGCCACCTGTTCTTTTTGACAGATGAGTACCAATTAAGTTATTACCATCTCAAATATTTGAGAAAAATTTACACATGATAAATTTACAAATGATTTTGTGGACATGTGAACAAGACGGTAACGAATCATAAATTGATTTTGTGTTTCGCATTCCGAAAATATATTGTATATTAGCAAAAATTCCAAAATCAGCAGACCATCTGGTACCATGCTTTTCGGACGTTACGAGATACTCAACCTGAATAAGCACATTCAAATAAAGAAATCAACAGTAATGCTTCAACTTATTGGCAAAATAAAATAAAAATTCGCTGTATTTGTATGCACTTTCACTGACATAAAACTTTAAAAATAAATAAATAAATAAAATTTAAAATAATACTGGGTCGATTACCTACGATTCTTTGCGCAAACGCCCAGCAGTTTAAATTAACTACCTGCATATTAAAGTTTCTTTAATTTTTTTTTATTATTATTGAGGGGGAAAAGAAAAAATAATTCTTAGCTCAATCCAATTAAAGCATTCTCGCAAAGTTTTCGAAATATTCCAGTTTTTGTTTGTTTCTATCATTTGTAAAAAAAAAATCACTCTCTGCAAATAATCACCAACATACAAGTGATAGCCGGAGAATGAAACCTTAAACCCTGAAAAACTGAAAGAAAATAGATTAGGAGAGTACATGAAACTGAAATAGTACGAGTTTATTTAAACAGCTGTTCACACATTACATCTTTCCGATTAAGATGTGAAAGGAAAAGAAATCCCTCACCACAGAGCAAAGAAAATGATGAGCACATCTGTACTTTCTTTCCAAGAATTTTCTGAACAGATTTTTAAAAAGTTTAATTAAAATGAAGTCCACTCAAATTCTGAAAAAAAATAAACGAAAAAAAACTGGTTTTTTTTTTCCGATAGAAGATATCTTTTGCAACACACGGACTAAACATACAGGACCTACAGATCTGAGCCCATTCCAAGCGGCTATAAATATGCACGCCTACCGGCGGATATCGAACCTGCAGACTCTGCAACTAGGCTAGCGTCTAGTTCATGTAGGACCATTAGTCCAAAAAATTGGAACGCTATCATACTGGGGGACTTTTAATAACCTATGACCATCCTGGGAAAACAATCTAATGCCCATTTCGGGAAATCAACGTTTATATATCTATATATGTAGGAAATTATAGATATTAACAAGCTTAAATTTATTCCGTTACTTCAGTTATGTTCTGCGAACTACTCGCTCAATTACAATTGAAACGCTTACAGTGTTTCTAGATCTGTGAAATATCATTTCATGCCCACTCTTCTCCGAAAACACAAATTACAATCACTTTCATTTCCAGATTCTACCTGAAACGTTTTCAACCTTTTTTCATGCCTCATATAAGAACCATTATGACTATCATCTTCTAACCCCCTCTATAAATCAATTATAATATCATCTCTCGGGATGTAAGGGGGGGGGGACCTTCAATTTAAAAGATTAAACCACGGTAAAATGCGAAAAATCGAAGAAAAAAATGTCAGTATTGAAGAAAAAGTATCCAATACAGGGCAGTTGCACACAACATGTCACTTCTCAGCTGTTGCAAAAATGAGAGGCAATACATTTATTGAAAAACGCATGGATAAAATTCAAATGGAAAAATATGCCTAAATCATTCCTCCTTTACAAGTTAAAAACAGCAGAACTCTTGTAAAAACGGATAGGTATAGCATCTTTTATCTGCCTCTCGTTTACCACGAGGTTGTACTTAGTGATGTTCCATCTACCTTTTACTATAATGAAAACCAATACCTCATTGTGCTTTGAGAACTGCTTAAGTTGCATGTTTACATTTATCATTACTTCTGCGGTTAGAAATCAAGAGCAAACTGATAACCAATAGGAGTTTATTTTGACCCGAGATCCTTCACGGGAAGTTAGAAGGATTCTATAAAGCAGTGATGCAACGTCATAGATGCTACCACGTGAAAATCGGATGGATGTCACCCGTTTTACAAAATGAGCGCTGTTGTCTTCAATTGGGTAATCTGTGTAGTTTACTACAAAGGTTTTGCCATTCATTTTTCAAGAGATGATATTGACATGCTGCGTGCAACTACCGTATTATATTTGGCAAACCAAATGAATGTAAACTATCCGTCGTTTCGGCAATAAATCGATTTTTAGAGAAACAGCATAAAAAACCTAGTCTGAAATTACGCACTGCATACCAATAACAAAAATAAGATTGGTTTACACACCAGTAATAAACAACCTCTATCATCTCCTTCCCTCCTAAAAATTAAATTTAAAGATCAACAGACTAAGAAAAGAAGAATGAGTCTGATATAGGCTCAATGAAAATGATAAAGATATAGAAAATTCAAGAGAGAAAAAAAAAGTTTCGAGTGCGAGCAGAATAATATTCAAATTTTATCTTGAAATATGTAGTATCATTTCATATTAGACATGCGCACGCCTGTAAACAATACATTCTTTAGGGGGAAGCAGCGTAATCGCAGTCATAGGGTCAACATTCAAGAGATGTAGCCCTGAGCTCTAAAAATTGAAATCAACGGAATTCACATTGAGGCATCCAAGTTTCACGGCATTTTTTGCCATTTTTATTAACTTTCTCTCTCTCTCTCTCTCTCTCTCTCTCTCTCTCTCTCTGTGGTGTGTGTTTGTTTGTTTGTTTCTCCGATAAAAATCTTGCAATCGATTTTTAACTTCCCGACTAGCTAGACATTTGAAACTTTTAGAATAGCTCAGAACACGATGACAAAGCATTATTTTAATACTTTTAGCCATCTTTAAGCAGGATTGAATTCTTTTTCAGTTAATTTTGTTTTGTAGACTGGTGTAGCCATCTATCGGCCGAGACGGAAACGAAAAGTTAAACGCAAGTTAACTTCCAATTAACTTCATTTTCTTTCAAGTTGATGGGATAATTCATCAAAAATTTTTAAAAGTATTTATTAATACATAGAATTGTCAAGTTTATATGATTCAACAGAAAATTTAAAAACATGGTATATAACCCGTTATTTTTATCACTTGTAATTATCTATTTATGTATGACGTCTTTTAATCGATGAGAAAAGGTGAATCGAGATCATGAAAACAACAAAAAAACAAGGGTTTGGGTCATTGTTTTCTTAAACATCCACGATGCTGAATGAAAGCGACAAATCCGCTCACTACCAATCGTATTTTGAATGTCACTGTATAATCCAACTATACGTGGGTTAATGTTTCATTTTGCCTGCCTTATCTTACAGCGTTGGCGTTCTTTTTCTCTGTTCTGACGATGAAGCTTACTTTGCTTCAGAATTCAAAATGAGCTTAATTTACAGTTATTTTTTAATGATTTTCTAAAGGTTTTCAGTTTTCTCATTTGCTCCACTTATTTTGCAGTTATTTTCCCTGTTACACCTGTACGTGCTAAGTCGATTTCATTTCTCCCAATTAAAATGGCAACCTCCTCTTGCATTTTACACTGTAGTACAATACAAGAGCGAGTAGTCCATTTTTTAGTGAAAAAAATAGAGATTTTGCACAATGGACAGCTTTATCCAAGCTGAAATATTGGGCATTTTGCTGTCCATTTTGATCAAATAAGGGTCGCCATTTCGATCCGATGCTATGGAAAGTCTCATATTAAATTTTCTTAAATGGTATCTCCTGCAGAAACTAATGTATTTCACGAAGTTTCCAAAGCTTATAAGGGGGAGGGGGGGAATTAAATTTGTAGATCGGATTCGAAATCCATTTTCTCAATTTTTTTTGTCCCCCAAAAAAGTTAAATAGAATTAGACATTTTCAATTGTAAGAACTTTTCTTTGATTTATGCATTAGTCCATATTAATTCATCGTATTCCTTTACACAGAAGAATAATTGGATACGTAAAAAAGCAGAAAATAGAGAAGTTGAACTGACTTTCTCGTAAACTGGCGAAAAAATTTAAAAGATACTGCGAGGCGTGTATTTCGGCGAGATTTGGAAACAAAGTGGATGCAGATGAGTGTGTGCCTGGATATTAGGACCGCGAATGATATCCATGACGTCAGATACCCATCAGCTGTTACAATTTCAAGAGTTGTAAATTTATACCCATTAAAAAGTTTTGAGATGTTTGAAAATTTATTTATGAAGGTGTTTCATTCACAGTGCTACGTTGTTATTAATGGATCCATTGAATTTTCCCAAGCATGACATCATTGAGTATACAGTGGTCTCTATTTGAGGAAATTTTAAATTTAAGCAATCACGTGTCTAAATTTTTCAACAATATCCTAAAACACTCCTAGGCTTTGTTCACACCGAAACAGGGCGAAGCGTTGAAAAATTTAACCAATCACACAACTCAACGCAATGATATCATCCGTTAGCGGTACCTCACATCGAAAATTTTTAACCAAGCACAGACCACCAACTATTAACCACGAAATTGTTCAGGTTTGAGATTGATTAAAATATTACACTCGATTCTTCTCAGCACGGGGGATTCAGGCGGATAATGGAAGTGTCTAAAGTCAGAAGAGTGATCCTGGAGCCACCGGTAGCAACTCTCGACGTGGGAGTGTCGCATTGCCCTGCTGGAATTGTCCAAGTCCGTCGGAATGCACAATGGACATCAATGGGTGTAGAAGATCGGACCAGGATGCATATGAACCCGTCACCTGTCAGAGTCGTCTATAGACGTATCAGGGTCCATGTCACGCCTACTGCACACGCCCATACAATCACCAGAGGCTCAAACTAGCTTGAACCCTAGCTTCCCGGTTGATATGTGCGGTCCATGGATTCATGAGGTTGTGTCAATGCCCGTACATGTCCCTCCGCTCGATACAATTGGAAACGAGACTCGTTCAGACGAGGCGAACGTGTTTCCCAGTCATCAACAGTCCAATGGAGGTGTTAGCGGGCACAGGCAAAGCGTAAAGCTTTGTGCCGTGCAGTCTAAAACGGTACACGAATGGGCCTAAAGCTCGGAGGCCCATATCAATGACGGTTCCGTTGAACAATTCGCACGCTGACACTTGTTGATGCCTTACACTGAAATCCGTAGCAATTTGAGGAAACGTTGCACGTCTATCATGTTCCAGTTGCAAGGTCTTTTCCAGCCGCACCGCAATCGGAGATTTGATGTTATTACCGGATACCTAATATTCACGGTACACTCGTCGCGCGCGAAAATCCAAATTACATCGCTACTCGAAGATACTAAGTCCATCTCTCGTGCACCGACTATAACACCACGTTCAAAGTCACGTAAATCGTGATTACATGCCACTGTAGCAGCAGGAACGGATCTAACAGCTTCGCCAGACACCTATTGTCTTATATAGGCGCTGCCGATAGCATCGCGTTGCGCTGATTGGTTGCATATCTCCGTTACTTGCATACGCATGCCTTGTACCAGTTTTTTCCCTCCCTTCAGTCAGTGTGTGGTGTGTGTATATATATATATATATATATATATATATAGAGAGAGGAGAGAGGAGAGATGATGTATATAGAAATTGGAGATAGGTTTCATCTAAATATACTTCATTTTAAAAAATGGTTAATTTTCATATGAAATCTGGATTCGATTGACTGAACTTGAATAAATATGCAAAGCCAATCCAGAAATCTTATTTTAATTATATTTATACGGGCAATTTTTGAAAATGAAAAAGTACGGCAGTCGCAATTGGTTAAAAATAATTGAATTTATTTATTATTTACACACACATACATATAACAATCAGTCATTCAGTATCACCCACTAGACCATAAACGCGACCGTTTACTGTTCCCTCTCGTCACTGGAAATATTGAATGCGATATATCTACAAGTCTATCTTGAATAAAATTAACCTCTTGTGTTTTTTTTTGTTCTTATGGTTTTGAATACGAATTCAGATATGATACACCGTGATTTTGCTTTTGTTAGTTCCGTATAGGATTCCTCATAACGTGCCATAAACATTTTTTCATCACGTTCAAATGGCACAGCTCGTTCGAATTGGTAAGAAAATTATTTCCAAGTTTATCGGCTAGTGGCAGGCCTTCTAGAATTGTACTTATAGATAGTGGCACCACTCCTTCATCATCAAAACTATAAACTAAAGTGGAATCATCTACCAATCTCTGAATACTCTCTGATAACATTGCACGCAAATTTTTATTCTTTTTTAAATTTTTGAACTGTGTTAAAGTATCAGAAAGAAAGAAAAAAGGTAAATAAAAATTCGGTACTTTTTTTTCAACCATGTTTTTTCAAAACCGTAAGAAGAAGAAAGAAAAGAAGAGGGAGAGATTCAGATGGATATATATATATATATATATATATATATATATATATATATATATAGTATTAGATTTAAACGATGGTAAATGAATTGATACTCTTCAACAAAACAAAAGCGAATAAGGAAGTATCGCACTAGGACTTGGAGACAACTACGAGATCATTCGCGCTAAGTTCCATTAACTGACACTCTATTTGGTTGTAGACATAAGAACTCTTGAGAGCTCTTACAAGGATGCCTGCTAAGAGTTGGAAAGTTCCAGCATTCTCAGACAAAAGACCCTTTTGTTCACCTGTCGAGAAGGTCAAAGGAATGACACTCATGGTCTATGTCGAATCCTTTGCCAAACACAAATAACATTGTAAGAAAAAAATCTAATGAATGGAACACTTAAAAACTACAAAACCTTTTTTTGAAAAAAAAAAAAAAAAAAAAAAAAAAACCAACGTCACTCCAGCTCGAGTTCAGCTAATATCTAAGGCAAAGTGATAATGAGATGTTTACGAATATAATGATGTAATGGCATTTAACAGTATAAGTTTTATACGTATTCATTCTTATATAATGCCTTCATTAAGAGCCATAAAGATTGAAAAACAGCCTTATTTTTGCTAAATTTTAAGAAAATAGAATTCATTTCCAAGAAAGACGCATGGATTAAGTTTAGTACATATTTAGAATATTCAAGGATTTCGCTAAGTAAGCGTGGATGGAATTCGTGTCCAAGAGTTGCGTCAATTAATTACGTTTCAGCACACTTTTATGGTATGCTGAGAGGCAATTTTTTTGTTTTTGTTTTTTAATCTGAATTCAAAATAATTTCCTACAATTCGCTACACCGAGTAAATTTATTTATCGCAAATATCACCTTTATAAATAAAAGCAACAATAAGTTTGTTGAATAATATTGTCTGTAAAATTAGCTGCAGTAGTTGAACGTACGTTGGTACCACTGCGACCAACAAATGATTTGGTGAAGAAATAGATGGAAACATTAATTATCCCACCAATTATTTCCGGTTGGAGAAAAATGACAAGTAAAAATTTCGTCACCAGAAATATATTATGGCAATTAAACAAATGGAATAGTACTCTATTTCGTTCATTCGATCAACAGCTGTCGATGAACAGCACCATCGAAACCAATCCTACAATGTGGAGTGAATAGATTTTCCACCGTCTACTCCCATTTCTCACCCTCATTTCCCTCCCTTTCTTTTGAGTTCAAGTAAGCGCCATACGCCACCAAGATGCAAATAATTGGTACAGCATAAGTAAACACCGATTTCTCATTCTCATGTTTACTCATAATTATAAATATGCCTTAAGTAACTCTGCTAATATTTAACGAAAACACACTAATAGCAGTGAATATAATTATAATACACATTTTATGATTTTACGAATAATTCAAGCACTATTATTGTGTATATTTTATTGATTTCATGAATGAGTCGAGAATAAATGGGTAAAATAATATTACGAGTAATTTGAACACAATAACAATACACATTTATTGATTTTATGGATAATTCTAAATTAATGTATCCTCTTAGTTATTAAGACAATTTTATTCTGAATTCAAAAGCCATTAATTTTTTTTCAATTATTAAATGCACTAATTCTCCAGTCTGGTAATGTCGATTAAAATGTTTCATTCATTAACCTCTCAGCTCGACTCAAATTTAATTTTTTACGTTGAAGGCACTGTGGTCAAAATGTTATTTCAAGAGCTCTTTCTTATCCCTTTTAAAAATTTTCAATAAACAAATAATTTTTTCCTTATACGATTTCGTAGTCAGTGAGGGCCGTTTTATTTCTTAAAACGCACGAACTCTTTGCTTCTGGTCGTTCGCTGTACGAGATTTATAATCGAAATGAACAAATTGGACATTTTATTCGAGCAGTGGAACGAATGGACCATGAAGCAGATAAATGGTCAAAATTTTTAACCGTTAATGATATTTTACATGAAACGTTTTATGTATTGAATGTTTCGTATCGCTATATTATACTCGACCATTTGTAAACGAAATGTTAAAGGCTCATAAAAATTACAACATATAAAAAACATGTTGAACGAAAGAAGCACTTAGGCCAGACGTGCACAAATACTTTTAATTGCACAACAAAAAGTTGGACAAGTGAGGCCATTAGAAATGTATGAGACTGTTTGCTGCCCAACTGATTCAATTTTTAACCGTGGAGCAGTTAGAGCCTGTGCACAACATTTGCGACTTCCCAACTGAATCACGCCTGTGGCATAGTTGTACAATTTTTTATCTTCCAAGTGCGTATATACAACTTTTAGTTGTACAATTAAAAATCGAACGCACGCGGCTGGCCTTAATGTCTTTATATGCTGAATTTTTCATATTTATATATATAAAACAGCTCCGTGGACTGACTGACTGACAGATAACGCACAGACCAAACCGCCGGACCTAAATAGCTAAAATTTTGCATGGCGATTCTTCTTATAGTGTAGGGGGGCACTAAGAAAGACTTTTGAAAATTCTTCTTAGATTTTTAAAAATTAAATTTTAAAGATTTTTTGTAACATTCTTAAAGTTTGCATTTAAAATAATAATCTGAGGATTATAAATTTATATCACGAGAAAGATCATAAAAATGCCTTCAAAATGAAATCTTTTTCGAATCTTTACCTCCATTTTCTGATTTTTGGTGAATTTTTAAAGATTGATTTTTAGAATTTAATTTATTAAATACTGATCACGTGGTTTCTTTTCTTTTTGTGATACTTCAAATTAATTTTGCGTTACGTGCATAACAACGAAATAAATTGACAAAAAAAAAATATTAAAATACGGTAAAAGATAAAATTTAACCACTAGACTAATTGAGATGGATTTTTGAAGAATTTAATTCAAAATAGTATGCTTTATGGATATTAAACATACAATTAATTGCATTCATTGACCGTTGTATTTAATTGAATATTTTCTTCTACATTATTTTGTCTATAAAAAATATCAGTCATGATATATATATATATTATATATATATCTATATATATATATTGCATTAATTACATACGTTGACCGTTGTATTTAATTTGAATGTACTCCGTAGCGAAGCACGGGTATTCAGGTAGTTTATATTACGCTCGACGATCCCAATAATTTTCTCAAATAAATCAAGCAAAATAGCAATAGGTCAATGAATAATACGACACGTAAATCCTTCGGCGAAATACACGCAAAAAAAATAAATCAAAAATAAAATCTTATCAATATGATTTGTATATTATAACGAAAACAACTAGGAACTACTCTAACTACACGTAATACATCAACCTACACAAGTTTGTTCTCGAAGCCCTCCGGTCTGAGAAAGATGGGGATTGTTGGGGACATATTTAATGACTTCACGGTCGGTAAGCGCCGGCAAGTTCAAACGCATGCATCCAGAATAGTGAGGAAGGCGGGCCAAAGAGGAGATCTGGCAAGAGTCAACTGATTAATCTTAGATTTGAGGAGGAGAGTTGGTAGGAGAAGTCTGTCAATGACCTCCACAGCAAACAGAACATTGTGACAGAGAAATAGTAATGTCAGATAATGAGAAAAATAAGGACTTTATTTATAATGCAGGAGAAGTATTGTTTGGCGACTGCTAATCAGTACATACTGAAAAGAAAAACGTGTTGGGATGCACAGGAGTGTTGAAATTCGGATCACGTAAACTAGAGGAACTAGATCAAATATTCCGGACATTTTTAGTAAAGGTTAAAACCAACTGTATTGTAAGATAAAATAATGATTCATATCGAAATTTTCTACACTATTATTATTAAAAGAAAGTTCAATATTTATAAAATTTCAAAAATATATAATTTTCAAAATAAAAACAGGAAAAGTTTTCTTTGAAGAACAGTCATAATAATCGAAAATTATTATTCAATTAACATTATTCCTCATATATAAAAAAAGTTGAAGTCTAATTCTAACTTCTAATAGTAAATTACGACTTTATAATTTCCTTACTTTACTATTCTCAAGATCCTAGGATTCTAAAGGGCGAAACCCTTCACTTGTAAGAAGGATATGTAAATAATCTAAAATACTATTTATTTCCAGACGAAAAACCAATGGCCTTTATAAAAATAAAAAATAAAAAAATTAATTTAAAAAATAATTAATTCTGACTGTGACGGAGGGAAAAAAAGCATTTGAACAAAGTTTTGTATCACAAAAATTTTATAATGAACGAGTAAAATTTAAATTTTGAAAAACAAATATTTAACATTAATTTATATGGTAAATGACAATACCGTAGACGACAATATAAAATCTAAGAAAAAAGCAATGTACGAATGAAAAACATGTAAACTACATCAGGTAATAAAAAAAGGCGAGAAAGAGACAAAACGTTATTGCTGCTATATTTTTATTCATTTACCATTACCATTGCACCTTTTCAGTCGCAAACTATCTTGAGAAACACTCGATCCTTTGTTCGTTCGCTTCAATCCCTATGAATTGAAGACCAATTTGCTATCCTTAAAGAAAATACCTTTTGGCTCAACGCTTTACCACAACTGGCTTACAATAAACCAGGAGAGCCACCAACTTGGAGCCTTATTAGAAATGATGCAACAAGGTTGTCCGACTTTGGACCGAACAAAACCTTGAGGTTCGATAACGGCATCAAATTTTCCTTGCCTCGCATCAATTATTCTGATGGTTTGGCAACACTTCGACCAAACTCTACATTGTCTAGGCATGTCTAAGAGGATACTACGACAATATCTACATCCTGAACTGCGAAATTAACACCACTGGGATCCATAAACTGATTTAATATTTTGGGATAAAGTCGGTCTCCTAAGAATGTTGCATATTTTGTCTTTATATGCAGTTTTTCATTATCTGGACAATATTTTCATTTGTTATATAAGTTAATTAAATATTTGTCTTTTTTTATTTTTGTTAAATTTTACATTGACTTATCATAAAACAATTGTGAGACACTAACCATATAGTTTTAATAATTTTTTTCGCCACTGTATGTTTTCAAACTAGTAAACCATATCTAAAGTAACTGCAATATTTAATATAAGTAACTGATGCAATATTTTCTCAGAATTGACTAGAAGAAAATAATAGCCCCAAAGTTTCGCAAAATGGTAAAATTTACAAATTATATCCATTCAGAGCATTATAAAAAATTATTTGCCCTCCCTTTTATTGATAATGAATTCTTGCATTACTAGTTCACACGGACAATTTTAGAAAAATTATAAAAACTGTCCATAAGTGCATGGATATAAGTCATAAAACTTATTCATAGAATGTCTAAATGGCCTCTTTTGTCAGAAAAAAACCAGATTGTTACTTTTTATAATGGGTCTTATGGAGATCATGTCACATTCGTTAACTTTAGTTAACATATAAGTTAACCAGTAAACCTTCTAGACACATGTTTGTCACACATTCAAAGCAAATATCACAATAAATGTAACTATATATCAAGTTTTGTTACTCTTTGAATAGCATACAAAGTAGAGCAAACGAATACTTTTACACGACATCATTTCATCAAAATTTAATAACTCATATTTTGAAACGAGATTAAATATAATGGTGTATAATATTTCCTGCAGTATGAAACCAGGCCAAGTCAATCGAGAGTCTAATTAGCAAAATTTATTAACGACATTTTTGCAGTTGCATAAACGTCCTTGGATATCACCCGAAATCCATAAATATTGGTCGCCTGTCTTAGTAGGCGTAGATTACACAATAATTCAGTCAAATCTTCGTGAAAGTAAGAGATCACGAACAGAAACCGCATGTGACGTCAAAAAACATTTGTTCAGTGTCACGCAGAGAAAAATGCATTTTGAAGTCTCAAAATTAACGAGAAGAATTGATCAGCTCTAAAATGAGCAGTAACGAAAGTATCAAACCTTAATAAACAAGAATTTAAAAAGTTATGATAAAAAGAGAGATCAAATTTATTTGTTTAGTATAAAAGTTTTACAGCTAAGTATTTGCAGTGAGAGGGGAAAAAAACAGCAACAAAAAACAAACAAACAAAAAATTAGGAATAGTGAGTGAATGACCGTTAAATAAATATTTAAAGATCACATCTACATAATAAACTTCAGGACAACCGTGAAATGCCCCTCTAAAAGAAGGTGACAATTCTACTTTAAAATTGAAGAAGTCTTAACATGACAATGAAAAAAAAATACCCTCATCCAAAAAGCCTTAACAAACAAACAACAATAACAACAACAAAAGAGTACGTTGGCTTCCTGTGTGTGTGTAAATAATCAATAACTGACAGTGTTGACGCTCAAACTTACGATTGGGCTTGTCATAATTGTGATATCAATTTAATCTCGAGTTGAGACTCTAAAACCATAGCACTCTCGCTCTTAAACTATGTAAAAAAGCAGCTGTACCATCTTTATTAGACGCAGGTTCTAAATTTATAACTTTCAAAACTGCAACAGACCGCCCTAATTTGTAAGTAAAAGAAAAAACATATTTATTTTTTATTTCCTTAGAAAAAAATAGCAGCTTTCATTTTCTTACTGTTATTAAAAGAGCTATAGTAAGTTTCAAACTGAACTCCAAAAAAGAATAATTAGGCATTGAACTGCCCGTTTTCCATTTCCTAAATTTGAAGATAGCAGGCATCTTTTTACAAGTTGAAGAAGCAAAAAATTTCAAACTCTATTTGAATCGAATATAGAACGCTATTTGATATCATATTGTATTGACAATAGAGGCTTCAATTATTTAACAAGCAATAATGCAAGTAATATTAACTGTGAATATGATCATAAGTAAAGCGCTATAGCTATAGAATTACATCTTAGGACTTCCTTAAAAAATTCTGAATTATAAAAAAATATTTATGGCAGTTGGTCAGCTAGGTTTTCAGAGAAAGTTTCACCCTGAAAATTGACACAGTTACGAATAGCCAAAATAAAATTTTCTGAAAAATCATGTATTCCAAACCTAGCCCTAAATGAAGCTTGGGACGGTGTATAATGTTATGGACAGAAAACAAATATCATATTTAGTATAAAAGTATCATATTTAATGTAAAAGTTTTGAATTCTGTTTCATTAGTACAATAACAACAATAGACTATTTTAACTAACATGAAAGGTACATATGCAAAATAGACATTATTTTCATTCGGTCAAATTGCACCAATAAACGATAAAAGAAAATAGTAGCTTAAATGATATACAGGAATAATAAATATAAAAATTGTTTGAAAGTGTTTTAAAACAGTTCTTGCTCTTAAATTAGAAAATTTATAACATTTATTCTGCAACCATTTTTCAGTTACTAATACAAAGTTGTACAGCGATTAAGAAAAAGATAAAGACGATTAGACAATGGTTTTCTGCATAAGTTCCAAATGACTAATCTCAAAGCGTTTGTTTAATTCTGTTACCTTTTTGTCAGGACTTAAGAGATAAATAGCTGTATGACAAGCTATCTCACAACGTCAGCATCTATGGTATTATCATCAAATATTTATCGCCTTCGTAACACACATCACAGCAAATAACAGAAACAACAAAATTATGTTGAAATAGCATCAAGAAAACGTTTGGCGTGTGTCACTATTTTCAACACTTTTCTTTCTCAGTTTCTTAACATTTCAGTACACATCTAGAGATTTAAGAATTTCTACGATCCGCTTAAAAAATAATTTGCTTTGGATTAAACAAGAAAAATGAGCAACATTTTAGGTATATTAAGATGTTAATGATTCTTTTTTCAAACACAGGAAAATATTTTGTGGGATAAAACAAACCTGCCTAACGACCCTGCACGCACACTTAGACATTCGTAATTTTTTTAGCGCAGTCTCTATTCGTAGTTAGCTTAATTTATTAAAAATACACACGCTTTGCAAAGTAATGAACATCTTAATAGTTTTAAATTCAGCTATGTACATCGAATTTAATATTTGATACGACATTCACAAGAATAAACAATAAAATGCAAAGATAACTAAGATAAGGCACAAGGGATAAAAAGAAAACAGATTCCATGAGAGGCAAAAGAAATAATAACAGGTAACATCATCAAATTTATCAACGCCGAATAAAATAACTCAAAAATAAACGACAGGAATTTCAAAAATATATATTCAGCTAAATTATTTTACCAAGAAAATTCTTAAAGAAAAGCCTCTTACTTTCATTATTTAGCACCAATTTAGAAGATTTTGAAGTAACTTATATCATAAACAGACTAAGTGGTCAGAAGACTAAAAACAGATAACACGTACGGAAAGCTTACATCATGGATCTATAAATGTCCGTACACCATGCCTGTCATAGAAAAGACTCTGATAGAATGAGGAAGTGCATGTCATTTTCACTAAAAAGAAAGGCGTATCAAATTACCCAGCAATAAATTAATTACACTGCTGTTAACCATACTTTTTCTAAGTGTCCCAAATGTAAATTAATACTTCTTTTCCCTTGAAGAAGGTAGCATTAAATAATAATAATATAATAATAATGATTAATTTGAGAGTAGAACGAGTGAATAATACAAAATTGCGAATATTATTTTTAATTTTAGAATTTCTTTAGTTTTTTCATCATAAACTATAAATCAAAGCTACTAATCCAAAAGTAAGGCTAAATATCATTCATTAAATTCTTTGTAGATAACCGGATCAATGAACCTTTCTTAACACTTAAGGCAAACAACTGACTTGTCATTGCCAACGAACACTGGAGAAACTGAGGGTAACTCAGGCCTTGATTTCGAATGCATTTATGGCCAGGTGATAGCGTTCGGATTGCCTAATACCTAATGTAAACGAGAAGCTCCCTCCGCCCCTCGCTTACGAGGGACCTCAAAAAAGTTCCTTTCGGGTGATAGATCGCTCTAGTGATGCGATGCTAGTTTTACGTGTGTGGCTGTGTTTTGGTACTTTGTGAATAGTTCTTCCTTCCATCTTCATTCCCTTCGTTCAACGATTAAAATCCCTTCTTTCTCTTAACGTTTAATTAGCCAGGTAAATTCAACGTGAGACCGAATACACCTGAATCATTCGATCGTTTATAATCTAACAAATATAAAAATTAGCGAAAAAAAATATGATTCGATAAATCACGACCGTGAAACAGATATTACATAAATAACTGGTTACCAAGTTACACTCCTTTGCAAATCTATCTCCTAACATCGCATTAATAAATTAATCATTGTTAGGGCTTCATTTATCTATATTAATAAAGCAAGGTCGGGTTCTGTCTGTCGCGGTCACACTTCCAGGTATACCGGCTCAAATTCGGCCATATTTGAAAATGTCGAAATCGATGGTTTTTTTTTTTAAATGAAAGTACATAAATGTTACATATTTGGAAAGAGCTTTAAAAACTGATATTTTTTTCTGCGTACACTTAATCTGTTACTTTAATAGTTTTAGAGATATTTCAATTCTAAATGCATACTCCACCGAACAAAACGTAAACACAGTTTGATTCATTCACAGCGTGATTCTCACTAAAAAATGAATCACTGAGAAATGAAAAATATATCCATGCGGCGACGTCAAACTTCAAAAGGGATAAAGTTTGACGTCACCACATGGGTATATTTTTAATTTATCGCTTGATATATTACGCAAGAGAACTTTTAAGGCAATGACTTCGGTCTTATACCCTGTTTTCAGTTTCGGCATCTCATGTACATGTCTTTATCTTTGTACTGCCATTTTATCTTTTTATATGTATTGGTATTTTGCCTGGCCATTGGAAATTAAAAAAATTTTTAAAAATATTACGCTAACGTGCGTGACACTGGAATTGACGTATTAATGAAGAATGGTATTCTTCATTGATATAATGAAGAATGGCAACTGCCACGGCAATTTTATTTTGCTTTCGCACATTGTTGGCCAATAAATTGACAAAAATCATTAAAAAATTAATTTTAAAAAAACTAATTGAACCCCAATTTCATGTTTGCTGCGTTGCCTTTCTCGGGTCTATAACGGCATAAAATGTAAATAATAATTGATTTAAAATTGACTCTCAAATATTTTTATAATTTTTAATGTTACTTTTGAAATTATTGTTAAAAATAATTGTGTGGCAACAATTATATACATAGTTTCTCTTTAGAATGCAGTTGAGTTGAAAAATAAAATGGTTTGCTGCTGATAAGTTGCATTATTAGTTTTTCTTTAGTTAAATACCGTTAAATTAGTAAGTTCTTCTTACGTTGTCTCAACTAGGAGGCAACCGGTCCTAAACATTAACTGAGCCAAATTTGGTTCCAGTCGGTGAAACAGTCTAGGATTCTATAGCGGACAAACAAACAGACGATCTCTTTTATATACACAGATATAAAATAGTTTCGTGACTAACTGACAGATAACGCACAGACCAAACCGCTGGACCTAAAGTGCTGAACGTACTTTCATTTGAACACAATCAACACGAAATCGGCGGGCATCTTAAACTCGAAAGCGAAGTACATTCTCACCGATTCAAGTTTGGTGGAAAGTTTTACCCGCTAAGTGAGAAATACGAAGTGAGTTTAGCTCCCAAGAAATGGCCTGAGACTACCGATTTTACCGATTTTCTCCTAGCTTGCGAGAACGCCCTCATCGTGACGTCATTTCTGACGGTTCTCGATAGTGAATTCTTTTCGCCTGAGACTAGGCCCGTAGGCCCGAATATCGTTTCTTGAAAGGTTGTTGAATCATTAAACGTGAACATGTGACATACGATTCTTTTTGTTCTCATTTCATAGTTCTATATCTATCTTCAGTTTTGTTTATGCGTGGTTTTCAATTTTGATTTTAGATATATAGAATCATGTTTGAACTGTCCAAACAACAAATAATTCTTTAATTTTTATTTTCATTTTACCGATTTTTTTTCCAAAACTGTTCATATTTCATGTATTTCTTTCTTTGCTGATTACTCTAGTTTTGGTTTTAGATAAATATTCTACTAAGATATTTTTGTATGAAGTTCACCATTTCTTTATTTCGTTGATCACACGCTATAATATTTAAAAAGTACATAATCACATTTTCTTTATATAAATATGTATATTTAGGAAATTTTGGTGTTTATTGGGATGTTTATTTATTTTTCCATAATACCATATGCTCCGGAAGCCTGTTTAATATTTCAATTGTGCTTATCTTTTGACTAAACCGAATACAGAATATCTCGCAACATAGACATATGCAATTCTGCCTAATACATGCACTCATAAAATTTCAATGTACAATGCATTATTATGTCACCAATAACACAAATTTCAGGAAATTTGACTTTTTGTATTGCAGGAATATAGGCTAAAGTAGCCAGCTGATTTATTTTCACATGAAAATTTATCTTTTTGTAATGCAGGTATGCTCATATCATACCTGGTGATGGTGGGTGTTAATACGAATAACAATTTTTTCTTTTTGTGGTTTTGTAGGAGGGGGGGGGGTTAATTAATAGTGCCTCTTATGACAAATTCTCCCTCTCAATCAATCAATTCAAAGCCGTCTGTCTGGTGAACGGATGGCCCGAGCATAGCCGGGCAAAGCCCGGCTAGTAAATCAATATTTGTTAGGGCGTCTTCAAAGAGATGGCCAATTACCCATTGATTTTGGCACCAGAGCGTGAAGTTTCGAGTGCCACTTTTGACACGGATGTTCCTAGTCGTTCGGAATCAGCTTTAAGACTGCTGTGTACTAACCCTATTGGATTCGTTCACGTCAATGTTAACCTATGCAGAAAATGTGTCTACTCTTTACAGCTACATAAATGCCGATGAACCAATAAAAATGGTATTTCCATATAGACTGAACGCCTTGCAACAGGATTCATTTTAGAAATTTCGTCCACCAAAGGCCGTATGATCATTTAAAACACACTATACCAGATTTTTCCCCCCGAACAATTTAAATTTAAAAATATTTGCATTTAGAAACAAACAAAAATTGACCCAAGGTGTAAAATTTCTTTCTCTATTACGGAGTACAATTAAAAAAAAAATTTTTTCAATCCAAGTCGGCAATCCTTGGACACATTTTTTACATAGGTTAACATTGAGGTGAGCAAACCCAATAGGATTAGTACACAGCAGCCTTAAACCAGCGCTTTCCAAGGTCTAAATGATCAAAGATATTAGCTGAAGGAAGAAAATTATTCAAAGGTTAACTGATCTTGGAACAAAAATATTTATTTAACAGTTAACAAATGGTTATCAACAGTGTTTGTGTTTTCATTTATATTCTAGAGATACGATGTTAAGGTACGATATTCAGATAATGATGTTAATAACCGGACTAATGGACGTCTATCGATTCTTACACAAATAATAACCAAAAGAGCTTTCGATTTTTGATCGTAATTAAACTACCACGTTCTTTATAATTAGCGAAATTTAAAACAAAATAAAAAGAACGAAAATAATTTATTCTGTTGGCGAAAAATACTGAGTTCAACCCAAATGAAAGCGATGAAATATAATACTCGAGAGCACCGAGTATGATATTCAACACTTACTTGATTGACGTTATCCAGAAATGCAAATGAAGAAAAAATACTACATAATATCATCCTAGATTATTCAAATTAAACGGCTGTCGTAATCAAATTTCTAAGCAAAATTTAAAAAAAAAAAGTCCTAGTATCATTGTTTTTCCTACTTGACGTTCTTCCTCCTCACGTCATCACTCTTTTTCCTTTTATTTTATTCTTTTTTCTTTCTTCCAAGCCGAGATCCGATTTCAACGATGTTCTAGATAAAGTCTCTTTTTCTGGAAACAACCTCATCTTAGTTTCATTTTCTTTGCGAAGGGAAAGACTAAACGAACGATTCTATACTTGCAAACTAGAGCTACTAAACAAGCATCGCTTGGTGACAGGGTTAATGAAATGCCGCAATACACCTGGTACTCTAAGCAATCTAGAGTTTCTATACACGTATTTATTAACGTCAATAATAATTTCGAGTATGAAGTAGAATGCTTAACACAGTAGTTCTCGGTATTTTTCTTGGGTTGTCTGTTAACATCCATTCACCTTTGGATATACAGATAATATAGCTAGCCAATGAAAAGCGGGGCAATACTGCTTTGCTTTTTCTTGTACCTTTACGTAATTTATTAAGAATTAATACTTATTCTACATAAATTACGTAAATTTCAAAATGTAAAATCTTCTCACTAACTGTACGAAAATAATTCTGTTTACTTATCTGCTTTATTATATGGTGATTTTACAAAGAATTGGTACGAAGAAAGAACGATTTTAATATAATTTATTTCATAATTTTACAAAATATTTTCAATATCAATGCTTGCTTTAAGTGTAGTGGAAATTATTCTTCTGCCGGTATATCTAATAACAATTTGATGAATTTATAAAAAGCTTATTCAACCGCTGCCTGAGTTATAAAAATTTTAAAACCAATATTATCATTGACTACAAAAATGTCTATATGCTCAATATTACTAAGGATATAAAATACATTCATAAATTCTCGTATGGGCGCCAATTCTTGCTTCATACATAATAAAAGAACCTCAAAAATCTATTATAAAAAACAATATTTTGTACCACATACCGTATAAATCGACTTAACATTGGGGTACGTTATATTGTCCGAAGGCCACATTAAAATAAAATGAATATTTTATAATATATATTTTTTCCTTATTACGTAAGAAATTGAAAATATCTTTAACAAAATAAGAAATATTCTTTTCTAAAAATCCTCCCATAAATTTGAGGTGCGTCTTAAGGTCCGAAAAATACGGTATATTTCCCTGCAGGTAAACTCAGTGATCTTAAAATAGCATGGCTATTCAGTAATACGGGGCGCGGTGGCACGGTCGGAAAAGGCGTCGAGCCGGTGATCTGCAAGTTGCTGGTCCGATACCAGTCGCCCACAAAACCGCTGACGTGTATACTAATGACAGCTGGTGCACGGGAAAATTCTGTCGTACCTGTAATGTCCTCCAAGTTCCCAAACAATACCTCTGAAGGTGCGGGGTCAAAGTGGTCCGGTCTCGTCACTTGACACGGTACAAAATTCGTGGACCAAATAGAAGTCCAACCTCTCTTGAGGCAACGGCACCCCTCTTCTATGGATAGTGCACTATTCGTAGACACGACAACAAACAAACAAACTATTCGGCAAAAACAGCTCAATGTTACTTGTTGATAAACATCTACATAATTTAAGCGGCATACTCGCACTAGCATGTCAAACTGACAAGCCTTTATATGACTCCTCCCCTTTGAGGGTACTGATCAATAATATTATTCACGGATCCACGCACTCTATTTACAGTAACCAACTTAACGAACTCAAAATTTAATTTCTCTCAAATAATTAAAAGAACTGTAAAAAGCTAATTAAATACCTAGTAAAACGAAGTCTAAAAAATAAACGAAATTTGAAATAATGTAAATTGTTTGGAGAAATAAAATCTATAACAACCTTTAAATAGTAGAAAACTATGCGATTTGTCAACGAAGTAGTCAGAAAAATGTATTTTTAATTGCGATACAGTGTTCTTAAAAGACATTAATGTCATATTTTCTAAAAAGTGTAATACCATTTATTCTATTATTATTATCATCATCATCATCATTATTATAACATAACTGAAAAAAAAATATTTTAGGTAGTCTCTTCTAACGAAACTACCGCGGGTTATTAACGTAGGATTACTTAACGTTGCTTACTTTTTTTTTAAACGCATTTTGGTACTTTTCTGTTTAACTGTTTACTGCTACTAGGTTTGGCGCGCTGCCAAAATTATAACTCGCGACAGACTCTGAATTTTTTCTTTCCGGAGGACCGTTATTGAGAAACGTAATCCTACGTTTAAAAAAAAGTTTTAAAAAATTGAATCAAAGTTTTGAAGAAACTGCTGGGAGATGTTATGTACAACGTTCTGTGTGTATGTATGCATGTATATATATAAAAGTGTGCGTGTGTGCGAGTGTGTGTGGTTACATCGAATACACGCACGCTACAAGTTGCTAATTGTATAATAACCAACTTCAGAAATTTAATACAAGAGAAAAACAAAGTTTCACTACTCTTAAACCACGAAATCTATCCCACTATTAATGTTCTGTTTTGACATCTTTTCTCTGGGAAATAAGGTATCCTATCCAATCCATCAGTGATGCGAAAAAAAAAATATGCCCTATTTTTGTTACATGCAGCTGTGAAAACGACGGAAAACGTAGCATACACTAATGCTTAATTACGTCTCAGTCCTGTTTATTCAAGTAATCGGAATGCTTCTCGGAATACGAGCTATAATCAAATTCTTTGAATTAGCTAGAGGTTAAATAAACCTACGTTAAAGTATTTTTTCTTTCAGCAATATCAACTCATTAAAATCTATACTTTCAGTATCTATACTTTCAGTAATATCAAATCATTAAAATTAGTTAAAAATAAAATATAAGTTCTTTTTTACAAAAAATCAAAATTGTCCTTGAATAATACGTATCATGACTTATGTTATACAGAGAAAATTTATGAAATTTATAAATTTGTGATATTTGGAATATTATTTAAACTTAACATTTATGATTATTTTATTAAAATGACAACACTTCTTTAAGCGTACTATTTACTAGATTTGTACAATGGGTTATTCGAGTTTATTTCAATATTTTTGTGCCGCTAATATATTCATAAAAAGTTATTTAAAAAAAAAGCAGTGTAACTGACATGAAAAGAGGAACCGCCGTAACATGGAAAAAAAAAGAGTCAAAATAGCAGCACGAAGCACAGTACCGACTAAATCCGACGTCATAAATTGTCAAATATTTGCCGAGCCATCAGGAAATTGACGAGATCAGCAAAATATATAAAAAAAAGTCAGCGCGCTGGCTTAAATTTCTCATGCCGCTGGCCACACTTTGGCTAGGGTCCACCACCGATGAGAGACGGAATCCCAAACCCTCAGCAAGAATCGGATATTTAGGAACACTACGGCGCCTGGAACACAGCCATACTCTAACACCTCGGACCACGTTCTGTCTACGACCGACAATTAAGGGAGGGTATATATTTTTCTTTTTTCCCATTCTTCTTTTAACTGCTTTCAGCAGACATAAAAAGTCGAGGATAGATTCACCTGTCTCGCAAAGTAAATGTAATCCTCAGCAACAAGCGCGAGCCAACGGGAAGAGGACTGCAGAAAACGTGTTTAAAACACTTCCCCCAGTGCTGTGTTTACAACCTAAACACGCGACAGTTGCCCCTCTTTTGCTGGGGAAAAAAGTTTAATTTTAGGGTTTCGAAGCTACTTTTATTTTAACAGATCAACATTTTTAATATCACTAAGAATACGCGTTTACCATCTGTAAAACTTTCTAGCATACTTCAAAATGCTTTTATTATGATCAGTTAGTTACATGATCATTTTACAATATAACTATCCCACCGAATACTGGTAGGGAGATGAAAATCCCGTTTTCATTCAAAAGTACTATATATATCTATATATTATTTCTAAAAGGTGGGTTTATTTTATATGCCATTTTCACCCTTCATACTTAACCAAAATCGATAAATGTGGTACCATTTTAAAGATTAAAATCTCTGCTTCGTGCGAATTGTTAATTTAGAATTACACATCTTATTGTTTGTTTAAAAATCGAAGTATAAACATTATAAACAACTTTTCTTCGCTTAGATGGCGCGCGCTAGCTTTTTTATTTTACCATTATCAATCGCACTGAACTTTTAAATTTAAAAACATTTTAAAATATTTATATATATATATATATATATATATATATATATATATATATATATATATATATATATATATATATATATATATATATATATATGTATGTATGTATGTATGTATGTATTCACACATTGGAATCTCGATCTATCGTTTTTCAAGGGACCGACTGAACGGAACGATAAATGCGGGAAAACGATAAATCCGGGAACATAACAAAGCAATATGATCGTCGGGACTGAGTGAAATAAACGACACATACGGAAAAACGATGATTCCGAAAACGATCGATCGAGATTCCACTGTATATATGTATATATACTAGCTGTTTACCCGGCGTTTCCCAGGTATTTATTAATCTCAATTTTTTACTACACAGGAAAAGGAATGAATTCTACCTATAGTGTAAAACCTAAGTAATTTTATTTACGGGTATTTAAAAGTATATGTACAGTACACAAATGATAAAATAAAATTACAAATTCACTCTATTATTTAACTCAAAACTTGATTATAAACAACACTTTTAGTTTCCTATATTCATCTCAGTAACTTCGAAAACAATGGATTCGACACAACTCTCGGACATTTTGGACATTTCATTTTTCCCCCTTCCCTCCTCCAATGCTGATTTGAGGGGGGGGGGCTGAATTTGCTCTTAAATAGCATCAGTTGTGTCACTATTCGTCTCAGTGACCCCAAAAACTATGGATTCGACACTACTCCCGGTCATTTTGGACATTTTATCTTCTCCCCCCCCCAACGTTGATTGGGGGGGGGGGCTGCTGAACTCTCACTTAAACGGCATTGGAATTGCCACTGTTCCTCTAAGCGACCCCGAAAACTATGGAATCGACACTACTCTCGGTCATTTTGGTGATTTTATATTCCCCCTTTCTTCCCCCCTCTCCCCCCCATGCTAATGGGGGGGGATGAACTTGCACTTAAACGACATCAGGACTGTCACTATTAATCTCAGCGACCCCGAAAACAATGGATTTGACAGTGATATCAATCGTTTTCGATTATTTTTACATGTGCCCCCTGCCCCCCCAGCACCCCTAGGGGGGGCTGGGGTGTCCCATTGTGAATCTAAACCATTCTCAAATCAACTTAATCGCACACACAAAATTTCATAAAAATCAGTCCAGCCGTTTAAGAGGAGTTCAGTGACATACACACGGACAGAAGAAATATACCTCTATATATAAAAATGTTTGTTTGTTTGTTTGTTTGTTTGTTCGTATTTTATGCGCTGCCGTACCGTTCATCCGATTGCGATGAAACTTGGTCAACTTATTGCTTGAATTTGCACGATGGGTATAGACTATTTTCATTCCGCTACGACGTTCCATTCCCGTATTATGTTCGAAGTATCAACGGATATTGAAAATCGACCAAAAAAATCGCCAAATTTCCCCGGATATTTTTGTTTAAAGCCATTGTAACAATTCATTGTTGCCAATTAAATTATAACATTTCCGTAAAAATAAATAGACATGAATTAAAAACGTGATTTATTCATATATTGGCGCATGCAAGAATGAATTTGATATATTATTTTCATGTACGTGGCAACGCCGGAATGTTTCTTTTTAAAAATGAAAATATAAGGATGAAAAGTCATTCATTTTCAATGAATGTGTTATTTATCCATTTCATGAATTGAAACTATCCCAAGCTACCTGTTCAAACTCAAATATACTGCAGGACACTTTGACTTAGCTAGAAACACGTGCGTTTAGCCTTGACGCGATGATTTATATAACTGAAGTGACATTGAAACATAGCAGATGATTTAGTTTTGAGAAAGAATTACAATCATGAAATATGTGTATATTATAATTAAGAAAGTCTGAAAGTGGCATTGAAACGTAGCATACGATTTAGTTTTGAGAAAGAATTCCGAGCATGAAATACGTGTATATACTTTTTCTATAATAATTACCAGATTTGCTGTGTTTTAATATTAAATGCGATCTCAATCCTTTCAAACATTGATTATTTTTCTATAATAATACATCCATTCAAACGTTATTGACTAGCTGTAAATTAATGCTTCAAAATGCCCAAAAAAAGGAGAGCAACTTTTAATCCTGCAGAAGTAAAGGGAAAATGTGTCAAAGATTGTTGAGAAATGAGCAATGTGGTGAAAAAATAAACAGAAGAGCGCGAAGCCAACAGGATTCGAAATGCAGTTATACGCACACAAAAATCTGGAGAAAAAACATTCCCAAGAGCTCGAAGGTAACAGAATTCAAATTGTAGTGATCCGAAGCAGTGAGACAGATGAAGAAACTTTTAACGCGTCGAACATACGATTGTCTTCGAGCTTCAACATCGAAAGGAGAGGAAAGCGATGAACAACGACAGCACCGACAACAAACTAATGCTATTTGCTACCGCAAAATAATTTTAGCGAAAACTGTAGAACATCATAACATGAGGCTAATCAAAAAATAATAACAGAAACTGAATATATATATATATATATATATATATATATATATATATATATATATATATATATATATATATATATATATATATATATATTGTTTGTTTGTTTAACACGCAAGTAATCGGAATATATATATAATTTTCGTCCTGATACAAACTAACGTATAAGGTCTAGACACCTTTCAGTATCTTCATAATTTAGAACAGATATTTGTTTCTACAGAGAGCATCATAAATGGGGCATGTCACTGAGAAATTGTGCTAGATGATGCAAGTCTCTAAAAGAAATCGGAACAGTATATGGTGAAATCTATAAAAATAATAAAATTGCCGCATATGACAATTTCGTCTCCTAAAACCTTAAACGGAATTTAAGAATAAAATATATATTATAAGATATAAATTTAATTATAAGATATAAATTTGTATTACAGCGAGAAATTTGCTATTTATACCAAGGAGCAACGAAATATATTTCTTTTCATTCACATTAGGCCAAAATAAATACTACTGTGGTTATGAATTAACACTTAAGTCATTACACACACTCTCACACATCAAGTCTTTTTGAAAGCCTTCAAAAAGATTATTAGAAAACTGATGTTGCAAACAAAAGACTGTTAATGAAACATTCGAAAATTTTAA
The DNA here is from genome assembly GCA_907164885.2 of Dolomedes plantarius. Classification (NCBI taxonomy): domain Eukaryota; kingdom Metazoa; phylum Arthropoda; class Arachnida; order Araneae; family Dolomedidae; genus Dolomedes; species Dolomedes plantarius. The sequence continues at coordinate 170,050,352 of OU015492.1, forward strand.
ATTCAACGCTGTTTGACAAGTTGCTGCGATAGTGACTTATATGGCGAGCGCGAGCATCATCCCCATAAATACGCACATTACATAAACACGCAATTATAGCTTAAAAGTAAGTTCAATTAAACACTAAATGTTTGAAAGTACCATGCCAACAATATTTTATTCAAAACATAGTTTAGTCATGGCACTCCTCATATTGAATTGAACGTTTGGAAACATACAAACCGCATCCGACGATCATATGACTTTTATCAGTAAACTCAACACTTCATATAGATCTCCCCCCCCCCCAAAAAAAGGAATAAAAAATAAATAAATAATAGATGAGGATAAGAATAAATAATTTTAAAAATATTTATTGTAATCCATAAATCATTTTAAAAACTGGGTTAAAAAAATAAAAAAAATAATATTTTATGAATATGGAAAATTAAGAACAGAAATTTTGAGCGCGCAAAACCAACTCTAAAATTAAAAAAGCTATTACTCTAAATTGAAGTAGATAAAAAAAAAGGGCACAAAATTTTTAAAGTTAGAAACTGTGAAATAAGAGGAAAAAATATACTATCTACAAAATTAAACCCAGAATGGATAGTACTTGTTCAAGAAATTCAACAAACTTGATTCAACCCCAAACCCAAAAACACCGTACATTCTTGATCCACTGCCTCGGTTTCGTTTCTTTTAATCCTCTCGATCTAAAACGACGTCTGAAGAAAACAAAGATTATTCAAACACAACAGATCTCACCGCATGCGTTCAGTGCTTGTTTTGTTGCGTATCTGTGATATAAACAAGATAAAAGTCATGATTCATAAAAGAACCGACAAAAGCCAGAGAGCAAACAACTGAGGCGGTCACGTGTTGAATGAGTTGTTCGTATATATACATGTATAATAAGTATATTTTATATCAAATATCCTATTTGGATGCAAGTATTTCCCGTTACGCCCTTAAGACTTAAATGTTCAGTAAATATTTCTCATTGTTATTCCAAGCTCTCACTACGATTTTAACTGAAACTCGTACAGATGTGAATTCGTACGGATGGGCGGGGGGGGGGATATTTCACAAAATTTCTGAAGTTTCACTTATTTATTTACGCTTTACTATTCTTTAAATCTCTTTACTCAAATATATAGTTCCAATTTATATCATGAAAAATAGCTACATACCTAGAGGAGAAATTCAAAAGACATGAAGGGAATTTCGATATCCACTCTACGCAACAAAAATAAAATACTTCCTGACTTAGCTGGAGTTATTGCCCTTTGACAACGAATAAAATCGATTTTTTTTAAAAAAGATACAAACAAACATACTAGTATGCCTAAAATTAATTCATAAATTGCGTCTAAGGAAATTGATAGTGCATCAAGTTATTACTTCAAAACTGATATTGAAATTTCAGATAAAGATATTACATGTATAAAAATTTAAGATACGCTTGTGCATTTGTATTTTCAATTCCTCTAAATTTCTACAAAAGTTTTTTTTTTAATTTTATTTTATTTTTTTATTATTATTAATTTATTGCACAAGTAGTCAGTTCAACGACCGCCAGAGCAATTCTAGTTTACGAGCAATGCAGGAGATATACTACAGTGAAAACTGTTTTACAGGTTTACACAGCGGCAAGAATTAAAAAAGTGATCAAAAAGCTGAGTACATTTTTCGGAATGATAATACTTAACAAATAGCATATATAAAAATGAAAATATCGACATCATAATACGGACATCATTATTTCAGATGCCTGTACTCATTGTAGCTGTTTGTATGGTATGTTTATTGTGGATGCGTTCTCGCGTAGGGCATAAAAGAGCTTATAAAAACTTAAGACGGTAGATATGATTTCCATATTATACGAAAGGTATAGGTCTGTGTATAGAATTAGCCTCCCACTTATTAATTAACTTATTTATTGCAAAACAAAATTTGGCCTTATAATACGAAGATTAAACGGGAGATAAAAAGCACTTTTTCCAACCTCCCATAAAAAAGAAAGTAACAGCTAATTTGGCCTGCGCGTTTAACAATCGATGCATTGTGTAGAATATTAGTTGACGAGATAAAATACGATATATCTTTTACAACAATGTGCTGCAGCTCACAAAAAAGAAAATTTAAACGCAAAAAAAATAATAAATAAATAAATAATAAATACATGAAAGTCAGGTATGGATTACATCCATCTGTATTATGCTACCATAAAAATTTTCCAACAGAGATAACACAGTAACACTTATTTTAAAAAAATAAATAAAATAAATTTTTAAAAAAATAAAAAATATTATAAAAAAAGAGAGCGAAGAATAGGTTTAACGAAAGAAAATAGATAATGTCTTGATATCGCGGTATGGAAAAAGGACACAAATATCTGATAACAATTATCATTTCATATGAGTTGCTTTTCGCTTCCAAATAAAGCATGTCAATCTTATTTATCACATGTCGCCTCACAAATGGCTGCAAATTTTTTAACCTAAATATAATAGCAAACGCGCATCAGTTAACATATATCTGGTAATCTATAAGTCTAAATTATCAGTTGCTCGCGCTCTTTATCGCATACACAAAAGAAAACTAAAAACAAAAATTATTCCATGTTACTTGAAATTTCAATTTTAAACATGGAGAAAAATCATTAGTTACTCAATTCAGAAAATTGGAGCTACCGATTTGAATGGCTTACAACAGAGCTCGCTCTTTATTTTAATTTTATTCATCATTTTTAAGCAATATAGTCAAAATTCTTAAACTATTGAGGAGAAATTCTCAACAGAGGGTCAATACTAGTAATCTCAATTAAAAAATTAGGTCATCTCATTGAATGCATTTTATTCAAAAGAAGATTAACCAAATATGGGTTATGCTTTTTTTAAAGAAATTAGCAATAATAATAATTAGGATACCTGCAGATTAGATTTAACTTTTAAGCAACAACTTACGGCACATAAAAAAAAAGTAAACAAGATGTAAAAAATGTTTTAAAGAAAACTGGAAGCTTCACGGTTTGAATTCGTTCGTATGTAAAAGATATAACCAAAATCGGATTTCAAGAGAGAGAAATTGTCAAAATCGTGCAAAAGTACTTGTAACAAAAATTAAGATTTCTACATACGAAGTTAATTATATTTGCAAAAATAATAAATGTTAAAAATTTGGTTTTTAAAGATATTTTATTTAACTAACAAAACAAAATACAAAATAAAATATTAATCATTCGAGAAACAAAGAGTCTGTAGATGATTAGCACAACTCAAGAAATTGAGAGGAAGTAAGAATGCTTAAAGGCGAGAAGGGGGTGGTATGCCATGTAAAAAAAAAATGGCAATGCAACAAAAAAAGCGTCTGATGAGAGGACATTCCTTCCAAGGGATTCTTTTTAAGAACAAGCGCACCATATTCACGTTATACTGAAAAGGAAACTACTACACGAATTTCAATGCACATGAGAACATTAAATATTTGACAAAAAGTTTCACTGTGCTTACAATATATATATAAAAACAGCAAACTACACATTAAATGAGAACTAAAAAAGGTTCTGAATAAGACAAGAGTCTTGTGTATAAAACAGTAACCTCTCAGTTTTGTCCCTCGTTTATAGGTGCATCTTATCAATGCAGTGATTTTTGGTGGTCGCGAACAGACCTTTCAGTTACACGTCTCTCAAATTACCTGGAAACAATCATCCTCTCAATTAGCTCTTTGGAATAAAATTTCTTCTCGATAACAATCTTTTCTCCAATTTAGAGTTGAAGATTTCAGTTTTGGAATAAATTCCTATTTTTTTTTTATATAGCGATTCATTTGGTAATTCCCGCTATTTGTGATCCGTTCTTCTGTACACCTTAACCTCTCCTTGTTAATATCACCGTGAGGTCGACGTCTCGAGGATCTGGGATAGAGGATCTGCCGCAACTGGATGAACTGAGTCGGATATTTGGCAATTTTTACTACATTTAGTATCTGTACTTAATGATAGTATCAGCAGTACAGATCCAGATGAGTAAATGAAAAATGTTGTGGATTTCGTTTAAAACTGACACACACACACAACAAATAAACAACAAACAACGACAAACAAAACTGATGAGTATGAACCTTTAAAGCGGTAAGATCTACTAACTTTTTAAAATTTTCTTAAAGTCGTTTGTATTTTTAACTTTTTTTTCTAATTTTCTAGTAAAAGGGTAGCTCTGCTGAGAGAAAACCTCTCCCGTAGTCAACACTGTAAGAAAACAGTTTAAAATTTTCTAGGAATTTAACGACACAACTTTTATTATTCTCACAAAATCCCTTTCAAATTGAAATTTCTGAGATTTTTTTTTTTTTTTAATTTCACGACACACAAATATTAATGTTATTTCCACTCTATTCAATGAGTATTCTTTACGTTATCTCTCTATTTTTTATTGTATTTCAAATTTAAACTTAGCTAATAATTACATGACATCTCACTTAATGCGATTATTTCATTTAAAAGTCCTTTTTGATCGGTTCTTTGAGTAGACATTAGTAGGGATATATTAGTGGGAGGTCACTACATCTGGTATGATAATTTTTGTTTTAAAAACTTTTCTCAAACAAAGTTCAAACTTTTCGGAGAGTTCCAACCTTTTGCTTCATTTGAAGTTTCTCATCACACTTGTTTAAAATATATAACATAGAAAAAACATGTTTTAAATTTATTTATTCTCCATTATAAAATTATCTCCAGTTACAATGTCATTCCGTCAATAATGCTATATTAACAAAACTCACTAAGCTGTCCCTGGTGTTATATGAACTCAATTTCTGGGAGATCTTCCTATGATACATTTCACAGACTAGGAATCCCTCTTAAAATGTGTGTAACCCCGTTCACATTATCTTACAAAAACATAAAGTAAAAAAATGTTAATCTTTGATTCCACACATCAGGAGGTTTTATATGAGGTAAGATTACACGATGATTTGATAATGTTCAAGCCATGAGTAAGAAAACACTAATTCCTATAAATAAAATATTATAATGTTTAACTGTCATTCTCCGCAATATTGAAGATTTGCCTGACCTAATACTCGGATTGTTCTGCAAATAATAGAGTAGCTCTGTTGCAGTAGTCACAAGAAAATGCAAAATTCCAACATCTTATGCATCTCAGTTACAGGATAGAGAAATTATCACACCAGAGGAACAGAAGTTCACCTCACACACTTTTTCTTGGCGCTAACATCTTCCTCCATTGTTCAGTATGAATCCTCTCCCAAACATCCGAATAATAAGGTCGAGATGTTCAGCCACTACAATAATACTTCATCTTACAGTGATTCTTTTCTATTTTGTCTGGCAGTCAGAACCCTATTCCGTCATATCTTTTTTCGAGACAAGGCAACGAACTTGTGAAGAGTTTTAAGATATAATAGGCTAAATTCATCTCACTTTACAGTTCGCGGACAGATGCCGTTCATATCGAAATAGTTTTAAGACAGCTTGTTTAGGCTACAATAGATCTTTTCATATTTTTTTCCTCACTAACATAAAAAGGGCGTCCTCAGCGCAATACATGCTAATAAGAGAGCGATAACTACGGGAGGTCGTCTTATCGATTTTTTTAAAATATAAAACACATAAATTTAAAAAAAAAAATCTGTTTTCGGAGTAAAAGGAGATATAAAAATTGCTTTTTAAATAATGTAATGCTTTTGTTGCTTATACAATAATATCTATAAGTCACCTATCGATAATACGTCTCTCATTTATCTTTAGTTGTCCCGGCAGAGTGTATCGGAAAATGTCATTTAACTCTTTTTTTATATGTATTATTTTAAAAGGTATTTTTCGGTTGTAAGCCGCAAAAATTCTCAGTAGAAGCCTATTTTCAAATACTATTCCAATGTATAAATTTGTGGTTTTTTTTTTTTTTTTTTTTTTTTTTTTTTAAAGTAAAAAATTTTTATCGGTGATGAGATTTTTTTTCATCTCTTCATCAATTCTTAGGAATTTCATTCTTGAATACACCTTTATGATCTACACTCCTGAGCACCTGGTTTCTCATTAGGCAAAATGTGCGCGTTAAAAATCGGCTGGTCCATGCTCAATTCAGGCAATTCTAAAGTAACTTAACGTACTAAGTAGGACAGATTGTCATTTTTGCTTGCTTACCGTTTCTTGCTTAGAAGGGTTTTAGCAAAACAGAACATGGACAAAAGTTGTCAATTCATTTTAAAAAATTGCACATCATCAAAAGCATCTGATGAACCAATTTCTTCATAGATGTCAATATCCAAGCATTTAACAATATCGGAAACAACAATAAAAGGGATTCTGCAGCACAGATGCAATAGTAAGAGTTTGCCGTGAATGCAATAGTAAGAGTTTGCCGTGAATGAGAAGTTCATTCTTACTATTATACATTCTGTCTTATGAAAGATTTCATAAGACAGAAAAGAATATTCGACCGGCTTTAGAATGTTTAATTCAACGGTTCAATGGCGTTGGTGCTTCTAATTTTATAGAAAGAAGGCAACTGCTATGTGGAAAAACCCTCATTTTGTTACCACGGCTACGAAAATAATTTTAAATTATCTGGTTATTGAAACGTTTGAAGTGAGATTTATAAACTTTTCTCATTATCACCGAAGTTTTTTATATTTTATAAGCAACTCTTACTATATACCGTTCAAATTCAAATTTCTGCATAAAATTACATGACCTCACCAAAGCGACACTCATTTATAACGTCTTTTGGGGTTGGTCTTTTGAACAGAGGTATAAACGAAAGGTCACTATTTTACCACAAATAAGAGTACCGATGAATAGCTCTTTTCTCCTAGAAAATTGACTAATATAGAGAAACCAACAAAATTTTGGAGAAACTAACAATGTGTTAGGTAGGCTACTTTACTCTAATGTCTGTCTCCCTTAGAATCATTAGAAACTACCACCAGTTCCTTACTTTTACATACTATATAATTTTCACGTCAATGGATGTGGAGAAACTTTCATTGTCATTGTACAGTGGAAGTTTAAAAGTATGTGAAGATTTTTATACCATGCATTATGTGCGTAATTTCAGAGGTATTTCAACGAAGTATTACTTACGTTATTTTGTAATGGGGGAAAGTGATAAGGCGAAAAAAAGGGGGGAAGGGAATTTAATAGATTAGCTAGGAATACAAATTGTTCCCGCTAATTAAAACAGTTAAAAATTTATTGGGATATCAGAAAAAAAATGACTTAAGTCACTCTTGCAGGACTAAATTATCCAGCTGAAACAAAATATAAGGCCCCAAAGTTTCATTTTTCTTGACAGGAAAAAAAAATGTAAACAATCAAAATGGACGAAACTATATTTATATAATAAACATACCTCTTCCTGAATTCTGTCTATTATTTCAGATGACGTACAAATATCAAGACCCAGCAATTACCATCAAACTTATTTCCTCCACAACATGAACCATGCAAAAAACAAACCCAAAAAATGCTTAGTTTTCAAAATTTCTCTAAAAATTGTACATGCAACGTCTCAGAATGTGGCCATGACCGTACTTATGATTTCGCGCAGCCCGGTGCATAGTCTTTTAGAGACATTCATCACTTGTTCACAGTAAAATGAATAACAAATATATGAAGGAACAGGTGGAAATGGCACGTCTGTAGTTTAATGGTGCGAACATATGTCCAACAAACCGAAAGTTGACTATGTCTAAGAAATATGAACTCTCAAAAGAAGAATTCGATATTCACACTATTCCACTAATTCATCAGTAACACTATAAAATGTACATTAGGGGCGTCGGAAGTCGATGCCAGGACGGGGAGAAAAATTGTTACTGCGCTCCTGAGGCTCGCGTAGCGGGGGAAAGTCTCACATTCTCTCTTTTCATCCCATGCCTTCGGGTCTGGATACCTCATTTGAAATTGATCTGGAGATTATCATGAGCAGACACTATATGCTCACTTTGCACTGTTCTAATTAAATAATTTCGGGTAACGTTTTCATTTTTGTTGAAGTATTTCATCAAAATACAACAGGAAGGAAAAAGCAGAAACAATTTTAGTTAAATGATACGGAATACATAAAATAAAAATAGATTAAATCTTCAAATATTTGAGATGTTACTACGCTCAAGGCAATTTACTAAACAATCTTAATAAAGTCATTAACACTGTAAAACTTGAAATTGCTAAAAAGGCTGAAAATAACTCATAATGGGGGGAGGAAGGGGGAGAATTTAGTCATCTAGAATATGATACATTTATTCAAAACATTCTAGCATGTTTCACTCAAAAACAGCTGCATCGTTACTTAGTTCTTTAATTTATTAGCTATGCTGTCACCTCCTTTATGGAACTGTTTTCAAATAAGAATTTCTACTCAGCCAAGTGACAAATAAACACAACATAGGTAATTATGAAGTCCCTTTTTCTAAATATTTACAAAACTGATTAATTGTGTTTACACGAAAAAAGGTGAGATTATAAACCGAATCACTTAACGGAGAAAATGAAAATAACGGCGATATCCTTCCCTGCAGACTAAAAATACGACCTCGCTGAAAGTAAAGCTTTTAAGAAATGGTCCTGACGTCAAGACAAAAAAGACCTCGCTGAAGATCATAAGAATTTCGAAGAGAAACACGTTTTAGCCAACGATTTTATTCTCGAGAAAAAAAGTTTGGTTCTTTTATGGTGCCGTATATTATCAATTTGTCGTTGTATCAACTAATAAACTTTCAGGTTTAATACATTAAATTTACATCTAAATGACACATAGAGAAGGAAATATCTTTAATGCAACGTTATTTTTGTCTTTGCAATAATTTGGTTTGGTTGGGTTTGGAGCGCTACGGTCAACTTTTTGCTACACGAGGGCTAATTAGACCGGGACCTACAGTTTAAAGTCGATTCCGAACGGCTACAAACATCCATGCCAACAGTGGGACTCAAACCCACAGGATCTGAACCGAATGCCAGCGCCCTAGCCATTCGGCCATCTCCTGGCCTTCTTTGCAATAGAAATTGCTGTTTAGTTGTAGAATATCAACAAAATTTAAGGAGAGAAAAAAGCTATTTCTATTGAAATACACAATATTTCAATAAGTAAAATCACAAATTCTATAAGTTTAAGATACCTCGAAACTATTTTTACATAATCTAATAACTTAATTCTCCGGCGAACGTAAGCGTTAAGAAAAGGGTCATGCGATTTACAACTTGGTATGAGGAGAATTAAAGATTCGGTAAACAAATATATTTACAGAACTTGCAAGAGCGAGTACACTGGTCTACAAAAACTAAATTAAGGCCCTAAGGGGATTGACCCACTTAAATCCTTCTACATGGATTGCCTTGATCTTATTATTTTCATATTAACGAGGGATCATCAAGGACGTCAAAATTAGCAACATTTTCGGTATAAATTCCGGGATAAAATAGAAAAACATACGATTTATTATGACTTGAAGTAAATAGAAATGTCAAAAATACGGCATTCGGAATGGCAAAACCAAGTAAAAATTGCTAATTATAAAAGCACTGAAATTTTCTTGTTATAAAATTGATTCGTTCTGTAATAAGTTAATCAATGTATTTTATTAAATAATTTAGCCACAAGAAACTACGAATATTTTCATAGGTCAATACAATTACAAGAGCAAAGGGCTGGAGCCGTGGATCTGAGAAACCACAAGCATTCGAGGCAATTAGGTCGAAAGAAATATGGAAAACAAGAGAACTTTAGAATCCATATAAATGTATTGGATTCATAAAAATAATGATAATAATAATAAAATATAAATTTATACCTTGTAACATACAAAACTGAGAAAAAAAAATAAGATAATCAGTATTAAGTTTTTCTCATTAATGTTTACATGATTATGTTCCAACTTTTGCATATTTGGTAGGGAACAATATCACTTCAAAAAATACTTCTATGAATTACAAAACTTTTTAAAATTCACCAATATAATAAAACCATAGTCTCAGATTAACAGAAAATCGTAGGATTTTTTAACTTATCTTTCACGCTCAAAATTAATCTAGTTTGGGAGAAAAATTTAATCCATTATAATAATACTGATTTCAAACAAAAAAGCAAGCAGAAAAAAAAATCCTAAAGTCACAAGAGTATTATATTCATTTATAATGAAAAATGAAGAGAAAAAAAATTTTTCCCCTCGCACTTGTAAAAATCTGCTATACATATTCACAACAAAGAAGTAAAAAATATCTGTTATACATATATATATTTTTTAAATGGACTCACCTGAAGATCTTGAACTTCTTTTTCCAGTCTCATCCTTTCAGTTGTCTCTGACTCCAGCATCTCAGATGTATGAGTAGCAGTGGCCTGCTCTTCGCCCAGTTCTGACCATAGTTCGGACACCTGTGACGACGAGGAGGAACATGATTTAGACGATAATGGTTCGGAATAGGGCAGGACACCCATGCTACACACTTTCGATAACATTTCGGTATAAGAATAACGCTGTGGTAGCGAACTTTGAGATGGAGATCTGGGGACATATCGAGGAGAGTCATCGATACGTTTAAGAGAGCCAAAGCGAGAACGATTAGGCAAAGCAGGGGGCATGGACTCCCTTACAGTTCGTCGGCGTAAAGGGGCGCGAGGGGGTTCGAGCTCAGGGCGCTGAAATTTCATAGTCCATTCATTTAGATCAACAACGTTTACTCTGGACTCAGGGATGAAACGTTTATCCATTTCGCTAAACGATGGGATGTCAGTTTCACTGACTGTAAATTTGTCGTTATACTTGGATTTTATCTCAACTTTTTTACCGATCTCTGATCCCGGAGAAATATTTGAAAATTCCCTTTTGACAAAGGCAGAATGTTCAGATATTACGGTTGCAACAGATTTGTCTTTATCCATTTCTGAAAGCACTGGGGTTGAAACTCGAGTATTTTCTACACTTACAGGCGCTTCAAGCTTACTGTCCTGAACAGATGAACACTTATCATTCATTTTGACTGCATTTGGAGGCATACTGATTTCACCTGAGGAATTATCTGTGGCTGCAAGGTTAACAGTAGCTAGCTCAACTTTTTTCAAATTCACTATAGAATGCTTTGTGGGCAGTCTAGGAGAATTTACAGATTTCTGAACATTTTCTACAGTTTTTAGGGTTTCTGGAACAGATTCGCAGATACTAGATGATGTTTGTGCTGGTATCTTTTCAGAAACCTTCGAAGCATTAATTACCGCCGAAGGAACCGGCGAAGTACTTGCGTAAGTTTCAACAACAACTTTCTTCCTATTTTCTTCTTTGGTCGCAGAACTCTGAGGACTTTTGGTTCTAAAAAGTACATTTACTGTGGGAACTATACCTGGCACTGTTGATGGTGTGATTTTAGCAACTTCAATCTTTGAATTTTCGGAAGTTTCTATGCAACTACTCACAATCTTGAACGGTGTTTTCTTTACTTCATTAGTATGATGTATATCACTAACACAAGCAGAAGTGGCAGTTTCGATAGGCTGAATTGAGCTCGTATTAGCAGTAGTTCTTGGTACAACAGCAGGCTTAGCTGGTGCACTGGATTCTTTTAGAGACACACTGCTTTCGGCTTTTTTGTTAACATTACAGGTATTTTTTAAGTCCACAGTAGAACTGACGGATGTGTTCAGTGAATGAGATGATGATATACTTTTGGAAACTTTCTCACCGGAGTTAGCACAGGTGTTACTAGATTCTGTTTTCAAGATGAATCCTTTATTAGTATTTTCCATGACAGTCTTTGAAGTAGCTGTCGAGTCTGAAGATTTACGGTCATCCTGATTGGTCGCCTTAAGTGACGGTGTACCGTCTAAACTCTTCTGATCTTGTTTTTTTATTGGCATCTTGCCTCCAATGTTGAGAATTTTTTTATCTTGGGTTTTTGACGGGGCTGCGTTGATTGAATGCTCGGTTTTAGAATCTGCTTTCTCAAGCGGTGCTTCAGTTTTAACTCTAGGAACATTCACGACCTCACTAACTTTGCAAGATTGCAATACATCACTGGATTGTGAAGCTAATTTATTTTCTTTTTTTAAACCAGAATGATCAGCAACAGACGGGGTCTGCTCCTTATATTTACACTCTTTGTTAGAGTCCCCCTCGGCGTGTTTAGAGTCATTCTTCCCGTCCTGGCTTATTACAGACGATTTTTTAACCTCTACTTTTGAAATATTTGCTGTTGGATTATCATCGGTTTGTTTTACATTATGCTGATTTTCAACCTTTGCAGAATCGACAATTTTATTTTCTGTAGTTTTAACTGAACTCGTATCAGAATTAGCATTACTCTTATTGGTGGTTTTAGCTTTCTTTGACAACAGCGGTGCAGGTTTTTCTGGGCTTGATATATTAGAAAATATATTTTGTATTCTGGCAGCTATTACATCAGATGTTCGGCGAATTGTGCGAAAATCTTTGGGAGGAGACTGCGCTTTTTGAAACTCATTAACTTTATCACCAGCAGTAGTTATTCCAACAGTAGCTTTAGAATCAGTAGATTTGGAAGCAACTACTTCTTTAGAAGCTAGACTGCTAGTTTCAGACTGTTTATTTACAATTTTAGTTTCAGACGTTTTACTTGCAGTATCGGTTTCAGTCGTTTTATTTTCAACTTTCGTACTAGATTCTTTATTGACAATTACAGACGTTTTGTGTACTACTTTAGTTTCTAAAGTTTTAGTAGAAATATCAACTTCTGGTAATTTATTCACGCCTTTATTTTCAGAAGTTGTACTCACAGTATTAGTTCCAGGTGATTTGTTTGCAATTTTATTTTCAGGGGTTTTAGTGACGTTGATAGTTTCTAACGGTTTACTATCTATCTTACTTCCAGATACTTTGCTTACAACATTATCAGTTTCAAGTTTATTTATCCCCTTGATGTCACATGATGTATTCGCTGTACTGGTTTCAGATGATTTATTTACTATTTTATTCTTTACAATATTAACTTCAGATTGCTTATTTACAACTTTAGTTTCGAATATTTTATTGTCAACCTTATTCTCAATTGATTTACTTACTACTTTAGTTTCAGGTATTTTGTTTACCACAGTATTTACAGATATTTTGTTAATTACGGAACTTTCAGCTGGCTTGTTCACTGAGTTGGTGTCAGCCTTATTCTCAATCGTTTTACTTACTATTTTAGTTTCAGGTAGTTTATTTACCCCAGTATTTACTAATATTCTATTAATTAGAGAACTTGCAGCTGGTTTACACACTGAGTTGGTGTCAGCCTTATTGTCAGTCGATTTGCTTACTACTTTAGTCTCAGGTAGTTTATTTAACCCAGAATTAACAGATATTTTGTTAATTACAGAACTTGCAGCTGGTTTGCTCACTGAGTTAGTGTCAGCCTTATTCTCTATCGATTTACTTACTACTTTAGTCTCAGGTATTTTATTTACCCCAGAATTAACAGATATTTTGTTATTAACGGAACTTTCAGCTGGTTTGCTCACTGAGTTGATGTCAGATGGTTTTATAACATTGATTTCACTATCTTTCCCTTCTTTTTTCAGATTCACTTTATTCACTCCATACACTTTGGTTTTATTATTTGATGAATCAGAAGTATTTACCACTGCTTTCTCAGATATGTTTACGGTTTTGTGAGAAATATCAAACTGTGATTCTTTTTTCGCAAAACTTTTTTCAGCTATGGCAGAATCGACCTCGTGTTTGGGTTCTGAAAGTACAGAATTTTCCGATTTCGGAGACGTGGTTTCAGATTTGATATCACGTTTCATCAAGCCATATACCTTTCTCGGCTGCTTAAATTTGTCGGTTGAATTGGAAGTTTTATCCACTGTTTCGGAAGGGGGGCAATTACTTGCCACTGACTTTTCTGAGATGGAAGATTTCAACGCTGAATTCACAACAACTGAATCTGTAACATTTTTCCCGCCAACTTTTGGAGCGACATCATCAGAAATACTATTTTGATTTTTTGAGCCTAACTGACTCGTAACTTTCTTCTCATCTCTATTGACTTGAAGCACGGTTTGTGTTTTTTCTAACTTAGTTCCATCATTGGCGGAAGTTATCTCTTTACCCGAAGAGGGTACATTTGACGTTTTATCAGAAGTCGATAACTCAGATTTAGAATTTAAATTCGCTGATTTTTCCTCAGAAGCATTTTGAAGTGGTTTTTTGTCATCACGTGAGATATCCTCATGAGAAGAACCGTTAGTGGTAAGATCTTGTGTCGATGAATTAGATGATGCATTACTACTCCTGGGAGTTTTCCTCAAAAGTGCTTGTCCGAAAGGTAATTCTTTAGGCTTTGTATCCCAGGACTGTCTTCTTCGAGCAAAATCATCATTTGAAGCCCCACTGCACGGTCTCAAATCTCCCGACAATGCAGAAAACCGCCTTTTTTCAGGTAAGACTGGAGGTTTGTTGGCAGATTCTTCTGCCGGTCGAAATATCCCAGCGACAGCGACGGGTCGCACAAAGATTCCATTTGTTGCGGACGACTCTGTCACCTTGGCCTTGGTTTGTTCCACAGATGCTGAGGTAGTGCTACCTGGCATCGCGAATATCTTTTGGGTGGAGGCCAAGGAAAATCTCTTGAGATGAAAAATATGGAGACACTTACACCTGCCAGCTGTACGCCCACAACAGGGGGACAGTGACTAAAAGAAGAGCACTGATAGTCGCATGCTTGCGTCTGCGAATATTGTCAAAGGAGCATTTTTTAATTCATTTCTTCCGGGATCAGGATACGGAATATCGTAGGATATCGTAAAGGATGCATCACTGTCACACATGATGATTGTTAAGTCCAAGAATACATTTTAAGCAGGAAATTCAGAAGCGAGAAAATGCGGGATGGTGCGAAGCACTCTTAGCGTTATTTTGTGGACGAGTTGACGAGAAGAGGAAAGGGGCAAAAGGAAAAAGACCCCGAAGTTGCTGAGACACGGAGGTTCCTTTGGAGTCTCTCCAACTAACCGGCAATACTCCAAACTATTTTAGGAGAATTTCAAGAAGGATCCACTGGCGAGTATTTAGCGCGCTCTTGGCGACGTGAATCAAAACGGGTCAAAAAGGCCGGTGAAAAGAGCTTAAATTTTGAAAGTAATGCTAATCATTTTAGGCGAAAGAAAAGCAAGCATAACGAATCATAAATATTCCCGTTCAGCAAACGATGAATATATAAAGTGATGATTTATTTTACTTCGTGTATAAAACTTTACACGAAGAACATTATATATAATAATAATATTGCTTCACATAAAGGACATTTAGAAACACATGTAAAAAAGAATTCATAATTAGGAAAATTCACAAATTAATACTTACGCAGTAGTTTTATACATGCTAGCAGAAATATTACATGATTTTTATATAACACTATTGTAAAACAAAATTAAATTATAAACAAAAGCAATATTTCTACAATTTTTAATTACACCACTGCATCTTAGAAAATTTGCTAGAATTTTACAGCATCAATAAAACAAACTTTCTAGATTTCCAATGAAAGAAAGTCATTGAAAATACACTACTTATAAATCAGAGAACAGAGATGTACTCTATAAAAAAATACACGGGTTAAAAATTAGGCAAAAGCAAAAAATATTTTTTTTTTATAACAGTATACCTTATGTGCAGGGAGAAAATGAGTATGCATGCACATAAACACAAATCCATATTTGCTAATTATATATATTTATAAAATACATTCATACAATTTTTTTTTAAAGAAGAAATGGGTGCTATATAAAAATTTTAAGTAAATGACATTTTACATTTAATCTAATATTATATTTTTCTCTAATATAATAATATATCATGAGCATTTTCCAAATACTCTACACTCTCTAATCACTTTCGATCTCTGATTAGTTGTTTATCTAAAGAATCAATAGTATAATAGCGGGTTTGTAAATTTTTGCGGGATGAAGACAGATTACAGATAGCAAATAAAACATTTATAAAAGCATTAAGTGTAAGATGAAATTGATTTGAATAAAAGTAAAAATTATCTCTTAAAAGTGTGATAAAAAGTGAAAAATCCTTCATACAAATGGAAGAAAGGAAGGAAATTCGCGCAGGTATTTAGAAGAATTTTTTAAAGCCTAATCAAACATGAAGCAAAGTTTACAATAACAGAGAATCCTCCTATAAATACGATCTAAATTTTACAAATGAATATGACAATTATTTCCTCCATTATAAGACATGATCGTAAAAATTTCTTTAAACAATTAATTATATTAATTGAAGTATAGTTTAATTTTAAAAAAACTATTGTCATAACGGTAAAATATTAATTTAGTTTCTCTTCGTTATTTTTTTCTACTCGATATATTCTTGATAAGAAGAATGAAGAATTTACGGGGCACTCTTTCTTTTGCAGAATTTTGAAACAAGAAAGGATTCTTCGGCCTGAAAATGTGATTTAAAAATTATGATATTCTGTAATGTAACTCTTCGGTGTTATTTTGTAGATGTAATGAAAATGTCCACAATATCAGAATATACTTCGGCAGCACTTACAGCACGAGAAGGAAAAAAAAGGGGGCAGTGCAACTAAGTTAACTTTGATCAAATGTTAAAAACTTATAAATTCAACACATGAACACTCATTTTACTAATTATTAACACCTTAGGTATAACTGAAAAAAAATGCCAATTCTTTAGAAACATATTCATCTTCTGAAATGAATGTATTTTTTTTTCAAAGTATTATTAATTTTTATATATTTGTCTGAGTTAACAACAATTTTGCTAAATTGATAAAGCATATAGTTTCTCTAAAAATGCTTTAAAAAGGTGATTTTTTAAAAAAATTATGTAGTCATTCTAAAATAAAAACTGAGACGCAGTTTTAATTTATATTATATTGCTTTAATTTACGTTATTCTGATCTGATCAGCATTTTTGTTCAGGATGGAGGAGGGGATAAAAATATATACTTTTTTTAAACTATAATTTTAGAAAAAGCAATCCCATCTAAATTTTTTCGGTGAAAAGAAATAAATAATAAAACATGCTCGTCGTAGTAATAAGAAACCAGAGATTTGCTTTCTCCATTTTAATGATCATTCTAAGAATAAAACGGTATATCAAACTGTTACCTTCGTTTGAACGCTGTAAATAATCTATATATATAAAACAGTTCAGTAACTGACTGACTGACAACTGACAGATAACGCACAGACCAAACCACTGGACCTAAAGGGCTAAAATTTTGCATGGCCATTCTTCTTATGGTATAGGGGGTGCACTAAGGAAGATTTTTGAAAAATTCTTCTTAGATTTTTTTTAAAATTAAATTTTTAAGCTGTTTTTGTAACATTCTTTAAAGTTTGAATTTAAAATAATAATTTGAGGGTTATAAAATTCATATCACGAGAAAGATCATAAAAATTCCTTTAAAATGAAATCTTTTTCGAATCTTTACCTCCATTTTCTGATTTTTGATGAATTTTTAAAAATTAATGTTTAGAATTTAATTTATTAAATGCTGATCACGAGGTTTCTTTTCTTTTTGCGATTCTTCAAATTAATTTATCGTCACGTGCATAGCAACGAAATAAATTGACAAAAAATATTAAAATACGTATCAAATTAGTATATTTTATGGATATTAAACATACAAATTAATTGCATACACTGACCGCTGTATTTAATTTGAATATTTTCTTCTACAATATTTTAGCTATAAAAAAAAAATATCCTTTACGATATTTTTATAAATATTTTTTTTCGGCATTAATTGCATACAGTGACCGTTGTATTTAATTTTAATGTACTCCGTAGCGAAGTACGGGTATTCAGCTAGTATAATACATATACATCAGCGATTCTCTACCTTTTCATGTCTAGGCCTCCCTATGGATGACCTTCACACCCTCCCTCCCCCTGAATATCATTCACACTTTCCCAGGGGGGCGCGCCTACCATGCTGAGAACCACTGATATACATAGATACTTTATGATAAACCCTTAGTTTATGTGCCAATGTGTCGTATGTATTTTAATACATTAATTATTTATAACTTCTATTAAAAAATAAAAAAATGCCACTTGGATAAACTACGCTCATAGGGAGGGGGAAACAGGTCTCCTCTGTCCATCCCCGTTCGCAGTGAAAAGGCTTTGACCTTATAAACTGCTGCGTTCAATTGTCAACACCTTGCCGAATAATGCTTTCATGAGTGTCACAACGAATATGTTACACGCGCGTTAATAAAATTCCAATCATTGCATTTTTATACGTAAATCGAAATGCCTCGGAGAATACGGAGCCCTAGAATGCTAATTTTCTTGGCGCTGTAACATCATTTGCTGCTTCCGGATTCAAACATGGGTTCAAACGTGAGGAGAAAAATAAGAATGAAGCGAGAGGAGGAGAATCGTAAACGCAGGGTTGCTGGAAAAAAGAGAGAAACAGATAAGAGGCAGCACGTGGTCTTTGCACTCCGATTATTTCATCCACTTATAACTGTTGAATAGCGCGCGCTTTAAGTGTTCAAAACAATTCCTTTTCACAACTCTCTCTATCACTCGCGGCTAATTTTTGTAAGAGGGGAGGAAAATTTATAACATTTCTATAAAGAAAGGTTTATGAAAACAAGTGAGCCGCTTTGCGTCATTAAAAACTTACCTAAAACATGTGGGCGGGTGATTAGATTACTTCCATGAGTCAAGCTACCTTTGAACAAAACTGTTTTGTTTTCTCTTAAAACACAGATAAATAAGGAAATGCGCGTCGTATTTCACTCGAGGACGGAATAAGATAAGCGAAATAATAAGCTCAGACACAGTGAAATGTATACATAAATTTAACACTTATTTTTACGATTCTGAGAATAATTAATGAAGTTAATGCAGATGTCCCATAGAGCAGTTTCAGG
Organism: Dolomedes plantarius; assembly: GCA_907164885.2. Lineage (NCBI taxonomy): Eukaryota > Metazoa > Arthropoda > Arachnida > Araneae > Dolomedidae > Dolomedes > Dolomedes plantarius. The sequence continues at coordinate 170,069,239 of OU015492.1, forward strand.
GTGGCAAATGTCCCCTATCACTCACTTTATACTCTCTCAAAACCGCGGAACTTTTAAATGGCTCACGGAAAATTATTTCATTCTAATTTTCTTATTATATAATAAGGTCTACACACTATTTTCTTTCGCTAACTGATATGATTTGCAGATTGCTCTTCCACCATCAAGGAATATACAAGCATTTTACTTGGGCACAGCAGCAATATGAATGTTTCCGAGTTTCGCAAAGGATTATTTGTCGCAGTATCACGATTCTAACAGCGTTCTCGCAAGGGACTTCCTCAAAACGTAAATCTAACCTTTCTCAAACACTGAGAATTTCATACCCACCATGCGCGTCAGGTCGGGGGGTCGGGAGATAATAAAGTTCAGTTAAAATCGGAAAATTGAAGAAAACTTCTAAGAAAGTTGTTTTTTTTCCCACTTTTTCAAACTGTGAAACTGAAGATTCCGATTATGTCCTTAGCCTTAACATAGTTTTTAACAATGATATGATCCATAACGAAAATTCGATGCTATATTTTTTTCTCATTTTTTTTTATATTATACTTATTTTTCTCAATGTGTAACTTTTGAATACTACTCAAACGTCAATTCTATTGTTATTCAATTTTTAAAAAATCATGTTTTAAGGACTGTCCGGCAGTCAATGTGCTGAGGAGGGCCGTAACTGAATTCAATTCTTGCCCTACCCCCCACCCCCAACAAAAAGTTAGAAGCACGCTACGTCTATGATACCCACAGATTTAACCTACTCGTATTCTACATAGAGATTAATTTATCTGTTGGAGAAGCAATATATAAACTATGAATTACATGCACATCCATCTCTAACAAAGACCTTCTTAAGTATTATTTTAAACGCTTTGAATGACGTAACCTTTCTTCCCCCCCCCCCACCTTAGGTGCATTTTATTTTTCATTAAGAAGATAGACATTTGATGTTTTTCCTAATCAAAAGTATTTTGAACAGAAAAATAAATTAAACAAAATCATGCCATGCATGATTACAGCTGCTAAAAAAAACAAAAAATATTATTTTAGAAATGAAACTGTATAGACACTGTCAGGAAAAAAGTTGTACACTGTAGAACTTTTGTGTTAATGGTATGGGAAGAGAAGTCTCTCCCTGTAGAATCTACAGGGAGAGACTTCCTCTTCCCATACCATTAACACAAAAACAGAAACTACATTCCACTCAAAGGAAGGATGCTAATTCAAATCAAAGGCAGGAAGATAATAGTAGAATTCAACACTCAACAGATTATTTTTCTAAAATATAAAATCCAATATCAAAATAACTATCTTAAATTATGCTCATATTTTTATATTAGACTCATTTTTAGAGTGTATGCTGGGTTTTTAATTTCTTTCAAAGATCAAATAAGCAAAGCTAATGTTTTACTTGACCATCCATTTTTCCGATTCACTGGTGAATCCTAACATGGGAAGTGCATGACACAAACATGAGTTTTGCTTGAAAAGTTGATGAATGGGTTATACAATGTCATGTGTACATGAATAGATAAGGGCAATGACTACTGAATCAATTTTTTTTTTTTTTAACTCAAGCATAAAAAGGTATATTTGAAGGAATTATCATATCTCACCAATCTTCATAACCTTTCATACGATTTTTTTTTCAAGCATTTATGTTTAGTTAAAAATGATTATAAAATTCAAAACTCAAAGTTATACTGATTTACAAAATTTAAATTTACAGAAAAGGTCAATTTATAAGTAAAAGGAAAATATACATCCATTTCCTCTTTTACACATCATATATAATCCAAATAAATTTCAATAATTGTTTCAAGAATTTCAATAATTGTTTGCTATTTCTTTAGATTTGGGGGAACTTCTATAGGATGTATGAGTAGATATTCTGTAATTTGACATACTTATGGAATTGTTAGGGACATCCCATATTTAAACAAAAAAGAAAGCACCAGACTAGCATGAAATAAAGTTAGCTTATCTGTTGACATTGCTAGCACTAAATGCACATGGTTGCTCAGCACCTGATGAAGAAAGTCAAATACTCTTTTGAAACTTATGAACTGAGATTTTTATAGTTAGTTTATCCTTCAAGGTATTTCATTCCTTCTCCTAGTTTGGAGAAAATAGATATTGTTTCAATGATAAAGGAGGCATCAAGATTGCAGTCATGAGTATCAAGATACTTTTACATTGTATGAAGAAAAACTATAGCTGGTGTTCCAATAAAAGAATAATGTATAAAAATATTTAGTCTTCCCTGGAAACAGCACTACTTCACCAATTAAAATTTAACAATATAAATACTAAGTTATTTTATACATATATTTTATGCATAAGCATATTTTCTAATAAATAGTAATAGTACACATATTCAGTCATGTGAATATATATATATATATATATATATATATATATATATATATATATCAATTTGCTTTCAAGTAGTAATTCAAAACTACTCAGTAGCTTCATATAAAAAAAAAATTTACTAATTATAATAGGGTACCTAGAATTCAGTAATAAGTTTTTGTGTCATTTCTGCCTACACACACATTACACTTATAATTAATGCAGCAGAATCCATTCATAGAAATTAAACTCCATACAGCAAGAATTTCTAAAATAATCAATCAATCAAGATTCTTTCATTCATAATTTATTAGCTTTTTTAGCTTGAAACTTATGTTGAAAAAATAAATATAAATTACAAGTCAGTTATTTCTTCATTAACCAACCAGGGGGCAGCACTGTTATCAACTAAAATATTTTTCAGTTCTATTAGACCTTTGTTAGTTTGGACAGAGAAAATCTTAATACTCAAGAACACTTGACTAAATTCTGCTATGCAGGCTTGTGAAAACAGAGCACATTTTTTTCTATGGCACTGCTGTGACTGAGAACCAGTCTTGATTTCTTACTTTGTTTGTTTAACTTTGTTTAGAGTTGTATAAAGGTTTGGTTTGCCTAACTGCAAATCATTCCCATGAAACGCAAATCCTCTCATGAAGCTAAACCTTTAAACCCACAATTATCTTGTGGTCAACACAATATACATTATTGCATAGTGTTTCCTTTTCTCAAATAGATATTTTCTTCCTTAGAGTTTCAGCAATCCATTTTTTTTCTTTTTAACTTCGATTTTATAAATGAATATTTCTTTTTTTCTGTAGTAACTGCTGAATTCAATTTAATTACTTATAATAAAAGTATGAAACTACTCTAAATAATTAAGAAATCCTTATTGTGAATAAGGTATAATTCATAAAAGTGGCAAAAACTTAAAACTCAGATACTACTATGTCTTATCTATATATAAAAAACAGTTCCGTAACTGACTGACTGACTGATAGATAACACACAGACAAAACCGCCAGACCTAAAGGGTTGAAATTTTGCAAGGTGAATCTTCTTATAATGTAGGGGTGCACTAAGAAAGATTTAAAAAAAATTCTTCTTAAATTTTTTAAATTAAATTTTTAAGCTCTTTTTGTAACATTCTTTAAAGTTTGCATTTAAAGTAATAATCTGAGGGTTATAAAATTTACACCACGAGAAAGATCATAAAAATTCCTCTAAAATGAAATCTTTTTTGAATCTTTACCTCCAATTTCTGATTTTTGGTTAATTTTTAAAGATTAATTTTTAGAATTCAATTTATTAAATGCTGATCACATGGTTTCTTTTCTTTTTGTGATACTTCAAATTAATTTTGTGTCATGTGCATAACAATGAAATAAATTGACAAATTTTTTTTTTCTTTCTAATGCGGCAGACAATTGGACATTATCCCAAAAAAATATTAAAATACAGTAAAAGAAGTGTTCCTTAAACTGTACTATATTAACTGTACTATATTCTTTAGTATGTTCTATTAGATTTAATTTCAATATTTTCGTCTAAATTATTTTGTCTATAAAAATATCCATTACAATTTTTTTTTTTTTGCATTAATTGCATACATTGACCATTGTATTTAATTTGAATGTACTCTGTAGCGAAACACAGGTATTCAGCTAGTATGATATATGGTTATATAAAGTTATTATCAAAACAATAAAATCTCTTGCAACAATAATCAGAATAAGAACACTCAATTCTGTAGGAGGTTTATCCGAACTTGTATAACCTTTAACGGACTTTGTAAAATTTCCCCATAACTACACAATGTTTCATTTTCACATGATTTTAATTAATCTTTCTCAGTGAATTTAGTATATCTATCACAACATTAAATTAGCAACACTCATTGACAATACTTCAAAATATGCCATGTTCCCATCCAAAAACTCAAAAAGTTTAGTAATCATTTCCTATAACTAATTACTTTAATTAATCTTAACATTTACATAACTTGTAAAGTTGCTTATACTCAGAATTTCCAAAATAATTTCTATTAATACTAATCGTTAGTATTTAAGTTCCTGGAAGCTTTTGTAAAAGAAATAGTCTTACATACAGCTGCATGGTTAAATAACTTTCTTTAATTCTATAGAGAGATAAAAGTCTTTGTTTTCATAACCATTATCTATCAACAATGTTTTCATTCAAATTATGAACTAATGAAAATTTTAAAATGTTTTGTGTTAATTGAAAAACCTTATTAATATTTAAATGTTTCTTCCACTATGTTGGAAACTTAAAAATTCGTAATTTATAGCTAACTTTCATTTTGTTGTCCATTGTGACCATATGCAAGAATTTCAATGTCCATATAATTATCTTATCAATTTTTGACAACCATTGAATGTATTTCATTACTATTTTTTATGTATCATGAGCTGACAATATAGGAAGATGACGTATTTCTTGTTAATTTGTAAGAAGAATTGCATTTTTTTATTTTTATATAACTTGATAAAAATGCATTTTTATATAAAATGGCAAAAATTAAGCATTAATGCAATCCTCAAAATGGAAATTTATATCCCACCTCAACACTCAAATCATTATACAGTTAAACTTTCTGGAAATGCACAAGTCATTTTACTCTTCAATTTCAATATCCCACATTCTCCTTTCTACACAGAGGTACTTAAAAATGATCAATAATTAGTAAACCAGGGAGATGTCCATATTTATGAAGTTGCAGTTTGTTCTAACATATTCAAAATCATGACACTTTACTGATATGATATGAGATTGGTACTTTCCCATTATACCAACCCATCACCAACCTCTTGGCACGGAAAAGCCAGCAAATTTCCCATTCCACTGATCTGCCACCAATACTGGCGACTCTTTGCGAAATCCGGGATTAATCTCCGAAACATCTGCTTTTTAGTATGGCATTGTCTATAGTGAAAACATTATGGTGAAAATGAATAAATCTAAAGTGAATGCGTTGTTAACATTTAGCTTACGAGGACCATTTTTCTGATTCCCTCTTTAGAATGGGAAATTTTATACCTCCTTTGTAAGAACGGCAATTAAGAGGGTTTTATATATATATATATATATATATATATATATATATATATATATATATATATATATATATACATACAAGGTGCGCCCATAAAGTAACTGGACAATTTTTTTATAAATAAGAAAAATATTACTCACCTTCAAATTAATTTATCTCCTTCAAAATAATCGCCAAAGGAGACTATACAATTTTTCCAACATTTCTTCAAGTCATCAAAACACTGTTTATAGGCCTTGGAACTGACCGTTCACAAAATACCTGTAACATTTGATTTTATATCCGAGATGTTTTCAAATCTCTGTCCTTTCATAGCCATCTCAAGCTTCGGAAAATGGAAAAAATCAGCTGGTGATAAGTTGGGAGATTTATCACCGAAATTGAATGCTTAGCAAGATATTGTTGTACAAAAATTGTTGTACTGGGCCTAGCATTATCATGTAAAAGAAACCATTACCCAGAATCAAACAGTTCCTTCCTAACTCGCCTTATCCTGTTTCTTAATTGAAAAAGCACCTCCTTGTAAAAATACTGATTAATTGTTTGATTTTCAGGAATAAATTCGTGGTGAATAAGTCCTTTGTAATCAAAAAATACAATCAGCATCACCTTAGTCTTTGAATTTGACATCCATGTTTTTATTTTTTATTTTTTTGTATGAGAGAAGACGATCCTTTCCACTGTGCACTTTGTCTTTTTGTTTCTGGGTCGTATTGTAGACACCAGTTGGAACTGTTAGTTCCAACATCCATAAACAGTGTTTCGATGACTTGAAAAAATGTTAGAAAAACTTTATAGATGCCTTTGGCGATTATTTTGAAGGATATAAATTTATTTGAAGGTGAGTAATATTTTTCTTATTTACAAAAAATTGTTCGGTTACTTTATGGGCGCACCTTGTATATATATTCATTCTTGGGTCTGTATTCTTGGGATACATGCTATCCCACACAGGGCCGGCCATCTGGGGGGTGTGGCGGGTGCTATGCATCGGGGCCCCTCGATTGAGGGGGCCCAACATGATCAAGAACTAAATAATGTACTCTTGCACATGAATTGATTTTGAATGAAAGGGATGTAAATAACGCACAAGACATATTGCAATACATACTAAATAATAATTATAATGAGTTATTTCTAAATGTATTAACTGTGTTAAACCTTTTCTTTATGTTGCTAGTTACTATAGCAAGTGCTGAGTGCTCTTCCAGAAAATTAAAATTAATAAAGAATTATCTTTGGTCAAGCATGTGTGCAGAATGCTTAAATGCACTTGCTATATTAAGCATAAAAAAATAAATTGCAAAAAATTGTAATTTTTCTGAAGTAATTAATGTTTTAGCAAAAACAAAATCCTGCATTAAATAAACATGCATTAGCAATATATGTTTGTGTTTATAATTTTTTTTTCTTTACAAATAATTTAGGGCCCCAAATGGTTTATTGCACCCAGGCCCCTTGATAGAGAAGTTCAGTACGTATCCCACCCCGTAAGGAAAAGGTTAAATGTAAATAACTTTATTTACATTTTTACATTTAACCTTGTATTATTATTTACAGATTGCTGGAGAGGGTACGGAAAAAAAGATCATGATGACATGTAATACATACACTTGACTGTTAATCATAAATACAAATTTGTAGATCTCCAAACTAGCATCCATATTCTAAACATGAAATAACTGTGGGATTTATGTAGTGGAGAAGCAAACAACAATGGGGAATGAACAGACCATGTTTAGATTCATACCTCGCAGAGTTCATTTGGAGGCATACTTTGATCCTTTGAAGCAATGTTGAAAGGAATTTTGAAATTTATGCCACCAAAAATGGAAATGTAGTTATCGATATTTATAAATTAGTTTTAAAAAATATGTGATGTGATAAAAATTTGCGTATTATCTTGTATTCATTTAATATCTTTAATTGGCAACATTGTGGTATTATAATTGGAGACCTCTCGTGTGACGTTGGCAATGGGTCAGTATAATGGGAAAGTACCAATTCAGTATATAACCACTCCACTTTCTAAATTATTGAGAAACACAGATTACCTTTGAGCCACACTTAAATGTATTATATTCATAAAGAAGAAAATTAGTGTGAAACCCAAAGAGAAAGAAAATATTTAGAAACAGTTTTAATGTGGAATAATTTTTGTATCACTTGCTTCAAAAACTAATAACATTAAAAGTGACTTTATACAACAATCTGTATTTTAAATAATATGACATAAAAAAAGATAAGTATAAAGGGGGGGGAAAGAATGCTTGCTGCCATAAAAGATTAACAATGCTAATAGCTGTAGGTAATTTAGTTATACATTAATTTATTGACGTACTTATGTTATCAAGACAATAAATTTTTATCTTAGACTAAAGCAATGAATATCATAATTTAATATTAGAATCAATACATCTCAAGGAGGAATACAAATAAAAATTTGCTTCATAGTTTGGTCAAAGGCATTTTAAATAACATTTCTAGAATATGCATCTTTCATGATTCATAAGTTATAGGATAAATATATAATTGCACACTTGGGATTAAAAATAAATAACAGTAAACCAATGAGTATCAAACATTTACCTTTGCTTCTAATTTATCATTCATAACCTTTAATTCATTTCGTTCTTTCTCCACTTTTTCTAACTTGCTCTTGATTAAGTCTAATTCTTCCTAATTAAAAATGAGAGAACAAACAATTACATCACACACTAAGAAATAAAAAATTAAAGCAAAATTTAAAATGAATATACTCTCATCACTATTATTCATTGATACATCATGCAGTACAAAGAAGATAACATATACTTACTGTTTTCAATCTTAACTCTTCTTCAGTTCGATGCACATCCAAAAGGGGTAGAACTTTAACATACAAACGCCACCATGGCCAGCTACGAATAGCAAGAAATTTTCTAACATTCCTCTGGATACACCGAATTGCTAAATCTTGTACCTACAAATTCAAGGAATGCTTTTTCATTTAACTTAAAAAATACAATATTTTTAAATGCTCAGTTCAAAATTAAAATTTTTTCTAATTCTGAGTTAAAAAATTTATCTGCTGGGGCAGGATATTGCATTCTCTGAAAAAGACCTAGTGGAAACAATATGATAGACTAATAATTAATAAAAAACAATGTAAAGAAACATATACAGTGGAATCTCGGTCAACCGTTCTCCGAATCATTGTTTTCCTGTATGTGTTGTTTATTTCACCCAGTCCCAACAATAATATTGCTTTGTTATGTTCCCGCATTTATCGTTCAGTTCAGTCGGTCCCTTGAAAAATGATAGATTGAGATTCCACTGTACTGTTTTTCTTATTGGTGGATGGTTTCACAACTTTTAGAAGAAGGGTGGTATAAAAAATTATATGACATATACACAGGTATGATAAAGGAACAAACGATTCACCTACAAATATGCTACCACCACATTTTACCAAGGGTTTTCACTATTTTTCAAATCCAAAAATTTAAGTCCTTTAAAAAAAAAGTTACTGCATTTGTCAATCATTTTTAGTCATTTTTTAGTAATTTTCCCTAATTTAAGGTATATATATTTTATTTATTTCTAATAAAGGAGAAACATTTTATAAATGCAATTATAAATATGACATTTAGTTACTATTGCCCAATAATTAGAAGTACATGACAAATGTACCTTTTTTCAAAATGGTTTGAAAATTAACACAAAATGTTTCAAATAACAGTGCTGAGCTACTTGATTTTTAAGATATAAATATTTTTAAAAAGAAAAGAGAAATAGTGCATATATCATTTATTTTAAAAAGTCCAAATCCCATCCCTAATATACTTTTTATAAACTATATCTTATTTTTATTGGTGAATTGCATCATCAAAGTAAAACTGACTTAAAAAACATCAACCAAAGATTAAAGTCTGGTCAGCATCCTAAATTCCCTGATAAAAAGAATATAAATTTGAATTAAGAATATTTAGTATTAAGAATAAGGCAAGATTAAAATGTGGAAAATTTATTGAATTGTCAAAATATTGAATGGATTAGACTTGAGAAAATTGTTAATAGTTTTGTATATATTTATGCATATTTTAAGTGCATTTATTTTTTTTTAAACATAGCACATACAGGGAGATTATAATTATAAAGATATAGAATTATAAAGATATCTTATAGCATTTCTTATTATAAGTAGAGATGATCTGACAAATAGTCATTAAAATAATCAAAACAAAGGATTATAAAAATTGTTATAAAAGCTTTACCTAAATTAAATAAAACATGTAATTTTAGATGTTTATTAACAATATAATTTTTAGAATACATTTTTAAAGCAAAAAAAAACTAAAATTAAATCAATTAATAAATGCACAATCAAAAAGGTCACTAGATATGAAAAAGAAAAAAAAAACTAGATTTTCAATGACACAAATATTAATTATGTAAGTTTTAACTTAGAATTATTTATAATTAGAGCTAGAATTAATAAAATTAAATAGAATAGATTTTGTATTGCAGGATTCAAAATATTTAATAACACTTACTTTTAGTTTATTAATTTGTGACCTAGCAAGATAACCACGACAATAAGCTTGGAATGATGCAATGACTCCATTTAGTTTTTGGTCCCTTTTCAGTTCTAGGACAGCTAAAGATCCAGATCGCAAAAATATCTGCAAAATATAATCCAATAAGCTTTCCAATAAGCTTAAATTTATCAAAAACAGTTTTTTTTATGTATATAAATAAAAACATGTTCACTAGGTCAACACTCACATTAAGCTCTATTTTAATAATAAGTATATCTATAAATGAAATCATAATTTTATGAATAAAAAAATTCTTAAACCTACAGAAAAAAGGTGATTATTTTCTTAATTATAGTCTATAGTATATAAGTCTTATAGTTTTAAAAATAAATAAATAAAATTTAAGATATTGAGGTGATCTATAGAGGAAGGAGAGTGTTATGATTGCTAAGATCTAATTGAAATAACATTTCTTTTGGTGATTCAAAGAGCTCATTAAATGAAACTAAGTTAAAAGCAGCAAAAATTATCTAATAACAAAGATAAAAATTAATATTACACTTCAGCATTGTTATCGTTAAAACCTCATAAAATGAAAATAAGAAAAATTGAAAATTACAGCAAATGAAACATGGAAGTTATCCTTCAAATTATAGTACAAAAAGAAATTTAATCATATTAGTTTTTAAAAGAATATCTAACAAAAGCTGTATTCTAATAATCCTAGTCACAAAAATGACTTAGTCTACAAGACAGTAACATTTAAAAAACCTCAACAGAGAAAGATTCTGCATACAAATGTTAGATTTGATCAACACTTTCAATAATGATTTTCAGAAAAACTAATCAGTAAATATAGAATAAAAAACCCATAAAACACACTTTAGTAGAGATTTATATTTCTTTCCTTCACATGTTATTTTTGCAAAAATATTTATTCATCTGACAAAAAAATAAAAACAACATATAGATAATAATCTATTTTGATTCAAAAACTAGGAGTTAAATTTTCGTTAAATTCTTCAAGTAATTTTCTTCTTCAAAATGTAGTAGTAAAATAAGATTAAATAAATAAATAAAAATCATAACATAAAACATATCACACTTCTGCTAGAAAAGTGTTATATCTCTGAAATTTTAAATTTTGAGATAATTGCACCACAATGCTCTATAAGAAGTGCTTCTCATTCTCGAATAATGTTATAAGCCTAGTACCAACATAATCTCCTAGATGGCACTTATTACCCTCTTCCACAACTAGGAAGGGGAACTTGCTCATGTGTGAAGAATGAAAATAAGATTTTTGTCAGTACCTAATGTTGTTGTATTAAAATGTTCCTGTAATAAAAATGTTCTTAAATTTTATTTGGAAAATAAATGTTTTTATTTGGAAAATAAATTTGTATTTTTTTTTAAACCTGCTGTTCATGTTATCAAGATTTTTTTTTTTTTTTTTTGTATTGTCAAAAGTTTAGATATATTGTGCATTAGCATAGAGATATGACAGTATTCCCTCAAGCTTTTCAGTCCATGTTGACAAAATGAGGATACTAGAAGAGGGTTATATCTTGTAATTAAAATTCAAAATCATGCTTTAAAAATTGAAAACAACTTTAATAGTCTATAGTTTTCCTTCTGGAGTGATTCGAATAATAAGTTTTCCCAAAATTATTATAGACATTCATAAAATAAGAAATGAAATTTCGACATATATCTTCTTTAGCTCTTCCTGAAAATATGGCTATTTTGAGATGCAACACTCTTATAGCAGAGGTACGATATTTTGATATTAATTCAAATACCTCCAAACTCTGAAATTAGAATGAGTTGTAAACAACTTAATAAAATATACAAACCTGACTAAGACCCATACGATAGCTGGTTTTTTCTATATCAATGTGTTCAAGTAAACTCTCTACAGCTTGTCGCTCATCATAAACAGGAGATGGGATACGATGCTCAGATGGAGCCAGTATTTCAAATCGACGCCTGAATTCGGAGTACATGATATTCTCAGGAAAACCTGAAACATTTAGTAAGACATGAAATTCTCACATCCAATTTATATGAAAATTTTAAAATAAATTAGTGTTTAAAGAAATAAGATTGCGCACTTTAATCTGCCATAGTATTTAATGTATATAAGTTGCAAAAAAACAAAGTTCTTTCCTTCTGAACAGAAAGAACTTACGTCCGTTACACAAGTAGAATATGAAAAGGCACATCTGACTTTTTGTGACATCCTATAGCAAAATCTTCTTAAATACAGTTAGAACACTTTCAAATACCTTAAAGTATGAGACCAAACTTTACATCCTTCAGGAAAATGTAAATTAATGAGTTATTTCCCTTGAAATATTTGTTATTCAATAAAGAGTTACTATATAATGCTTGTATGATATATGAATTTCCCAAAAATAAAATCTTCCAATTTTTATAATTCTTTTCTTGCATAATACATCAGTGAGGAGTATGAGATACATTAAACAAGAAAACCTAGAGCTTATGGTAGTCCAGAAAATGGGATATATACATTAAGATACAACAATTTGATGGAGGCTACGAAAGTTTAAGCACAAATATTTATGTGTCTATTCATAAAATCAAGTTGTATGTAACTCTAAATTAAAAGAATTTTTAGAGGTAAAAAATAAAAGATAGTAATATCTAATTCTGCAAACACGTTAAAGGAAGCTTTCATAGCATTAGAAAAAGCTGTGGGAAAGATTAAACTAAAAATAAATGAAGAAAAAACAAAATATATGTCCTGCAGTAAAAAAGGAAACCATGATAATTTATTTGAAATCAATAAATACAGATTTCAATCTGTTAACACTAGAAAGACAGGAATTTTTTTCTTACAAAAAATGTTATTTTGACAGTTAAAAAATCAACAATTTAAAATAATTTTTTTTTAAATGGTTAAATACTTTAAATCTTGATTTCATACCAATATATAATAAATTAGTATTATTTGGATATATTTTTATGTAGGTATGCCAAGTTGACAACCTGGTATGGTTTATCCATAAAAATATATACATGATTTGTGCAGTCCTTATTTTTCAACACCAATATTTCCAAAGAGCCAATATTTCTGTTATTTGCAAATATCAGAATTATATTATCATATATTTGCAAAAGAGGGTAAAGAAACTAACATTTTTCCACTATTATTTTAAAGATTTCTGCCTGTTTTCTATATTGCATCAAATCGACAGCTTTCAGTATTAGTAGGGTACAACACATTTTCTCCCCCTCTTTATAATCGAATATAATTTGTAAATAGGTATGCATATTTCGTATAAAATTAGAAAAAGTCATAATTCGTCAAAGTTTCGTATAAAATTTCAAAAGCCTGAGGACATAAATACAGACATAGTGCTCAATAGTATGTCCGAAACTATCAAAATGACGGCAGCCGTCTTTCTAGTGTTAAAAAATTTACTTATTTAGGATCTGAAATTGAACATCAGAATGTGATTGACCCAGAAATCAGGAAAAGAATTATCACAGTTAATCGCTGTTTCTATGGGCTAAGGAAACAGTTGAAATCCCCTCTTATGAAAAGAAAAAGTAAGATCCTGCTATACAAAACTCTCATAAGACCAGTGCTAATATATGCCTCTGAAACATAGTCATTGACATCAAGGGAAGAGAAGGCTCTGGCAATTTTTGAAAGGAGAATTTTGAGGGCTGTCTTTGGTGGTGTCCTTGATAATGGTATTTGGCGAAGGAGACACCATTTTGAACTATACAAACTGTTTAAAAATGAAGACGTAGTGGAATTTGTGAAATTGAACAGAATGAGATGGGCAGGTCATCTTTTGAGACTGGATTCAGAGAGAGCTCCATTGAAAGTTTTTGCTGCAGTCCCCTTCTGTGAAAGACAGAGAAGTAGACCAAAAAAAGGATGGAGAGACTGCCTGGATTCGGACTTTAGTGCCATGAAGGTTTAGAACTAGAGATCCATGGCTGGTGAGAGGGTAGTTTAAGGACACTTCTAGAGAAGGCTAGGGCTCCCGTGGGGCTGTCATGCCAATTATGATGATGAGAAATACCTAAAATTTTCTTTCTGTAGTTAACTACGAACATCAGAAGTATAGCACAGTAAATATATGCATGTAATGCATCAATTAAATATAATAATAACAGTAAATTTTCCATAAACATTTGCACTAATCCTTTATAACAGACTTTTTTTTTTTAATGTATTGACACATTCTGTTAGATCCATAAAAATAAATTTGAATGCATTCTGATTGACTCAATAACAATGTAAGCTTAATAAAAGTGTAATACTTCAATTACAGACATAGAACTGTCTTATCACTCACACATTTATTTTGTGATAGCAAGGAATTAAAAACTTTAAAGGAAACTTGTATGTGCACTAAAAACATAATGTATCTGTTGATGATATTATGAATAAGACAGCTAATTTCCTTTTACATTAAATATGGAATGAAAATACTGCATTAACTAAATAAACTTTAAAATATTATAAATCAAATAAAAAAAATATTTTTATATCATAAACTTTCTGATAAGATTTAATAAGAGTGTGCACTCAAAAATTGTATTATTCTGGACTAAAACCCTGCAACAACCTAATAATTTACACGTTCAACTTGAAAACAAAATTAAATAAAACTTAATAACCTACCTTGTTTGTGAACTCTGATAGTATCTAGGACTTGAAATCCTCTTATTTGAGATCGTAGAAGTGGAATGTTAAGCATATCCTCTACTAAGGAACTTTTGCTGGCAACAGGTGAAACACGATATTCACCTAATCCAGCATTGTGTCGAGGTAGCAAACAATGAATAAAATACACATTGGTCCTTCTCAATAAGTCAATTAGGCCATCCTAGAAAGAAAATTCCTTTTACACACATAAAAATTTAAAGAAAAATATTAAAGGCAAGAAAAATTACTTTTTAAGAGATTAACAAATTTCAAAACCAAATTTTCAATTTCAAAATACATTGGTCTCATTCATCTATGTGGGATTTAAAAAGCCATACATGAAATGTAGACAACCTATTTAAATAAGTAACTCCTGCCCTTGGGAGAAATCAAGTACACATGCATCATGAAATATAACTTTAAGGGGAGATATCTATTAATTCAAAGAAATACATTATCTAAAAGAGCTAATTTCTAGTCAGGAGTGGTGTGTAATAAAACAGGCAAATTTTGGTGTTCCTTTCCATAACAAATATATACAGTGGAATCTTGATTTATCGTTTTCCAAGGGACCAATTGCCCTGAACAATAAATGCGGGAAAACTATAGATGCAGGAACATAACAAAGAAATATTATCATCGGGACTAGATGAAGTAAACGACACATACGGGAAAACGATGATTCGGGGAACGATCGAACGAGGTTCTACTGTATATGATTTTGGCAAATAAAAACTGCATCTACAATTATTTTCCTCGAGAGAAAGCATATAAAATTTCATCTATTCATAAAATCCTTAGAAAGCAGCTAATGTCATAAAATTAGTAACAGTGAATATTCTTTAAACTCGAAATTCATAACAAATATTTTTTTTGGGGGGGGGAGGGGGGGCACTATTCTTCTGTGGTATTTAACTATTTTCCCTAGTATTAGCCTACTTACATGATTAAATACTACCACTAATTCTTTCTTCTAAAAAACTCTAGGAAGAATCTATGTGATTAACATAGAATTCAGATTCTCATTGCTTTTTGAATTTTTTTTTCATTAAAATAAGAAAAAATTATTAAATATTTTTTAACTGTTGAATGTGTTAACGAAAATAAAATTCTTTTCAGTGGGTTTATGAACTTATTTCGAACATACTCATATTAATGTTTGCTTTCTTCAAATGAATACACATCAGATGAAATGCAACATAAAAAAAACTTGCTTACATGGATATTGAGTGTTTACTACTCAATATTAAGACTTTCAGATTCAACAGCTTCATACTATGTGGCATTAAACTATTTCACCAAATGCCTACAAACTTGATAAAATATTTTCACTCACTCTTTCTTTTAACAAATTCTACATATAAACAATAATAATTAGCATATCTTTAAATTTCTCATTACTTTTTAATTTTTGAAAAATAAAACATAAGAAAAATTTATTAAATATTTTTTAATTCTGAAATGAGCTGAAAAAAAAAAATTCAGTAAGTTTATAAGATCATTTTTGGCCATAATCAAAATAGTCTACTCATGTTATTTTTTTCTACTTGAATCAACATCATATGAAATGCAAGATTGAAAAAAGTTTGGTTATGATGATAATGAGTGTTTTCCATATTAATATTCAACAGTTTTAAAAGATTTATCTAGTTAGGTATTCTTTATTTAATAAACACTTACAACAGTATATTTCACTTGAAGGGGCAAAGAACGTCTCTTAACTCCAGCTGCAGCAACACCTTGAGCTCTACGCATGCTAGAACTGCGTCTTAAAGTTGAACTTCCATCTGCATGCAGAGTATTACCTCCCGAAGTTCCAAACATCCCACGAGATGTAGAAAACAGCTGATTTACATGTTCTCTAAAAATAATAATAAAAATAGCAATGTTATACACTAAAGTAAAAAAATATGTTAAGATACATTTCAAAGCATATAAGGGTATCTTTAAAATCACCCCCTATGAGTTTTTGTAACTTTTTAACACTAGTGTTTAAAAGAAAACAAAATAATTACTAAATCTGAAAATAATTAAAATCATGCAAACCACTACAATGTTTTACAGACTTTAAAAAAGGTTATGAAATCTTGCATGTTCAATATTTTACGAATATAAATATCTCTCTCTCTCTCTCTCTCTCTCTCTCTATATATATATATATATATATATATATATATATATATATATATATATAGAAAGAGAGAGAGGGGGGGGGGGAGGAAGAGGGGTAGAGAGACTGATAGATACATAGAAATGACAAAATATTTGTTCTTAATAAATTCATTATAATGAAAATGCTGAGCCTATCTGCTTAGAATGTTAAAATAATAGATTAGAAATTATTTAAACACTAGTAGGTAGCCCATCATTTTGACGTCATAATGGAAAAAGTATATGAAAGTTAAAAAATATCCCGAATTATCTAAAATATTGCATTTAATCGACACCTTGTAAAAGCAAACCCTTTCATTATTTTTTATTTATTTAGTTTTTCATGCGATTGGAGTAGTAGACTGCCATCCAACCCGTCATTTTGACGTCATAATACTAAAAATGACGTTATAATGGAAAAAGTATATGAAAGTTAAAAACTTTTTTTACAGTTCACTTCACGATTCATTCACATTCAAGTTTATTTACTTTCAGAATTCATCGCAAAAGTAAACAGATTTTTAAAAACTGTTAAATATACAGCTAAAAACATCCAATTTTTTTTAGTTCTGAATGTTTTATAGAAAAATAGGCTGAACAAATGTGATTTGATGGAGAAGATATTTGTTTTTAGGTAAGAAAAAATTCTGATCCACATCTGAAATTGAAATTAAGCCTATTTGGCGGTTTGTTTACCGAGGGCTTCAATTGAAAGATGAGTACAGCCCGGAAGTGTCATACAGAGACAACGGCTATTATATATAGGATTTAACTGACCACTGCAAATACTCCACAGAGAGTCAAATCATGATATCCAAGTCAAAAATTAAAGTTTCATTTATTTATTCAATGAATCTTAAAATTATTAAAGAAATATATTAGTTTATCTATCTAGTATTATTCATCCAAAGATTGAACTAAACAGCATTATGTTTCACACATATATAGAGAAATTTTAATGGTGAATTTTGCAACTATAACAAATTCATTTGACACCAGATTAAGTCATTTAACAATAAAATTCAGCAGAAGAGATAAATTAAAAATTTATATATTGTGCATTTAAGTATTTCATAGGTGTTTTATTCAATACTAAGAAATTGAACTTTAAGATCGTATGATCTATGACTCAAATTCAGAAGAGCACAGAGATTTCAAACCTACATTATATGTAGTGTAGTTAATTTGAAGTAAAGGTTTATAAGAAGTTATTCTTCATACCAAAATGCATTCATTATCAGAATAAATTTATTCAAATCATTACATAAACTTACTTTTGGGACTCTTGCAGAAGATTGGAAATTTGTCTTGCAGAAGAATGCTCACGGGAATAACGCAACCAGCCCGTTACAGAATAGACAACAGGATTAGTACCATGGAAATGCTGCACAGTAAACTGATGATTGTATGGACCTTTTCTAATAAGCTGTTGGAATTCTAAAAAATATAATAGATTAATACAAATGTGAATTTTTTATTTGCATACTAAAAATATAAACAATATATTACATATAAATACAGGGAATTTAACCCTTCAGCAGGCATGCCAATTTTTAGAACACCAGCAGGCACACATGGCACAAAGTATTAAGTCTCTTTCAACCTTGATTATTCCTTTTGTAATGAACTTTTTTTTTCAAAATGAAAATAATAATTCTGCATTTTATGACGATATAAAATATTGATAATATTGAGATATATTTATAATTAAAGGCCAAAGAATGCAGATACAATTGCCTTATTTCAAAACTGTCCAATTTATTGAATCTAAGGACAACTAGCAAATTCATTCCTATTATGTCCAAAAACCTAAAAAAGCAATGAGATTGTCCATCTTCATGATATGCGGGATAGCTTGTAATTGCTGCACATTTGATCAACTACATCAACTCCTACTTTTGTCGGATTATAATCCAGTATAAACACTGGTTTACCACGGTTAAATCATGACTAACAATGAATGGAAAGGAATACAACAATCAGAAAATCAGATGTGCATTAGAAAGGGTGTAGCTATAAATAGAAACTACTTAGAACATTCAAACCTTACATGTAAAATCAAACCATTCAAAATTACGAAAAAGTTGCACTTTGTACATAGGCATGTCTGCTGAATGGTTAAAAGAAAACAAAAGTTTCATTAGAAATCTGAAAAAAATCTATCATACATTAAAACAGCAGGATTTTCAAAAGACTATTTGGTGTAGTATTTGCAGCATACCATTCATTGTGCCATGGAGTTTGCCAATAAGTTATGATGGCTGTTTTTACCCATATTATGTATTATTTTATTTTCTCCTTTATTAAAACTGGATGTGTTTAAACAGACTTCATTAAAAAATTTGAATGAAAAATCACAAAAACTTTCAGAATTTTTTGAACAATGAGTATGAACAATTTCTACAAAGAAATAAAATAATATTTATTGACACAATCAAATTTTTTTTACAGAAATCAAACTGTTCCTACCAACAAAATTTGAAGCTCAGTCATATCTATGCAGATATTCCTTACATATAAATACATTTTATAATAAAAATTTAAAAGTTACAGATGAGCTAATTTTGAATTGGAATAGCATTAGGTATAAAGTAGGGTCAAAAGTAATGCTTAGTTTCTTACTTATTTACAAGGTGTTGTACTAGTTTAATAATAAATAAATCGAAATTTTAAAGAATGAAAACACTTTTCTTTGACAGTTAGAAAAACAAATTAAAGAATACATAGAAATGTCAAAGAATTTTACAAACCATACGGAAATTATTACACAATATATTTGATTATAAATGATTTAACACTATTGAAAACAACAAGAAAAAAAACTTAAGTATTCACAGACTGAAAACAACAGGGTGATTGAATAAGTTTGATTTCTAGCCCCACATTTAAAATTTTATTCTGAATTTTGTAACTAAAATGTATTCATAAATGGGATATCTCAGATATCCGACTTCATTAAAGCAGACAAGTAAAAGCTGAAAATTCTCAAAGAAGTCACATTAGTGTCCTTAAGATTCTCCACGGTTAAATTCTTGTATTACTAAACCATTATAGTAAAAAATAGTTAACTCTTAAGCATATAAATCCTAACTTTTGTCCTTAAATTTAAAATATTTTAGCAACATATAAAACTGTGTTCATGTGTAAATAACATTTCTGCTCTAGTGATTTCCAATGTATGTAACCAGGATATATTATCACTTTAAAAATTTAAGATGAAAAAAAGGCAATAAAATAAAACTACAAAGCATTTTATACAAATGCAACAAAAATCTGAGGAAGATCAGATGAAATTTTCCTTTACCTTCAGGCAAGCAAGCAGTTCATGCAATTATAGCTAACTTCTAAAGAATTATGATTTTTGAGATAATTCTATAAAACACCCTTCTTCCTGAGAAGGACTGATTAGATTCCCTCATGGGCACTTTCAGTTAAAATTTTTAATTTAATTTTTATTTCTTTATAATTGAATTAAAGATCTTCAGATGTATGTAACAAGTAAACAGTCATATGAAACCAGAGGCAATTTAAATATTATTCAACACTCAATCTACAATATGAAATACTTGACTAACATCTAGAATTTCAGCAAAATCATTAACCCTTAGACCGTTACGAACGCACTGAGCACATTCATCAGAGTCTTTCCCCCAGCGTTACGAACGCGCTAGACGCGTCCATCTGAATATTCCAATGTTTTGCACATTACAAACGTGTTTAATGCATTCTAAATTGATTTTTTCATTCATCAATAGGTGACAGCACTTTAAAGACATTCGAATACCATTTCTCCTGATAAGAAGTAGATTTTTAGGGGATTAATTTTAGAATTCAAGCAGTAAAAAATGGTGGGAATTTTGGGTTTTTGAAAGGAACTGACATTTCAAGTAATTCCGAGAGTGATATTCAGATTTATTCAATGACAAAAGTGATGAAAAGACAATAGTGAACTAAGTGATGAATAGACTATATGGTATAAACACAGTGAAGTGGGTTTATGCATATCGCCTTGCTTTAAAATATACCATACTATAAGAAATTTATAACCAAAAAAATCTGTAATATAATTATATATATACCCAAAAATATAATTAAAAATTTTATGCTTCACTTATTTTGTACTATTTATTTTTATTTAAATAACTTAACTGTATAGAACTTGTGTTTTTTGGATGTCCCTTCAAAACGCGGATCCTCCGAAACACGCTGCCAAAAAAATAACCCAACGCTGGGGGAAGAACCAGAAGGCGAAAACTCAACGGTCTAAGGGTTAAGAAAGAATTCTACATACCTTTCCCTGAATAATTTGTGAACACTTTATCCAAAAATGATTTTTCACTAGCCCCAGGGAACAAAGATTCTTCATCTAGAAGCCAGAGCAATCCACGCTTTCCTGCTTCTCTTAAATCAGCTGTAGATGCTCGAACAGCTCCTTGCTGAGGTGTGTGATCAATGACATCAATAAGAGGAGCTGGACTGGAAATATGGAACTCTTCTTTGTTCCATTCAATGTTTTCCTTTAAAAAAAATTTTTTTTTTTAATAATAATACTGCATGAAGAAATTACTAAAAATACTTTCCATCAAATATTAATCTTTAATTTTCTGCAAAGAAAACAAAATAGCTTTCACTAATAGGACATAGCTCTTCAGATTAAAATACAGTACAACCTCCCAAATCCAGAAGTCTCAAATCCAGAAACTCCCTCAAATCCGGAAAGTTTTAATAAATGGCCAATTTTACTTTTCCATTTAACCGATAGATGTCGCTAATAAAATGATCAGTTTAAAAAAAAAAAACCTTTCTTTCAAGGAAGTGACAACAGCGATTTTGAATGCTTTCAAGTGTCTGGGAAAGAAGCTGAAATAGCAGAATTAATAGAATGTGCAAATAAAGGCAACATTAACTTGGATAAATCGGACATACATGAAGTTTTAGACATCAACGAAAATGTGCCGATCGTCGGTTCTCTGAGCGATTCTGAAATTATTGATAGTGTGGTAAATAACAAAAGAAAAGTTATGATGACAGTGATCGTGAAAGTGATTCAGAATGGCCCGAAAATGAAAGAATGTCAACGGAAGACCTGATAAAATCATTAGATAAAACATTTGGCTTAGAACAGTGGAATTGTATCTCAGAACATGAAATTATGGCAGTACAAGTAACCCTCCTATAACATGGTAGATAGGTTCCTAGAAAATACTGTGTTGTGTGACACAGTGTTATATGAGATCCAGAGCCAGTACAAAAAGGGGGGTTACGTTCCAAAAACTTATTAAAAAGAAACATTTTTTTAAAATGCCATGTAAGCAATTGCGGCTTTACTCCGGCATGGCCGGATCAAATCAAAGCTTCTCATAAAGAGATCAAAATGTACATCTAATGCAGGCAAAATCAAAAGTGCATCTGCTGACGTCATCAGCACAAATTCGAATGACATAGCGTTCGTGCACGAGGGATTATTACGTCACACGTGTAAACTGTGCATGACATTTTCCTTTATGACATCAGTATAGAGTTATAAATGAATGAATAAATTATAATTTGTTTATACATTTTCATGTAAAGCCACTATAGTTCATTATTCTTTCCGTCATTATTTTAAGGGAATTTAGTTTTTAAATGTGTTAACAAAAATCATGTTATCTAGTGCTGTAGAAGTACAGTGTTGTACAAAGGTTTTCGCAGTTTTTTATCGTGTTAGAGCGAAACCGTGTTACAGGTTGCAGTGTTATATGAGGGTTTCTGCAGTTTATCCGATTGTGGTAGAGCGAAACCGTGTTGTAAGATCCAGTGCTGTAGGAGGGCTGGCTGTATATAGCAGGGCTGACCAACCTTTTTTAGTTGGCGATCGACTTCTTTACAATTTTTTATTCGGCAATCGACTAGTTCTCATTTTTTGTGGAAAATAAGCAGCTTATTGTCACTAACATAGTCCATATATTTATGAAATTACAGCTCACGATCGACTAAAATTATGTCGAAGATCGACCGGTCGATCGCGATTGACCTGTTGGCCACCCCTCATATATAGGATTCAAGAAAAAATAATTTCTAATAAGCCGAAACTAAAGCAACAGACTGAAACATTATTGACTGAAATGTTTAAATTATAATGTAATTTTATGCTCTGATTCAGGTTTATTAAACAATTAAACCATTTTACATGTTTTTTAAGTGTGTTTATTTTTTTCCCTAAAATTTTGTAGTGTTATTTAAAAACCTCTCAAATCCAGAAAATTCCCAAATTCGGAATTGCCGTGTCAATGAACAATTCTGGAATTGGGAGGTTGTACTGTAGTAAGTCTGATATCTATTTCTTACATTAAAACTGCTTGTGAATTTTGTTTAAATATTAAAAACATGATATTCATGTGAGGTTTTTCAGTAATGTTTAAAATTATACAAAATATATTTTTTAATTATACAAAATATTTTTATTCAAATTATTTATATATATATTTTTTTTTACATTAAAATGACAGTACTAAGAATTCAGTTAGGTAGTTCTTATAGGTGTGTTACATTTATACACCTATAAATTGTCTAACTTATCAAAAATGAAACATCACAATTAAATGCAATGGCAAACTTAATGGACATTTTTGTTTATACATGAATTCTTTTTTATTTGCTTTAACCATTTGCATTGATTTAGTTGACCTTGATGAATTTGAGATAAGTTCTTTTATTGGCCATCAAAAAAGTAAGTTTTTAAATTTGAAAATTTACTGATTTTTATACAATTGAGAGTACTGTGTTATAAAAATGAAAAAAAAGGGGGGAAATTTTTTTAATTAACATATTGAAATTGAAACAACTGATTTGATGTCAAGACAGTAATTTTTAATATTACTTCTCAAAAAAATCGTAGGCCAGACTGATAAACAGATAACCTTAAACAACTTTATCAATCCTCTAGGACTTGTAATAGCACGATTTAATGGGGAAAACTAAATGTGAAGATCGTCAATAATACCCAAGATTAATTCTGACTAACATAACATATAAAATAGTGTGCACTAGCCAAAATTTGGATGAAATGAAATTAGTTTTAGACAATAAAACCTATTGAGAATAGCAAAACAATCTTGTTACAGATCTCTTAGAGGTAGTTTTCTGAAATAAAGCTTGGAGAGGCATATTGTGCCTTTCAAAGTAAATTTAAAGTTATTTCATATGTTGTTAATGTTATTTTTTCTCCTTTTACAGAGTGTTTTACTTTGTAAAGGGAGGATTACTTTTACAAAGTATTACTATTTTAGTATTACTTTTACAATTTTTTTTTATCTTTTACAAAGTATTATAAAGCATGATAAATTAAATGGAAATTTCTCATTAAATAACACAAAAATAAAGAACAAATAAAGTATTTTCTATCTTTAAAAAAATAAATAAATAAAAATAAAAAATCATTTTAAAATTAATATTTTACTTGTAAGTATCTCTCTTGTTGAGTAAGGAATGTTGAATCATGAAAGAGGGATTGTAATCTTTCTTGACAATAATTGTGACACAAATCTTCAAGGCCAGCACCCATGATACGTCCACATGTTGCAGGATTTTGAAAGCCAGGGCAGTCTAATATATGAATTGTGGCCATGCTCCTACCACCTCCACTTAGTGATCTAGAATCAAATAATAATGTTTTTAAAACAAGTAAATTATAAGCAAAATTAAAATAGTAAACTAGAAGAAAATTCATCATTATTATGAAAACAAAGTAAATAAAACCAAATTTTAATTATAAAAGAAAAGAAAATTAGAATTTTGTCTAAGAATAAAATATACTCCCATCATAATTTTGAAAAATACAAAAAGCAGAGATGTCACATTTGCAAGATTTTTGAATGAAAAAAGGAAAAAAAATTAATATGAAGTCAATGAAATATGCGAAAGAATTCAAAGAGAAGGTCCATTCCATAAATTCATTTTCATTTACAGGTAATTTTAATTTGCAAATTGTAGCAAAAACACCTTGAATGTGTTTAGCATACATCTATAATTATTTTTTTCAAACTTAATATCAAAAATACTTTAATCAAATTAGAAATTAGTGGGTTAAAATATGAGAATAAAAAAATTTCAAACTTTTGAAGAGTCTATCATACAAAACATACCTGTTGATCAGAAAAATAAGTGCATTAAAAACCTCACAGTATAGTCCTGATACCATAGCTTGCAGACATTCTATTGCTTCAACAGTTCCATCACTAGATCTAAATAAGCAAAAAATTAGTATTAAACTTCAGTTACAATGCAAGTTATGAAAAACATGCAGAGTTTAAAAAAAAAAAAAAAAAAAAAAAAAATGAATGAAATAAAATCAGCTCACCTGGGTGAAACCTTCCCAGAGACAGGCCCACTATCAGGAGAGAAAACAGTTTTTGCTAGATCTTCGACAGAGCAGCCAAGCAAAGAAGCTGCCTTTTGTGCACTTTGGGGCCTCAAAAACTGAAGACGACCATTACCACCTATGGAAAATTAAATTTAACAAGTTACAATAGATTATAATAAGGGTTAAGTTTACTCACAATATAAAGGATATAATACAATACTGAAAATAAAGCTGCCAGAATTTTTCAACACACAAATAGTTGTACAAAATTATAAACGTTCATTGACTGTTCATCATGATATAATGCAATGGAGACCTTGACTATCCAAACTACTACAACATGGGAGCAGTCCTATCAAGAGGAAAATTTCTACTATAGTATTTGCTGAGAGAAAATGAATTAGAAAATACAGAAACAAAGTATGAATAACCTATGCTTTTTGCCTATTTTCAAACCTCTATGAACAGATCATGTTAAATTCCTGATAGATTAAAAATTTAGCTGTGTGAAAATGTATTATATAATTAGTATTTATTTAGAACCTATCTTGTTCAAGTTAGGTTGAACAAGATAGGTTCAGTCAATCAGTTTTCTTCATTAGTACGAGTAACTCCCCAGTAAACTGCAAACTAGTGAAAAAGAGACATGCCTATCACATGACAAGTTCATAATAAATACACAACGGCATCATTGCCCATTATGGTTCCTAAAACAATTTTTCAGTTAGATTGGATGATTAACACAAGTTGAAAACCATGAGTAGCAATACATAAATTTCTCATAAAAAATATCAAAATTTTGCAACAACAAAAAATACAATATATAAAATTTCATATTTATTTGCAAAAAAATATAAATTAAAAAATTTCATGTTTATTTAAAAAATTACAATTTTACTTACTTTCATAGGTAAGTATCAAAATTCTTAGTTAAAAGCTAACAATGTAGTAGTCTCCACATTATGTTACTTAAGTCTTTGCCTTCTGCCATTAATTACTATGTTGTACATACTAAAATATCTCAGCATCTACTCTGTTAATGGAACTATAGAAGATTTGTATAGCTGACTTTGCAAAGTTAAGGTAGCAGCATTTCGTTGCAATTAAAATTTGTATAACATCAACAGGAGTCTCTTGGTTGACTACTGTAAGTAGCTGAAATACTTTGGCTTTGGTGCTCAAGACCTGCCTTGACTTTGGTGCTCAAGAGAAGTTCTTAAAATCTAATAAATTGCTCCACAAAACTTGATGGTTGATTTTTACAGTTAGATTTTCATGTTCGACTCTGGTACAAACAAACTGTCCGGGTGAAATTCGGAAGAAATCCGATGGAGAGTGAGATTTCTCAGTTATAGACCTCAGATGGTCTTGGTTAAGCAATTATATTAATAAATTATTACTGTTATTACCTAATTTTGCTTAAAAAGCCATTCATCACCAAGTTTTTGCCAAATAGTAGTAAAGAAATAATTTTCACATTTATTCTCTCATGTTGGCACATTTCACATTTATTCGCATCTATTCGTAAATAAGAAAATTATGCATCCCTAACCATGAGGTATTGCAGTTACTATAATTAGAGAACCCTTTAAAGATCAAGGAAGATAGAGAGCAAAGAAGATAAAATGAAAATACAATTTTTTGCATGACTCTTGATTGCTTCCAAGTCCTCAGCTAATTTTCTCCCGTTTCTACAGACATTTGTTCAAGAATAGTTATGCTATCCTGCAATCAATGTAATAATCAGCAAACCTAATGCCTTACAATATGCATTTTAAGGGAAAAGGACTTAAAAAAACTAAGATAATTTATACATCTATAATAAAGCAATTTAACCCTTTCAGTCCCAAAAGTTTATTACCCATTCTAAAAATATGAAATTCCTGAAATGTACTTATTTTATGTCCAGTATAAAGGAACAGAAAGAAAAATTTTTTTTTTAAATTTATTAATAAAAATTTTAAATGATTCCAAATGGCATCATTGGGAATTAAGGGCATGAGTTAAAAATAGAATTGATGCCATTTGGAATCATTGGGAGTTGATGCTAGGTGGAAAAAAGTAAATATTTTAATATATTTTAATCGATACATGTATCTGAAGCAAATAATATATTTTAATGAATAAATAATGTATTTTAATTTTTTTAATAATGTATTTTAATAATATATTTTAATTTATTTTACATGAAATTTTTTAAAGCAATTATTAATTTTGTTAAGACAAAGTGATACCTTGCATTTTTCACACATTATCCTGGTGTACGATTTGATACACAATTTGCATCTTCTTATTCCTTCTATATGAAGAGGCCAATGGCCTAAATTGTCAAATCTGACATCAGCAATGGGATTTGTTATTTTTGATTTCTTGACTACTGTTGGAGAACTTTCAGAGTTTTTTGGTCTCCCTCTAGAGCGCTGGCATTTTATTAGCCATCAATAGTGCTTTTGAGACAGATGATTTAAAGTCATACAATGGCAAATACTTTGCCTTTGCTTCTGATATTTGCTGCAAATGTCTTCGATAAAGAAGCCATGCATTCACAATACATATGTCTAACAAATGGAAAATTATTCTTAGGTAATATCTTTTTGCACGTATGTCAACACGACAAAGTTCAACAAGCATATCCATAGGTTGTATGATGCATAGGCAATAAGCAAGCATAGGTTGTATTATGCGAACCAATTGTCAACAAAAAGTTTATGATTTTTATTTCGTCGTACTGTCTCTGCTAAGCGCATTGCAACATCACCACTTATCCCAAGCTTTGTCTTCTCAGCTAATTTTGAAGCAAATCAGTAGAAAAACACTTATATTCAAATAATACAGTTAAAGTATCAAATTTTGTACAACCATGTGCCATAACCGCTAGCACTCGCAAATAAACATTTAGAGGTGTTGAGTTTCACACCCCATTGATAACTCCCAATGATGCCATTTGGAATCACTAGTTTTTGGAAAAATAAAACAACAAAAATTTCGGATAATTTGTTTTAAAAAATTGCCAAAATATGATTTTTACACATATTTAAAAATGATAAGAGACTAATTTAAACATTATTATTTTCTTAATTACATCTAAAATGAAATTGATTTTAACTTGTTTTTCGATTTCAGCTGACACTCAAACATCAAATATTTCTTCCTTTACTGGGATAGTGCTGCAATCTATTGAGTAAAGGAAAAAATATTTTTGAATAGCAAAATGTACAAATATTTTAATAAAATTTATTTGATATCACTAGCAGTTCTGGCGGCTGAGAAAAAAAAATGTGAATATCATGATTCCAATTGGCATCACTGGGAGTGAAAGGGTTAAGAGAATTATGAAGTAAAACAAAGTTAATATTGATCCAGCATAAAATTCACATTGGCACATTACTGAAACTCAAATTATTATT
This sequence comes from Dolomedes plantarius, assembly GCA_907164885.2. Taxonomy (NCBI): domain Eukaryota; kingdom Metazoa; phylum Arthropoda; class Arachnida; order Araneae; family Dolomedidae; genus Dolomedes; species Dolomedes plantarius. Next base: position 170,097,770 of record OU015492.1, read on the forward strand.
ATTATTATTATTTAAACAGACAATATTTATTTTAAAAGGAACAGTTGTGATATTTCATATTATCTATAAATATAAAACAGTTCTGTAACTGACTGACTAACTGACTGACTGGAAGATAACACACAGGCCAAAACGCTGGACCTAAAGAGCTGAAATTTTGCATGACGATTCTCCTTACAGTGTAGGGGTACACTAAGAAAGATTTTTGAAAAATTCTTCTTAGATTTTTAAAATTAAATTTTTATGCTGCTTTTGTTACATTCTTTTAAAATTTGCATTTAAAATAATAATCTGAGGGTTATAAAATTTATATCACGAGAAAGATCATAAAAATTGCTTCAAAATGAAAATTTTTTCGAATCTTTATCGCCATTTTCTGATTTTTGGTGAATTTTTAAACATTAATTTTTAGAATTTAATGTATTAAATGCTGATCACATGGTTTCTTTTCTTTTTCTGATACTTTAAATTAATTTTGCATCACATACATAACAACGAAATAAACTGACACAAAAAATTAAAATATGGTAAAAGATAAAATTTAACCACTAGACTAACTGAGATTTTTTTTTTAAGAATTTAATTGAAATTAGCATGTTTTATGGATATTAAACATACAAATTAATTGCATACATTCACCATTGTATTTAATTTGAATATTTTCTTCTACATTATTTTGTCTATAAAAAATATCAGTCATGATTTTTTTAAAAATATATATATATCCTTTTTTGGCATTGATTGCATACATTGACCATTGTATTTAATTTGAATGTACTCTGTGGCAAAGCACGGGTATTCAACTAGTATAACATATGGTAATTTTATTACCTTTACAAGCACTGGCTACTCCTAAGTGATATATAGCACCTAAAATACACCAAATGGCTTTTGATTCATACTCATGAACTGAGAGAGTTTGAAAAGCAGCTGAGATATATGCCCATGATAAACAGGCTCGTTTTTGATCTTCATCCTAGAAAAGAATGACAATGTCTATTATTCTATGTCCAGGTAAAAATATGCTAAAGGTACAGATTTTATGTAAAACATCCAATAGTTTATGGCAGAGATAATGAACTAATATATCAGATAGCAAAGTCAATATTCGTATATTCAGAACTTTTCTTCACAATAAAATACAAGACACCTCCATAACTCTCACACCACCTATTCATGTTGTGAACAATACATCACATAACTGCAACTAAAAAAGGATCATCACCAATCATTGTAAGAAATCATTTAGAACAATAAACCTTTCATTCCCTTAAAATCTGGATGGAATAGAACTGTAATTTTAGCATACGAGACAGGTGAAAAGAGGCTCATATTTGTAATTTGAAAGTTTAGAAAAATTTAATTTAACCACCTATTTGCTTCAAGCTCATTTGTATTTTGGAAATAGCAAACCCTAATGTAGAAGTGTATAAAACACACAACGAAACATGAAAATTCATGGCCTTTTTCCAGGCACAAGATTAATTTAGTGACTAATGTCTAATTTCAGAACTTTGGGGGGGACCTTAGGGGCATAATTTCTGATTTTGCTACTCTTTTGCAACTCTTGTGATTGGTAGACATTCAGAATAAGAACTTAACAGATACTTATTTGAACCCTTGATCATGCTTATTCCTTGAAACCTGTTATATTTCATTTATAAAATGACTCTCATGGAAAAAAAAAATTTATATACTAATGCTATAAATCAAAATAAGAACTTACCTTATGTAAAGGAGTCATAAATAGATTAGGATCCTGCAAATTTTCCAAGTAGAGCTCTTTCCTGTCAAAAAGTAAACAGCCTTTAGTACAATAGTTAATAACATTTATCCTTTGCATTTTTTATGTTTTTGACTTTAATACTTATAAATACCTTAGATGTTCATCTGCTCCAGCTAACATGTAATAAAAGACATGAAAATTAGGTTCTCCTTCGGGTCGTCTGCTAACTCTGGACCTTTCTAACATATATGTCTAAAAAGAAATATTTTATAAAGTAAATTAAACTTTAAATACGTAAAATAAATCAAAGACAGTAAATTTAATAAGCCATTATAATTATAAACTATGATTTTATGTTATATGATCAATCTATATACTGTATTATGATTTGCTAATCATCTCAAATTAGATTAAGTTTGAGATGATTAATCAAATATGTCAGTTTTTATTTTAATTTGTCATTTTTTAATACAATACATAGTATGTCACTCCCTCTAATAATACTGTGAAAAATTAGGTCGAAAACCTTCATTGAGACAACTAAATGGGTTGCAGAATGTCTTTTCAATATGCAAAAAGTTTTTTCTAAGTGAGTTGAATTGGCTGTAGCTATACTTCAAAAGAAAAATGTTGGAAAACTGAAATTTTTGCAAAAAATAAAATGAAAACAGCGTAAGTTTTATATAATATTTGAGAGGACAACAAACCTTTAAGGTAACAGTTAAAGGTTGCTGACATAATGCAAAAGTATTCTTTTTTTAGTTTTGTGAATTGGAACAACCATTTAAAAAGTGCAAAAAAATATATAGTTAAATGAAAAAAAAGTAATGTCCATACTTCCTGACAATATACAGATTACTTTTTTTTTTATCTTTGTATTGCTAGATAACATTTAAATTTTAAACAAGATGTATGATACTACAAATTTTAGAAATTTGGAATTATTTTTATTAATATTTTTAGTATAGGATTTTTCTCAAACGAATATGCTATTTATGACATCATATCAAATATACTGTTTTCATCTAGATCTAACAAAAAGATTTTGCTGTTTTCAACATTAGGCAAAGTTATTGCCACAATACTTGGTCATAACAATTTTTAAAAATATAAATGCTATATTTAAAGAAAATTTCTGAAATTGTTTCCTTTGACAAAAAAAAAGGTATGAACAAATTTATTTCTGAATTTTGTTCATCATGGTTCCTTACTCCATTTCTGAAAAGTTACCAATAATTAGTGTCATGACAGAAGTACTCAAGAGAAATTAATGAGGTAGCTGTATTATTATTTGAAAATATTAAATTACCTGTAAAGATGCAGATACAATTTGTCCTGAATGGTCTAAATCAACAGAAAACAGCTGAGTGAAACGTGTAGCATTGGCATTCATGACAGTGCGGCAGTTTCCAAAGGCTTCTAGCAAAGTGTATACTGCATTTAACTTTTCCCCTAAAACCATTAAATAAAGCACATTTTGTACATATGTCTAAATAAATACATTGAATAACAAAATAAATTCAAAACTGAATGTAAACATTAACTTTCTTTAAAAGTATAAATGCCAAGCACTCACTAGATAAAATACTTGAAAACAGTTCCTTTATGTAAAAAAAAAAGCTGTAACTAACCTTCAGAAAATATATCACTTTTTGACATATGTGACACATATGTAAAATTTAGTGACATGTTTTTTATCTATATTTTTCCATGAAACTGAAAACATTTCAGTAAATTATTTGTTTTAAGATTTTAGGAATGACAGTTCTGATAAATAAGAATTGATTAAAATAGAGCACAGTAATTTTTACATTATAAAATAAAAGTTGATCAAAATAGAAGATAGCAATTTTTGTTTACAGTGACTAATTATCATTTAATATAAAATAAATCTACAAATTAAATTGATCCTTAAATATTCCTCAATAAAACTGTTAAAGAGAAAATTAAAAACATACTCTAAACCTCTATTTATAATTTTAGCGATGATAAACTTTTTGTTTTAAAATTTTATTTAATTTTTTAATTATTAGATATCAGTTTTAATAGGTATAAATACAGATATATATATAAAAATAATCTATATATATAAAAGAGCTTGTCTGTTTGTTTGTTTCTACACTATAGAATCCTAGAAAGTTTCACCCACCAGGACCAAATTTGCACAGTTAATGTTTAGGACCCGAGAAAGGTAACGCAGCAAAAACAAAATTTGGGGTTCAATTAGTTTTTTTTAATTAATTTTTTAATGATTTTTTGTGCTCCTAAGAGGTGCGCATACCACTTAAATGAGGATACAGCCCCTTCACCACGACTCTTTATTCACCAAGAAGAGTATTTCTGCACATTAAAAGCTGGGTGCTGCGTTATCAGTCAAATTCCGATATGCGGGGGAGAAGAGGGTTGATACAATAACGCTTGGCCCTGCATTACAAGTCATTGATTTACAATTACAGGAGGACTGTTTTGCTCATGGTCAATTGTATGTAGGATGTTCAAGAGTAGGAGCAGCTAACAAACTTACGTTTACTCTCTTTCTGGAAAAACAAGAAATGTTGTGTATAAAGAAGTACTGTAGACTCAATTTCCTTCATTATATGGCATAATTTCTACAGACTCTCAATCCATTCAGAGCAACATAAGCCGAAAATTTTTACATATTAGCTCCGAATGGAAGGACATCGAATATAGTGCATTTTGATTGAATCTCTTTAAACAAGAATTTGAATCAAGGAACAATATTACAATTTAACCAAATTACAATTTGCTTTTTCTACAGTTTTTGGCCTTAGGAAAACTTAAAACCAAATTACAATTCACTTTTTCACCGGTTTTTGGCCTTGGGAAAATTAAAAACCAATTTACAATTTGCTGTTTATACAGTTTTTGGCTTGTCGGCAATAAAAAACCAAATCACCAAAGTAAGGAAAATAGGCTTCATGGGGAATCCCATCTTACTTTGATTAAATAAAGGGGATAGCGCATCTTGCACTTTACCTCTTGGGTGATGTGGAAAAAAGGACATTTTTAAGGGAAAAATAAATAATGGCAAATGTAAATTATAAAACTTATTTCTATTTAAACAGTGGATCAAACAAATCTAATTAAACCTATTTAAACAGTATCTAACAAATATAATTAAACAGTAAACTTATTCAATCCAAACATGCGAATCACGCAACTCAGTGTTATTAATTCTCAATAAAATACAACGTATAATCAGACGAAGGTCTGCAGGCTCAAAGTTTCTTTCTTTCTTATGGTTTGTATATAATTTCAGTAGAAACGCACTAAGCGCATTCAGTCTGGCCAGATGGACATGAAGCGCAGGGGGTGCAGCCCAGTATTTTTTTGATGGAATGCATGAAAAATTTTATATCTATATATCTACCAGGGCAATGCCGGGCAATAATGCTAGTTTAATATATATCTCTTATAGTTTTCTTTTTTAAATCTGCATGCAATGCATTGACCTAAGATTCATTATTCATAAAAGATTTTTTTTACATAAAATAATTTCTAATAATCTCCCAACAATTCTCCTTTTGTGTTCTAATAGATAAAGCTTTGTACAATTCACCCTGTTTATATTTTTATTCAAATTGTTATCTTTGAGTGTTTTGATGTGCAATTATTAGTATAATAATTATGTTGTATGCTATATATTATAGTGAAAAATGTGAGGGGGTCGATGAAGAAAATCATTCTTTTAAAAGGGGTCAATGTAGGAAAAAGTTTGGGAACCCCTGATTTAAAGGAATAAAATGGGTTTCTGACAAGTATTACCCCCCCCCCCCACACACACACACACACACACACACCAAAAAATAAAATAATAATAAATAAGAAAAAAAAAGAAAAAAAAAAGATAATACTAAGTATACTTTCCTTACACATGTAAAGAAGAATGAAATTCTATCATAGAGTTCTATCTAATGTAGTTCATCAAGTTAGAGATATTTTAGTAAACAATTTACACTAAAAAACACTAAGGAATATAGAAAGAAAATATCGTTTCAGAAAAAAATAGTTTGGTATAGTGTTGGTTGCTTTATTCAAAGTCTAATGGCACAAGAACCAGAGAGGACAATCTGCACCAGTTTGGTATAGGGCAAATTAAGCCTTTTATAGCAAGCTTTTATATTTTATTAGAAAATGGGACATACATCAGATAATGTTTCAGGTAACTTTCATTCACTTTTCTTTAATTGAAAAGTATAACGATTGATAATGAATTTGCAAACATTTAATACTTAAAAATTTAATGTTTTTATCACTCACAATTTATAAATACATCTTGAACAAGTAGAAGTCAACTAGTATATTTTCTATCTATGCCTTTTTATTCTTCACAGATTCTGGTATGTAAGGCTATGATGTATAAGATTTAAAAGGATTCAAGGATAAAAAAAAAGTTATGAACCTGTAAGAACTTGTTTAGCTGAACCTGCAACAGCGACAAAATATTGCAACAAGTGTCGAAAGCTTGTGGTTTTACCACTTCCACTTCGACCCTGCAAAATAACTGATTGATCTCGACGAGTTCTAAGAAGATTATTGAGAGTTGATTGGGCAACTGCATATATGTGAGGTGGCATATCATCATCTCGGCAAGTTTTAAACATCCTCATAACCTTTAATAGAAATTAATATTTAAAAGATCAGTAAAACAATATTATTTCAGTATAAGAAGTCAAGAAAACTGTATCAAAAAACAAATAGAAAAATCTCCACACAACAATAGTGACCATTAAAATCTACTATATTCAGCAATTTATTTTTTTTTTTCTCTGACAGTTTTACACAGTTAAAAAATTCTAATATAAAAATTATTTATTCCATTAATCATTTTTTTAATTACTTAACTAGCAATCTGAAAGCAGTATATGGTATGTCATTTCCATATTGTACAGGGAGTGATAGACTTAAGGCCCAATTGGTACACATACTAGAAAAGTGATCAAAATTTAAACACAGGGATTTTCTTCTAGTGTCAAAATTTTCTCACTTATAAGAATATTCATTCAGTAGAATAAGTTTTAAATACAATATAAAATATAAAAACAGAGAAAGCAAGGATAAAAAAAGAGACAAACTACATTTTAGAAGCTGCTTATACATAAATTGAGTACCTACTTTATTATACCGGGTGGTTATAATTAAACTTCCCCAATAAACCGCATCCTACAGTGCAAACGGGTGAACGGAATGCAATGCAATTTCGTATATGGGCTATGCACGAGATGCGCTCACGGAATTTCGGAAAAAAAAAATTTAGTTCCAAAATGTACACTAGAGGGTGCCTTTACGGGAAAAACATGAAATTTAACACAAAAAACGACCAAAACGAAATACAGAAACAATATAAACAATCCAGAACAAGAATTATGAGTAATAAAATGTAAAACCGGGAAAAGCTGTCAGTTCTAGGAGAAAAATGTCGAGATTTGCATGCTTGGGAAGAAGAGGAAGCTTTATGCAAAACACGTTAGGGTATAAAACATTTGCAGATGTTGTCATGTTCAAGCCGATGTTTCCTGCTGTACTAATGACGGTCTCTTTAGTTGAACGTGCGTTATTGGGGAAGCTGTTTTACGAAAACAAGGGGAATCTGCTGCAGTTCGTGAATTTCGTCGTAGAAAGAACCTAGGGCATGGACCAATGTCTACTAAAGGTATCCGGGCCATGATTAAGAGATTTGAAGAGACAGGGAAATTAGGAGTTCAACCTGGAAGAGGCCGTAAACGTGTCACACTGGTACTTGTTGATGCCATCAAGACAGCTGTTGAAGCACAGTCATAGACATCAGAGTTTGGGAGCAGTCGCGCGTGTGCAGTTTCTCAACAGACAGGCTATTCTTACAGCACCGTCCAAAAAGTACTCAGAAACATAATGCACTACTTCCCATACAAGATCTGCCATACCCAGGAGCTGTTTGATAGGAACAAGCCATAACGTCTCTCATTCGCAGTCAGTTTTCTCAACAGAATGACTGTTGATCTGTCATGGCCTTGGAATATTCTGTGGAGCGACAAGGCTCATTTCTTCCTCAATGGGACAGTCAATAGACAGAATTGCCACATTTGGGCTAAGGAAAATCCGCAGATCCAGACTGAATTTCCCCTACAGTCTCCAAAGGTCACTGTCTGGTATGCATTCACAGCAACATTCATCCTTGGGCCATTCTTCTTTGAGGAAATCAGTGAACGTGGGCCTGTCACATGTTCTATTACAGGCTGTCGGTACCATGACATGCTGCAGACGTTTGTTGTGCCACAACTACAGCAAAGGCGGGTCCTTACATCGACCATTTTCATGCAGGATGGTGCGCCCCCACATATCCATGAGTCCGTGAAGTCGTTATTGTTCCAACACTTCACAGAGGAACGTGTTATTAGTCGCTCCTTTCCTAATCCATGGCCACCACGTTCGCCATGGATATGGTTCGCCACGTTATGGAAAATTGTGATATCAAAATATATTTTTTAAGCCGCATAATTTACAGAAACAATCTTCCAGAATTAAACAGATATGTGAACAATATCAAGAATTCAACATGATATACATGTCATCGCATAATATAAATTACATTAGTCTCATAATTTATATTTAGGAGAGTGAAATTTTTTTTTTTCAATAGTTTATGCCTATACTTAAAATATTCCTTTCACCATTCATAATTTAAAAACCCTAATTTTACACACAGGAAAATTAATTTCCAAATAATACAAAAACTTTTAAAATCAATATATAATCAGGGTAAGATTGATCAGTGAATTAATGATTAAGTATTTAACAGTTCTAATTAAATACCAATTTAGAACTGTATTTCCCCTTTCCCTTTTTCTTTCTTCACAGTAAAACATTTAAATTTTTTGTAAAATAAATTATAATTATCAAAAGAATTACCTTCTCAGAATATGCAGCAAGAGGTTGAACAGGATTTAATACAAGAAGATTACTTCCAGCATAAGTGTAGATTAAATGAGATGAATATCTTTGACGTAAAGTATGTAAAACACTGCATTCATTAACATGTCGTAAATGAGCAACATTTTCTAAGAAGTCAAAATATGGGGGATTAGCCTAAAAATATATAAAAATTATTACACTTCATCTTCAAAAAGGCTTAAAAAATGAGAGAACACATTTTATATTTGTTAATAATATATCATTATTTGCATACAAAGGCATCATAGGATACTAAATAAAGTACTATTAGAGATATCCAAATTCTTCAAATGAAACATAAAATTAAATGATGGTATTCAAAGTTTTTAAATACTTGGTGTTACCTACATAGATAAGCTATGATTAAATTATGATTGAATCACAAAAATACCTTTTCCACATCTTCTTCATTCACCTCTAACACATCTTGAGTAAATTCCATTTTTACAAATAGTTTTCCTTCTTGAGGTGCTGGGCCTGTTTTGACTAGATGAGCAGCAGAAAATCCACCTTTATGAACAACCCAAACCATGTCCTTTGATATCCAATTCTTTTCAACTTCCATTTCTTCCTCAGATTTAGCCTGTAAAATATACATAACTACACTTAATATTTTTAAGGTAGATGAGTATTCAGTTGAAGGAAATTAAACCATCAACCAGAGCACCCCTGATAGCATACATTATTTGTGATTTAAACTAACATACTGCTAAAGTTTGATTTAGTCTATTAAGCTTTATAGTTATTGATATAATAAACACTTCTGCAACTCCACAATATATTTTTTTAAATTTTAATGAACACTTCAATTCCACAATAAATTATGTCTGAGTTATCTACAAGTTTTCTTTAAGTTTTTTTAGTCTCTAGTTAAGTTCTGTAGTTAAGTTCCTTAAGTTTTTTTAGTCTCTAGTTAAGTTCTGTAGTTAAGTTCCTTAAGTTTCTTTAGTCTCTAATTATTCTCATGCTAGACAGACTGTGACACAGATCGATGCACTAGTTCCTAAAGAATTAATTACTCTTGCACCTATAACCGTTAGGTCTGATATCAAACATTTGTGCTCTAAGCATCAATCACAATTCTCCCATTAATAAAACAAAACTCTTTTCAGCAACTTCCATTGTAGTACTCTAGTGTAATACTATAGTGAATCCCATGGCTATTTTTAAAATTGTATTGTTATTTTCTGTTCTGCTGTTTGTTACTTGTATCATTCAACAAATGAATAAAATCAGCAATGGAATAAATATTTATTTAAACTTAAATTTAACATGTTCCTGAAATATATTAAACAGTGGAATCTCGATCGATCATTTTTGGAATCATCATTTTCCCATATGTGTCGTTTATTTCACTCAGTCTCGACGATCATATTGCTTTGTTATGTTCCTGGATCTATCGTTTTCCCGTATGTGTCGTTTATTTCACTCAGTCCTGATGATCATATTGCTTTGTTATGTTCCCGGATTTATCGTTCAGTTCAGTTGGTCCCTTGAAAAATGATAGATCAAGATTCCACTGTACTTTGATTTGATTTTTTAAAAATCCAAAAATATAAAATTCTAACAAGGGTGACCTAATGTCTAATCTTATTCCTGAGGGTGCTGAAGATGTAAAAAGGTTGGGAATCCCTGTAATAGTGTCATGAAAACACTTCAGTTCACTATAAAGTATTTCAAATTTCCAAGAGCAGATCAGAATTGAAGATTCTAATTGAGTATTTTATTGCAACTATTACAAATTAGGACATTCATCAAACAAAATCTTTTCCTATAGTTTTAAACAAAAACAGTTCCCATTCAGCAACAAAAAGGATTTAATTTTAAAGAATTAAAATAATTATTAATAACAAATGAAATTAAAACAATACAATCAATCTTAATTGCAGAATACAACTGATAAAAAAACAGCTCATTTAGATATCCAAATAATATAAAATTAAGCATAATTATTAAAACTCTGGATGCAGAAATATAATAAATATAAATGTTAACTTTTATTTTAACAAAAAATGATAATTCTATGATAATATTTAAAATTACAGATAAAAATATTAATGGAAGTAAGAAAACAAAATAATACACATTACTAATAATCTTTAAAGAATCATGGTTGAATTATATTGTCACATTATGAAATCTATGAAATTTTTAATAAGAAAATAATTTATAAATTATTTATTCAGCAAGTAATTAATTATCAACAAGTTAACATGCTGTATCAGAGGGTAGTATGAATTTGAAATATGAAAAACTGATATAGCTTTAAAACAGTATTTAAAAAGCCAGGATTAAAAGGTTCAGCAAAAATTGTAATGTTTAATGCTAAGGATAGTAACTTTTAAGCCTTTAAAAGCATGAATGATAAAAAAAATTCTTATAAAGAGAAAATTAACTTACAACAGTTTTGAACTTGTTACTAGTAGGGGACAGACTTCCTGTTCGGTCACCATCTAAAGTATCACCACTCTCCTGGCATCTTTTAGTAAGTTCTCTCAATTCAGGTACAGTTTGAACTTTTAAAGTCACAACTTCTTTCGATGAAAGAATCAGTTCTATAATTTCTTCTCTAGGTCTGTTTTCTACAGTAACATTATTAACTTCCAAAAGTCTGTCACCTGGTAATAGTCCTGTATCATTTGTTTTCCCTAGACTGCTAGGTTCTGCAAAAACTACAGTGTGACGTGATTCAATTTCTGGCGAATGACGTTCTAAAACTGCTGCACGCCTTAAAGCAAATCCAAAATCACCAGTGGTCTGCCTCCTAATAGTTAAGGTTCTAACAGGAGGTGAAGGTAAGTAAGTAACTGGAGGGAGTCTAAAGTTTGAAGTATATGACTTCCATCTAATGCCATAACCTCCTTGTTCACCAGGTGGCACTTGTGAAGGAGGAGCAGAAGGTACACTAGGCTTGGCCGGACTTGGAGTTAAAGTTATGCTGCTTTCAATGATACCTCCTGGATGATTCATCTGGTCCATAAATGCCATCATCTCATTAGTTAAATTAGCTGTACCAAGGTGTAATGATGCCATTGAATATGTACTGCCTTGTGGAGAGGGGGTTGTTTCTACATTACCAGCAACTTGATTTGGTTTTACAAGCAAAGTAGGTTTTTTAGGAATAGGAGGTGGTTTGCGAGAGGGACTACCAGACTTACTAGGGTCAACATTCGAAAGGCTACAAGCAGACGGGCTGGAATCTTGAGTAGAACTTAAACTGTAATCACTACTATTGCTCTGCTTCTCAGAATTATCATCCCGATCTTTTGAAGATCGGCTACTTGTAAAACTTCGTCTGACTTCATCAAGTCTTCTCAGTTCATCTTGAGTTAAACTTTCTTTTTCAATGGTGCTTTTACGATCTTTTCTATCCTTCTTCTCTTTTTTCTTTTTATCATCTTTTTCTTTTTCTTTGTCCTTATCTTTCTTCCACCGAAACATCTTGAAGAGCCTCTAGAAAAGCAAATGTTAATTAACATACAATAATTATTAATCACGAACAAGCTTATTAAATTAAACACATAATATCTGAAAATAATATACAATTTATCCATTTGACTTATTTTACTTGTAACTCTATTTCCACTTAAAAATTTATAATAAAGACTGTCTATTGCATGCAAAATAATCTGAGATTAGAGTATCTTAGTTGAACTCGCATATTTCAAAAAATTATTTTAATAACTTGTTTTATTAAATAGAATCAACAGAACAAAAAGATACATAAAGCATGTGAAATCACAAAACTGTAAACAAAATGCTAAAGTTTAGCTTTTTATCTTTCTTTGAGTAAGTGACGTATTATGGTTCTCATTTTTTTTTTTTTAGTGCAAAATTAAAATAATTTTAAAAAGAGTTTTGATTACCAACTTCAGAAATCTTAAGGACAAAGTGTGTATTTATTTACCTTTCTTTAGTTTCCATTAAAGCAGTTATAAATATTACATTATTTTATTGTTTCATGATAATTAGCATTACTTATCAGCAACACACTGTATAAAACTCTTAGTTTGTATAAAAATTCTTATGAAGAGGCAAAACAGATCTCTTTAAATATTTTAAATGCCAAACAAAATTCTTTGAGAAACAACTTATATTATAACAACGATAGTGATAATGCTTTTCTGAGAGATAACATTTATCTAAATATAAAGATAACTACCTTGAAACTATATTACATTATCAAGGTAAAATGAATTTTCTAAATGAAATGATCACTATCATCAATTAACAACAATATAATATTGTCCTTTTTCCCCTTTATAGGAAAACCGAAGATAATGTGTATATTTTACATTTTTTTTTATTATTATTATTCCTCAGAGACTGATTTTCATTTGATAATATATCATCAAAATTTCCCATAATAAAGAACAACGTTAAATTCTTCAAATATTACCCTTCACTATTAACACTTTTTTTTCTGGTACATTCAATCAAACAAAACTTCTAGGATTCTCTCAGAGATGTATTCACACGTATGCGAAACAAATTCTTTCATTATTTAAGATAACTCTTTAAATTAATAATACTTACCGTGAAAGTAAAAAAATATTCTTCAATATTATATTCTTTAAAATGTCAAGTAATTATATTTCCACACATGATTAGACTTCCATTAAGATACCTAGATTAAAAAAAATTGCATGATATTGAAAATACCATTATATTTGTTTATAAAATAACATCATAAACACTGTACATTACTTACAAATTCTTTAATTCATAATATTAAAAAAAAAGACAGTAATTAATAAACATTTTATAAATTACTGTAAATTACTGTAAATTATTATGTCATTTCTACCTCAGCATTAGTTGTTGGCAAATGAAATAGAGGGGAAATATAATTAAATAAATGTCATTAAAATTCCGCATAGATTTCTCAATAAATTTTCCCCTGTGATTAATACACAGTAATAGAAAAATTAATTTACTACATTACATTTAATAACAAAATATACTTAAGAGAATATATTGAAAACATAAACTTATATAAATACTGGATATAACTGAATATAACTGGATATAAACTGAATTCAATTTAAAAAAAAAAAAACTATTAACTGATAACATGCAAATATAATTAAAAAATTAAATCTAGCAGAAAACATTTTTGATATAATCAAGCTTCTAAATCGCATAATTAATAAATTTAATGAAAGAACTGATAGTCTTGTTCTTTATTAAAATTATTTACTTCAAAAATATACTTACTGATTGCATGGTCAATAGATATAGATTTTCATAATTTATATAACCCTGGAAATGAAACAAACAGATAACAAAATAATTGTAAAATTAATTAAGAAAAGTGCTAACAGAACTTCTAAAAATATAAAATTTTAACTAAACATTTACAAATTTCAAACAATTCATTTAAAAAAATGTATGCTTTTATGGACTAATATATAAATTATTTAGCAATCATGAAGATTCAAACAAAAATCTAGGTTTTTGTACAAAAGAATTATTTTAATAATTTTATATAATACATGTGAGAAATGAAAAATGCACTTTTAAAACATAATAATTTCACAATTTATGAAATAAAAAAATATAGGTGAAATACTTTCAAATAACGCCGTAAAAACAACTTAGAGATAATAGAAAACCGCAAATGCAATGATTTTACTAAAATATTAAGCAATCTTGGCAATGACATGCCGCTGGAAGAGTTAAAACTTGAACCAATGATGCGGAAAACTATGATTCACATATGGAATGTGACTACGCCCATTTAAATTTTTATGAATTAGGCTTTTAAAATACAATATCCAAAAAATTAATTTCTCCTTATGACAGTTTCTATCTGCGGGGTATGGAGTTGTTAAGTACTGAGTGTTAGCGTAGAAATTTTAAAATATTTATAAAAATTTCGACTTCTTCAACTTCAAAATTTAAAATAATAACAATTATTTTACAGTATAAAATTAATAATGATTGTATAAAAGAGTGAACATTTTATTTCACACTGTTTATTCATTGTCAAAAAAAAACAACTATTATTTTCATACAAAATAACATCTTCAATTTAAGGATCAATATTAGTACGATGAATATTACATGCTTTTTTTGTGGATCATCTTAACAGTTCAAATCATTGAACGAAAGAGTCTTTGTTTTCCAAAAGAACATGCTATTTTTAAAACACTTGTGAATGGTACACAGAAAATTTACATGTTTTCAAATCAGTTTATCTTATCTGTAAAAACGCAAAAACGTCAAATTTACACACCGGAAAGATACCACTAAAACGTCATATCCGTCACACCTGTCTTACAGAGATGTTTTCGTTTCACTTCGTTTGCGTAATAATGATCAACGGCCACAGGTTGATCAAGACATGACAAATCTTGGAAGAACAGGGCAGAACATACACTATTAACCAGATTTACGAAAACATTAGATTTAATTCTTCTCGATATTATTTTACATTTTAAAGGTCCAGTTTCTAGAGAGTTATAAACTTCTTTCGTTATAGAAACTTAATGCAAGAACTTTGAGAATATAATATTACCATCAAAAACCACACTTTTTTTAAAATTGATATTGTCTTGTTGAAGCGCAGCAACCAATAAAATGGATTATTCTTAACTGAGTACTCAAACTTTTTAGTTCTTTCATCCGAAGGAGGATATTTAGATCACTTTCAAATTTCTGTTTACAGCAGCTAAATAAGTTTCACCAATATATAAAAAAAAAAGTAAGAAAAGGAAACTCGGATAAAAACCTTTGAACTTCAGGTTAAAAAAGGATCTAAAACATTGGTTCTTAACCGGTGGTCCGCGGACCACAGGTAGTCTGGGAGAACCCAAGAAGTGGTTCGCGAAATCAGCAGCGATAAAAAGAAATTGGTTTTATCGTTTAAAGACGATCGCGAATTTAACAATTTTGCAGATTAAAAAAAAGCTTGTTTAAGCCTAGTCTAAATATTTGCTCTGGCTAACAGACTGGGCTCTGGTCTATTTAATAATCTAATTTTTGTGTCATCGCTTTCATATAAATGAATCCATACACAAATTTCTGTAGCAGAGTGTAGGAATGTGGCTATAATCCCCTCTTGACCACCTTGCTGATTCTCGTAAGCGGCAGTTAAATGTGGTTAAAATTATTTTTTCCGTTAGCAAGGACTGATGTGTTAACGCTCTTCCTGTCATTTTTATACATTTCTCAAATAAAATTATGAAAAACGAAGACCAAAAACAAAACTTACTCCAGTCTGTTGATCAGAATAGAAAATCAACACCTACACTCATGAGAAAAGACTTAAACCATTTGTAATAATATATGCTAAACTATGTACCAACATTTATGTCATTTTTATGAAATAAAGGTTTGATAAAAAAGCTGCCTTTTTATTTACTTCCTTATATAATTCGTTGCAAAAACTGAATTAACGCAACCAATTGAAAATAACTCTTTTTTATTAATCACAAATCAATGTAAAATTAGTAACAGCTATTACCAAACATTTTTGAGTTTTGCCAATTTCTCTGTTTGTTACGCATATTTTTCTACAACCAACATTTGATCTAGTTAATAATTCAAAGACAAATATTGTTTGGAATACTTTTAAATAGTAAAAAAACACGTATAATAGACATATAAAAATTTGTTATAAAAGACATATAAAATAGACATTTAAAAAATAAAATGAATTTCAAAAAAGTGAAAAAATTTTGACTATTTTCAAACTTTAAGCTTTTAGGGGCAAACTTTCCCCTTAGCCTACAGTGTTTAAACTTCACACTTTTTCTTTTGTACCCAAATGAAACCAGAAAAACCATGCGGAGCAACAGTTTTCGAAAAAAAAATTTTTTTTGAGACACCCTAGAGGACGTAGTTGAAAGAGAAAACTTGTTTCTTAGGACTTGGTCATTGAGCAGTAGTACGACAGTAGTTATATTTTAACAGTTCATATTGTGAGAAAATTCTATATTCATTAAAATGAGGGAAGAACCACCGTTTCTAATTATTTGAGGATTTCAGGAGTGAATAAATTGGTTAAAAATTATATCGTAGTCCTAGTCGTTTCAGAGACGCCCGACCACTGGAAAGATCAAATTATTTATCTAACAAAAAATATTTCTGGTTCAAGAGGAGCTTATTCTTGTTTGGATCTACTAATTTCTGTGATTTTTTTTTACTTTAGCAAAGAGTGTTTTAAGCGAAAACTTTGAACCTTTGATTAATATTAACATCCTTTTGCGGTTCAAAATTGTAGGATTTCTTTTATTCAATTAAGTTGTTATTTATGTCATTTTTCTAAAGAATTTCAAATACTAGATACGTGGAGCCGAAAACTTCATAAAATACTACCAGGAAAACGCAAATACTAAAAACTCTTCGTACTATCTAAAAACTTATTACTTAAATGATAAATTAATAATTTTTTTGCCCAATTATTTTCTATTTGATTAAAACTCGAATACTTCTTTCAATTTATAGCAAGCTTAACAAATTGCGTCTTTCAATAACAAATTTAAAAAATGGATATTGAAGGACCTTCGAGTTTACATTGAAATTGATATCTGTCATGCCGCTCTTTAGGACAATGTGAAGATTGCCTCTAATGGAACAACTCGGTAATTTTTTTAAAAGTAAAATATTTAAATTAAATATAAAAAGTTTAGATTATTTATTAGTAATTATAAAAATAAAATCGGAACTCGAAAATTTAAAAAAATATTCTGTTGCAATAAATCATTAAAAAATATATGCTGAGTGCTTGAGATTCGCTATCCTTGCTACTTGGAGCCCATTCAGGTGCCCAGACGGCACGTTTGGTTTATCATATATAAATCAAATTATAATAAAAATCAAACATTAATTCACGTTGATTATCTAATTGTTCCGCTATTTTGTTTAACATTTTATATGAAGCTTCTAGTGTTTTCTCTCTATTCACATCATAGAAACACATAAATCGCTCAACGAATGCAGCTCCCGAATCGATGTCTCATTATCATTGAATTGATAGGAATTGGGAAGTCGAGTGTCATCTATTTGAACAGAAATGTATTGTGCCTCATTTATTTGTTGTGAGATGTGATCATTTGTATCATCAAAAATATATCAAAGGTATTCATTTAAACAGCTTTGAGCGTGTTGATATTTTATCATGAACCGTTCGGTGTTCAATTTACTTTTTTTTGTTTCAACATTTTTCTTAATTATCAATCCTCCAATTTTTCTGACAGAAAATTAATGTAGATGGAGACCTTGAGCTTGTCATAGAAAGGTTGCAAGAAATGCTTTTTTTGCGACGATAACTACAAACCATTTTGAAAACTTTCGATCATTTCGATTCATTTTACCTAAGTTTAACCGGTGTCCACCCCGTTTCACCGATACAAAATTTCCTTCCCCCCCTTTTTTTCCCCGTTCAAGCTTCCCTTTTGAGATATTTAGGGATTTCAAGTTGAAGAGGGTTGGGTCAACACCTTCTCTGGGTTTGACATTGCAGGAAATTGTTCTGGGAACTAGATTGCAGGCACAAGTGCACAAACACATTGTGAATTGGAATTTTTTGATTTTGCATCGAATTCTTTGGTTTGCGTCTAATTTCTTGGGTTTTGCGTCGAACTTCATTGATTTTGAGATAAAATGAGCGACATTTCTTTCATTAAATCAAAACGTGGCGGAAATTTAGTGCAGCACCAAAATTTCCTTTTTCCGCATAGAAAGAAAAAGAGAAAATTTGAGCTACTGGAAGTGCTCCTCGGATTCAAAATGTAAAGCCCGTATAGTTTTACAGAAATATATTTTTAAGAGTTCCTCCGGATTTCATACACACGAACCGGCTATTAAAGAAATCCAACAAAAAACTTTTTCTTCAAAACTGAAAGAAAGAGCCGTCACAGAAATGACAGTTCCAGTTCCAAGAATATATAAGTAACTATATATTTATACGTAAGCCAAAGCCTATTTAGTCTATATTACGAACTAAGGAATATTCGACTTCGTCAAAAATTGTGACGCAAGGAGCATTTCAAAGACTTGCAAATCTGGAAATGACCCATTTTGATAAAAAGCCCTTTAAAAGATATTTTTTTCACCTACCTTTAATATTTACTTTTCTAAAACCATCAAGTTTTCATTTTACTTTTCATTATATATTTTAAATGCATTCTATTCCAATATTTACATATTTTTTAAATATTAATACACCCCAAAAAATTCCAATTTTTGCTCGATTTTTGGTAATTTGAAAGTCCACCATCCCCTTAAGACATCTAGATTTCTTCTTTATGTGTATGCATAGCAGTGGTGTAGCTACATATTCAGCGCCCTGGAGCAAGTACAATCAGTGCGTCCCCTTGTTTTTCGGAAGAGTTCTGGCGAAATTTGTTTCCTATCTGATCCTCTTATTTCGATTTAAAATCTTACTTAATAACACTTAAATTGAAATTAAAGACATTTCAACAATAAGATATTCAATTTAATAAATATAAATATTATAATAAAACAAATTATTATTCTTTAAGTACGGAGTACCTACTAATATTTACTACATATTTTATAAACTGTATTGTCAACATGCACTTATACATGTTTAGTTTCCACATAAAAAAAAAAAACTTAAATTGTCTTTTTCTCACTTTTTTGTTTGCAAATCGATCAATCAATTTCTCCAGATCAAGTTGAAAAGTTATTCTTTTTCAATTTATATAGTGGTCAAAGAGTTAAGACGGTGTTGTGACATGATGCTTCTAAAATGTTTTGATTAATTTTAGCTTTGAAAAACTTCTTTCTGCTGTCGTCGTCGTCACCGGTAAAGTGAAAATATCAGACAAGCTGTAATTATGTCAAAGAAGCTACTTGAGTCTGCGGTGTGACTTAAAAGTAGTTCAGCAATTTCGCGTATTAAAGTAATTTGTTTTAATTGAATATAAAAGCACATTTTAAACCGAAGCAATTGAGGTCCAAAATTAGGTGAAATATTGGAAAGATATGCCAATTGTAACAATTCTGATCCTTCCAGAATACTTTTATCAAGTGACGCGTCGAGATATGCAAGTAATAAATATTTAAAAAGTGTACATAACTGTCGAATGGATTCAAATCTAATAGTAAATTGATTAATTATTAAATCCATTACTTTATAAAACACCTCGACTTCGAAACATCGTTCACTGTCTTCAATGAGTTCATCTACTTGAATTTTCGCAAAGAATTTTTTCACAAGACGCATCTTTTTTTTTGGGAAAACAAGGTTTAATATTCCATACAGCTGATAACTCAAGGGAATCGTTTTTTAACAAACTCCCAATTATTCCCTAAGTTCTGGAATTGGGTTAGGAGTGATGAAAGCATCTCAGCGGATTTCTCTATATCTTCATGAGTACCTTGCAGCATTTTCGAGACTGTATTAATAGGTTCGAGTATTTTACTTTGCACAATTATCAAAATAATTATTCCGAAAATTTTTCTTTGTCAGACGGAGTCTATTTCTATATCAATGTGTCGTGGAAGAATTTCACTTTCTGTTTTAATTGTTTCAGGAGCAGAAATATTCGTAGTATCTGTATCTGTTTTCTTTGGAGAATTATTGCCTTGAGCTTGCGATTTGTTTCCATTACAATTCAACGAGTGCATTATTTGAATCGACCGTTTTAAAAAATTTTAGCAACTTTCATTAAAACTTCCTTTTCGGCTTCTTACATTTCTATTCTTCGTTTTCTAAACTGAGCCCCACTTAGTTTTTTTTTTGACATCTCTAATTACCTACAATACATATATAAATATATGGTATTTATTAACAGAATTTAATTAACAGATTATATATAAATATATCTGTTAATTGTTGATAATTTTTTATTTATTACTTTTAGAAATTTTAAAAACCATTTTATTTTTTTACGTTATAAAACTAAATATTATTCTGTACGTTGCAACCTCAATTAACATAATATTTTATAAACAAACCATTTACTTTTAAAATTATACGTCGATGAATCCAAAAGCACACTGTATATAAGTAATTTAATAAAATAGTCATAAATTTTACAAAGTAAATTAAACGGAACAATAAATTACAATCGCCAATGCATTCAATAAGTTTTAAAAATTATATAACACACTCATTTCAGAATCAACTTCAAATCCTTACACTGCACAAAATAAACAAAGGGAATATAAAACTCTAAATATTACGCTTGCTTTAAAAAAATCCCGAATATTTGCCTCGATTCTTCGATGTTAACTTGCGCTCGTGGGATTCCCCGGATGCATGTAACTTTTTTGCTATAAAACGCAACTTACGATACGTATAGTAAATGCCTATAGTAGTGATTTCAAACATTCTTAGCAATCATCATGCATTTTTATAGGTCTATAAAATGTTAAATTTATAATGAATATTTTCTGAAATCAAACTTATGATTTCAGTCAAGTGCATACTAATATATTTAAAAGCTTTGTTTTATTTATCTAAAAAATATTTCGTTTATTTTTTGTATATTTCATAGAAAATCTGACAAACCGAATTTTTTATTCAAAAGTTTTCACAAATTTTAATTTCACCCTTTCTAATTTTGCACCCCTATGATTCGTGCGCCTGGAGCAGTTCACTCCAGGCGAGTAGTGTATTTGTAAATAAACATTTGTCAACGAGAAGAAGGAAGGCATTTTTGTGTCGGCGAAACGGGGGTGGTGATTTTCCTCTTTTTGGGGATTTTTCCAACGAGAGGGGGCAGGAAATTTCAGTGTCGGCGAAACGGGGGGTGAACCAGGAGTTGAAGGTCTTAAACCTGATATAACAGGGAACAAAGATAATACGGTTAAACGGTTCACCCCCCGTTTTGCTGACACTGAAATTTCCTTGCTGTGTTCAGAACAGGATTGGTTGACAAAAATACAGGAGTGGATCAAGACACCGCGTTTGCACCTACCGATATTTTTTGTGGCGCCATCTCTTGTTCAAATATATAATTAGTTTCCATTATAAATCTATATGTACATAAATGGATGTATGTGTGTATGTGTGCATGTTCCAGCATCACTCTGGAACGCCTGGAACAATTTCAACCAAACTTGGTACACATATCACTTACAATCTGGAAAGAAACACTGGAGGGAGGTAAGACACCCCTAGCACCCATAGGGGGGCAGGGGGGCAGGGGGCACATGTAAAAATAATCAAAAACGACTGATATTAGTGTCGAATCCATACTTTTCGGGGTCGCTGAGATTAATGGTGATACTCCCGATGCCGTCTATATGCAAGTTCAGCCTCCCAGTCAGCAAGTTTACCACTGGGAAGGAGGGGGAAGAAGGAGTGAATATAAAATATCCAAAATAGCGAGAGTAGTGTCGAAACCATAGTTTTCGGTGTCGCTGAGACGAATAGTGACATTTCTGATACCGTTTAAGTGGAAGTTCAGCCCCCCCCATTAGCATAGGGGGAGGGGGAGGGAAGAAGGGGTGAATATAAATATCCAAAATGACCGAGAACAGTGTCGAATCTGTAGTTTTCTGGTCCTCTGAGAGCAATAGGGACACTCCTGATGACGTTTAAATGCAAATTCAGCCTCTTACCACCATTAAGGGGGAGGGGGGGGAAGAAGGGGCAAAAATAAAATGTGCATAATGACCGAGAGTAGTGTCGAATCCGTAATCTTCGATGTCGCTGAGATGAATAAGAACGCTACCGATGCCCTTTAAGTGAGAGCGCAGCTACTCATCAGCATTGTTGGGTGAGGTGGGGGGTAAGAAAGTGTGAATATAAAATGTCGAAAATGAGCGAGAATAATGTCAAATCCATAGTTTTAGGGTTCGATGTGGCGAATAGGGATACTCCCGATACCGTTTAAATGCAAGTTCAGCCTCCCAACACCATTGGGGGGAAGCAGAAGGGGTAGTAATAAAATGTCCAAAATTACCGAGAGTAGTGTCGAAACCATAGTTTTTGTGTCGCTGAGATGAATAGGGCCCTCCCGATGCCGTTTACGTGGAAGTACAGCCTCCCATCACCATTGGTGGTGGGGGGGGGAGGAGGGGTAAAAAAAAGTCTAAACTAACCGAGATTAGTGTCGAATCCATAGTTTTCGGGGTCGCTGAGATTAATGGTGATACTCCCGATGCCGTCTATAGGCAAGTTCAGCCTCCCGATTAGCACTGGGAGGGAGGGGGAAGAAGAAGTGAATATAAAATGTCCAAAATAGCGAGAGTAGTGTCGAAACCATAGTTTTCGGTGTCGCTGAGACAAATAGTGACATTTCTGATACCGTTTAAGTGGAAATTCAGCCCCCCCATTAGCATAGGGGGAGGGGGAGGGAAGAAGGGGTGAATATAAATATCCAAAATGACCGAGAACAGTGTCGAATCCGTAGTTTTCTGGTCCTCTGCGAGCAATAAGGACACTCCTGATGACGTTTAAATGCAAATTCAGCCTCTTACCACTATTAGGGGGGAGGGGGGAAGAAGGGGCAAAAATAAAATGTCCATAATGACCGAGAGTAGTGTCGAATCCATAATTTTCGATGTCGCTGAGATGAATAAGAACGCTACCGATGCCCTTTAAGTGAGAGCGCAGCTACTCATCAGCATTGATGGGTGAGGTAGGGGTAAGAAAGTGTGAATACAAAATGTCGAAAATGAGCGAGAATAGTGTCAAATCCATAGTTTTAGGGTTCGCTGCGACGAATAGGGATACTCCCGATACCGTTTAAATGCAAGTTCAGCCTCCCAACACCATTGGGGGGAGGCAGAAGGGGTAGTAATAAAATGTCCAAAATTACCGAGAGTAGTGTCGAAACCATAGTTTTTGTGTCGCTGAGATGAATAGGGCCCTCCCGATGCCGTTTACGTGGAAGTACAGCCTCCCATCACCATTGGTGGGGGGAGGGAGAAGGGGTAAAAAAAAAGTCTAAACTAATCGAGATTAGTGTCGAATCCATTGTTTTTGGAGTCACTGAGAGGAATATAGGAAACTAAAATGTTGTTAATAATCAAGTTATGAGTGAAATTAATAATAGAGTGAATTTGTAATTTTACTTTATCATTTGTGTAATGTACTTACTTTTAAAGACCTGTAAATTAAATTACTCTTATTTTACACTATAGGTAGAATCCATTCCTTTTTCTGTGTAATAAAACAACTGGGATAGATAAATACCCGGGCAACGCCGGGCAAATAGCTAGTATAATATATTTGTATTCAATCTTTATTTATGTAAATATTGGTACTGTAAATATTCCAATAGTATATGTCTGTATTACATTTTTTCTGGGAGGGGGGGAAGGATGAAATATTTTAATTGGTGTAAGGAGGCCTTGATATCCATGAATTTGTAAAGCACTGCTTTAGGATAATTTAACAAATTATCCTAAAGCGTGTCCTTCGCGTCATAGCTCTTTTTGGAGTACTTGGGCCAAAGGGTTTAGTTCCAGTGATGGCTATGATTTATTTAAATATGGGTGCTCGTGAAAAATTATCTAGAATTTTCCGTTGCATTATCAATTTCAATCGTTTATGACTGAATTTTCATTTCTTTTGAAAATAATTAGTGGAAACGTTAGAAATCACGCAATTTCATACGTAGAAATTCGTTTTGAGCCAGAATCGCTCATTTTTACTAAATTATTCATTCCGTTTCTACCCATCCATGAAATGAAATGCGGCCATTTTCTAACGTTGTGGGTGGTTCGCATTTGACGTCTTGAGAAGTTTGCCGGAAACGTTCGTTTATAACCTTAGGAGTTTGAGTTTTAATCTCTTAGGGTAGTTCTTGGTTACCACTGATAATAAACTTTATTCGTGTATTTATATTCTGCCTTGGTGCTTTTGATATTTGTGAAGTATGGCCGACCGGGATGATAATGTCTACAAAGCTAAGCTTGCCGAGCAAGCGGAACGATATGATGGTAAGAGGGTGGAGATATTAGAATCGTTGCAGTTTAATCGGATGCTTCTGTACCACATGTTCATTTTTTCCATTTTTTAGTTGATTTTGAATGCGATGTTAAAAAGTTTTTGACGCAATTAAATCTAATGTAGCATAATGTCGGGAGTTAAATTCCTTTGTAATTGATGCTGAAAATTTTCAGCATTTTTGAGAAATACACCTAAGCAGATGAATTGTTTTTTCTTATTATTTTATTAATTAACATTACGCACGAGGAAGAAAACTGATGCTTGTATAATATGGAGTGAAAAATTTGTTATCAATATTTTATGTGTAATTTTTATATGCCGTTAATTTGACAGGAATGTTCTTTGATTTGCAGTGACCTTTAATTAGCTGTTAGACCTCATAAATGATGGATTATTTTTTGAATTCAGTAAATTTAACGTCTTTTGTTCGAATCATATGATCATATTTCCAATTCACAAATTTTTTATCTTTACATATATATATTAAAAATATTCCGATGTTAAGAATTTTTATTCCATCAAATCAATGTCAATGAGAGCTTTATGTTTGACATGAGAGAGAAATTAAGGAAGGATTATTCTTCATTAATTCGCGTGAAATTATATGGGCATAAATTTATTGAATATATTGTTAATAGGTTTACTGACTCATGACATATACTTATTTATTAATAAAGAAATAAAAAATTTCAATGTTCATTGTGAATTTATACCTAATTTCTGATAGGCTGTTAAGTGTAAGTATTTTGGAATTGTTACCTATTAATTGGAATCAGGTGATCAAATTTTGACAGTCATGATTTTGTCATATTTAAAGATTCATTGCTGAGTAATTATGGTTGCATGCTTTAAAAATCTTCATATTTGATATACTCTAGGTAATAGTAAAAATAAGTGAAACATTTTCTAGAAAATTCTTAATAGAATTTATGTTCACATTAGTTATCTTTATTAAAAAAAATAAAAGAAAAAATCTCATTCCTTTGTATAAATGAACAAATTTGCATCATGAGATCCTAGGATTTTCATCTTAAGGTATAATTAAAGTGATTATTTAAATGTAGGTGTTTCATTTTTAAAATTTTAGGGTAATAAAATTACATATTAGAATTTCATTTGAATAATAGGTCATAGGTAAGTATATATAATTGTTTCTCATTTAAATGGTAGGTAAGTATTCAAACTGTTTCTGTTTTTAAATGATGGATAATAGGTAAGTATTTGTACTTGTTTCCCATTTAAATGATAGGTAATAAGTAAGTATATGTTCTTGTTTCTCATTGAAATAATGAGTAATAGGTAAGTATATGTACTTGTTCCCTATTTTAATAATAGGTAATACGAAAGTATGTATATTTGTAACTCATGAGTATCTAACTCAATAGTCTTGGGTGTCAAACTCTTTAAATACTATATATTTATTAATTGTATTATAGGATTGTACTACCTAATTCATGTGTACACTTAATTCAAGGGTTTTCTTAATTAGATTTCTCAAGTTATAATCAAGGAATCTAATTGTGTTTTTTATTTGTAATGTTCAAAATCTGGAGGGATTTCAGTATTATTACATTATTTGTTGAGGGTCAGACAAGATATTTACCTTCAAACTATTCTGTATGTTTTGATATCCCCTTAAATGAGAGAAATAGGATCCAGTGTTACGTTTTAGCATTTAGCTATTTTCAAGAGTTTGTTTGTAATTAATTTAAAGAAATTTACTTCATTTCCTTTTAAGAATTAAAACGTTTTAATTAATCAATTTTGTTAAGCATTCATTTTTCTTTATTATAATTTGTTAGCTGTTGGTTAGTTTTTTAGAAAACACTGTCGAACTGTAGACTAAACTGATTACAAGTTAAAATAGATAATTTAGGACATTGTATAGAGTAAATAATTAATTTTAATGGGTATAATATCTCTTGATAAAATAATTGAACAAATTTACTTAGGTTATTTTGATTATGAAAAAAATTTACTAATTTATCACTAATTATTTTTGATTCTTGAAAATAAATTATTTTACTCACCTTATTATGAAAATAAGATATGAATTTCCCATGCCTCATCAGTTTTGTTTTAAGCTGCAGTTAGTATTAGGTTTCTGCAAAATGTGAGCAGTTTGTCTGTAAATTGCGGTATGTCTTATATGCTAACTTCATCCTTTTCATCAATATCTTCTAGGTACTCTCTCTTTAATTACTATTGAGATTGATATTTTTCATCATGGGGTTATTGTAGGTTATATATAATTGCCAAATTCTCCATCCCGAAATTACAGGCTATGGGAGGAAGTAAAGGAATTTTAAAATTACTCTAGCCTGTTTTCTCAAAGTTCTTCATTTCACCTACATAACTTTAATTCTTTGTATGTTATATATAATATACTCAAATCTTTCACATTTTTGCTGTACGAGTCTTCTCGCATCTTTATATAATAATTTTTCTAGCTGACATTTCTTTTTCATATTTGCAAAAAATGAATAGATCGAAGGAGAATGATTCACAAGCTGTTCCTCATTATATTTATATAAAAGCCAAGAATCCTCCATCCCCTTCCCAAATGTGTGTGTGTATGTATATATATATATATATATATATATATTAATATAAATAAAACTATGCCAGAGGCAACACCAACTCCATATTTTACAAGTAGACTGTTTAACGTTATTCTTACGTATTTTTTACACTCTTTACAGTGATACAAAGCTGTAACTTTTATGCTTTTATAAGGGATTTAGGCAGTTGGAAACGGTATCCTGTCCTATCTTTGTATCGAGGTAAAGAGCACTGAGTAGATTTCATCAAGCTTTAATAAAACTCAATAATTGACTTAGTGCCTTTTACCTCTGGTACACTATGTATATGTTAGGCTATATTTAAAATATATACACTATAAACGTTGAGCATTACTTTGAAGCATTGTAATAACTTCATGAATGATACAGAATTTACATACATTTACATTTATCAAAACATTTCTTCCCGTGTTCGCCATTTCATATCTAGGCAACAGATCATAGAAATTTTTCCCTTGACCATACTGTTCACGTGTTTAATGATAAAAGTAGCCAGGTTATGGCTGATTGGCTAAGGTGCTGGTATTCGGTTCAGATCCTGTGAGTTTGAGTCCAACTGTTGGCATGGATGTTTGTAGCTGTTCAGAATCTGCTTTAAACTGTAGGTTCCGTCCTAAGTAGCCGTCGTGTAGCAAAAGTTGACTGTAGTGCTCAAACCAAACCAAAAGTAAAAGTAGTATTTTCAACCCCCATAGTCCTAAATTGTACCCTTCCTGTTATCAGAATTGTCATTAGGTCAGCAAATATCTTTATATGGTAACTGCTTAGCTCTAAAACTAAGGGTTTCTATTTTCTCTCTGGTCATTTTTGGCACAGATTTTGCCTGAGGCTAAATTGAAAAATTAATAGAAAAGTGTAAGTGCTTTAATAAAATTATAGGACACGCTATGAATCAAGTAAGTCTGGAATGAAAAACTTCTTATGACTTATTTTACATATGAGTGAGGTACTTGTCTTAAATTTTGTATTTTTATTTTTTGACATTACTAAGTTAGCATCAAAGCAAAGCACATTCAAACAGTTGCACTTTTAGTGAGATCTGTTGGAAATATTTCAGATGAAGTTAAGGGTCTGTTATAGGTTTCAGTGACCCTGGTAGTGTTCTGGAATATAACTTGCATTTTTAGATAATTTAAAACTTTTAATCTTTTATTTTTTACTGAATAGCAAGATAGAAAAATATTTTCATTTGCATTAAATTTAACTTTTGTTTCTTCAGAAATTATTAGTACATTAATCTGTTGCCTCTTAATCTAAAAGGAAATGTTTTTATCCAGGTAACATGTTATCCCCGTATATGAATAGGACATGAATTAGAATACCATACTATTTTTATTTCTGAGGGGAACACCTTTAATATAATACTTATTTGTAGATGATAGACTGTAAAATTCTCCCTCCCCCCCCCTCCCTATTTTAAAATGTGATTTTAAGAATTAGCTGTTATTTTGGTTCCTGGAAAAACACCATGTAACAGTACTAAATTTACAAAAGTTATCTGGCATAGGAAAAAAAAAAAAGAGAAATCGCAATTCTATAGGTTCTTATTTGTATTGCTTTTAGGACTCTACTATGGTTAGTTAAAAAATGTTATTAGCTCTAAACTATTCTGTAACAGATCTTGCTTTATGTCGAGATGTATTATCCTGCTATTACCAACATGGCATCTCTTTTTGGTATTGCTAGGGTTGTTTGAGTTTTGTTAAAAGTTCCAGAGTAGATTTATTGGTAGACCTTTGTTCATCACATCCAGTGGGGTCAGGCATATGCAAAACAAAGCTATCCCAAATAAGATTGCTAGAGAGTAGGAAATTTACTCAATATAATTTCACTGGCTGTTGTCTTACTTATACATGGCCACCAGAGTATGTACATCAGTCCATTGTACCCATATCTGTTACTTTTAAAACTGACAGATATCCATTACACAATGCCATTCTATAAGGAACTTTAGAGGTATGATAGTCATGAGGAATTCCATGATATAGGAATCCATGAAAGTTCTGTGATTATGCATACAGCATATAGTTTCATGCATCTTAACTCACCTGTCTGCTCAGCTATAATGCAGTAAAAAATTGATTAGATGTAATAGCTATCCTTAAGGCCTAACTGGTGGTCCGCGAGCTCGGGAGTTGTCCAGCACCACATATAAAAAAAGTTGCCAAATAAATTGGGATTTTGAAAGCAATGTTCATTGACTAGATGTTCATCCTATGACTATTAGGTGTTGAATTAAAATTTCTTAAGAGTTTAACATAATTATTTTATTAATGTTAGAATGTGAGTATGTTAATCTTATATCTCTTTTGCCTGAGCGATATTCTATACCCCATACCCCCCCGTCCCAGGAGGTCCCCCCCATCAAGTTGGTGGGGGATGGTAGTGGTTCACCCATGGTTCAATTTCTGGATTAGTGGTCCACAGACTTCTACGGGTTGGAAACGACTGCTTTAAGGCACTTATGATTGAATTTTTAGGCTATTTGTTTGCTCTGATGATTGAAGGATAACATTTCTCTAGCAGTGGTTCTCGATTGAAAACGACTTGATATGTGAAAATGCTTTGCCATGCACCTTATTGGTAAAGCGCTTAAATAAAATCAATCTTACCTTTTTCAATGTTTCTTTCACGCCTCAACATCTACAAACTTAAATGTAAAATGTTACATAGAAGCAAGAGGCTTCCTATTTTATTTTAGAGTATATTGTGTAAGTATTAGAGCAGCAGCCCAGTATCTTAGATTTAGAGGAATGTTTAGTGACTTTTGTCAGTTTAATGCTTCTCAATATAATTGATTTAAAATTTAAGTGGCTGTTAATCATAATCAAAATTGGAATAAGAATATCCCGTGGCATGTTGAATTTATGCTATAACAATAATCTAGTGTTCATTTTAGACCAAATTGAAAGTTATGTTTCCTTACAGAACAACCTAAATTTTTACAAGGAAAGCTGAATGTCTCAGACATTTTGTCAAAATCAATTTCTGCATTTTAACGTGGCTTCGTGGCTATATGGTTTAATTGACACCTTATAACTGTTAAAGTACCAATAAATTCTATTTTAAATTTCAATAACCTTTTTCTGAAATTAAAAAAAAAAAATAGCAAGAAAATGATCTTTAATTTTTTAAAACCAGTTTTACCTGAAATTGCATATTTTAAAACTTTCTTTCATCATATATATTCATTAAATTGCTTATAGCAGTAGTCCCCAACCCACGGACCAGTACTGGTCCGTGGATCAAATGGTTCTGGGCCGCCCTAGGAACATTAAATTATTTCCATTTTATTTACTGTGGTGTATTTCTCTCAGGTTAGTGCGACTTTGTCGGGTTTGCAAGTTTATACCTTTGTAACAGAAAAAATCTTGTGTAACTATTTTAAATTAGCTTGTTTATGAAACATTTCGAAATTATGAATTAAAATTGCAGCCATAGCCCCCCTCAGTGAGCCTGGTAAAACTATTAAACATTGACCGGTCTGCGGTGAGTAAAAGGTTGGGGAGCACTGTTTTATTGCATGGATTTTATCAGTATTTTCTGAACATAGATTAAGATCCCATTTGTTATTTTAATGGCTGTTTTCTCTGTAACCATTTTGTTTGTTCTGGTTCATGGTGGGATATACTTATTTACATAATTATTGAAGAGTGTGTGGAAATGCTATGTCTCACTTACTTACCAAAGAAATTTCTCTTACAACTTTGAAAGTTAAACAGACAAAATTTTGATGGTCTTATTTTACTGTAAATTTAAATTCTATGGATATTCTTTGGAACAAGTAGGAATGTAGCAGGTTAAATAATATGGAAATTAGTCCTAAAGCCCAAAAATTGAAGATTGGTATAAAATGAAAAAAAAAAAAAATGGAAATATGCTTCTTAACTTTCCATACGTGCTACTTCGGTAAAATCAAAAATGAAGTTTGCATTTTACATCATACTTTAGACTTATTTGATCTACTCCTGCCTTTGTGTTGAACACTATTTTAAATAGGACATAAAAATGCTGTTTCTTAGTGTTGGAGAATAAATGTTTTGTCTATCATTTCTTTGAAATGTTATAGGCAATGGAATTTTTATGCCATGGCTTAGTCAAAAAACAACACATGTACATTTAAATCATGAAAACATTTTTACTATTTTAAATTTGAAAATATTGGAGGGGAAAAAAGCCACTACCTTTTTAAAGAAAATTATAGGCTACTGAAATTGAATAACTTAATTCCTCAATGAGCTTATATACATGAGAGGTTGGTTTCTTTGGAAGACTTCATGATTCAGGAGTAAAAGGCAGAGACAGAAAACTTTCATTATACAGTTTATTTCAGATTAATGTTTAAAATTTAATGAATGAAAATGTTAATGATGTATTTTTTTTCCACCAATTTTTCGAGGATCCTGAAAGAATGGAACGCATGGCAAAGTATTTATTATAGAGAGGTGTTGTGACCGAAATCTAATGTCAGGACAATCCCTAGTTTATTAAATGGAAGGAGGATGTCAGAATTTTAATGTCTCTCTTGATCAAATAATTTATCCTACATTAAATTTTAAGTAGTTGATGTAAAACAAGAGTTTATTTGTATTTCGACTGAAATTTTTAATGATCTTTATGTAATGTATAGTAATAATGCATACTAATGATAGAAAATGGTTAATTGTGATAAAATTTTCTGTGTAGAGTAATTCTGTGAAGATGGAAATATGCCTAATATATTGAAAGATAAGATTATGTGAGAGTTTGTTTTTTATTTTAGAAATGGTTGAAGCCATGAAAAAGGTAGCATCTCTGGATCTTGAGCTGACAGTAGAAGAGCGCAACTTATTATCAGTTGCTTACAAGAATGTTATTGGAGCTCGAAGAGCATCTTGGCGTATAATTAGTAGCATAGAGCAGAAGGAAGAAAACAAAGGAGCTGAAACTAGACTTGAGATGATTAAAAATTACAGATTGCAGGTAAGTTTTTTAGTTTATTTATAGCTGAATGATTGAATGTGAACTTCAGATCAGTGTGTGATGAATTATTAAAATAAAGGCAAAATTTTATGTTGAATTCAATTATAAACTTTAACAAGACCAGATATATAGCTTGTTATGCAAAAATTTCATCTTTATTAGATACTCTTGTTGACTACCTATGTTGACTGATTTTTGTTCAAATTATTATAGTTTGAAAAAAAATATTCCCGTCATTTATGTTTAAAAGGTTTGTTACATATTTAAAATGTATATATTTCCTCTTTCTTACACTGTTCGTCAGGGGTTTCAGTTTTGAAAGCAGTGGTTTCTATTAACTGTTGTAGATCTGTAGCTTTGTCTGCCCTTTTTTATATTATAGGGATTTATTAAACTACATTTGGTATTAAATTTTCACTTTTAAAATATAAAATAATGTTTTTTATTTATAATGAAGACAGATTTATTTTCATTTTGCAAAAACAGCAAAAGTACTTCAATTACATTGTGGTTAGTGTAGAAAGTTATCTCTGCATAAACCCATGTTTGAATCCTGTCAAAACACTTGACTTTTCCTGTGCTTTTCCTTAAAAAGTAATGTTGTTCCACCTATTATGCGACTCCATAGAAAAGTGACCATCAAAAATCACTGTTGTATTGAAAAATGTCTACAGGATAAGTGCCTATGGCCTTAAGGAGAAAAGAACAAATGTTGAATTTTGCTGATTTCAGGAACATAAATTTGCATGAATGTTTAGCTTCTCTTAGTGTAAAATTTACTGTGGTATACTGAGAGTATAATTGAAGTTTGAGTGCTAAATTAACCATTAAATTATTTTCTTAATAGAACTGTAAGCATAGGCTTGATTTGTAAATATTCAACTATAAAACTGAAAAAAAATGAAATTATAAAAAAAAAATACTATCAATGTGGAATTTGCTTGTGACTATTTTTTTTTCTTTGTTTAAATAATTTTTTCAAAGCAAATCTCTGATATTCTAAGTTTATATAAACTCTGTTTTGTGACCTATTTTAAAGTTTGGTTTTTTGTAAACTGCCTTTGAGTATATGTAAATTTTTTTTTTATCCATAGTGTAGACTATTTTTTAATCTTTCCATTGTTTTTTTATATTAGGTTTGCGATTTATAAAAACCACTTGCTTGTTTTGTTTTTCTGTTTAAATGCAGTTCCCAACATTTTTTTT
The DNA here is from genome assembly GCA_907164885.2 of Dolomedes plantarius. Classification (NCBI taxonomy): domain Eukaryota; kingdom Metazoa; phylum Arthropoda; class Arachnida; order Araneae; family Dolomedidae; genus Dolomedes; species Dolomedes plantarius. The sequence goes on from OU015492.1 coordinate 170,131,077, forward strand.
TTTTTTTAGTTCAACTAAAATTCTAAATTTTGTCATATGCAGGTTGAAACCGAATTGAAGGACATCTGTCAAGATATCCTGGATGTACTTGATAAGCATTTAATTCCCACTGCTTCTACTGGAGAATCTAAAGTATTTTATTACAAGATGTAAGTAAACATGTAGTATTTCTTTATATATGCATTCTTTTAGAGGGAAAAAGTTTAAGACCTTCTTTTCATTACATCAGTCAGCATCCCTTGCATCAAAATATTTTTAACCAATGTCAGACCAGTGATGTAGCGAGCATAACTGGCACCCGGGGCACGATACCTTTTTGGCACTCCCTTTCTGAAAAACATATAATAATATAGTATAGAGAATTAGTGAAAAGGACCATTTGGTGCCCCTGTGTGAGTGGTGCCCGGGGCATGATAGACCCCCTTGCCCACCCCTCGCTACGCCACTGTGTCAGACCTTAAAAATATCCAGGCTAATCAATTGGAGGTCTGTGATTGGTAAAGTTTTTTCAATAGGAGTAATACTGACGGAGGGTCATAATGTAAACAAGGCCTAATAACTGTAGATATTGCATCTGTTCTGTCATGGAGAGCTGGCATGTAAAGTATGTATTTTACAACCTGTCAATATGTATTTTATGCAATTTTACAGGTTCTAATCTCAGTGGAAATGATTTTTAAAAGTAATTTTTAACTTGTAGAAACTGTTAAATTTTTAATAGCTTCCATAAAATTCTGACAACTGTTGTTATGCTTGACAAATTGTTTATCATTTTAAACCGGAATTGTGGAATAGTGCTTTAGAATTTTAACTTAACTTCAAGGATATATTATATCAGTACTTGTGATTTGACTCTTTTATGGCTTATTTGATGAGTTAATGACATTAGCTCTGATAGTTCTCATTTAACCAGATAGACAGTTTTACATTCAGTTGTAAGTGATGGTTTATCTGCCTATCTACATTTCAGAATCATGAGAGGATAAATGGTATATTTCTATGAAAATTTACATAGGCATGAAAATATTGATTCATTTTAGAGATTTTCCTTAGTCTTATTAATTTGTTTCTCTAGTGTTTTTACCGTAAATTCAAACTCTCCTTTGAAGATTTTAATCTGATAATACCCCTATGTAGTCATTTGCTGGAATTTAAGAGCTTTTAGTAGCATTTAAACTTTTGATCCCTGAGGACTAGAGGAAAACATTTTTGTTGAGGTATGCAGTGTTTTAATTGCAGGATTATGGTTTTTTGTTACAAATTGATGGATAATACAGTTTAGAAGACAAGATTGTAATTCCTTACGTATGCAGATACAGGAATTGGATTTTTATGGTGAGAATAACTATGTAAAACATTGATATCTGTATACACCTAATCCTCTTTTTTTTTTTTACATCGAGGATGGGTTCCAGTCTGTGTCGTGTAAAAACAAAGACATAGGAAAAATACTATAGAGTATATGGTAAAATGATGGCCATGTTCAATGACTTGTTTTTGTTTATAAAATACATATAAAAAGATGAAAAATTAATAACTAATAGAAAAATTTAAATTATTTATTTCAATATACATGCAAATTGTATGCATTAAACAAAGAAAATCATATTCTTAACAATCTTAAAAACAAACATTAAATAAATTAGTCTCTTGAAATTCAAATCAAAGCTTTATTTTAAAATAAAAAAATAATCACAAATTCAGGAACAAAATAAAAAAATACACAATTAGATGCTACATTATTAGGTTTTGCTTTCTAGAACTAATCACATCCTTTTATGTTGCAAATCGCTTTCATCTGAATGAAATTTGTACAGTAGCTTCATAAATTTTCATGTTTTCAGGCAAAATTTCTGATGACAGGTTGTATACAGAGTCATAAATTCTGTACTAGATCGTTGTGAATCTGTCAGATAGCTCTTTTGTCAATTTCTTTGTAGCATGTCATACAAGATTTCAGATCTGATTGCATGTTCAATATTGGGATCATTTGTCAAGAAATAAGCATCCAATTTGTTGAAAATTTGAATGCCTTCAAGAATTTAGCTGTTAAGGCTGTTAAATCTTCCTCATTGCTGCTGACTTCTGAATCATCTTGTAATCTCTAGCAGCTCATCCTTATTAAGGATCTGTCTTCAGTTAATTTTGCTATATTATCAATGGCTAAATTTTCAAAATCCTCTCCACCAATCTTGAGCACACATTATTTCTGAATTGATGTCATCAGTGGAAGTTCCAAGCTGTATATGGGTAGTTGTCACATTCTGGCCAAATAGCTTTCTAGCAGGCATTTAAGGTAGACTATTTTTTTTTCATATAATGCCAAATTAAATGGTTTATGCAATCCATAATTGAAGAAAAAAAAGCAAAAATATAAACCTTTTTTAATTGTGGGAAAAATAAAAGACCTGACCAATCGTGTAAAAACAGAAGAGTATTTTTTTACCATGTTATTTCAAAATCGTGTAAAAAAGGATTACATACATTTCTGAATCTTTGATATTTTTAAAGCTATTGTTTATGAGAATTTCATAATTGTGAGACATTGTTTAAGCTTTCAAATGAAAAACTTAGTTAAGTGGATAACTGGTACTTTTGATTTTTTATCAGAATTTTTTAGCCTGAGTGAATGCTTAATTATTCAGCTTAATGATTTGAACAATTTTGAATGTTATAACTTATGGCTCTCTGATTTTACATTTCACATTATACAAATTGTATTTAGTCTTAACTTTTATAAACCTACTGAAGGTTTTATGATCAACTTTTATTTGTTTTTTTTATATGTACACAAGTAGAAAGTAAAAAGAAAAAGTGTTTGGTCTATCACAGATATCTTAATACTGTTTTTTTGCTTAGTATAACAAAAAACAAAATTTCAAAGATCTTGATGCTTAACCTTTTCTTGACAGTATGGGACAGCATTTATCCCAAGCAAGTTCTGTTTAAAAAAAATTTTTTTTTTAAATATCTGTTCCATGAATTTCAATCCTCATTTTCTCTCCAATACTGGTTGTTGGAACAACAGGGGTCTTTTTCTGCTAAGAGGTAATGATTTAGCTTTGGGAAAAGGCATCACATATTGTGCTAAGCAAAATACTATTTAATTTGTTCTGTAATCTATAATGTCTAAATATAGAGTTCTGATATTTATTATCATAGAATTGTTATTTAATAATAAATAAAACTTCTAGTTAGATTAAGCTTTTGAACTGGCAAAAAACATGTCTGGGCAAAAACCAACTTATGACAAGTGTTTCAGAGGATATTAAAATTTTAAAGTGAAATTTAACTGTAATTTTTTTTTACTTGAATCTGATTCTGAGGCTGCGATGCTCAGAAGTAAATAAAAATAACAATTTTAATTCTCTACCAGAGGTAAATTTCAATGGTAATTGACTTCATGTCATTTTTGAAGATTCCAAGGACTACAGTGCCTCATTATAGGAAGAAACTGCATAAAATTATTTGTATTCCTCAACTTATAGCAAAATATATTGTAAGAAAGTTTACTGCAATAACTTAAATTTGAGATCTGATAATTAGTAAGATAGGAATGTTTGATTTTTTTTAAAGAAGAATTCTGTATTTTGCACCGAACAGAACAAGCCCTTATGGTAATTTCTATAACCTTACTTTCAGTGACAAACTTAGCAAGTTTTATATGAAGACATTCATTGTGACCTCTTCATTGGATTTTATCTTTGATATTTAGGAAAATGTCCTGCCACTCACAACATAAATAACACTCAGCAAATTTAAAAGGTTTCTCAAGTAATAATTTGTTCTAGGAAAAAATTAATAATGTAGATTGCATAAAGAAGTGAGATTAAGAATGTGCTTAAGGAAATTTGTAAAGGAGTTTGATTCTCCAGAAGTGATTATCACCGAAGTTTTAAAATTTAAAGTAACTTAATATTGAATTTCTGAGGGGGGATTTTTAAAAACTTTTTTCCCCTATCTGGTTTGTTTTATATTAATGACCTCCATGTTATTCATAAATTTGGCTGTTTTGTATCTAGGCAGCATTGGATGTAAATATATATATATATTTAATACATTCGTTCTTTCAGTACTAATTGGGAAAATTAAAAATGCAATTTTAAGTATTATGTTTTGCAAACAAATTCCAAATTTTTAACATTCAGAGTGAACTAAAGAGTTTCATTTTAATAATATAAAAGATTCTAGTTTTTTATTGCCTTATTTTCTATCAATATACATTTTTATATTTGGATTGTTCCTTTTTCATTTAGAGATCAGAAAATTTTTGCAGGAATAAAATATAAACCCCAATGAAGTTTTGCTGTAACATATGATAATAAATATGGTTAGTTCCCTTATATGTCGTTCATATACTGAAAACGACTATCTACAGAGGCTAAGGAAAATGGAATATATTCTTTTATCTTCAGTTAACTGTGAGAAAGGAATTAATACCACATATCGCTGATATTCCCACAATGACTATCTCCTTCACAGGGATAAGCAGTTGGTGAAAATTTTAAATGATGTATAAATGATTTACAGATAAAGTCCTGTAATGTGAAGGTTAAAATTTAGAAAGATTATCTTAAAGCTCTTGTGCTTTCTAGATAGCTTTTTGATTTTCTGATAGTATTGTCAATAATGTCTGTTATAACAAATTAAAAATGTTAATCTGCTTTTCTTGATTTAAAAGAAAGTTGAGGTAAGTAAAAAATTGTCTAACTATACAAGTCTTCTAATATTTTTCAAGTTTTGTTTAGGGAACTGTACCGGGTCTTTTAAAATTTCATATTTCATGGTCCATGATTTTGCTGTTGGGTTCTAAGAAAATACTTATTAATAGTGGAACTTGTGTGTATATTCTGTGTTAATCAACCTTTTTTATTTTTAGAAACAACTTTTTTACAGCTGTTAACAAATTAGTTTTTCTATTGTGTGATTTTACAGTTAGTATAGCAGGGAATTATTCTTATACTTTGAGAATTCTTACTCTAAGCAAATAATTTTCCTTTTTCAAGCTTGTTTCAGAGGTGTAAGGTTTTAGATTTAGTATTGCCCTATATGATAAATCCTGTAACCTAATAGTTTTTAAAAAAAATTATTTAAAAAATGTATTTTACCTGCAGGTTATTGGTGACAAATTAGTTCTTAATGATTGATGGGCATCTCACACATACATATATACATTGACTGATAGTAGTGATAAGTTTTCTGTCAATAGCATCAAAATTTGTATGATTCCAAATTAGTGGTATTAATCTCATGACATAAAATGAAAGATAAGAGATGAGACCTTACTCGGTAATCTTGCTTAAGTATTTTTTTACTAATATATATAATTCCACATTAGGTGACCAATCACTATTTTATCCACTTTAGTTTAATTTTTAGATTATTTCGTAAATTGTTCGTCATTGTGTTACAAAATTCAAGTACTAAATTTGATCATGTCACAAAAATTTTTTATGATCCTCTCTGGAATATTTTGTCTTTATTACTAGTATCTTTAAAAAATTTAATTTGAAATTCTGATAAAAAAAATAAGGTTAGGTCATAATTAGGTAAGATTTCAGTAATTGTCAAGTTTTAAATTCTCTTTTCTCTTTCATTGAAATTGAGAAATAAAATATTACTAAGTGGATGATTAAACAATTTTTTTCAATAAAAAAAATCTTAGCAAATTCTAGGTTAATTAAAATTTCAGTATCCGCATGTGTTGTTTAGTTAAGTCATTTGATAACATGGTTATTTAAAATGTCCAATTAATCATGCATCTTCTAATGCAAATTCTGTGTACCATCTCAATAGTTATGTCTTTTAATGATTACTGAAGGAAATTTGTTTCTGTTGCTCATAAGTATGGAAATAAATTTTTTGACTGAAGTGTTTGATTTTTTTTTCCCCGCTCTTAACAATGTGATGTATTATTAAAATATAGACTAATTTTCTACTGGAATTTTATTGCCTCTTATGCTTTGCTATTGTATGCCGAGGATGTGAGGCTGGGTGTGCTGTGCTGGTGATGCTTTTTGCATTAATTTGAAATTAGTATTAAAGTTTTATTAAAAAGTGTAATTTTTTTTTTCAGGAAAGGAGATTACCACCGTTACTTGGCCGAATTTGCTACTGGAAATGACCGTAAAGAAGCTGCTGAAAACAGTCTTGTAGCTTATAAGGCTGCTAGTGATATTGCCATGACCGAACTGCCTCCAACTCATCCTATTCGATTGGGTTTGGCTCTGAATTTCTCAGTCTTCTACTATGAGATCCTGAACTCTCCTGATCGGGCATGTCGCTTGGCAAAAGCAGCATTTGATGATGCCATAGCTGAGCTTGATACCTTGAGTGAAGAAAGTTATAAAGACTCGACCCTTATAATGCAGCTTTTGCGTGACAATTTGACACTCTGGACATCTGATATGCAGCATGATGGTAAGGATGATACTTTAATGCATAATTTTTTTTAGTGACTGAGGAATAAGTTCAATTATGAATCTATATTAGGAACTTTTTTGAGATATTTCTTATATGGTATAGGAATATACTAGATAAGGCATATAATGGGAAATTCGTACTTCATATCTTCAATAATTTCTGTCTTTAAGTAATTCAATAATTTAGTCTTTAAGTTTGGTAACATTGATATTTATTCAATGGATGTTTGGCTTGTTTGTAAATATATTAGTAGCTTATTGCATAAATACAGTACATTTGCCCTTTATTTCTCTGTTAAATGCTTTTATCTGTTAGATCCAAGCATATTATTCTTTAATTTTTCATTGTCAGCTATGCTATGATTATTACTTTCTTTTATTGAAATTTTGGGGAAGATCATTTGATGTCAACTAATATATAGGTATACTATTGTACAGTCTGATCTGTAATTATCTGTCATTGACAGCAATCAGTAAATTTAAATTGTCTGTAAACTAAAATTTTAGATCACCTTTGAATCTGAAATGGTTCTTAGATTGCGTTTAGTGCATTATATCCATATATTATGAAGAATTCTTCAGATATTTGCATGATTCAACTTAGATGCATTTCATTGGAAATTTTTACATATGAATATTGATGTAAATTGCTTATTAACTTATAGTTACTGAGATCCAGGTAAGTCCCACCACAATGTGAAATTCCTATGTACAATGGCTCAGCAAGAACTGAAAATGGTGCATTAGACAGTAAACTAACATTGGTAAAAGAATAATGCACATAATTTGTCTAATAGTTATTAAGCCACATACATGTGAGAAAACCTAACTCAAAATTTTGTTTTGCAAATCTTATCAAAGAGTTCACTAGAAAACCTATAGAGAGAAAAAGATATGGCACTGAAAACTGCATTGTATTGTGAACAAAGGTTTATTAAAATCACTAGGAATACGTTCAGTGTGCTGATTCCATGTTTTAAGTTAATGTTTGTTAAAAATAAATGATTGCCTGAGGTATTGGCTGGTACACACGATTTTATAAACATGTTAAAATATTTTTGACATTTGCGAGCTTATTTCATACATGTGGATGCATTTTACTGATTAGTATTCTGGGGAGTTGGCATGTATAGATTTCTAGGTAATCTAACCCAAATGTTTGATCTTGATTAAAACTTCAATCTTATGTAGTAGGTATTCCCATGATCCTTTAATGGTGAAAGAGATATTTTACTGTAGTCTTTAAAATTTGTGTGAGTAGTCTTTTCAGCTCTGAAACCATTCAATGCTTTTATGTAAAATTAAATTCAGATTTATTTTGTTCATGAATTTCCATGCACAAAAATAACCTGGCTTAATATGATGAAATGTAATTTGTTAGGTTACTTAGTGTTTATTTTGAGTCTTAGGTGTTCAAATGGAAAACCTACTTTCCATTGAATTTTATTCTCCAAATTATAACCTATCTAATTTTTTGTGAACTATTATCATTGAAATATTCATTTAATCCTTCTACTCTAGAATAAAGTCGTTAGAATAATGGATTTTAGTAATACCAGAAGTGAAATTTTTAGTTTATTTTTCTATAAGGTAAAATACTTAAATTGTTTAATAACTTTCTGTCACAATAGAAATGACGTGCAGTAGTGCAATTCAATTTCTTTGTTAACAAGTAGTATTTATACTAGTTGATTAATCATTCTGAAGTATGAAATAAAAATATGGCAACAATTTTAAAATTATTTACCTATAAATGTTTTTCTCCCCTCTGAAATGCTTGTTTCTCTTTCAGGAGAGGGTGAGCAAAAAGAACAAGTTCAAGATGTTGAAGATCAAGATGTTTCATAAATCATTTTATATACATAAAAATGTGTTCCATTAATTTGTTACTATGTGAGATGGTTTTTGTGTTTATTGCCACGTAGGGTATTTCCTTTGCTCATTTTTGATCCGCAGATGTTTTGTGTCTGTAAGAATGCGAGAGTGTTTCCTTCTAATCAGGAACTTGCGCCAGCCGTAAATCTTTCGTAAATATGTATTTTAGACCATTGTGTGGTACTGTAGGTTGAGTTGTTTTTTATATTGTTTTATTCAGATGTTTTGGTATATAATTGTGTTAAATTTATGGCTTTAAAATTTTATGTATTTGCATGCTCATGAAATCTTAGTCTCAAAAGCATATTTAAAACTACTAAAACACTAATTGTAATTGCCTGAAATTCAATATTTAAGCATTTTCTATTTAATCTAATAAATGTAACCATTTATGTATACTTAAACTGCGTTCTAACTTTTAAAAATTTTACTGGAAAAACCCAATTGTGTGAAAAAAGTGGTTAAAAACCATGTATACCTAGATACATTCATATTTATGCATGTATGTATGTATTATGCATTTTTAGCAAGTTTGAAATGTTGCTCAAAACAATCATTTACAATTATTTTAATAGCAATATTATTCTGTACTTTTATTTATAGCTGTTTGAAATTAAACTATTAGTGTAAAAGTTTGTTTTATTTGTAATTTTAGCTTTCATTAATTCTGTATGTGTTTTTAAAAGTATTTATGCTAACATTTTGCATACAGATATTCGCATTCCACATACACACATATGTATCTTTAAATTTCTAATTGTACTTTTAAGGCATTTGCATAAATTTAACCCACATGTACCTGTATGTGTATATAGATATATATATGTATAAATCTGTATATAAATATATATACATACATACACACACCTTGAAAATTAACACTTGCAGTATGTTTTTTTTACTTTGTTTTTTTTTGTGAAAGTGTCTTATTTTTGCAATCTAATTTATATATCACATGTAACTTTTATTCCATGGAAGTTTTTCATACTCAGGCATAAGTAGCATAGCTCTAAATGTTTCATTAGTGTACTATAGAATTTTTGAAGAAAAATAGGTAACCATGATATAAAGTGATAGGGAATGACAGACCTTCTGTCAGGAATTGGTTTCACAAAATTTCTTGTAGAAAAAGCACTGGGACTCATTAGCACAATTCTAAATTTTCCTCCATAATAGCTGCCAAAGATTAGGAATCTCCTAATTTAGAATTCTGTTTCATCATAAGCATGCTTTCTTGAAGCCTCTTAGATCTCTTGCAGTATTTATTCAGTGGTAATGCAATTTTAGAAATATTTTGTACTAACTATAATCCAAATATTTTTACATTTAAGAAAGAATTTTGACTGAGAATCAAACTGTGATTGAATAAAAAGCTTTGATAGAATTTGAGCAGAGTTTACTGGATGTAGATTTGGGGTTCCCAATGTGATTTTTTGCATGGTATGTCTCTTGTGTTTTTATGTTAAAGTCATGGCTTGTTTTTTATTTTTTTATTATTAGATATAACTAACAGGTTTGATGCAAGTAATGCATAATCTGTTTTTATTATGTTATGAAACTGTCATAAAAATGTAAGATAGTATTTATTCAAATTTTTTATAGATCTGATTACTAAAGGTACAGGGGGGAAAGGGAACAAAAAGTTTGGGAACCCTCTCTAAAGGAAAAATTGACTCATAGGTAAATACTAAAGTGGATTTTACTTTATTAAAATAATCCATTATAGTGCATTTTTTGTTCCGCTTGCTTAATTGTGCATATAGATAAGTTATTTGATCTTGGTTTTAGTTTCTGATAATTTTGTGAAACTGGTGCTAAAGTCTTCTAGCTCTCTTTCCTAAAAGGATGTCTTAGTGTCAGATGTTCTGTGTTTGGTGTAATCCATTGTTGTAGTATACTTTACAGACATTTCTTCATTTACCTCTTAAAGGTCTCCAGTATAGCATTAAAATTCACTCCAAAATTGAAATGCAATTTAGATTTGTCAGTGGAGAGGAATATGTTTAGGAAGAGTGCTGATTCTCTCAAAACTAATGGTATTAAATCTAAACCTCTTTAATATGTATTTATTTTATGCAAATATCTGAATTTTGTTTTCTAACTAATCTAGTGTGAAAAGTCAAATTTCTTCATTCTGTATAGAATAAGTAGAAAGCTTTATTAGTTATCCAAGGAATAGGTTGTATCAGATCAACAGTACTATCAGTTGATATGATTTTAGTGCCTTGGAATTGTAGCTGGTTAGTTAAAATGGAATATTTTTGTCAATTTTGTTTTGGCAAATCTTGAAAGAATGTAAAGAGTCACATTTTTATACTTGTTTCCCTTGCATTGTGCAGCCTAATTCTAAAATTTGTAAATTCATGGACAAAAAATTGTATATTTCACATAACATGCAATTTACTTATCACAGAAGTTATCTGCAGCTCGAGCTTTATATTGCATCTATTCCAAACAATATTTTGTTTTATCTCTGCATTTTACACACATGAAATCTTTAGAAATATGTAAACTAACATTATGCTCATTGGTAGTGTTGGCAAGTACCTAATACATGATGTATAATTTATAAGAAAGAAAAATTGTATTTTAATTCTGAAAAAGTTTAACTGTACAGAATAAGCTTTGCTTTCCACTGAAATTAAATGCTTATGGTACTTAGTCTATAACCAACACTTCCTATAGAGTATGGTTGAGACAGGACCCAATATATGTACAGCTGTTTTTGTAAGCGGAATTATGTTTGTTCATATTGTGTCTGGAGGTGTAATGCAAGTGGCACTGAAATATGTGGTTTGACTGACATCTTTTCACATTTCTCATTCCATCTGTAGAACAGAACATTTTGTGTGCTTTTTGTACAACATATTTGTTAGTTCTTGCTATATATATACAGTCATTCCAGCGGAATGTAGGAGATATCTCAAAGTGTGTTTTATGATGTAATAAACTAATAAATGTCACAACTTTGTTTCCCCTACTTGTTACTGTGTTCTCTGTTGTTTAGGGGTTGTGCTATTGCAAGGTTTTTTTTATTATTTGTTAGGGATATTTAAACTAAATTTTGTTAGGGATATTTAAACTAAATTTTGTTAGAATATATTTCTGAATCAGAAAATATTTGAGTACAATTAAGGAAATATTTTAACAAACGCAAGTGACAAATTGTGAAAACTTGGAAGATTTGATATGCTTTTGAAATATGGATATGCAGTAAGTTTGATTACAGTTAAAAAATATTTCAAATGGTGTAAGGCCTTTGTCAGTAGAGCTGTTTTATTCGAAAAGGATACTGTTATGCTACTACATGTTTGCTTCAAAATGCATTGGGGGAGGGGGAAAGAAGCAACGAACCTGTCAAATTAATTTTGCTATATGCTTGACTTGTGAAAAAATTCTTTCCCTAAACTGGCACCTGATTCACAAAAATATATTTATATTATAGAAAAACTAATTTAAATTATATTTTATTCAGTATGTAAATTATTTGCATTTTTTTTATGAATTTTGATGCAGTATCTTCCATCTCATTGATTAATAAACTTGGAAATGACATCTTTTTCCATCACATGCATTAATTCATTAAAAATGTTTGAAAATGCTTGGTACTAATAAACTGGTTTCAAAATACTATTTTGGGGTAACAATAAGAGAGATTCTTAGCATTCTTACTTTACATGTTTATGAAATTATCTTTATTGTATGTAAAAGCTGATTATATTAGTTTCCAGTTGCATTCAGAATACAAAATTAAAAGATTAGTTAAGTATGAACAAACATTACACAAAGAGATATGAAAAAAATGAAAAGTAGTTAACGACCTCTAGCCTTCTAATTTTGGCTGCAGAGGTCTCATCTACAGAAGGCATTACAAATTTGTATTTGGATGATGTCCATATCTTGGGATTTAATTCAAAGGGGGCAGTAAGGGTTCTGAGCAAATTGAGAGAATGCAGTTTAGTTATACAACCATGGCCTGTCTAGTAAGGCAACAGCCTGTGTCCTAGGGGTGTCTGGCATGTATTTATGGTTAATAATCCAAGGTTTACTTTGGTTTGGTGCTGGAGGGAAAAGCCCCCTCCCCCCTTAATGAGAGTTTTTGTAGGATTATATTGGATAGTTTTGTAGGATTATATTAGATGGCTACGAAGTTTGATTCACTGCAACCTTTTTGCCAAATAATCAAAGTTTGTTACCATAGGCTCCATTATGTGTTGTTACATGTGTAATGCATCTGTTAGCATAGACCAAATACTTAATATGATCAGCCGATCCCAGACATAGTAAAAAATTACAATGGTTAATATTCTATTTAAGGGTGTGATTTGGAAAAGTAAATGTACACAATATAAAGGGATAAGTTGAGCTACCTGAGATTATTTGCTTTTACAAATACTTCTCTCGAAAAAATTATTTACTAATAAATACTTAATTCCCCGAAGTTTTCTTTTTCAAGCTCCACTTTCTGTTTTTACCCTTTTTAAACTTTATCTCAATGGAATTTTTGCTTTTATTACTCTTACCAGGCCATATGTCTTGGAAGAAGAAAAAAAAAGCCGTTTAAATATGATAGATTTTTAGAATGCCATGGTAAAATTGTGAAACTTTTGCAGCTAATATTTTGCTTACATTTCAGAGATAATGTGACTAAATGACAGGGATCAGCTGTAGCAGCTTACTATCCACTGATTTTTAAGAGTCGAGTTAACTGCAAGAGTCAAACTTTTGAAAATGCAGTAAATGCAAGTCTTAATGACCTCCGGTTGCGCAAACTAAATCTTTATGGAGTTTTTGTACTCTAAAGAGTGGTAAACTTATTTTATGATTTAAGTAGTGAACCTTATTTTCTAACTGTATCTATGTATTGTCCTACATTTTAGAGATTTTTAATGTTTAGAAGGCAGATAAAATTTCTATGCTTACGTTTTATTTTGTTTTATTTATTGGCTCTGTTATTTTATTCATCTTGCTTGACTTTTAAATAGAAAACTTTTTTTCTTCTTTTCAAATCATGGTAAGGATGATTTCTGAAAATTCAAATTTAGGGAAATTTCAAATATGACTGTTTTATTGAGTGATGGCTAAGCTGAAAATTATGTGTAGGTTTGGGGTCATTATTACAATCTGATCAGACTAGGACTGTAAAATTTTGTTGTATATTGAAGGTCCCCGTTTTCCACAGGTATTTATTTTTGAAGCACTTCAAAGCAAGTGCAGTGAAACTTCTTTAAAGTAGCTAGTCGTCATGGTTCAGAAATAAGGTGACTGTTTTGAGGGGTGGCTGTCGAATAGGGGTTGATTTCTCTATGCTTCCAGTAATTGTTCTGAAAAAAAAAATGCCTGTTTTGAGAGGTGGATGGCTAGAGATGTTTCACTGTATTTTCTGTCTTGCTTTTAGCAGTGAAAGAATAGGCATATATATTGCTTCCTTCTCTTAGTACATTTTGTTTATTTTTAAACAGCTTTTTGTACTTAAATCCCTACTTAGTGGCATAACAAGAGGGGAGATTTGGGAATTAATATATGTTAAGGCCCCTCACACTGATTCTATGTATTTACAAAGATTTATTAAAAGTTACAATGGAATTATTACTAAAAAAGTGATCACAGTTTAATCTAACCTTCTCTAGATGGGATTTTTTCCGATAGCTACGCCATAGCCCAACATGTAGTTCCTATAATTCAAATTGCATCAGGCGTATCCAGTGCAATTCACCACTTTTGGGGTTTCATTAGTACAGGGATTTAAACTAAGACTAATGATATATCTCCTCCAGATTAAATTGTTTAAATATATTTTATAAATATATGTAGTTGTTTATCCAAATCATTGTTTATTCTTTCATATTACTCTTACCTTTAGAATCTTTAAGGTAGGGCCCATGTAAAATACATACTCATTTGAGGTCATAGTTGTAGTGTTGTTATGAGCTGTTAACTCCTGTAATTATATAAGTTTATGCTTTAGATGCATGTTTGTGGGTCAATACTCAGTTTTATATCTTGTCTTTTATTTTTAATTTCTTTTCAGTATTTTGATTTAACTTAATTCCATTATTATTTAAAAACTATTTTACATCTACAAATTTTCTGAGCTATTTTTGGATAATGAAAGGACAAGGATATTGCACAGCAGGTCGAGTGTAGATACTGAAAGCATGTAAAGGAAAATGAACATAAAATTAATTCACATTTTTTTACAACATTTAAGTATTGCATATATTGCATTAACACTATCTCATCCATGAAGATCTGGAATTAATAATATTCAGAATTCTAGCCTAAATATTAAATGATTGATTTAAAAATTAGCTAAACTTCATGAGAAATTGAGTGCGAGATGAAGTTTGTTTCTGAAATAGAAATTACAGGCAACAAAATCGGTGATTGCATGATATAAGGATGCTTCCATGATGTGAAATACCTACAAAATATTGATTAAAAATACTTTCCCTTGAATTCTTTACACATTTTTCGCAGATCAACTTCAATTCAAAAATTTTTGTTATAATGCTATGATTCTCTCATTAGTGCAATACTTAAATAAATGGTCTATTTCCTTTTCTTTCTTGATAGTAACATATAATTGTAAAATATTACTTGTATGCATAATATAAAATTTGCTCTTGGATAATGTAGTACACTAGATAAAAATATCAAATGATTTATCCTCCTAAAGAATGAAAATTTAAATAATCATGCAAATTTTAAAACATAACATATAAATCATACAATATGAACATATAATTATGTAAAATATTAATTATGAGTGATATGAAATTTACTCTCAGGTAATGGTGTACATGACTCAAATATATCAAATGAGTTGGAATTGTCAAAAGAAGTTTTTAATTATCAATGTGAATAATTTCAAATACCAATACTTTATTATAAAATGGCTCCCAAAAGTGTTCGTACACTTAAGATTTTCAGTGAAATAGGGGTCTATCCATTAATTAAAATGAATATTTCAGAATGGGTATTTAATAAGATCTATACTCTATTCTTAACAAAACTACATGAAATATTTTCAAAACATGGTAAAACTTTATTTTTAAGAAACCAATAATCAAAAAGTAACAAAATCTCACAAAAGTCTTACACTTGTAAAAAAATTTCTACATATTAGTAAATATCCAAATTTTTCGTTAAATTAATATTTAGTGGGATATCCTTTAGCATCCACAACAGCTTTTAAACGTCTGGGAATAGATTGCACTAGTTCTTTTGTAATTTCTGCATCAATGTTCATCCATTCTTCCATCATAATTGTTTTTAATTCGTTTTTCGTGTGAATGTCGTGTTTTCATACTCGAACCTCCAGTTCTCTCCAAATATATTCTATTGAGTTTAAATCTGGCGATTGAGGTGGTGTTTTCAAAACTTGGGGACGATTATAGAGACACCAAAGGCGAATGTTGAGAGCCATGTGCTTAGGATCGTTATCTTGATAAAAAAACAAAGTTGTTTCCAATACCCAAATTTTGGGCTGATAATTTTAAATTGTTTCTTAAAATATTTATATAAACAGCATGATTCATTATGCCATCAATAAATACCAAATTACCTAGTCCTGATGCTGACATGCACCCCCACACAAGGACACCTCCACCGCCATGCTTAACTGTTCCTACTAAGTTCTTGGGATAAGTTCCTCATTTTTTCTTCTCTATACAATTATATGCCCATCGGAACCAAAATTTTTAAACTTGCTTTCATCGGCAAATAAGACATTATTCCAATACGTTTGGGGCTTATTTATCATTGATAGTGTGAAGGAGAGCCCAAGCTTTCTGTTTTTCTCACTCACAAAAAATTTTCTCTGGACAGAACGCCCATGGAATCCAGCTGCTCTGAGAACTCGTCGAAGAGTTTCAGGTGAAATTGAAGTAGAAAATGTTTCATTAAATTCTTCAGAAACTTTTACAGCACTCAAACATGTTTTTTTCACAAATTTTCCAATTATAAATCTCTGATCACGATTTGTTAACTTTGCCGGATGACCTTTTCTTACCTTGTTTTCGATCCGATTTTTTTCTTTAAAGCTTTTTATCACATATTGCACAGTAGAATGGGATAAATTAAGTAATTTAGCAATATTCCGAAATGATTTACCACCACTGATGAAAAATAATCAATTTTTGAATGCTGTTTGTTGTTTCTTTACGACTACGAGCCATTTTTAAATAATAAATGGAATATTACGGAGTAGGCAAGCAAAAATTAAAGCCAAACGATATTTTAAATGCCACCACAATTCAAAAATAAAAATAAAGTGCCAGACGATAATTTCAATTATGAATTTATCCGAAAATATTTCAGTGTACGATGACTTTTGTTAGATAAAGATTTTGTTACGTTTTGATTACTGGTTTCTTAAAAATAAAGTTTTACTATGTTTTCAAAATATTTAATGTAGTTTTGTTAAGAATAGATTATAGATCTTATTATTAAATACCCATTCTGAAATATTAATTTTAATTAATGGATAGACCCCCTATTTCATTGAAAATCGTAAGTGTACAAACACTTTTGGGAGCCACTGTATTTGTAAGTATAGCAAATCTGTTTCTTGGATTAGGCTCTTTCCATTAGAACAGTAATGTCCATAATTATTTTCGATTTTTTATGATACCAAGCTTTATGAACACCTTTTTCTGATGGGATACAATGGATGATCTAAAATGAATGCACCCTTTTTTCCTGCAGAAATTCAGATCTCTTTAAATTATGTAAGCTTACAACAACACAGCAGCTCCATTTCACTCAATTTATTTTACAACAAATATTCCTAAATGATACTAAAGATCTTATTTTAGGAGTGGAAAATATGCTTGGATTTCTTTTTCCCGATATTTTTGTCTTTTAAAAGCGGTAGTGGTAGTTATAAATGTGATAGTGGCTGTATAAAATTTCTTTTTTATAGCCACTATCACATCCAGGTGCAAATTATACAGGTATCTCTCTTCGCAGAATGAATATTAAAATCTTTTAGAATTTCAAAATATGGTTTTTACATTGCATCATTTCAGTAAACTGAGGGGAAATAAATATTTATCGCCATCCCGGGTCCATTTTTCCAGGAATTAAATTCTCCATAGAGGTTTGATCTCTTTCACCTTCATGACTATACCTCAATGACACGTACTTGCATTACACATTATTGAACTAATACATATCAAAAGATTATTGAACTAATAAAAAAATAGAAGTTTCACTAAATTAAGATACAGTGATTTCCGCTTATAAGAATCACGTTTGTTATTACTGTTTTTGATTCTTATAAGCGGTTGATTCTTATAGCCGAAATTTAGGTTTTTGGACAGGCACACACACACCTATACTATATACATATATTAGAAAATTTACCATAAAAAATTCTATTACGTTAATTATCTTTTATTAAAATTATTCTTTATAATTTTAAAAATACAACTTAATTTCTAGACCTATCAATAGATATATCAAGTAGATACACATGATTATAGTAAGAGAAGAAAAAAAATCCAATATTTGGTACAACAAACCTGCTTAACAGTTTAACATTTCAGCTACAGGAAGGGTGCAAGAAAAAGTTATCTATGGTAGCTTGACATAGTGAAGTTTTCAGGAGGCTGTTTATACCTCTTTCAATACCAATAGTCTCAAACCAAGATTCACCTTCTAGCTTACGTTTCACGGTTTGATAACGTGCTGAATCTAATAATGTCACGTTTGCCTAAGTGATAGTGGAAGTGCCTAAGTGATCGTTTGCCGAAAATTTATGTGTTTCAGGAAGCCGCAACCAGGATGCGGGAAGTGGGAAAAAAGAGTCCCTGTCTTTGTTTGTCAGTGGAGAAAAGTGGAATTGGATCCGGACGGGTATGATGCCCCTGGATCAAGCTAATAGGACTGTTTAGCTAAAGCGTTTCAGGGGAAACTATTATGTTATGTCTAACAAAGAATGGGATGCATTTTACGACTGTATTCCATTTCATCTTATCACTCTTTCTTTAAAAAAAATAAAGAAAGAACTTCGTGCCTTTTGATGGTTTAAGTGGTTTTTTTTTGGAAAAATGAAAGGAAAGCGAAGAGTGTAAACTGATTCTTAAAACCGGTGGATTGATTCTTTAAAGCGAAAATTTTAACATGGAAATAATACATTTGTTTTTGTTTTCGCGATATTGATTCTTATAAACGGTTGATTCTTATAACCACTGATCACTATAAGCGGTAGTTACTGTATGTTCAGAAAAAGGATTTTTCTAATTTCTCTAAAAGAGTTCATTAACATTTCTCTAAATCTCAAATTTTTATTGAACAATTGCAATTGGTAAACGGCAATTTAAAAACTTTTGAACTAATGAACTTTTTATTTTATAAATACGGATATATAGTAGTACTAGCGGCCCGTCCCGACTTTGGCCGGGTTGAACAAAATATTATACAAATAAATTTCCAGTTGATAGCCAATAAATTGTAAATCTTTTTTTACCTTAAATGTCCAATAAAAAGCGTAGTTCCAAATGTAGTTTTCTTCAATAAACCCTTTAACGTTGCCAGTTTCAAAAATCCTTTTTGTATTTATCAATACCTCCTCTACTTGAATCTTAAAAATATTAAACCTTTTCCTTACGGGGTGGGATAGCATATATCCGGAGCACATACTCTCGAAAAATACGGTGTGATGTCGGCAGAGATATAGTCTCGAATTCCACTTCGTTGTAATTTTCCTAACGTCTTTGCCCCCAAAAGAACAATTGAGTGACATTCTGGGAACGGAGGGTCAATCTTGCCGAAAAGGACTGAATAATAATCTTTTGTCGTTCTAGCTAGAGGCTATTTCTTTTCAGGCGAGAGACATCAGAAGGGCGGTTCACCCGCGGTTCATCCATTTTCAGCCTTTTGAGAGATGAAAGAGGCACGGAGTGCCGATGAACTACTATTGAAATTCTTCTTCAATAGTAAGAAAGCAATTAACCACTCTTTCCCCTGACCCCCCCACGTTGAATGACCCCCACGTAAAATGGGGAGAGGAAGTAGATAACATTTTCCCGTTGTAAAGAGCGATTTCGAAAAACGGACCCCGTAAGCTAAAGGGTGTTGCTATGGTTACTTGACTGCGGTTGACAAAGGAAAAGATGTAAGGTACATTTTAATGTACAAAAGTTGTACATTACTCTCCACATACAAAATCTGCTCTCTCTCTTTGTATATTATTATAGAAGTATAGATACACATTGGTATCCCAAAATTAGAATAAGAGATGAAATAAAAATACAAAAATAAAAAAGGATTTTAAGTAAAGAATTTTTTTAAAATTATTTTAAGCACCTAAAATAATATTCAAATTAATATTACGTTATTTATTAATTAAAGTTAATTTTTTAAAAGAAAGAGGTGTGCTTGAGACCGTAGTTTTATTCAAAAATAAAAAAGGATTTTAAGTAAAGAATGTATTTTTAAGTATTTTAAGCACCTAAAATAGTATTTAAATTAATATTACGTTAGTTATTAATTAAAGTTAATTTTTTAAAAGAAAGAGGTTAACAGATGAAATAAAAATACAAAAATAAAAAAAGGATTTTAAGTAAAGAATGTTTTTTTTAAATAATAAAATTTTTTTCAAATAATATTCCTAAAATAGTATTCAAATTAATATTACGTTAGTAAATAATTAAAGTTAATTTTTTAAAAGAAAAAGGCATGCCGGAGAACGGCTAGGTTCGAACCACTATCGTCAGAACAGAAGCCCACCACGATAGCACCACGATAAGGATCGTTGAAGACTTCGGCACAAAAAGCGGTAGAGGACAGTAGCGGTAACAATGGAGATTGTTAGGATTAAGCCCCTAACTTTATTTCTACTGATCAGATATACGTAATATATAGCCTATGTCCATCTGGAATAATGTACCTTTCAAACAGTGAAAGAGTTTTTCAAATAGGTGCAGTGGTTCTGGAGATTACCCTCCACGTACAAAATCGCTCTCTCTTTATATATAAGTATAGATAGATTATAGAAGTATAGATACACATTGGTATCTCAAAATTAGAGTAAGAGATGAAATAAAAATACAAAAATAAAAAAAGGATTTTAAGTTAAGAATGTTTTTTTAATTATTTTAAGCACCTAAAATAATATTCAAATTAATATTACGTTACTTAATAATTGTGTGCACGGCCGCCATCTTGGATTTTTTTGCGCCAACTTGGTGATTTTACCGTGTTTTGAGGAGTGAAAAAATTCTCGCCAATGTGTTTTAAGCGGTGTTTTCAAAACGCTGGACTTTGAATTTTTTTTTAGCTTTTTTAATAAAAACCACCTGTTTAAATTATGAAACTTAGAAAAATTTTTGAAAAATCATTTAAACGTTGGACTTAGATTTATTTTTGGGTTTTTGATAAAAACCACTTTTTTGAAAAAATCATTGTCAAATATTGGAAATTTTGGGTTTTTCTTTTAGCTTTTTTAATAAAAACGACCTTTTTAAATTGTGAAACTTAGAAATATTTTTGAAAAATCATTTAATCGTTGGACTGAGTTTTTTTTTGTTATTTTTAATTAAAAACTACCTTTTCAAATTATGATCCATATGAAAAATTTGGTCAAATGAATTTTACTTACAGATAAAATTTCAATGCCATCTATTCAGTTTGCCCTAACTCTTTGACTAATAGCAATGAATCACCAAAATATTATGCCAATATATTGTTGATTAGAAAAAAAAAATACAGCATTTTCGTACCACTTAAATAACTTGCAATTTAAAAATTATCTAAAATTCAGTTTTGAAAAATGTAAAATAATTATGAACCCATAAATTTATGGTGAGTAACCAGATCCTCTTCTTTTTTTTTTTTTTTTTTTTTTTTTTTTGGGGGGGGGGGGTTAGGGCATTGTGGTAATGAAATTTTACTTCGGATTTGACCTTAACCAAATATTTGGTGCATACAATAAAATCGAGACAAGGATTATTTGACCATTTATCCTGCTGTGTTGGAAATAAGAAAAAAAAAACCCTTTTCCTAAACCAATAACTTAACCTTAACTAACTTTTTAACTTAGGTTCCTGGGGAGAGAGAAGTTGAACTTCAGTTATTTAAATTTATTTGTAATCCACTACAACTTGGAATTATAAAATATTTTAAAATATATTGTATTTAAAATGTATACTGTATTTTACATTTTACGAAAAACTGATGGCAGATAATTTTTACTTCAAATAAATGAAATGGTGTATCATTATAGTATACTAATTGACAATCGATAAACAAAATTAAAAGCAACTTAAATTTAATAAGTTAACGAAAAACTGATAATGGATTCAAAAATTTTCAACAAAAAGACTCTTAGTTTTAAAAATAATTTACTCTTTTGAGTATAGTCAATTTGACTCAGATTTCCAGGTCAAGGCCAAGATCTGACCTAAAATTATTATACTGTAATTAAAAGATCACATCAGAAATAACTGTTTGATCTTAAAATTAGAGAATTTGACATTGGGTTATTTTTACCAGAACGCAATAATTATCGCCATGCGAAATGCGCCAAACCCTGGCGGAAAAATCCAAGATGGCGGCCGTGCACACAAATCTAGAGTATCCCCCCCTAACTTTATTTCTACTGATAAGATATACATAATATATAGCCTATGTCCATCTGGAATAATGTACCTTTCAAACAGTGAAAGAATTTTTCAAATAGGTGCAGTGGTTCTGGAGATTACCCTCCACGTACAAAATCGCTCTCTCTTTATATATAAGTATAGATTATACCAATGATACGTTGCTGTGTTATGGATACAAATACAGTTTTTGATTACTGAACTTATAAACTTTCCATTACTTTACAGTAGTGGTACGCAAACTGTAGGTAGCGACCCAAAAGGGGGGGGGGGTGAAAATAATTGTACTGGCCGCGGACAGTTTGCCCTATATCGTATTAAATTATTTAATCCTATCGTATTAAATTATTTAATTAAAAAATTTGCTATAAATATGCTAATAATTTTCAAATTATGAACTTTTTAAAATTTAATTTTCAACTAAATGAAATACAAATACATATTGATATTTAAATATGAAGTTTTAGTCTCATGATATTTGCCAAAAATAAGTGGAGGTTAAGCGAGAAATTTTTTTTACTGTAATTATGCAAAGTAAATATATGCCCAAAATTAACAGTTCGTTGTTTTTTAAAATAGTGTGTCCATATTTGCTTATATCCTTTTCAATTTTGTTTGGTTGTTAACGTTTTACTAATTTAAAAAAAAAATCTTACTGTTACCAAAAAATTTTCTTAGGGGTCGAGTGATATTTTATTTAAAGAAAGTGAGTCGCGGTAGGATAAAGTTTGCGCACCATTGCTGTACAGGACAATAAGTATCTTTTTTATGCTTAATTTTAACAATATATACTTAGATAAATAGTTAATCTGTTAATGCTGAAGGATTATACTCGTGATTTTGTAGTTAGCAGTATTTGCTCGAGTATTTAGCACTCTAACAGTACATGGTATTAATTTGAATTCTAAATTAGTTTCATAACTACTCTCTTTGGAATACAGTGCATGAATACATATTCGAGTT
This sequence comes from Dolomedes plantarius, assembly GCA_907164885.2. Classification (NCBI taxonomy): domain Eukaryota; kingdom Metazoa; phylum Arthropoda; class Arachnida; order Araneae; family Dolomedidae; genus Dolomedes; species Dolomedes plantarius. Next base: position 170,153,944 of record OU015492.1, read on the forward strand.
TCACTAACTTTAATTTATTAGTTCAAAATTTTTAAGCTAGTGAAACTTCGTGAGATGTTTTTGACAGAAAGTATCTTCAACAATATAGTTTTGAACTCGGCAATTTTAAAGATTTTAACGCCCGAACTGTCAGCAAAAATCAAGCATTCAACTTACAATTAATTTTAGTTTATTTCATAAAAGTTCATTATAATTTACATATATATATATATATATATATATATATATTGACTGTAATTGATTTAATACTTCATAACCTACAAGAATAGTGAGTGATTAAATCCGGTCACGAAGGGTCAACTAAGAGATAAACACACAAAACTGAGTTATATATTTTTGAATTCTTGATTCAAGTTTTGAAGGAGAATTCATAGTCTGATCTCTTTATTTAGGTGAGCAGTTTGTAAAACTGGCACGATTTTCACAGCTTTTATCTTATGATGCATCAATAAAAATATTTCCCAGGAGAAACAATTTTAAAATCTTATTCTCTTTGTCTTTCAACATCGTAAAACTCCTCGGATTTTTCTTTAAGTAACCCGAAGTAACCAAAATAATGTTAAACCCGTCAAAATAATTTATGAGAATTCCATTCTTTGACGATAAAGTCACCAGTGATAAAGAGTTTTCCTATTTTTTGTATGCTACTAGAATCGTAACAAAATCATACAGTAATATCTTTTCTTAGGTGGCTTAGTTGAAATTTAGTTTCTTATGTTTTCAGATGTTTACTTTTCAAATGAATTTACTGTTCTTTTAAAACTGTTTTTGGTCATAAAAGAATGAATTTTAGGCCGTGGCGGCCTTGTGGTACAGCGCGCTTGCTTTGCGTGCTGAGGGTGTTCCCGGCGAAGCGCGACTAAAATAACTCCGTTCGTGTCGTTCCTTTATAGGGGGTAATGCTGGTCCGCCTATATGGTGCCCCCATAATAAAATGGCCAGCAAAACTGCGGTGAATTTTGGGCGAATGTCGTCACGGCAAATGCCTCTTCATTGGTTTAAAAAAAAAGTTTAGAAAAATGCAAGATTATAGCGCCAGTTTCTCTGATTATTCTCTCCTTTTTAATTCGTCTGATTCTATATCTTATGGACGTGTAATGGTAATCTATTGAGTTCGATGTTCAAACATAGATTGTAAGTCTGCACAACGTATTGTGACATAACTGAGGCTTAATAAATTCTAATGTCCATTTTTTATAAATCCTATCAATATGGCTACTAAGGCGATTTGTTAGTTACATAAAGTATGTTTATGAAATACATATTTTACCAAAAGAGTAAAATTAATTCTTCAAGTTGGTTGTTTCTTTGCGATGTATTTGAGTTTATCAAGCAAGGAAGATAATTTTTTAAATTACACGTAATCAACACCTCTTAACTTCACTATCAGTTAAAAGAGCTACGCGTTTCGAAGTATTTAATAGTTCAAGAGCATTAAGTGTGGTTGTCACTGTGTAGCATACCGACAATCACACCTAACGCTCTTCTTCCTGACGATGAACTGTTAAGTACACTCATGTCCATAAATTAAGGATAATGCCAGCTCCGGCAAATAAAGGTTTAGAAACAAAACAAACGTGACTTATTCATAAAGCCCATTTATTAAACAAAAGATAAAGAACAAAAAAGATGGTGTATGTATGATACCATTCATAAAAACTACGATTTTTGCCCCCTGGAGCAATTGTAAAAAATATCTCCTTTACAAAAACTTAATATTGCAAGGTTAGTATGATGGTTAATACATTGTATATCTCCCATGCGATGAAATGCAGTCCGTACAACGCCTAGGCATGCTGAGTATCAAATTATCGAGCTGATCTTGGGGAAGATTACTCCACTCAGCAAGCAATGCTCTCCCAAGTTCCGGTACACACGAAGGAGAGGGCTGAAACTCGTCGGCCAAGCATGTTCCACACATGCTTTGTCAGGTGAGAATGCTGGCCATTCCATACGGGTGATATCCTCAGATTGAAGGCATTCGTTTACGATGTTTGCTCGGTGAGGACGGGCGTTGTCATCCATAAACACAAATTATGCGCCCATGGCACCCCTAAACAAACGTACATGTTGTTCCAGAATGATGTCCCGATAAATGTGGCCGTTCATGGTTCCGATTTGAACATGCAGATCTGTTCTGGAGCCCAGTATATTTCCACCACAAACGAGCAATCGGTGTCGTTCAATGATGTTGTCTTGGTGGTAACGGGTACCTGGCGTTCTCCATATGAAAGTCCGACGTCAATCAGACTGCAAGCTAAACCTAGACTCGTCGGAAAACATCACACAAGCCCACTGTGACGATGTCCACATTGCATGTTCTCTACTCCAGCCTAATCGCTGCCGACAGTGAGTTGCTGTGTGCGGAACACATCTGACAGGCCTGCGAGCATATAGACCAATATTTCCCAAACGTCTGTACACGGTTTGCCTTGAAAATGTGGTACCCGTAGCTGCAGATAGCTGACGAGACAGGTCGGATGATGTGCTCCGTCTGCTTTTTTAGCAGTTACTGCCAAATATCGGTCTTCATTTGGCGTTGTAACTCGGGGGCGACCTGTACTGTAACGTCTATTGACATTTCCATCATCTTGGAATTGTTGCCAAAGCCTAGAGATGACACTTGGGCAATTCCAAGTTCCTCGGATACTTCCATCTGTGTACGCCCACATTCCAGGCGGCCAATAATTCTACCACGTAAAAAATTATCCACATGCGTCCTCTGTGTCATAACTATTCGGTTATGGCACTGAGCGGCTTACAGAACGCTTGTGAAAGATTTTACTTCTTTGCCACCATTCTTTATATACCCCTCTCTTAGACTCTCGTCATTGTGACGTACTATCGGCGTCATCTGGTGGCTTCCTGTAATTTGCATATTATTCTTGAAGATGTGTGTGATAATTCTACAGGTGAAATTTTTACTTTAGAGTTTGATTTCCGTGTGATTCTGAATTATCCTTAATTTATGGACATGAGTGTAGTTAGAAACATATAGCCACCCTTTTTTAATTTATTGTGGAATTGAAGAAGTATTGATTACGTCTGAGTTTTCCAAAAGTTTCTTTTAAGTCATAATATTTTTTTAAAAGCCTTTATCCAGCAAGTCAAGAATGTCCCTGATTTCCTTCAAATCAGATTCTTCGAGCACATAATTAAAGATATTGATAGTTATACATTTCAAAATAAAATTGATAATTTTGTTCATTATTGCTTGCATAGAATACTGTTTCAGATTGTTGGAACAGATTGCAAAATCTAATAACTAAAAAAAGAGTCCATTTTGAGGTGTTTCACTAGTACGCTTTGCCGAACCTTAGCATTTCAAACCTTTCTTCAATAAGTTCGTCTGTTACATTCTCGCTTCCAGCCACCATCAATTTTATTACCTCGAAATGTCTATTCCATATTCTAAATATGAGTTGAAAAGTTATATCAAAATAGCTTCTCCTTCGATGAGATGAATTTGAGTACACCGTTTTCGACTTCATGTCTAAAAATATATTCAGATATTTCCATATATGAGGATTCTGTCTCTTTATTGAAAGTATGATACAATGGATTCTGAACATGTAAGATCAGAAATTCTTGAATGCAGTCAAATAATCGTTTTCTCCTTTGTGTATTAGATCATGAGAAGTAAAATAAATGTGTAAAAACTAGACCCTGCTTGTGAGAGAGGCACATTTTAGCACTTTAAAATTGAGTAATACCGAAAAGTAGGAACCTTGTTTCTAAAGCTGATGTAAAAGCAAAAGGCTATTTGTCTTTGCCCCTAGGAGCCGGTCATTATATAGCATTTAAAAGAATATAATAAATATACTTAAGGATGTTGAGTTTTTTACTTATTTTTTCATGGGATACTCGTAGAAACATTTTTATATTTAATGAAGTAAAAGATAAGTAAAGGCCATAGAGTGGAGAAATCCGAATATTAGTCGTTTAATTTGACTTAAATAATTAGAGAAATATTTTTTAAAATTACACAGACCTGCAACCAAAAAAGTGTTTAGAAACCAATAGCTGATACTGATAGATTTTTGGACGCTGATAACAGGAAAAATAGTAAAAAAATTCCATGACGTACCATTTTTTCAAAAAATTGAAAATTTTGATTTTCGTAGCCACCAATCGATTGTGTTAATTAAGGAAGGGGATGAGCATATAGTGTCCTAAGTCGTCATTACTGGAGAAAACTGGAGATTTTTCTGCCTCTGGTGCGAAAAAAAAAACTGAAAAAAAGAAACAATCTAAAGAATCTGCCGAACTCTTAGGCTCTAAGCTAAAGCAAAAGAACTTATTGGCTCCTGGTACCTCTTTCTCATGGTTCAGAAAAAGAAAATCGGATTTCGTTCCATACTTTTCTTAAGATAGTGGCTTGGTTTACTGTAGCAATATCCCTGGATTGATTGAGGATTTTAATATACAGTATGACGTGAACGAGTGGAGGCTCTTTATTGACTCCTCAAAAAGAAGCCCCAAAGCAGTGCTTCTGCCTAATGGCAGCAAGTATGCTTCAGTGCCATTAGAACATTCTGTGTACCTGAAAGAATCTTACGTGAATTTAGCTTTGATTCTCACCCACTTGAAATATAAAGAACACGGATGGATGATATGCGGCGATCTAAAAGTGCTTTCCATGCTTCTTTTCCATGCCAAGTTTCCAACAAGCAGGAAACACAATGTACCATTGTTTCTTGTGTGAATGGGACAGTCGGGATAAAAAGAATCATTGGATCAAAAAGGAGTGGCCGCAAAGGAAAGCATTAACACCTGGAAACAAAAATGTAGTAAAAGAAAGTTTGGTTGATCCCAGGAAGGTCCTGTTGCCTCCACTTCACATCAAGCTTGGCTTGATGAAACAATTTGTTAAAGCTCTATCAAAAGAAGGATAGTACTTTAAATACCTAGGCAACAATTTTCCAGGACTGTCGGAAGCAAACATAAAGGAAGGTGTTTTCGTAGGTCCATATATTCGGAAACTTTTAAGAATATATGGACGAAGTGTTAAAGTGTTAAAGACGAAGTGTTTGAAAGTAAAATCCTTTCGAGGGAAAAAGAGGACTGGAGAGATTTCAAAGAAGTCGTCACAAAATTCCTCGGGAACGTTAAGGACTCCAACTATAAATCTATCGTGGAAAACATGTTGATGAAATTCAAAGACTTGGGTTCAATGAGTTTGAAAGTTCATTTTTTAAATTCGCATTTGGACAACTTTCTCTTTTTGGTACAGTTACTGATCTTGGTGCAATTAGTCAAGAACAGGATTAAAGATTTCACCAAGATATCAAAGAGATGGAGCTTTATACCAAGCTGATATGCCAAGGTAGATGAAAAGTCAATATGATTGGGACTACTACTGTTGGATGCTACACAGAGAAGTCCCGCGTACTGACTACAATAGACTAAGTGCCAAAACGAGCTTTCAGGGAAAAGGAAAAGAAAGCATTAAGGATATATGAATCCAGAATGTATTAAACAATGGTAAACATAAAATGTTCTAATTAATATAATTTCTAATTAATTTATATTTAGCAAATCATTTCCAATTGTTTTATATATTAATTCATTCGTAAATAAAACACTTCAAAATATTTTGAAAAGACATTCTTCTCCCCAGAATATGTACAGTAGGCTTTCTTGTCCATATGTTCAAGCAGCCGATTTTGTGAAAAATCCTTACGTGATTGAGAAAAACGGATGCCATATTTGAAATCAGCACACCAAATAATATAAAATTCAGTCATTACATTTCAAACACTTTTCTATGACTTAAATTTTGCAGGCCTGTGTTATTTGCTTCAGAAACAATTTAGGAAAAGAAGTCCTTAATAATTGTCCGTTACTTCATTCATTACGGCAAAAATGATGGCTTTTATTACAATGTATTCCAAAACAGGAATGATCGCGTAGTTTTCCAGACCGACAACTGGAAAATTTGTTCATTATTTCACCAAATCAGAAACGTGCATTTTTGAATGAGGCAAAATATTCTTTGATGATTGTCTTCTTTCTTCTAATCGGTTTTCAGATTACGAGGTATAAAATTAGAAGATAGCTGACTGATGGCTTATTTATGCATAGCTGTTGGCGATGATTCCTTACTTTCAGCGTGAATTAAATAACCACTGCAACTACAGAGCGCCAAATCTGAAAAGCTTAGTCTGTGCTTTACCATCCTTTGAAATAAAGGAAGGGAGGACGTTTTAAATCGCTGCAAAAAAAAAGCGTGCCAATTGGCTTCTTCAGAGTTGATAGTGAAAGAAATTTAGTATAAGTTCTTTACTCCACACTGGGGTAAAACGTAAAGGAAAAACAACCGTCAAAGTTACTTTAAGATAAAAAAGTAAACTGCAGATAATAACGGACATTATAATTACAAAATTCATCTCGCTAATTTTTAACATACAGACACTATCCTACTTATGAACGAGTTACGTTCTAAACAGCTGTTCGTATTGTGGTGTCACGATAAGGCTAAACTCTGAGGCATTTTTAAAAAAATATTACAACAATTTTTAAAACAAAAACTTAACAAAATTTATTTACAAAGAAAATTAATATTAAACCAGGGCAACATATTCAATTAATTTACGTGCAGATTTTCAATGCACGCTCCAGGACCCAGCTCGGTCCAAAAAACAGGAGCCTTACAAAATCACGTCCGCTCGGGACGCACCTACTCTTGAAAAAAAAACACCAAGTCTCTCCCTCTCGGCTTGGCACTTGGGGTCCGTCTTCTTAGAATTCGTTTTCTCGCCAGACCGGGAGGGCAGGCAGATTATCGGCTGACAGCTCTTCTTAACGCCGAAACTTTATTACATTCCAGTCAAAATCGCATAGAGCTATCGCTAGGAAAAGACAGCTTTACGACTATGATGGGAGACGTTTGCCTGTAAACCCGATATGCATGGGCTTAACTTTCAGGCCAAAACTCTCACGGCATTTGTTGGAAACGGTTTTTAATCCCCCACGTGTTCCCAAATCGGTGGGAACTGGCAAAAATTACCAAGATAAACACACAGCTGCGTGTCGTGCAGCCTGTGAGGTCTTGGGAAAAATAACCCCATACTTCCATTACGCTACAGTATCTTGAATTGTTCGTCGTTATTTAATGTAATTTTAAAATTACTGTTCTCTTCACCCCTATTTAAGTATGATACACTGTAAAGTCAATAAAACGTTTTTTTATCTTAAAACATAATGCACTGCAGTATTGTATTTTGCAGGTTACTTATTTAATACGAATGATACATAAAATCTAAAAAAATTATAATTCGTATAGTACACGTACTGTACAGTTGTTTTTCTTACCTTGAAATTGGTAGCGTAGGCTTGAGGATTTGGATGAGAGAAGGAGAGATGGTGTGGAGTTATAGGGGAAGCAGGGTCGTCAAAGTCAGTGTCTCCTTTGGCAAGGGATTTTTCACCAATACTTTCATCATCTGAGGAAGAATCGGTCAATTGGGGGAGGGGGGGGGGGAGGCTTTTGAGGTTGAGGTTCACTGGTTTGAAGAATTGATCTATGGAAGTTTGCACTGATTTTCTTTTCTTTTCATCGTATACGAGACGATAACAGCGAAAGATTTGAACTTACGAGTGGCAAAGCGAGTGCTCCGAAGAAAATTTTGAGTAGCTACCCGGTCTGTTCGTATCTCTGAATGTTCGTAAGTTGGATGGTGTCTGTATACAAAACTAAATGACTTGTCCATCCAAAAAAGCATGCCACTGTTAAAAACCTTTCTTTTTTCAAACAATGATATGTGTATTGGGTGATTTAAAATAATGAAAATGGTAAAATAATGATAATTCATCAATAATAAAATAGGAGGGAATGGATAGTTCTTTGTTTAACTTTTGAAGTTAGCATCGTCGGATACAACTCACCTAAAACATTAAATTGATATGCTAAGTATTATTGACATACTCTATTATTTTCACTCTCGTATAATTCAAACAAATTGAAGAAGGATTGTTGAAATGTTAGTATTTCTTTTCCCAGTAAAAATTCTTTAGCTAATGATGTTTAGGATTTATTATAATAAAGAATTAAACAACCCCAATAAAGCCATTACTGAGGATATTTCTTTCTTTTTTTTCGGTTTCGATCAACATAAACTCACATTAAAAGGGTTAGCGGCTTTTTTCTGATAGTGAAAATTTTACTGTAAAACAAAATATTTCTCTTCTCCCCAGAAGAGTACAGAAAGTAAATTTCAAACGCATCGGTCACCTTTAGTGTAATCTCAGTGAGTATGTGTACCATGAAATGTAGTTAAACAGAGATGCAACACAGTCACTTATGACTCTCTTTCAGCAACACTTTTAAAAGTGCTGTTATTCATATTAGAAGTACTTTATTCTTACACCATCATTAACATTGTCTTGTTCCTTTTTATAGCTGAATAAAATTACGGTCAAACAAAGTCAAGAGTTTTAGTATTTTACTAGGCCATCAGTAACCGAGCTCAAGCACTTCTATTAATATCAGGTAATTGCTAATATCAATAGGTTACATGAAGAACTCCATCTAATATCGATACAGCACCGAAATAAGGGTTTATTCTGAGGTAGTTGTGTAAAATATTTCAGTCTGTTCCTGCAACTGATTATTCAAGAATCGGCAGTTAATATTCCTATCTTTTTTATTTTCGTACTTGTCGGAGCTCAATAAGGAATGTTTTTAATGAAATTTTTGGATGATTTTCAACAATTCTCGAATATTTTCTTTTACATTTCCAACCCTTTGAGCTCCGTTACAGAACTACCGCGACTTTTTAAAAAATAAAATAGTTTCAAAAATAAAAGATTGCCCTTTATGTTGACAGATGGCGAGAATAAAGAATTCATGTACGAACGATGCCCGATTAACGCATGTATCAATGAGAACGGGCAAACTAAAAATTTTAGCATTATGTATGATCTAACTGATTCAACAAATAAAATGTTTTTATATCAAACAATTTTGTTGCGTAGTAATAAATATGTCATCACTGTAGGCTTTCTAAATACGACCTCACGGTCAGACAGGGTAATAAATTTCCTTTTCTCAATTTAAGTATGCAACTGAGCCTTCGCTGTAATTGAAAATGTATTTTTGCTCCTCACCAAGCAATACAGAAAAAATGGAATGCTTCACAAAAAAATAGCAAAAAAGTGTAAAGTCGAAAATTTGTGCAAAAGGTGATAAAATTGAAAGTTTTACTTATGAATTTACTTATTGCTATTATACTAGGATTAGGATAAGGGAATATAAATAATATAAATCTCACTTTTTTAAAGTTAGAAAATTTTTTTAATCACGAGGAAGGAATTCGGGTTTATAAATAACTTTATGTTTACAGCTACCACATGCAATCATCGTGAAAAAATAAATAAATTTGCAGTTATCTGGTATATGCTCATGAATTATCTTTAGATTATTCTCTGTTAACACCGGATTGTACTCTTGATAATGTCCGACGCTTTCTCAGCCACCATTATTGTTGGAATATTTGTGTTACTCCAGGGAACCGTTGGCATTACTGATGCATCAACAACTCTCAATCCTTGAATGCCTTTCACTCTGCAAACAAATAAGAAGATATTATATACTTTGCCCCAGATAAAAAAAATCATAAACTATAGCATACCATGTTCAGTGAATCCAAATAAAAATCGAAATGATTTTGACATCAATGTCCATTAAATTAAGTGTAATCTCATTCGAGGATTATTTGATTGTTTTGAAACGATAGAAGTACTATATTATCGTGAGCAAAGATTATGCCACATTAGGGTGGAAACTAATTTCATGAATATATTATATGAATAAGCTGGTTCTAGATATCACGTGAGCTGTGTTTTCAAGAATTTTTCCCGGGATTTTGTTTTTTGTTTTCGGCCAGCCTTAGATCTTGGGGGACACTTTCTTGGTGTACTCTTTCTCGTATGACGTGCCAAAGTATCTCGGACGTACTACATTGAATTGGTGTTGAAATATCTTGCTGACCAAGTTAAATAGGAAAAATTTATGTCACATAGGAAAAATTAAGAGGCACCTTTAGGGAATGTGTGTAAGTATAAAAACGTCAGTTATTCGTCAGTTAGTTAATTCTGACTGCTAAGTGCCCCAGAATGGTCTGGAAGTTTTACTAGTAATTCCACACTTTTCAAGATCTGGAGGATAATCTGTTATTTAATTCCTTCTGTGTTTCAAACATTTCTCAAAACGATTTATACTCTTTATTTTTCGTTACTTATGTTAGATAAATGTACTATTACGTGTTTCATTAACATAAACTTCCAACAGTGCTCACAGATAGAGCGTAAGGAAAACGTTTCTTAGTAAAGTAAAGAAGTCAGATTCTTTCTCATCTTTTGATTATTTTTGTGATATATCAAGTCAAATATTCTTTTACCTTTTTCTTTTTATAAATATTCTTTTATCTTTTCTTTTTTTGTCAAATATTCTTTTGGGAGAGTCATTCGATTTCTCCATATCTTGTTATTTTACAGAATTCTTTAGATTCTCAAGATTCGAATACTTGAATACCTTTAGTTTATCATCCACATTTTGCTCACGCAATACAATGAATGAGAGAGATATAAACTCTTACCTTAGTTGTGGATCTACTACCGTTGTTGGATCTTCTGGATCTCCCATTTTAGCAGTGCCTACTTGATGACTCGTGGTGAAAACGATTGTTCTCACGATGCACGTAAAGTACATATCCATGTCTCCAGCGAATTCTTCACATCCCGGAACCAACGCATCTATAGGCTTCGCACCAACTTTTTTCATAGCAGGATTGTTCATGATCCTCATGCAGACTTTCATGCCTTAAATATTTATTCATTAATATTTCTTTAATTTATACTTATTCGAAATAATTTGCAATAAACATTAATATTTATGAACAGAAACAAATGTTTTAAAACTCTTATAATTTACGCTTTTCAGTGTAAGGGGTTGAGAAATTAATGCAAATACCAGTTGAACAGGAAATATAACGGTTATGCAAATTTAAAGTATATGTAATAGACACAGCTTGCTCTGTACATAAAGATACGTCAGAATGTCAGATCTTGTTGCAAAATATTTCTGGAAAAATGTCACACCTCAGTTATATGTCCAAAAAATAATGATTACAGGTTATGTTGCATATGGGTATTTACAGGTTATGTTGCATATGATTGTAGTATGCAAATGGGAACTTTTTAGGCTAAACGTCTAACCCTAGAAATTGCGGATGTAAAAGGAGAAAATGTTTAAAATGAGGAAAAGTGTCACACCTCAGTTATATGTCCAAAAAATAATGATTACAGGTTATGTTGCATATGGGTATTTACAGGTTATGTTGCATATGGTTGTAGTATGCAAATGGGAACTTTTTTGGCTAAACGTCTAACCCTAGAAATTACGGATGTAAAAGGAGAAAATGTTTAAAATCCTGACTAAGCCTTAAAAACAATAGGATCTCCGTATTTGAAAACTGTATATAGATGATAGCATATAGAAAATCTATTCAGTTTTTAGAGGGCACGGTTTAAATAAAAGAAGCGTTAAAAAATGTAAGAGATTAAGAATTACCGTTGAAGATCAGATGAGTAATCCCTTAAAGGTATATCATCGAGTAAATTTTGGGAAGAAGTACCCTGAAAAATATTCATTTTCAAAGATTTTCTTTCATTTGACCTGAATAACATGCATAACATTTGTATAATGGCTAGAATAACGCATGTAAGAATATATTACTAGATAAATCTGAGATATTTTCCCTGGTGTTAACAAAGCAACAGTTTATGTAATCTTTTATTGATTTGGAGCTGTGACAATCTAATATCACTTTACTGTTAGAGGCTAGAGAGGAAATTCAATCAAAATAAAGCATTCTCCCATCGGCACGGAAGCTTAATAGTTAGCTTTTTTTTTCGTTATTGAGTTTAAAGCCTGCTGTTCAATTTCTCGCTGAGGTTGTCGGCGATTACAAGGTGTCTAATTTCTAATAATATTACAATTAAATTGGTTTTAATCATGAATGAATGTATGGCCTTTTACTTTTCACGTTACAGAAAATTTCTCTTACAGGGGAATTTATGTAATGGTAAAATTTTTTATTTTTTCAGCACATTTTTCCTTTTTATTTTCTAAAAGGAAGGGTGTCTTTTATATTTTTGACTGTCAAAGAGTCTCACCTTGAACCATATCATTTATGTCGCGATAATCTTCAAAGTAATTAGGATCGATGACAGGCGAGGAGTATGGATCAGCAGATTGAAGCGTCACTGCTCCTATGCTCTTTGGATGCAGAAGCTGGACAGCACAAGTTATTAAACTCTTATTTGCATACGGAAGAAGAATTGTTTCTGCAACCTGTAAAAAAATGATGTATGAAATTAATGCTATTTTTAGCTTAGATTCATTAACATCTTCAGTGTTTATATGATTTTCTGCTTTTATCCAGTCTTTATTACGTAATATTTAAAATATTTTATTTAATTTTTACCAACTTGCGATGTAATTAGATTTCTCGCGTACTGTAAACGATTCAATTGTGTTGCCGTTTTTGTTGAAAGCATTTCTTATTTTTTGTTTAAAGTAAATACTCATTCGTCTGCTAATCATTTTTATAGTTACATGAATAAGGGCCTGTTCACATAGAATACGCCAGCGTTACTCGTATTAAAATATATTTAACCAATTACAAAAGTCCAAACGATTCGCACGAAATTGTTAAGTCCTGTGATTGGTTTAAAATATGTCAATACGAGTAACGCTGACGCTGACGGATTCTATGTGAACAAGCCCTTATTTCAAACACGTTAAGATATTAAATTATTGCTTTTATTTTATTATTATTTTTCATTGATTAATGTTGTAATTGTGGTATATAAACTCTTGAATATTTAAAAATCGTAACAAAATTTATTAGTGTCTCTTTTATCTCCTAAAGTAAAATTCAAATAACTCTAACAGATTTCATTCTTTTAACTCTGACTACAAACGCAAAATCATTCATTTAGTTTTCACGAACTTATTATTTTTCATAGATCAACTGAAGAACAGTTTAAAAGTAATTATTTTTTAAACTTTGAATCATCTCACAATTTACTGACGGTTAAAATATGCACTCCTGAAGACACAAAAATGTGTCTAGATTAACAATAAAGAAAAATTTTCATTTTGCCGTTCGTTACTCTCGACGAAATTGTTTGAAATTCAAGAAATCGTTCCTTATATTAGATGACAGCGTGAACTGCAAACAAAGGTAGTTCTGATGCATAGAATACTCTCGTATTCTGGGTATGTTTTTGATATACTTGCAAATACTGTCACTGAAAAGTAATTGATACTGAAATTAAACAAAACAGATTTGAAGGTTTTAATACCTCTCCGATGAAGGATGGTTTTTCAGCTATTTTTGTCCATGACATAATTTTCAAATGCAGCATTGAAAATGTTAAGATGGTTATTTCAGACCAATGGTTATTTGAGAAGTTATACATAAATTTTTAAAGCATTTATCATGATCGTACTTTTGGGGTAAGACCCGCTTGCATGAACTGTATATCGAGTAAATCTCCGAGATACACGCTGTGATCTGGAATTCCTTCCATACCATTGCCAGTGTTGCTTAAGAAGGACATGAGATGAAAGCCCTCAGCAGAAGTGAGAGGTCCTATTGAAACAAGAGACATACACTTAAGTTTATAACAGTTCGGGGTAGAGCAGTGTAATATCAATTATTCTTTTAAATATTAGATAAAATATCCATAGCTAATATTTAAAAAAGAAAAAGACGGAAGACTCAGTATTATATGTAAATGTAAGATTAAATAGTCTTTCAGACTCACACAACATATATAATAAGACTAGCTGAAAACCCGCACTTCGCTACGGAGTACATTCAAATTAAATACAACGGTCAATGTAAGCAATTAATGCCAAATATATATATATATATATATATATATATACTAGCGGCCCTTCCCGACTCTGTCCGGGTTGAACAAAATACTATACCAACAAATTTCCAGTTGATAGCCAATAAATTGTAAATCTTTTTTTACCTCAATAACCTAAATAATACCTTTAATTAATTTTATGTTAGTTAATAATTAAAATAAATTTTTTAAAGAAAAAGGCGTGCCGGAGAACGGCTAGGTTCGAACCGCTAGCGTCAGAACAGAAGCCCTCCGCGATAGCACCACGATAAGCATCGTTGAAATCTAGTAGAGGACAGTAGAGGAAACAATGGAGATTGTTACGATTAAGCCCCTAACTTTATTTCTACTTATCAGATATACATAATATATAGCCTATGTCCATCTGGAATAATGTACCTTTCAAACAGTGAAAGAATTTTTCAAATAGGTACAGTGGTTCTGAAGATTACCCTCCACGTACAAAATCGCTCTCTCTTTATATATAAGTATAGATAGCACTACGCTAAGGATCGTTGAAGACTTCGGCACAAAAAGCGGTAGAGGACAGTAGCGGTAACAATGGAGATTGTTAGGATTAAGCCCCTAACTTTATTTCTACTGATTAGATATACATAATATATAGCCTATGTCCATCTGGAATAATGTACCTTTCAAACAGTGAAGGAATTTTTCAAATAGGTACAGTGGTTCTGAAGATTACCCTCCACGTACAAAATCTCTCTCTCTTTATATATATATATATATATATATATATATATATATATATATATATATATATATATATATATATATATATATATATATATATATATATATATATATATATATATATATATATATATACCGGGTGGCCATAATTAAACTGACAGTGCTCACAGTGTTCTGTAGCGCGATCTATTTGCGAGAATGACGCCACATTTTGTAGGAAGATTAAACAAGACGGGGGACGAAAGATTCCGCGAAAAAAATAAATTAGTTCCAAAAGTCACCGCTAGGGGAATATTTGGCGCTGTGTAATAGAAAATAGAGTGTTAACAAATGCAAATTAATACGGAATAAAATTACCTTTTATTATGCACATTTTCTTATTTAGTTCAAGTGCAATATGGCAACACTTTTAAAAAAGCGTAAAATCTACATAAACACCGATAAAGTCTCGTGATCTGCAATATCACGTACGCTGAGCAGAAGAAGAAGTTCTTTATTCAAATTTCACGTTACATCCATTGGCACATGCCAGCTGCTTGGGTTTTAAAAGGCAATGTGTTACGTTTCGAATCAATCGGATTGAAAGTTTATGTGCAATGTCTCCTTCTTTAGTCGAGCGTGCGTTACTGGTCAAATTCTTTTACCTCAACCAGTGCAACGCGTCAGCCGCTCTTCGTGCTTTTAGAACGCACAAAAAAATGCGTAAAGGTAACGGTCCTGTGTCAGTTAATGGGCTAAAAGCAATGGTTGCGACGTTTGAGAAAACAGGTTCTCTGAAGGTTCAGTCAGGCAGAGGACGAAAACCTGTACCACAGGATACAATCGAAGCAGTTGCCACGGCGATTGTCGACAGAGGACCAGACAATATTTCTGCCACCTCTAGCGCTCGTGGATTAGCTCGGAATATGGATATGCCTTACAGTACGGTATGGAAAATCTTACGAAAGATTATCAACTTCTATCCGTACAAGATCAGCCGTGTACAGGAGTTACTGTACCCCGACCATGATAAGCGATTGACTTTTGCTCTCACCTTTCTTGCCAGAATGGAGGTGGATGATGCTTGGCCGTGGAAAATCTTATGGGGAGACGAGGCCCACTTTTACCTGCATGGAACTGTGAATACCCAGAACTGCCGAATTTGGGATGACAAATCACCACATGCAGTCACAGAAATTCCCTTACATTCACCAAAGGTAACTGTTTGGTGTGGGTTCACAGCGGAATTTATCGTAGGTCCATTCTTCTATGAGAACATTACCCCGACAGGAGAAAAGAATTTGACCAGTAACGCACGCTCGACTAAAGAAGGAGACATTGCACATAAACTTTCAATCCGATTGATTCGAAACGTAACACATTGCCTTTTAAAACCCAAGCAGCTGCACTGTGCCAATGGATGTAACGTGAAATTTGAATAAAGAACTTTTTCTGCTCAGCGTACGTGATATTGCAGATCACGAGACTTTATCGGTGTTTATGTAGATTTTACGCTTTTTTAAAAGTGTTGCCATATTGCACTTGAACTAAATAAGAAAATGTGCATAATAAAAGGTAATTTTATTCCGTATTAATTTACATTTCTTAACACTCTATTTTCTATTACACAGCGCCAAATATTCCCCTAGCGGTGACTTTTGGAACTAATTTATTTTTTCGCGGAATCCTTCGTCCCCCGTCTTGTTTAATCTTCCTACAAAATGTGGCGTCATTCTCGCAAATAGATCGCGCTACAGAACACTGTGAGCACTGTCAGTTTAATTATGGCCACCCGGTATATATATATATATATATATATATATATATATATATATATATATATACAGTGATTTCCGCTTATAAGAATCACGTTTGTTATTACTGTTTTTGATTCTTATAAGCGGTTGATTCTTATAGCCGAAATTTAGGTTTTTGGACAGGCACACACACACCTATATATACATATATGAGATAATTTACCATAAAATACTCTTTAATTTACGTTAATTATCTTTTATTAAAATTATTCTATATAATTTTAAAAATACAACTTAATTTCTAGACCTATCAATAGATATACATGATTATAATAAGAAAAGAAAAAATCCAATATTTGTTACAACATACCTGCTCGACAGTTTAACATTTCAACTACAGGAAGGGTGCAAGAAAAAGATTTCTATGGTAGTTTGACGTAATGAATTTTCCAGGAGGCTGTTTATATCTCTTTCAATACTAATAGTCTCAGACGAAGATTCACCTTCTAGCTTACGTTTCAGGGTTTGATAACGTGCTGAATCTACTAATGTCACGTTTGCCTAAATGATAGTGGACACATTGTCGAAGATTTATGTGTTTCAGGGTCCAGGAAGCAGCAACCAGGATGTGGGAGGTGGGAAAAAAGAGTCCCTGTCTTTGTTTGTCAGTGGAGAAAAGTGAAATCGGATCCGGACGGGTAGGATGCCCCTGGGTCAAGCTAATAGGACAGTGTTTAGCTAAAACGTTTAAGGGGAAACTATTATGTTATGTCTAACAAAGAAAGGGATGCATTTTACGACTGTATTCCATCCCATCTTATCACTCTTTCTTAAAAAAAAAATAAAGAAAGAACTTCGTGCCTTTTGAGGGTTTAAGTGGCTTTTTTAGAAAAATGAAAGGAAAGCAAAAAGTGTAAACTGATTCTTAAAACCGGTGGATTGATTCTTTAAAGCGAAAATTTTAACATGGAAATAATACATTTGTTTCTGTTTTTGCGATATTGATTCTTATAACCACTGATCACTATAAGCGGTGGTTACTGTGTATAGACTAGCTGAAAACCCGCACTTCGCTACGGAGTACATTCAAATTAAATACAACGATCTATGTATGCAATTAATGCCAAAAAAAAATATATATATATATATTTATAATAAATACGACGATCAATATATACAATGGATGTAGAAAAAAATATATATATTCATAAAAAAATCGTAAGGGATATTTTTATAGACAAAATAATGTCCAATCGTCTGCCGCATTAGCAAGAAAATTTTTTTTTTTGTCTATTTAGTTGTTATGCACGTGACGATAAATTTATTTAAAGTACCAGAGAAAGAAATCACGTGATCATCATTTAATAAATTAAATTCTAAAAATTATTCTTTAAAAATGAGTCAGTTACGGAACTGTTTTATATACAATATAGATAAGATTCAGAGTAGGGGGATCAGAGTAGGATAGTACATAAAATAACTGCATAGCTTGTAAATTAACATTGTATAATATTTTAAAGGTAGAATAGGTTTTACCAGACCTTTCCGACTATTAATGTAACTTAGAATGTTTTCTCTTGTCCTTATTTCCTGATCAAATTTAGGAATACTATCGTCTACTTCAAACGTTAATAACGTGGCAGGGTGATCTTGCATATTCAGACCAACTGGTAAATCAGCTACAACAGGTATCTGAAAGAAACCGAAAATTATACTATTATTATTATACTATATGAGTACTAATTTCAAGAGAAGACTTATTTCTTGACAAAAAGTTTTGCGGAAAGGGAAAATTACTCTTTCAATTAAAACGTTTAAAAGAAATAATTCTAGAATCATTTAAAAAAGTACTGTGATAAAAAAAAGGGATTACATCATAGATAGGAAAGTGATACTAAAACAATGATTAATTCAGATTTATATATTGCCTTCTGTTTCAGTATTCCATTTATGTCATGAGAGGGGGAGGAGTCTTTGATTTCAAATTAGTCACTAGTAAACTGTTTGACATATTAAATACAGAATAACACAGAATATGTAAATATTCAAACGGAGTTATTTTAAAACCTGCAAGTGTACTACAATCGTACTAAATCAGAACTGCGAAAATATTTTGTACATACTGTGGGGAATTTTTTTTGTTTTTGTTTTTGTGAAATGGCAAGAAACCATAAGGAGCAGAGATATAAGTTCTAATATAAACATTAATGTAGGGTGTTGTAAGGTCACAGCATGAAATTCAGCTTAAATTATATTAAAATGTCATGCAATAATTACTGTGTTAATTCTCGCAAAATGTACTAAGACGTCTTTATTCAGGTTTTGGATCAGTTTCGTCTGAACAAAAATCTACCCTCAAAGTTGTGTCACAGACGAAACATTTAAAAAGTAGATCATCAGTCGAGTCTAATAATTTTTGGTCTCCAGACACCTTAGTTGCATTCTCTATTCTTATAGTCTTTCAATTTTTTTTTACTATTATCTGTGTCCGTCACTCCCTCCCTGGGATTTCTACTCAAACTCTTCTGGAAATTGCATAAGTTTGGGTCTTGATTGCATTTCTTATACTCTTATTTTTAAAGTAGAACATCAGTAGAGTGGAATAATTTTTCGTCTTCAGACACCTTAGCTGCATTGTCTATTCTGATGGTCTATTTTTTACCTATTATCTGTTGCCATCACTCCCTTCCTCGGATGTCTACTCAAACTTTTCTCGAAATTGCATTATTTTGGCTCTTGATTGTATTTTTTAGACTCTTATTTCTGTAGACCAATAATCTCCGTTTTATTTAATTGTGTTTTAGGACCCTTTCTAAAAACAAGAAAAAGATGTAATATCAAAGTAAAATTTAACCTCCCTTGAAATAACTGAAACAGAAAGCCTTCTTTGCATAAAAGACAGCACTCTCCCTAGAAAACGCTTCTAACTGCATCACTTCAACAAACAGGCAGTGAATTACCTAAGAATGTCTAAAAAAGTTTTTAGATGCAAAGGCTATTATAAAATTGATGTGAACGTTGACCGTATCCATAGTACTTTTTATCGATAAACAGTAGGCCCATCTTTGGCTTGTAAATCTGTATGAATTTGACGTGGGATAGAGTGATTTTAGTATTTGGTACCATATTCATCCTGCAGTACCTGGAATTTGGTACCATTCATCCTGCAACATATGTCCTAACACTGATCCAATGGTGTTGGATGGGAAGAATGTGATCGAATCTTTCTAAATGTTCTCACTTGTGTTCAATAACTTTGAAGTCATGTGATTAAGGTTGCCAAGATAAATGCGCTACTTTAGTCTCATGCTCTTCCAACTATACGTTGACTTGTTTCACACAATACAGAGTTGGCATTATCGTCTTGGAAACACTCAGCGCGACCATAAATACAAGCCTTATGCGGCTTTATGCCTGTTTCAGTAATAACGAACTGTTATTACTGAGACAGGATCTTTACGACTCGTGTTTACTTGTGCTATTATTTGCTGTCTTGGGTTTTCGTCGTACAATCCGTACGAAGTTCCACCTCACTCTCTCTGGAATTCTCGTTGAAGTCAACACTTTTTGCTTTTACAGGTAACACCTCGCTAATTTCTGTAGCGTGTTTCTTTGATACTGTGCCTGGCAATACAATTTTTGCTATTTTAGACACAGAAACACTCGCAACCCTTACACCATTTAACATACCCTCCTGAAAATTAATCAGATCCAACATATTTCACGTCAATTCCACAACAACTAATTTTTGTTAGCCGTATCAACACACTCCTCATTGCAGTACTACACTAAGTATCTTCCACAATAATCTTCTGAATTCCAAAGTAATTGGGTCAGCTGAAAGTAAATCTTTTACAGAAAACATAACATGAGCCAATTTTTCCTCCTAATTCTAATATGTTAACTTGAAATAACTGAATGATATCCCTTGCATGACATTTTATTTCTACAGAAATAAATGTCAAACACATAAACATAATAAACTGCTAAAATATTCGACTGCTATCCGGTGGTTGAAAGCGAAATAAAAATTGCACAAATCGAACTTCAAGATAAAAAGTTATTTTCTAACCTCGACCACACAATTTTCATAAGGAGAGATTCCCGTGGAATTTTCATGTTATACTAACTTTTAAAGCATGGATCTTCCAGACTAAGCAAAGACTTCTATGGAAAAAAAAAATCAAAGTATGATGAAATATAGACGCCTACTGCCTTTATGGAAGTGTCACAAGTATGTTCTTCAATGTGTTTAAGCTGACTGAAAACAAATGTTCTCTAAAAATGTTGTTTCATATGTTATGATGTACCCTATGGTGGTATAGGCAGGCGATCATAAAGAGGATACAGCAGAAAGCATTAATGATTTCTTTACTCACATCAAATTTCTTCAATTCACTCATAGGGCCTATTCCCGACAACATGAGAAGTTGTGCAGTGTTTGTCGTGCCAGCAGACAGGATCACTTCTCTCTTTGCCTTTACTTGATAAGTAGAGCCTTCAAAGTCGAATTCGACACCTTTGGCATTTTTATTTTCTATTAGAACCTAAAGAGAAATACATTAATAAAGCTAGGACTTGACTCAAAACGTCATGTTTTTATCGACATCATTACTCTATTTTAAATACGAATAACTATGAAAAACTTATTCATGTTGACACATTAAAACAATCGTAGAATTAATATAAATAAATTCTTTGAAGCGAATAATACGGTGCAAATTTTCTACAAGAACATGAAAGGTAACTACTAAGTCGAAAATTTTTATTTACTATTGTATTATGGATCGCAATGTTAGAAGAGTTAGCGAATTCAACAATTATTTATGCTTTTAGAATCAATGAATTTCGATTTCAAAAAATTATGATTAATCTGACAGTTGGCTGGTGAAAGTAAGTTTTTTTAATTTTGAAAAATACAGATTAGGTAAAAAGAAAGACTTGATATCACCTGACGGACAACTAATGGCGAATTGCCTGATGTGTAGATTTTTGGTAAAGAGATGTATCACGAAGAGCTCTATCCAGAACACAAAATTGCTGAAGGGGACTCGGTACTCTTTGAAGGAAAATTTTTGCAGAAGTATATTTACCTATAATATACGCATATTATTATAGGCAATACTTAGACAAACTGATTTTAACAAGAAAAAAAATCATTTTGGGGTTAAAAATTGAGAAATTAAAAATTTTTAAAAAAATTAAAGAATTTAAAAAATTGTCTTACTCTTTAATTTTTAAAATTCGAACGTGATTTTTTTGGATGTGTATGACATTCTACTTTATAATTCTATGGATAGATTTTACAATTAATGGATTAGTTTAGGCGAAAAAAAAATAAAATATACAAATATACACAAAAACGCAGCAAAAACATGGTTGTCTCAACATTTCAATTTTTCTTTTTTTTTCTTTTCATTATATTGTAAAATACATCCATAGTTTTATTAAGTTTATCATATTGAGGATACAAAAAAATAATGGAGTCATTTGATATATATTTGTGGACGTAATCATGTTTTAAACCAGGAATACGTCAAAAAAACAGCAAGCTGAGAAAAATAAATTTAAAGATTTTAAGCACTGAAAAAACTATAAAAACCTATTCCAGTTTTCTTAATATTAATATCATTATATTACTACTTATATATATTTAAAATTATAGCCATTTTATTTGAATAGGTGAACATTTAATTATAATTAGATGCTATTATTAAAAACTTACAGAGAAATGATAAGAGAACTGGTGAAAAATGTTTATAACAATTTAAATATCGTTCTTAGAGTGCTTTTAAAGACTTATAAATATGTATTACAAGACACTTATAATGAAGATTCATAACATTAATTAACAGTTTCGTTGAGAATTTGAAAATTTAAGTTGCAATTTTTTATCATCAACAGAGTACAAACCAAACTCATAACACGTGATGATTTTAAAAACATCCTGCTGAATATGTAACGCCTTCTATCTTTCTGGATAGCTGTTCTCTTTTACGAATAGCATGTTTTATAATTTTACGGGCAAGTTGGTACTTTGCATTATTACGCCTTTTCCGAAACAAAAATTCTCGTGAATCCAACACAACACCAAGTTTTTTCGTGGAATGATCTACATTCATTCCTAGTACCTTTTGTACTTATCTTATTGTAAGCATTGTACCCGTATTAAATTCACAAACTGCTGTTGTCACACAAAGTTTTACACATTATTTATTAACAAATATTTCTATAGGGCACTTTGCTCAAATCACACTGTGCAAGCTCTCATTAGCATTCTAAACTCCACAACGCATACATCTTTCCAGAAGTTCACTAGACGCAAGCCGTTGATATGCTGGTAAATTTTTTGGAAGAATTACTTCCTTTATTGGGGTCCCTAATCTTAATTTGTGACTACCTGGGTTATCACCTGGGTTATTTGTAATTCAGGGAGGAAATTTCAACGTAAAAGGAATGTAAACACTGGAGTGGTCATGGCATTTAAAGGGCTGTCGAGATACTGAAAGGTATTTTTTATACACTTACAATCATCAGGCCATCTCAAAACTTTGTACCAATATACTAGAGGTGTCAAAGTATATTTTTAACAAACAATTGAAAAATCCACATTTTCATCAATATAAGGGTACCAAGTCCCCTGAAGGGTAAGTCTGGAAGTATTGGCTTATTCGAGATCATATTCTCTCTGAAAAAGACGTTGTAGCGTACTGGGAGTATGGTCTTATTTTTTCCCAAGACCTCACAGAGTGTTTGAAACACAGCTGCGTTTTATCGGGGAAAGTTTTGCCAGTTTCCACCGGTTTTGAATACGTGGGGGATTGAAAAACGTTTTCCCACAGATGCAGCCAGTAAAGCTGTCGTCCTAACGATTCTGGAATGTAATAAAATTTCGGCGTTACGAAGAAACTGTTACCAACGGTTGCCGACCCCTCTCTGAGAGAGAGACGCTGGTTAGAATGTGCCATGTGTAGACGTAAATTAAGTGAATATGTCGAAATTGTCTAATGTTTAATTTTGTTTAATTTTTTTGTTAATAAATTGTTGAGTTTTTGTTTTAAAAAATTGGCCTTCGCTTTTTAATTAGGACTCTGTCTTTCTTGGTATAGATCAAATAGTAGTAAATTTTTCCAACTCCTCAGAGAATCGACTTAACAATTCACCGTGACGCCACAACGTCTTCTACAATAAAAATTTACCTAAGTGGGGCATTAGCAATTAAAGAAATGTTTAATCTTAAAATGTAAAATTTCCAGTTAAAGGTTTTAAAAAACTTATTTAGTGACAACATATATATTACAGTGATGAGCTCTCCATAAAACATAACACAGTTAGTTGTCATTTTATATCTAGCAGACTTTCTGTAAGGGATATATGATCCACTTGGTATAATATCTCTTAGCAAAAAACATTCCTCCCTGTCACAATTATCTAAATAACATTCTTAAGTTTAATAAAATCTTTAAGTTCAAAGTAGTTATCGTTTGAAATTCATTAACTGGTATAACTACAAACTATGTGTCTTACTGGGATGAAGTATAGTTCCAAAACCAGTACAAAGCTTTTGTTAATTCTTCTGAAGATGGTCGCCTACAGCCTGTGATCCTGTGTTCTTCTAATTAGTTCGTTTAGAGCGTTGCCGTCAATTTTTACTTTCCAAGGACTAATTAGACTGTGAAGGCTACAAACATCCATGCTAACAGTGGGACTCGAACCCACAGACTCTGGAACCGAATGTGAGCGCCCTAGACATTCTATCATCACCCGGCTCTGATAAAGTGAACGACACAGTTATGATCATCGGACTTATGTTTGGTATCACTTATTAATAAAATGTTATAAAAAGTCAAATTCAAATTTGAGTTTTTTCCGAGGTTTTTATGATAATTTGTAACACCGAAGGAAAGCTTGTATTTTTGCTAAATTACAGTAATTTGCTTCTTCTTTTGATTCGTATTTTGAATGATAACTTTAATCTTCATAATACTTTTCTTCACATTTTGAACTAAGAACATCTCATGTTGAGAAATTACCGTCTTATATGATCTGTATTCGAACTTGGATTTCAAACGTCATGGCTGGTCTTTTAATTACTGTACTAAACCGTGGATACAAAAAAATGTTTTTCCAATGAATTCTGACAACTGTCACAAGTTAAATGTTGAAAATTAAATCCTTCTACTTTATGCATATAGAGTACACATATTTTTTGAATACTGCGATCTGAAGAGAGCAGAATGCATTATTCAAAACTATATATTTAACAAATGAAGTCACCTAATATTTAATCGATACTTTTACAGTTCACGTTTCGATTAATAACGTAATTCAAAGAACTTGCCTTTCTGACCAAAGCTCTGGGTATTATGTCGAAATTAGTGCGGTTTTCTCCGGGAACTAAATATCCTTTGGCCGTATTGCATCGTTGTCCATTTCTAATAGAGGCCTGGTAGTCAAAAAATCCTAAATAATGTGAATAAATTATCTGTGGTTATATGAGAAAGCAAAATATAAACATTATATTATCATTATATCTTATTGATAAAATATTGATGTACATTTTCTGCAATTAATCAGTGATTTCTTGTAAATAGAGGCAAATGTCTTAACGAAATGTAACAAACGAAAACTTTTCTACAGTATGGAGTCACGAGTTGTTGATTTTGAATTAGGAGCGTGGAAGGATAAACTGTAAAGACCAAAGTCGAAATCAATGCTGTACCTCCCAATTACATCTGGAAATTCGAGTATATAAAACATAGTTTTATGTTAGGAAAATTGCATAAAATTTTTGTTCCTCTTTTTATTTATTCCCCGTCAATAACCCAAACAAGCTCCATCAGATGATATTATATCAGAAGACTGATATTCTCTCGCAGGGAATTTCATAAATCCAGTTTAGAAGCTTGAATAGGATAGAAGAAGTGCGGAGATCCAGCAGATAGATTATAACACAAAGGAAAAATTTCTCACCTTTCCAAATATTTTTATTTCTTATATTTTCCTTGTCTTAACTTTTTTTGTAAGGTTATGGTTCTAATTGTCTCTACTTTGTCCAGTATTCGTAAACTTTAAAAACAAATGTGGGTCAGAAATGGATGGTAAAAAATGTAGATAATTATGAACTTCCAACATTAATACAAATTTCGAGTTTCCTTCAAATAATACAAAAGGTAATGAAAGGGATAGGTATTTATATATTATCAAAGTTTCTATGCATTTTTTTCAGAATGTAAGAAGTCTGTATGTTAAAGTGAATTTTACTGCTCAGTTGTTTTTTAAATCAATTTTTTTATCAATAACGAAAAAATTAATTTGGCATTTTCTGAAAGATATTTTTAAATATAATAATCATTATTAATTAAATGTATTAATGTTGGAAGTTCATAATTCTTAATATTTTTGAAACGCTTTTCACGATGAAAAATATATACTGCTAGGTTTAACTTTATGCGTTTACCGACTACTGTGCCATCATTTCTTACCATTTTGTTCTGCAGAATTAGGATCTACAAAACTATAGCCTTCATTTCGGATCGCTTCCATTGCTGCAAGTTTTTTTAGTGGATTGTATGCTGGCCTGGATGCTGTAATTGGACCCCCTGCAGCATGATATCCTAAAAGAAGACATAAAATCTTACCGAATGTGCAATGTGGTCCTTATTATTTGTTCATTTAAATAACATCGCCGCATATTTCATAAAGAAACGAGGGCTTACTTTTCCTCAAATTTTTATATGTATGTGGAATAATAATGTAACACAATGTACAAATCTTTGTAACACAGGTATATAAGTTTATATTACAAAGGAATTTATTTTTGAAAATACGCGAGAAATAAAAGACCTGTCAGTAAAGAAAGATATGTAATAAAAATCATCTAATGTGTATAAATAATTGCTACACATTTAGGAAGGTACAAAATATCTAATCAGCATGTAGGAACAACGCAAAGTAAAAGCAGCATTGTAGTTATATTAAGAAAATTATTTCTGTGGAAATTTAGAGAAATATACTGAGGAGTATAAGGAGATAACTGTTTTCTAACTTTGGTTCCTCAAACAAGTCAGATAATTTCTTTTTGTAAGTATGAATTTCCAGTAATTTAGTTTTGTATTTGAATTTAATTTTCCAGAATTTAAAGCTTCTGTTGCAATCAAGCTGATTTA
The DNA here is from genome assembly GCA_907164885.2 of Dolomedes plantarius. NCBI lineage: Eukaryota > Metazoa > Arthropoda > Arachnida > Araneae > Dolomedidae > Dolomedes > Dolomedes plantarius. The sequence continues at coordinate 170,180,486 of OU015492.1, forward strand.
ATAACATGATTTATTGAATTACAAAATAACTTAAATTACGTTCAAAGAACTGATTTTAACAATACCAATGATAATCAGCTATCTCTTAACAAAGGACAAAGGCTCAATTATATAGGTTCAATGTAATTTATCACCAAAAGTAATGTTTAAAATATTGAAAAAATATTACTAAAAATTTGTAAAATATATTTAGTTAGTCACTGATAGTAGGAGTGATATTTGTAAATGAGAAAAAAATAATAAACTTGGAATAAGAAGGAAATAAATATATCTTAACGGATCTAATCTAAATACAGTATTCATGTTTATAGGCTCAGTGGAAGAATCAGATCCCAGAAAAACGAAATTTGTTTTGATTAGTGAAAATCAAACAATTTTTATAATGTTTCTTCATTATGATACAGACATTTAATCGATATTCAAAAACATTTCTTTAGAAGAAAACTGGCATTCTGTACTGACAACCGTTACACACACACAGGCGCACACATAATATTTATGTATAATTTTATCTTTTGTTTGTTTATTTTTTTACAAATCCTACAAGCACTTTTCAGAAGTCATGTATGTCTGCCTGGCCTTTACTATTTACAATACAGCATTTCACGTGCAAAGTTCACTTGTTCATTTTAAATAGTCTAAGTATGCTTTCAAATATTAGTCTCGCTAAAAATACACAAACTCTTCTGATTGGGAGAAAGAGTGAATTTCGTACCCAGCCTTTATATCATGAGATAAAAAAGACGTCTAAGAAATTTGAAAAAATACGTATGAACTCATTAATATACAAACCAAAGAACTAAAATGTTCCATGAATCAAAACGAAATATCTGCGTCGTTTACCAATAGGAACATTGCAATTTGATAACTAAAAGACTTTTTTTTATAATGCAATTGTTTTACAAAGCAAAATGGAATGTTATAGCAAGAGTTTTAAAGAAATTTGATGAAATTGTACCTTTTTTTTTAAAATGAAAGTAAGCCAAAGGACGTACCATTTGCCAGATATTCAGGATCTGTATTATCTTCAAGTTTCTTGAAGTAAGGAAGCACATCATCATAGCTCCATCCTTTTGCCCCCATTTCAGCCCATTCGTCGTAATTTCTACGGTTGCCGCGCACGTAAAGCATGGCATTTAAAGTGCTGGATCCTCCCAATGTTTTGCCGCTGGGCCATGGTATTCTCTGATTGAAATATATATAAAATCCAAACTTATGAGAATAAAACATGAGAAATTTCTATTTAAGCACACATGTATATATATATATATATATATATATATATATATATATATATATATATATATACGCGCGAAGAGAGAGAGAGAGAGAGAGGAACAGTGTTATTCAATTCTCAAAATATTTAGCTAGCACTGCGTTATTTCATATATTGATATGCGATGAAACTACGGGTCAAAAACAACAGATGTGTATGTCAATAAAACAGCTTGTTTAACCAAAAATTAAGTTAAAAACCCTTTTCTCACAAAATTTGAAACAAAGGGGTATTTTATAAAATATTTTGATGCCGTATCTCTAATAATTAGAATCTGAAGTAAGTTTTCAAATGCAGCCCATTTTTTCTTCGATATTTGTCAACATTTTGTTCCGAAAGAAAACCATTCTCAGAAAATAACAAATTACAAATGAAGTATATAACAATATTCTAGGAAAAACTATGACAGACATTGTTAATTTTAAAATATAATTGAGTTGTATGTTCTTATCTTATAGGTATACAATACACGGACTTTTAATACTCGCATCTGTCGCAGCTGTGAGTATTTATGAATGTATTTAAAGAGTCTACTTGAGAAATGCAAAAAATGAATGGTTTTTTTGAGTGATATGAAAAGCTGAAAGTTCACAGTGATATTAGATTTTCATCTGGGACTATAAATTTGTGCTTTAGTTGCCCTTATGGAATTTTTAAGAGATTATGTGTTGCACTCTTAAACTTTAGTATTGCATTAGCAAATGACGACATATAAACAGAGTTATAATGATTACATTAAATATTTAATGACATTACCGTGATAGAGATGAGTAATGTTATAACTTTAGTTAATCGTATATACTTAAAATGGGTGTGAAATAAAGACGGGATCACCTTCAATAAGTATAATAATCAGAATGGAAATTTTGTCAGTCAAAGATATATATAAATTTATTTTATTGTTTAAAAATTAACAATAATAAGGGGAGGTAAATTTTTGAAAATGCAATTTTTCTAGAGCTTGAAATGAGAAAATTTAACACAACAAACTATATTTGCGACTTAAAATATATTATTATTGAAATACGTTATATATTATTATTGAAATATATACAGTCGATTCCGGTTAACTGGACCACCGGTTAATCGAACCAGGCGCTTATTCGGACCGAATCCCATCTTGTAACATAAGGCATGTTCGTTTAATCGGACCAGTCAGTTATTAGGACCAAAATGATCTCGTCCCAATGTGGTCCGATTAACCGGAATCGACTGTATTAAGAGTTGCTTGGGCTTAGAAGATTCTGTCAATTGCACACTAGGGAATGACAATATTATTTTAAGGTTTAACACGAATCCACACTGTAATAATTACTCAATCGCAATGAAATATAATTTTTTTTCTATTATTACAATCTACCGCAGAGTGGGAAATTTTATTAAATTATGAAAGTCAATCTGAAATTTATAAGTTTTCTTTCTCTTTATGGCTGATTGTAATACAATTAGAATAATTATTCTCTCCATCTCCATGAAAAAAATTGTAAAATCGAGCATATACTCAACCCTGTCATTATGGCCGGCTGCCGTATGTTTTTGAGGCGTTGTAAAATATTGCCAGTCGATATCGCTATTGACGAAGCATCTCGGTATAGCTGGTACGTCTGTCAATCTCGGTGGAGGTTTCCCGGCTTCCAACAGCAAGACTGTAACGCAGCGTTCTTCAGACAGTCGACTTGCAACAGCGGAACCCGCAGAGCCAGCTCCCACTAGAGAGTACAGTTAAGAGGCAACGATTTTATACACATCCAGGTATGGTTACCGATACGATATTTTTAGATAGTCTAAGCAACAAGTATATTCTGTTATGTGCTCAGCTGTCTATGAGGAGATGCAACTTAAGATTGTATCTTATTAGGTGATATATCATCTGATGCATTAAATAAATAGTACTTAATGATTTGGATACGTAATTATTTGGTTTCTGTTTCATTGGGGGAAAAAAGCGCCCTTGTAGGGGACTTTATATTTGAAATCAATATGAATCAATGGCTAAAACACAAGAGTTTCGTTGCAGTGGATACCTAAACTTGTTTTTTTTTTTTTCTGCAAATGACTGGGAGCTGAGCGATACTCTTTCATGGGAGAAGCCAGAAGTGCGTGATCGCTTCGCCGCGTGCATTGCATGCGTTGCTCTAGGTGCACCACAGGGGGTGGGTCCCCGCTATGGAAATTAGTCAGTGGATTTTATTGTATTATTACCATGTTTTTATTGACTTGCTTTCTTGTGTGTTTGTCCAGTACAAATCTTGCAATCGATTTTTAACTAACTTCCCGACTAGCTAGACATTTGAAACTTTTAGAATAGTTCAGAACACGATGACAATGCATTTTTAAAATACTTTTAGCCATCTTTAAGCATAATTAAATTAATTTTCAGTTATTTTCAGTTAATTTTGTTTTGTAGACTGGCGCAGCCATCTATTGATCGGAACGGGAACGAAAAGTTAAATGCAAGTTTACTTCCAATTAACTTCATTTTCTTTCAAGTTGATGGGATAATTCATCAAAATTTTTAGATCAAAATTTTAAAATAGAATTGTCAAGTTTATGTGATTCAACAGAAAATTTTAAAACATGGTATATAAAAAGTTCTTTTTATCTTGTAATTGTCTGTTTTTAAGTCATATTAGGTCTGTATTGTATTTTTGGATTCCTGACAATAGAAATAAAAAAAATTTGAATCTTCAATAAGTCATCAGCTGTCATCAACATAATATATTTTCCAATCTATAATCCCTCCCTCCAAAAGAAAATAAATAAATTAAAAAATTGAAGGGTACAAAGATAAAATAAAAACTATTCTGCTGATTATCTTCAGCCCAGGAGACTGAAGTAAATATAATTACACAATGAGCTTAGATGAATGCGATTGAATTCTGGGAAACTTTTGACATTAATTTGTTATCTAAAGCAAAGTAGAATACAATTTCAATTAAAAACTGAGGCACTCTGTTTTGCGGCATGAAAGTAATTCAGAAATCAAGTTCGAAAATCAATTAAACTTAATATTACCGATAACTTGAACGGATTATCTTATCATTTGAGTTTGTACAGAACGGCTGGTTGATTCTGAAGTGCTGCGGTCATTTTTACGGCACAAATACTGTATGATAAAGGGAGTGAGAATTCTTAGCGTGCATTTGCAACGGAGACTACAGTTTTTCCTATTACTTCACACATGAACAGAAACATTCCATTTTTAGGAATAACTTAATTAACTAAGGACATTGTAAAGTTCAATGTTAATATTTACAAATTCCGTATTTACTTTTATACGCATAAATCTTGTGAAAAAAAATTTGTGCAATATAACTATTTGTTAAAATACTAAAATTAAACTCAGGTGTAAAAATAATGCACATACATTAGAACGACGCAGGGTCCTATTAATTTTTTATGATTTATCTCTTACATGGAATAGAATATCACAATTCAAGAAATCTGGGGAAAGCGAAGATGAGTAGAGTTCAGCATTATGAAACTTAATATTACCGATAATTTGAATGGATTACTGTCTAAAATATTATAACGGAGATACATACTGAGATTATAACGGTGATATATGTGTAGTATTAATACAATATTACGACACGTTAAAATGCTAAAGGGAATTTCAGGTGTAGGAATAATGAACTTATATTAGAATGATCCTGGATATTATGAAATTCTATCGATAACTTGATGCCTAAAACATTATAATGAAAGTACATAAATATTTTCAGGTTTCGAGTGTATTGATTAATAATCCCGGTTACGGGGTTTAATACTTACCAACGATGTAATCGTATTCATCAGAAAAACGAGTTTTTGTTTTGGGAGAGTGCTTTTGCGAAGCTAGAGACAGAAGCAGCAATGGAAGCAGATGAGACGCTGCGTATGGAGTGGGATACGCTTGTTCCTGCTGAATATCAAGACCCGCAAAAGGATCCATATTACCTGAAGGGTACTGTAAAGTAACGTAAAGTAAGGTAAAGAAAATTATAACCAACGTAAAACAGTGATTTCATCACCTTAAATAAAATTATTACAGAATGCGTAGTTGTATGCTTTCTACAGCAATAAAAATTATCCATATTTAGTATATATAACTAAAAGGTAAATAATTCAACAAAGCAAGATAATTATAAGAAAGAAAAATGCAGACAAAAAAACCGAAATCGCGTACTTAGGGCTCAACACACTATAATGCAAGATTCTGTAGCAGTAAAGGAACTAAACCATATAACGAGGCAACCGATTGGTCTCTTCATCAGAAGGCCTAGCCAATGAAGAAGGGACCAGTCGGTGGCCCCGTTATATGGTTTAATTCCTTTACTGCTACAGAATCTTGCATTATGGTGTGTTGAGCCCCAAGTGCGTGATTTCGGTTTATTTTTGTCTACATTCTTCCTGCTAATAATTATCTTTCTTTGTTGAATTATTTATCTTTTAACTAAAATTTTCTGTTTTCAGTATGAGGATTTGTTGCAACTGCGCAACCTTTTATTGAAAAGTTAAATTTTTCCAACTCTAGGGTAGGTTTTCTGTTAATTTGTTCGGCTGTCTATGCCCTCTTCATACGTGTTATTTCGTGTTGATTTATTTACATTTTTTGTGTTACCATATTTAGTATGTGGGACATTTAGGAATTACCGATGCTAAAGTTGTGATTGGTAGTGTCTGTTTTGAATTTTTATTTTCTCCCCGGGGCTATTGTTTTTTAAAAATATGTCTAGATCTTTCTATTATTTCCATTTGCTCACTCCAGAAGGGTGCAGCTTTTGTTGAGGTCCGGAATTAAAATAAACTGCAGGAGATGGTAAAAAGGGCGAATCTGTGTTTAGGGACGAATTACTCAGACACGCTAGTTGCTAATCGAGTTACGTACATAGGTTAAGTAACAGATAAATGCTTCCTTTTTCAGTGTATCAATTGCACTACAGTGTGTTTATATTTTTGGCTGAATTCGCTGATATATCAGATTTTAGGCATAATTTGAGTCCTAATTGTTCCTTCTTGAGGAACTCCAAGAGGAACTATTCTGCACGAGGCCTAGAGGGGAAACTCAGGTCGTTTTTAATAATTCATGTAAATGGAACCGTACTAAAAGACCATATCAAAAGAAGAAATATTCTGTGAAACAATAGGAATCTATAAAAGGTAGAAATTACTTGATCGTTGAAGAAACTTTAGTCATAGAATAAAACAAGTGGTTAAACAGGAAGGACTAATGCCATTGCCGTCTGGTATGTGCCGTTGAATGTAAAAATAGCATAAGTTAAATAAGAATGATTTTTCTATGTTTAAATAAGGTTCTAGCAGTTCTGTTATGGTTTAGCTAGATATTTCTGAACATCTGCCACTGTGCAGCCAGCATAGAATGAAGCTAGACATAACTGTTTTAATAGAAGATGGAATGAACATAGAGCTTTCAATTAGTCGTGAAATCTGGAAATGAAAGAAAAACAAACAAAAAACTTTTTTTTCATTCAATGGCTCATACGTGCTGCCAAGAGATAAAATTTTAAGTTATATCTCTGGATTGTTGAGCATCTCTTTTTCTGACAAACTTATATTAATATTAGTGCTATACTAACGATATAAAGCAGTGCGAACTTTTCGATTTTTCTCTTTCCTCTCTCTGCAAGTAAAATTTATCTGTCGCAATATTTATCTGCAAGTAAAACCAACCTTGTATTTCATTAGGTTGTCTGAATTTTTTTTGGCATGTAGTCAACATTGGAATTACTGTGCTAAACAGACCAAAATTATTTAGAAACAAGCAGACCCTGATTTTCCATTAGGCCCTGTAGGCCCGGTCCTAGGGGCCCTCGAATGTTGGGGGCCCCCAAAAAATTTTAATTTTAAAAGAAAAAAAAGGAAAAAATTCCTAATTCAAATTTTTTTTATTTTACCCTTTTTAATAGTAATTTTTTTATATATCCTTTCAAATTTGATTGATTGATTGGTTCATCATAAGTACACTGCTGGCCACCCAAATTGCAACACCAAGAAAGACAAGAGATATCTCAACAAAATTTATTTGTAGATAACATGTTGACCAAGTATCAAATGATTAAATTTATAGACTTCTGTGAAGTGTGGTTCCTGCCAAAATCAGTAGCCAGAGTAGCCGCCATTGTTGGAGATCACCGCTGCCACACGCCTCGGCATTGATTCAAAGAGACTTTGGATGAGTTCTTGGGGTACAGCAGACCAAGAAGCTTCCACACGTTGCCAAAGTTGATCTGCTGTGGCAGCTGGGGATGGAATCTGGGTCAATCGTAGAGCAACCATGGACCACATGTTTTCTATCGGCGAAAGATCCGGAGAGCGAGGCGGCCAGGGAAGCAATTCAATCTGGCGATTGACGAAGAACCGTTGGACAATGCGTGCCACGTGTGGTCGCGCATTATCCTGTTGAAATATGGCTGTGGGCAAGCCCTGAAGGTAAGGAAGGACAACTGGCTCCAACACCTCGGAGATGTAGCGCTGGCTGTTTAAAGTACCGGCAATGCGTACTAGAGGTGTGCGAGAGTGATATCCAATACCGCCCCATACCATAATACCCGGTGCAGGACCAGTGTGGCGGTGCATAACGCAGCTGTTCAGCATCCTCTCTTCACGGTGTCTCCAGACTCGAATGCGACCATCGTGGTGTTGCAGACAGAAGCGTGACTCGTCAGCAAAGACAATTTCATTCCATTCTGCCGTCCACATCCTCATGTCATCGCACCATTGGCGGCGGAGACGTCTGTGGTTCTGCGTCAAGGGTAGACAAAGCAATGGACGTCTTGCGGACAGACCACTCTGCTGTAAACGGCGTCGAATGGTACGCGCAGACACTGGATGATGCGTTACAGACTGCATGTGCTGTGCTATGGTTCGTGATGTGACTGAGCGATCTGTCACTGCCATGCGCATAATTTGCCTGTCATCACGTGAAGTGGTGCGCTGAGGTGGATGCGATCGAACACGCCGGTCCGTCGTACCCTCCTGCATCCAACATTCACATATCCGCATTACAGTTGTTTTGGTTTCGTCCAACACGACTACCGATTTCCCTGAAAGATAATCCATAATCTCGGTAGGCCGCTATCCTTCCTCTGTCGAACTCGGATACTTGATCAAAAGATGATCCTTGTTTTCGACGAGGCATAATTGATCGTTTGTTTGAAAAACCACAAGAAAAACACAATTGCCGAACTGGAAATCGTCGAAATCTCCAAGCCTTAAATAGCGCTTTGAAGTGGCGCCACAGGCGCGCGTGATGTGCGTCTGCGCTGAAATTCTAATCATTTGCATATCTCACCTCCGCTAATGCATGTTGTAAATTTCATGTTATTTGCATGTTTCCTTCAGGGTGTTGCATTTACAGTGGCCAGCAGTGTATGTTATAATACACTGCTGGCCACCCAAATTGCAACACCAAGAAAGACAATAGATATCACAACAAAATTTATTTTGTAGATAACATGTTGCTCTCACCTTTCTTACCAGAATGGAGGTGGATGATGCTTGGCCGTGGAAAATCTTATGGGGAGACGAGGCCTACTTTTACCTGCATGGAACTGTGAATACCCAGAACTGCCGAATTTGGGATGACAAATCACCACATGCAGTCACAGAAATTCCCTATTTTCTATTACACAGCGCCAAACACTCTATTTTCTATTACACAGCGCCAAATATTCCCCTAGCGGTGACTTTTGGAACTAATTTATTTTTTCGCGGAATCCTTCGTCCCCCGTCTTGTTTAATCTTCCTACAAAATGTGGCGTCATTCTCGCAAATAGATCGCGCTACAGAACACTGTGAGCACTGTCAGTTTAATTATGGCCACCCGGTATATAAGGGATTAAGAAGTTTTTCTAGTTCCGTTGTATTGATGTTTTAATCATGAAGTTAATATGTTGTATTGAGTTTTGTTATTTGATAATATTCTAGGCTTCTACGCTTCAAATAGCCAATTCTTGGTAAAATGGTACTTTCACAATGATTCATGATTATTTTTTTGTGTGTCAATTTTAGAAATTTTACGCCCACATCAGTGTTAGGGGCCCTCCATCCCAAATTGTGCCTATAGTCAAGGATTTTCTAAATCGGGCCCTGGAAACAAGGAGAAATAAAAACTAAAATAATGCTTTTACAATCTAGCGAGTTTCGGTGACTCAAGAAAAACACATTACTGGTGTACAAAAACCAAGTGTTCTCGGTGAAGATATTTTAAATTTTAATGGTAATAACAGACAGTGCACATAACAGACAGAGTAGGCTATATTTTAACTTAGAAAGTTCCAAACAAAGTTGACAGCAATGAATTTCAAATGTTGTTCAGCATTAAAGTAAAAGATCGTTATTTACAACATCTACAGATAAATAAGCATATTTTAAGATGCCAACAATCTGTTTTTAACAAACACAGAAAACTAAGAATTAAAGAGCACTACCAAATGGTATGGAAATTAAAGAAATTCAATGTTTTGTAACTTTATGATTTTTTTGCTGAATTAGTTTTCCTCTCTCATTTTCTAAATAACAGTGAATGTTTTCCAATTTACTTGTCAGGGAGGTGTTGAGGAATATCCTTAGGATAAGTAACTGTTGCATTAAATTAAAGTTGTTGGCTTGGTTTTGGAAGGGATTAAAAAAAAAAGAAGGAACAAATTTATATTTAATGCAGGGAAAGGAAAATACGGAAGTCTAAATACGAAAGGCAGGGGTATATTTTCAAAAATGATAGTTAGACAATAGATACTCACTATAATAGATAATCAAAACTAAAGCTATAAAGCCATTTAATAGCTGAAAATCAGGAATTCTTTTGGAATTATTCAGTGGACAGAACTTGAAATACAATCGAATAACTGAAAAGTCTCAATACTCAATTACGATTACGAGAGAATATGGTTTAGAAACTAAGTAAACTTGTAAAGGATAGCAAACATATTTTGTATAGTTTTTTCAGCTGTAAGTATTTCGAGATTTTTTATTTAGTAATAAAATGTAATAACTCATTCTACATCTAATAAAAGGAGTTCACATGGTATTTAGATAAATATGGATTCAAGAAGATATAAAAATATGTTACGAGAAACATTGTAACTTACCGTAACACTTTCTACAAGGTGCAAAGCATAATTATGTACTAAAAGAGTCACTTCTTATAAAGCTGCAAACAACAATGTGCTCTTATTTGATAATAGAGCAGATGAATATTTATTATCAGCACTATCTAGAGATTTTAAGGTTATAGACACAATTCGCAAATCCTTCCGGGTGGCAAAGGAGGAACATCTCCTTATCAAAGCGAAACTACAAATATATCCATCAGTAATAAATCTTCAGATGGAAGAGATTATAACTCAGCCAGCTGAATGCTTATCATGAATTGTAAGTCTGATGACTGTATAAAACGATGATTTAAAGCTTTAGCATACTTTTCTTACCTCACTAAGTGGCATATCTGATACCAAAGAAATCTTTTATTTAATTTTGCATTTAAGGCAAAGATTTATAATCTCTTCCTTAAATAAAAGATTAGCATAAAGAGTAGTATTCATATCTAAGCAAATATACTTTCACTGGAAAAATCCACTTTTATTCGCAAATATAAAAACACTTCAATTCTGAACTCTAGACAAAACTTATATATATATATATATATATATATATATATATATATATATATATATATATATATATATATATATATATATATATATATATATATATATTACATTACACATATACAAATATTTATCCACATAAATTTTGAATTTCATATAAGAAGTTCTTTCATAAATTAAGAAAGATACTTTTGTAACATGACGAATATAGAAAACTTAAATAAAAGTTATTATTAAGATAGAAAATACTAATCATTTTTATTATGCAAAATAATTCGGGTGATATTTCAGAACTAAACTGAAGATGTTTTGGTGAAAAAATTGTGCTGATGGACATTTTGATGCAGGATATTGTATAGATTAGTTTCTGTATGTGAACATAAGTGTATGCAAAATTTTAAGCGTCGTATGTAATTATTGAACATATGCTGCAATTTAACAATTTTGTTAAAAAAATTCGGAAATGCCAGGCACAGTTGATACCTTATTATTAAAAAATACAAGATTTAGAGCGTTAAGGCTTGAGAAACATTTTAAAATATTCATTTCTCCAGTAATGTAATTTTTTAAGAGGTGTTGGACAAGAAGAATTTAAATTTTGAAAATACATATTTACTTTTTTTTTCTCCCTAGGAGTTTTTGCTTGAATATGACCGTTATCAAATAGAGCTGAATTCTCAAGATAGACCTTTGTCATATATATATGACCATTTTCCTCTGGGTTTTGGTTGTCGGGAAGAACATAAAAAGCAAGCTGGAGAATCAACCAATCCAATAGAATGTACTGTATCTTTCGGAGAGAATATTAATGAGATGCTTCAGTAACACACATCTGCCCAGCACAGTACACAGGGGGAAAAGGAGTGATTTATGGGCAGCTCTCTCTCCACCGATCCTCTCCTAAGGTGGTTTTTGGCACAGAGCATCAAAGAGATTCAAGGGACCTTGGGGGGAGGACCGTAACTAATCGACCCCCAAATGTGTCGACAAGTGTCGGGGGACTGCGTGTCTAGATGTGTGTGACTGCAGCATAAGGGTGGTCACTCGGGAAGAGTTCTTTTTTCACGAGGGGTCGAAAGTGATAAAAGAGAAGGCCAGCGGGATCTTATGCCCTTCCTCAGGATGTAGTGAGGAGGAGATTGTCCCCAAATATCCCCACTTTTCGAGAAATATCGGCATTTGCCCCAAGGAAAACTTTAACAAGTGTCTCTCTCTGCCGATGGGTAATGGTTTACCCTCAGAAAAGACAGTGTTTACAAGACACAGATGGAGAGGAATACACATCTGCAGTTAACAATTGAAAGGAAATTTTCAACACTATACTTACTGAATATTAGCTGCCGGGATTTGCTGTACAATTTGACACGTTTAAACGTTCTTATGTCTTTTTTCGAAAGTAGAAATTTGCAACTAAGTAAAACATATTTCATGTTTTTATTAAACTTTTGAACTAGCCAAAAATATGGCTAACAAAAACCAAGTTATGGGAAGATATTTCACAGAGAATGAAATTAGAGCTTGACGAAATTTTTCCTTATTCAAATTGCACGGGGACGGTGGGGCCAAATGTCGGTAGTATGTACTTCTTGACGCAGTTCCTAAGTTCTAAATGGTTAGAGCGAACAGGCGGACCCTCAGCTGCGTAGTCAGGTTACTGCGTAGCGAGTGGTCTTGGTTTATTCAAGCCGCATACCTAATCGTTGGGTCGATTTTATGATTAGTGATTATTCAAATTGCAGAAACTGGGAAACCCTTATAAAGTGTTGAAAAAATTAGTTGCCTGGGATTTTTCATTAGAAGAGGTCATTAGTGTAGTCATCATAACACTTTAAAGGGCATGGCCGGCCTTAAGCGGATTGGACCTGCTAGATTAGAAAAATTAAAGATATGTCCAAAAGGAAATTACCTTAACACATGTAAAAATTATTCAGAATAACAACCTACAATTATGTAAAATGCGCAGTTGTAGTTCTCTATAAACTGGTTGAAGAAATGGAAGCATTAAAACATATTCTCCCATCTTCAGAGTTCTGAAACATGTAAAAATTCTACAATTCCTCACTACGAATGACAGAGCTGCTGGCTTTCTAAATAAATTTAAATCTTTAATGTTTATTTCTAACAATTCCGGTATTCGTGGCATCGAAGGGGGGGGGGGAGCTGTTCTAGATCAAAATTGATTAAAACATACCTGAAATCAAATGAATACAAAACTACCGAAAGAGTCTCCTTTGGTGAAAGAAAAAAAGCCAACAATTGCAAAAAACCAAATACCCAGAGATCTGCGTCTGTAATAATAAATTTTTGTACGATCCAGTATTTATAAAAGCAAACATGACTCTCAATTTTATCGAGGATTTATGAAACTCTATAGAAAGTCGTATGATACAGGGTGAAAAGTCTGAAAATACGTTGATTACATGAAAATAGAAAAGGAAAACATGCGGCGTTTTACTTAAAGCCTAAATGGTTAAAACCTTCATAATTTCCTTAATGCCTAAAGAGCGATAAATAATTAATTGTTAGCAGTACTTGTTTCAAAATTCCTCTTTCTAACCATACATCGTATAAATTTGAATTCTAAATTCGTATCGCAACTACTCTCTTTGGATTCTACGTATCTCCATATATTTATTATTGGGTTACCAACGTGACCATTTGCTAATGACATTGATCGTTCTTTTGAGTTGTTTACACCAACTTTTGTTTTCAGCTGTCATTCGGCGTGTGTATCTTCAATAAGTTTAATAATTCTTGAATGCTGACAAAATTAGTTTATTCGTAAATGCTTGTAAGGTTATGTAATACTAAGAGATCGTCGACAGAAGTATGACATCGTTTTGAGTGTAAGACGATTGCTGCTTCATAAAATCTATAAAAGCTACTTGGGAATATAATCAGACATTAAAGAGTGTTTATACAGAGGCTGTTCACACATTTTTTAGACGATGTATATTGTATTCACAAAACTAAATTACATAAAATTTTTGTGTTTTAAATGTTCTATTTGACATCCCTTATTCTGAACTATCTTTCGACACCGCAATTTCCAGGATAATAATGCCTTTTGAAGTGTCAGAAGAGGTATTCTATCCCATTCCTCCTGAACAGCTTTCCAGAGTCCTGTAAGGGTTTTGGGACGACGTTTGGATAATGCAGATTTTAAAAGTCCGAAAGCACAAAAATCCATAGGTGATACATCGGGAGATTTAGTAGGGATATCAGTGAAGGGTATGGCCTTGATACCAGTTTTTTGTTACATTTCTTTTAGGAAATTTACAGTGGATTTTGATGTGTGACTGCTAGGTTTGTCTTGACGGAGTCTCACAGATTGATGGCACTGTGGGTAAAGCGATGGTATTCCATTCAGAAAAATTGGCGATGAAATATGTTCCTGATAGTATTTGGAGTTAATCTTGACATTTTTTTCCACTATCTTTATTTTTAACTTGCCATTATAAGAAAAACCAGCAACAATCATGAATCCCTTAGAAAAACTTTCTTTCGATTCTTTGAACCATGTACTTAAATTTTTTTCTCCCCTTTTATGATAATAAATGGCTCTTTTTTTGTTGCAATCATTTAAATACCCCCATGATTCATCTATTGTGACAATTGTTTTCCATTTTTCTTTGGATAAGTGTTTGTCAGATACTTGTTTGGAATTTTTGTCCCACTTGAGGCTCCAATTTGACGTTTTTTTCCTTTCTTGTTGACGATATTACCTATCGACGCTTTAGATATCACAAAACCATGACTCTCACATCATTTTTGGATAACGGAGTATGCATATTTCTCTTCGGAAAGAGCATAAATGTAGCCTTCGAACCACTGCTTTGTTAAAAACGCCATTTTGAATAAAAACAAAACTTTCAAGCCGCAGACGATAATTTTGACTTTTAAAAACATAGTACAATTGCAATTATTTCTTTTGCAGCAAACGATTTTTTATTACCGCTTACCAAAATCGTCTAAAAAATGTGCGAACAGCCTCTGTAGCACCCGTTAGAGTGTTATAATCAGTTATTTTATCGATCTCATAGTTGTACAAAATCAATATACAGATAAAATTTACCTACCCATAAATAATTAACTTTATTTGATTATACAGTTTGTTTCCACCCGAAATGGGTCGAAACAGAATAAAATAATTACGTCAAAATTGTATCATGGTTTTAATAATATTTCAAAATGTATGCATCAATGTTTAGTTTGCTATGTCGAAAGATATGTTCAGTTCAAATTTTATGGCTGTCATTATTGGCTTAGAGGAGAATCTTTTGTTTAATGGTAAGCTAATAGTTATGATTCTAAATATTAACCTCAATAGGATAAAACTATAATAAAGTTTAAATTTAAATTATGAATTTAAAATTTTGATGCCAAGGAAACTACGTGAGCTGGCTTAAAATATCTTCAATAATGTAGTTTGAATACAGTATATATATACAGTGGAACCTCCATATATCGAACTTCCCTATATCAAAATTTTCTATATATCGAACTCTTAGCAAGTCTCCATGTTCATTACATAGAAAAACTGTTTCTATATATCGAAAAAATCTCTATACATCGAATTTTTTTTCAAGACATGTTCGGAGATTTTATTCCATTTTAGACCATTTACCTCACGAAAAATGAAGGTCAGGGGAAAAAGGAAGTTCAGTGATGGTCACTACGAATAAGTATTTCTTTTCCAGGTAAAAAGTTCTTTAGCTATTGAGGTTGAGGATTTATTGTAAACGAAAATTAAAGAACACGAGTGAAGACCATCAATAAGAATTTTTTCAATCTTATAATTTTACAAAAAAACCTAATCACACAGTTGTTTAAATAAAATACATTTGTGAGTATTTTATATTCACATTATAATTTTCTGAAATTTTTATGAGGAATGTGTTAATTACTGTACATCATGTAAGAATAGATGAAAATTTACTCTTTACAAAAGGAAACGAAAGTTTGAAGTTTATAGATATGCTGTATAAATAATCGTGAAATTCGCGTAGCTTATTTCTTTTTTTTTCATGAATTAATTACAGCAGTTGAAATAATAATTTCTTTATTTCTATGTTAAAACGATTGAGAGCCACTGTTATAAAATATACGGTTAAGTTCAATTCAAATAATAATTGAAGGTAGCTTGTACTTCTGAATGAGAAAAATATGTTTCACTTCGGTCAATTTAATTGCAAATGAATTTTACATATACGTATGGAATGTTACTAAACGAATTGTAACTGACAAGAGAAGGGGAAGAATTTAAATAAAGCAACGTAATCTGCTTACAGGGGAAATGACTTCGACAGGATTTAAATGCAACGTTAAATATAGTGAAACAAATGAAATTTCTTTTATACTTGAGTCAAATCTAGAGAAAGATTTAGTGGAAAAAAATTATACGCACTGCAAACAATATCAAGTGGTGGGGTTTGCAAGGAAGTCTTTTGCATGGTATTCTTGGGGAAAAAAACACCTTTACGGAAAGACAATATGTGAAAGATATTGAACATACGTGATATGCTCTTCTGTATATCAAAATTGACATTGTTTTAGTGCTCTTTAAGATTTCATTATGCCAGAATGTAAACGGCTAGCCCAATTTTAACATATACATTAGACTGCAGGTTTGCATCTTGAAGATTTTGTTAAGAAAATTTCGTGGCTAGAGACCTTCTCAGGGTTTACATATTTATACATATTTATTTCCTTTACATGACTCTCCTCTGCCAGCAACCTCCCCGTGAGGTAAATTAATTTAATGGAAGTACGTATGTTGTTATCTCCAATGCTTCAGTTGTGCTGATCATGTTTTACTCTTAAGCTGTAAGCATTTTTGTATTGTAGATTTATTAATAATTGAAGAAGCTTATACGAGTGATAAGTAAACTGACAAGATACTTTATTTAAGGAAAGTTTTGGGTAGGTACTAAATTTGATCCTTCCAAAATTCCTGCAGTCAGTGGATTGGGCACACTGAAATCTCTGCGGTAATTAAAATACCTCTTTATTGTACGTTAAGCAACTTATCTTCAACAAAAGAATTTTCAAAATTTATGATTTAAAATATGAAACATAAATATATTAATTTTTCTATCATGTATGTAAAATGGGCTAACTCTTACAGGAAGCACACAAAATGTAAATTCCGAGTAATGCCGCATAAAAGTAAAGAATGGTGGAAAACTTTGACTATTTTTCAAGAGGGTGTATATTAAATTTATACTGTGCAAAATCATCTAAGGAGTTCACCTGCAACTACTAATATCCCGATTGTGATGGATGGTATTTTATATAGTAATCTTTATTTTTTAAATTTCATTTCAATATTGGATATTTCTCATCAGTCAAATAGTTTATAAATAATGAGTAGAATATTATTTTCGTGTTGAGTGATATTCCAAAGTATCTCTAGATTTCTCTCCTAGATTATCAAACAGTTTCGTTGCTTAATAATTAAAATGTCATTACTGATTCCTTTCAAAATACAACCTCACGATCATACAGGGAAATAAACTTCCTTTTCAAGTTAAATATGCAACTGAGTCATCGCTGTAATTGAAATGCATTTTTGCTTCTTGTGAAACAAAGTAGAACATTTTGAATATCACAAGTAGTAAAAAGTGTAAAATAAAAAAAAAATGACCAAAAGGTGATAAAATTGATAGTTTTATAAATGAATTTATTGCCATTAGAACAAGAATAGGATAAGGGAATATAAATAAAAATAAAACTTCCCTTTAAAAGGGTTAGATAGGAAATTTTTTAGTTGCAAGAAAGACATTTTGGTTTATACATAATTTCATGTCTTCAGCTTCTACTTGTAATCTATGTTAAAAATAAATTACAAGGTCATGTATCTTATTTACGCTCATGACGAATTTCTAGCTTGTTCTCCTACACTTTATTGTACTCTTGATGATGTCCGACGCCTTTTCAGCCACCATTATTGTTGGAATATTTGTGTTACTCCACGGAACTGTTGGCATTACTGAGGCATCAACAACTCTCAATCCTCGTATGCCTTTCACTCTGCAAATAATAAGAAAATATTTTATACTTTGCTTCAGTTTAAAAAATCCTAAAATATAACATATGTTTAGTGAATAAAATTAAAATTTAATTGAAAACGTCTTGACATCAATGTCCATCAAATGAAATGTTAATCGTATTCGAGGATTATTTGATTGCTTTGAGTCTGTCGAAGTACATTATCGTAAGATTTCGCCTCTATTAGTGAAAGTGAAAGCTGTATTTTCATGAATATGTACAAATAAAGTGGTTCTGCGAGTATATATCTCGTGACCTGACCGCCCGCATGATTATCGTAGTTAGCGTCTTGAGCTTCGACGCATTGGGCTTTGATTGAAATTCCGACTATGGCTTGGACAAGGGATAAACTCCCCTTGCTGTGTTTCTTCATAGGGAGTAATTCTGGCTCACCTATGTGGTGTTCCCATAATAAAGTAGCGAGAATGACCGCGGTGTTGTAGGTCAACAAGTCCCTCCGCATTACATAAAAAAAATCTCGTGAACTGTGATTTCAATCATTTTTCTAAGGGGATTTTGGTTCTTGTTTTCCTGAGGAACACTGGTTGGTGCCCTTTTTTTACGTGCAAAAAAATCTCGGATGTGCTGCGTTAAACTGATGTTGAAACATCTTGCTGACCAAATAAAAGTGAAAAAAGTAAATGACATAGAGACACATTTTTTTTTTGGGGGGGGGGGGGTTGTGTGCAAGTTTAAAAAGACATTACAAAATGAAAATGTTACTCATTAATTCGTTAATTTTATCTTTCAAGAGAATTTTCCGAAAGATTTTACTACTAATTCAAAACTTTTCAAGGTTTGGAGGATAATCTGCCCTTTAATTTCTTTGCTTCGAAACACATTTTCAAAAACGATTTGTACTCTTAGTTTTTCGCTACTTACGTTTGATAAATGTACTATTACATGCCGTTTCTGAAATATTAACTTTCAACAATTCTCACGGATAAAGCGTATAGTAAAGAGATCAGATTTCTTTCGCATTTCAGGATTATTTTTGCTATATATAAAGCCAAAAACTCTCTTTCCCGAAAGCTGTTATTAAATTTTTTTCGTATCTGTTGGTAGATCTAATACAGAATTCTTTGGATTCTCAAGATTCGGTTACTTGAATACCTTTAGTTTATTATCAGCATTTTGTAATGCAATGAAGATTTTGCCATCAAGTCAGCATTTTGTAATACTCACGGAATACAATTAATGACAGAGATTTAAATTCTTACCTTAATTGCGGATCTACCACTGTCGTCGGATCCTCTGGATCTCCCATTTTAGCAGTGCCTACTTGATGATTCGTGGTGAAAACGATTGTTCTCACGATGCACGTCAAGTACTGATCCATGTTTCCAGCAAGTTCTTCACAACCCGGGACCAAAGCATCTATTGGCCTCGCTCTAATTTGTTTCATAGCAGGATTGTTCATGATCCTCAAGCAAACTTTCATGCCTTAAAAATTCAGTCATTAATAAGTCTAATATATACTTATTATAAAAAAAATATGAAATAAACTGTAATATTTATTAGGAGACACTGGTATGATTATTTACGCTTGTCAGTGTAAAGGTTTGAGAAATTAATGCAACTATCCATTGAACATCAAACATAATGGCTGTGCTAGTTGTAAAGTAAATATAATGTACACAATTTCCTCTGTAGCATATAGGTCAGAATGTCAGATCCAAATGTGAAATATTTCTGGAAAAGTGTCTCACCTCATTAATATGTCCAAAAATATTGATTACTAATTACGCAAACAGAAGCCTTTGTGGCTAGACGTCTAAACCTAGAAATCCCGGACGTAAAAGAAGTAAATGTTGAAAATCCTGACTAAGCCTCAAAAAGAATGGGGTCTCCGTATTTGAAAGCTGTAGGTAAAAAGTAGCATAAAGAAAATGCGTACAGTTAATGAAGTTAATGCGTACAGTTAATGCGTACAGTTAAAAAGATAAGAATTACCGTTGAAGACCAGATAAGTAATTCCTTAGAGGTATATCATCGAGTAAATTTTGGGAAGAAGTACCCCGAGAAATATTCATTTTCAAAGATTTTCGTTCATTTGACATCAATAAAATGTGTAACATTTGTATATTGACTAGAATAACACAAATAACAATGAATTAGTATATAAAATTCAGTTATTTTTCCTGGTGTTTACTTAGCAACAGTTTATGTAATGTTTTATAGATCTGCAGTAGTGACAATCTAAAATGACTTTACTGTCAGAGAATTGTAAGGAAGTTCAATCAAAATAAAACATTTTCCCATCAGCAGGGAAGCTCAATGGTTTTTTTTCCTTTCCTTTTTTTATTTTTAATTTTTTTAAAGTTGTAGGTAGGCAGTTTTATTCCCCGCTGAGGTTGTCGGCGATTATAAGGTATCTAACGCCTAATAATATTAAGTTGGTTTTATTCATAAATGGATGCTATCTTACTTTCTTTTTATAGAATATTTCTATTGCAGGGGAATTTATGTAATGGTATTTTCATTTTCTCAGAACCTTACTGAAAATAAAAAGTATGATTTATCTTTTTGAATGTTAAAGAGTCTCTCCTCACCTTGAACCATATCATTCACGTCGCGATCATCTTCAAAGTAATTGGGATCGATGAGGGGAGGGTCGTATGGATTTGCAGACTGAAGCGTCACTGTTCCAATGCTCTTTGGATGCAGAAGCTGAACAGCGCACGTTATTACACTTTTATTTGCATTCGGAAGAACAAGCTTTTCTAAAACCTATAAAGAAATGATATGTGAACTTCTTTAAGGCATGAGACATTGGTCCATGAAGACCAGCGTACTTTTTCTGGCTACCTTATTATGGGAGTACTATTTCGGTGAGCCAGAATTGCTCCCTATGAGAGGGACGACACGGAAACGACCAAGCCTTATTTGGGACTTGAACCCGATTTGGGAGCTCAGAACGCTAACCACTGTTCCGTGTTCATATTTATTGTTATATGACCGTTCATTCAAATACGTTAAGATTTAAACTATCGTTCTCTTATTTTTTTCTTTTTTATTGATTATTGATGTAATTGCGATAACTAATTTTTTTACTACCATGAAATCGTAACACTTATCAGTGTCTCTTTTAGCTCTTAAAGTTACCTTCAAATCGTATAACATGTATAATTCTTTCTTAACTCTGGCTTCAAACTCAAAAGAATTCATTCAATTCTCACGAAATTATATTTTAAACTGAAGAATAGTTTAATAGGTATTATTTTTAACTCTAAATTTCAATCATTTCTAACGTAAATGACGACTGAAATATGCACTGCTGCAGACGCAAAAATGTGTGTAGGTCAACAATCTAGAAATTGTTCGCTATGCCGTTCGTCACATTCGATGAAATTGTTGAAATTCAAGAAATTATTCATTATGTTAGCGTGAATTACAATCAAAAGGTAGTTCTTAAACCTAACTTTAATTTACTCTCGCATTCAGAGAATGTTTTTGATAAACTTGCAAACATTGGGGATATGGAATTTAAACTGAAAAAGATTTGAAGGTTTTAATACTATTTTTACCGCATTGCATTTTTTTCAATAAATCATTTTCAGATGGATTATTGAAAATATTGAGATGGTTATTTAAGAGTGAAGAAGAAACTATGAATATTTTTAAAACATTTATCATGACAGTACTTCTGTGGTCAGGCCCCCTTGCGTCAGCAGTATACCGGGGAAATCTGCGAGATACACGGTGTGGTCTGGAATGCCTTCCGCACCATTGTCAGCGTTGCTTAAGAAGGACATAAGATGACAGCCCTCCGCAGAAGTGAGAGGTCCTATTGAAATAAAAAACATACACTTAAGTTGATAACTGTTCAGAGTAGAGAAATGTTATATGAACTATCCATTTAAGTATTAGCTAAGATACCCGTTATTAATTCCTAACAATAAACGAACGATTCATCATTATAATGTAAATGAAAGATTAAATAGTCATTCACACTAACACAACTTAAGATACCGGAGAAGGTTTGAGAGTAGGGTGATCAGAGTAGGATATTATATACAAGTACCTCATAATATCTAAATTTATAATTTTATAATATTTGAAAGGTAAAATAGGTTTTACCAGACCTTTTCGATTGATAATGTAATGTAGAATATTTTTGCTTGTCCCTATTTCACTATCAAATCGAGGAAGCGCATCGTTTACTTCAAATGTTAGAAAGGTAGCAGGGTGGTCTTGCATATTCAGACCAACTGGCAAATCAGCTACAACAGGTATCTGAAAGAAAGCGAAAATTATACTGTTATACTATAATAGCATTAATTTCATTTGATCTACACTTTCAATGCTCTTGGTACCATCTGACTCGTTTTGTAGGATTGATGTTAGAATATTGGTTGTTTTCTGGATTGTAACATGACCATAAATACCAGCTTTTTGCAGTTGCTGGCGAACTATTATTAGTGAAATAGAATCATTACATCTCGTCTCCACTACCGTTATTTTCTGTACTGTGGTTTTGGGTTTTCGTCGGGCAATCCGAACCAAGTTCCGACTCTCTTTCGTTAAACACTTTTCGAATTTACAGGAAATACCGTATACATTCTTTACCGTGTCATAACCTTTTATACTGTTCCTGGTGATACACCAGCAATATCTGCCATTTTAGTCACAGAAGAACCCGATAGTGACATCCGACATTTTGCATAGTAATTCCTCAGCAGTTATTCTAATTTTTAAAACTACTCGGCTTTGACTCCAACCCGAGAAAACTCGCTAGCTGTACCAGCATACTCGTCTCATTGAGGTGTTACACTGCACTAAATACCTTCCAGAATAATCCTCTGAACTCTGATGTGATTGCGTAGGGCTGAAAGCAAATCTTTTAAGGATAATAAAACATTCTTTTATCAATATGTTTACTTGAAATAACTCAATGATATCCATTGCATGACATTTTACTTCTACAGAAATAAATGTCAAAGAACTAAAATCTCTGACTTCTCGTAGTCTGTCCGGTGGTTGAAAGTAAGACAAAAAATTACACAAAATGAACTTCGGGGTCAAAGGCAATTTTTTTCTGAATTCAACTACATAATTTTCTTAAGATTTCCAAGGTACATAAGTATTAACTTTTTAAAAATGAATATTCCAGATTATGAAGAAAAATCGAAGAAGGATGAAAAGCAAACGTCTAAATGGAAATATGGAAGAATCACTTGTAAATTATTCAATGTGTTTAAGACAACTGAAAATACGCTGCTGGCCATTAAAATTGCAACACCATGATGGAGGGATGATACAAACGTCCAATTTGCATAAAAGGCAGATGATGCTGAGATATGCAAATGATTAACATTTAAGCGCAATCGAACGCTGCAGGAGGGAGAAATGACACCTCTGTATAAAAGGGAAGTTACGCAGCGGGTTTCTCCTTCGGAAATCGCATTTCAATGTTGGATGATTGTGAGAAGATCGTGTAATGCCTCATATAAGAAAGAGAAACGGCTACCAGCAAGTGTCGGAATTCGACAGCGGCAGGATCGTGGCCAATCGAGAGTGCGGTTTATCGTTTCGCGATATTACTACTCGCATTGGTCGGAATCCAACGACTGCCAAGCGAATATGGAATCGATGGGTTCAGGAGGGTCATACTGAACGCCATGTAGGATTTTAACGGCGTCCCACCACTAACGCTCGAGAGGACAGGCATGTTGTCGAATCGGCCTTGCAGGATCGTAAAGCCACATTACGGACCCTGAATCAGGAAATGGGCTTGTTTGCAGCATGACAAGTATCCGCACGGACAGTGCGACGACGTTTGGAGCAGCTTGGACTGCCTGCACGGCATTATTGCGGCTTCCCTTGACACTGCAGTATAGAGACACGCGGCGACAGCCGTGCGTCCAACGACAAAACTGGACACAGGAGTGGCACCACGTCGTCTTTTCAGACGAGTTCCGATTCTGCGTGCAGCATCATGATGGACGTATCCGTGTCTGGAGGCACCGAGGAGAACGCCCATGGCCTTCTTGCATTCGATATCTCCGTACGGGCCCTGGACCTGGTGTGATGGCATAGGCAGCCATTGGGTACAAGACGCGAACACCTCTTGTTCGCATCGTCGGTAATCTGAACAGCCAGAGTTACAGGCTGTGCCCACACCGTTGGTTCGAGCGTGGCGACTCTATATAATCTCTTTTTGCTCTAGTCTTGCGTTTGGCGCTTTATGTCCTATTTTGGATCTTGCGCCATAAAACCCCAACCAACCAACCAACCAACAGGCTGTGCCCCATCTTCGAGGCCTTGGAGACGTCATCTTTCAACAAGATATCATAGATCGCGCCTGTCGTGACCTGACATACCTCGACACAGAGGTTGTTTGACTGTTGCCCTGGCCAGCACGTTCTTCATATCTCTCACCCACTGAAAACATTTGGTCATGAGTTGCTGAGAGAATGGACCGCCACCGCTCTCCATTCACTACGATTGATAGCATAGACGATTGATAGCACTACGATTGATAGCACTACGATGAAGTGTGGCATAGACTTGAAGTAGCATGGAATGACTTGCCCGTATCTGTCATCCAAGCCCAGTTCGACTCGATACCTAACCGGGTTAGAGCCGTTTTGGCTGCCAGAGGCGGCAGCTGTGGGTACTAATTTCGGACCTTGTATATCCCCAAATTGTCTACAAATTTAATCATGTTTTCTTCCTACTATGCTGTATAGTACAATAAGTAAAGTTTTGTTATTTGCTTTCCTTTCTGGTGTTACAATTTTAATGGCCAGCTGTGTAGATATTCTTAGAAAATACTCTCTCATATGTAATGAGGTATCCTATATTTCCAACTGTGAATTAAAATCGTTGTTTTATGAAATGGGGCATTTTGCCTTATTAAATAATCTACGTAATGCCTTTTGTAATGAAAAGCAGTGGTATATTTAGGCGTTCATAAAAGGGATTCAGTAAACATTAATGATTATTTTTACTTACATTAAATTTCTCCAGTTCACTCATAGGCCCTATTCCTGACAGCATGAGAAGTTGTGCAGTATTTGTCGTGCCAGCAGACAGGATCACTTCCCTCCTTGCCTTCACTTTATAAGTAGAGCCGTAGAAGTCGAATTCGACACCTTCGACCTTTTTATTTTTTATTAGAACCTAAAGACAAAGACTTTAATAAAGCTAGGACTTGAGTTAAGTCGAATTATTTTTTATCGATATCATTACTCTATTTCAAATCCAAATAACATAATCAAAAACTTATTCTTGCT
This sequence comes from Dolomedes plantarius, assembly GCA_907164885.2. Taxonomy (NCBI): domain Eukaryota; kingdom Metazoa; phylum Arthropoda; class Arachnida; order Araneae; family Dolomedidae; genus Dolomedes; species Dolomedes plantarius. Next base: position 170,205,661 of record OU015492.1, read on the forward strand.
TACAGTAAAAAAATATAGCAGGGCTTAAATTAATAATTTTTTTTGGAATGAAGGATATAGAGAATATTTTCTAAAACAACATGATAGAAAGCAACTAAGTCATGAATTTTATTTACTACTATTGTATTCTGGATTGCAATGTTAAGACAGTTAGCGAATTCAACAATTATATTTGATTTTAGAATCAATGAATTTCTACATTAAATAAATTATGATTAATAATTGCCAGTTGGCTGGCAAAAGTAATTTAGGAAAGTTCAGATTTGGTAAAAACAAATTCATTGAAAATATATGTATTACAGTGATGAGCTCTTCATATAAGAGAATAGAGTTAGTTCTCACCTTATCTCTAGCAGGCATACTGTTGGGGATAAAGGATCGAATGGGCATAACTCTTATCTCTTAATATCACTCCTGTCCAATTACAATTTTTATGTAAAGTAAAAATTTCATTTCGAAGTAATTATCCTTTGAAATTCATCATCTGGTATAACTATGAACCATGTGTGTTACTTGTATAAAGTATTGCTGCAAAAAAAGTACAAAGCTTTTGGTAATCCGTCAGATGATGGTTGCCTACATAGTGCGAGACTACGTGCTCTGCTAATTAGTTGGTTGAGAAAGCTACCCTCAAATTTTGCTTCCCAAGGACTAATTAGACAGGGACCTACAGTTTAGAACCAATTCCGGACGGCTACAAACATCCATGCCATTAGTGGGACTCGAAACCACAAACTCTGGAACCGAAGACGAACGCCCGAGCCATTCGGCCATCCTCCTGCTCCGCTAAACGGAACGACACAGTTATTGTCATCGGACTTATATATTTGGTATAACTTAATAAATAATAAAATTAATAAATTAGAAGTTAATATTTAGCCTTAAATAAAAAACTACTTTAATATTCGAATTCGACTATTTTCCGAGGTATTTGCGATAATTTGTAACATGTGAGGAAAGCTTGTATTTATGCCAAATTACAGTAATTTATCTTTTATTTTGATTCGTATTTTGAACATTAACTTTAATCTTCATAATCCTTTTCTACATATTTTAAAGTAAAAACATCTCATGTTGGGTAACTACCACCTGTCGTCATCTGAATAAGAACTTGTATTTCAGACATCGTGGCTGGACTTTTACTTACTGAACTCTGCCGGCGATGTAAGGAAATGTTTTTCCATTGAGTTTTCTCACAACTATCACAAGTTAAATGTAGAAAGATAGATTTTTATATTTTATATGTGTAGAGTATAAACATTTTGAGTAATAAAACACACGAAGAGTCGAGAATGATCAATTCAAAACTATATACTAAATAAATCACATCACTTCATATTAAAAAAAAACATTTTTAGAGTTCATTTTTCTATTAAGGAGTAAATTCATGGAACTTGCCTTTCTAACCATGGCATTGGGTACTATGTCCAAATTGCGGCGATTTTCAGCGGGAACTAAATATCCTTTTGCCGTGCTGCATCTTTGTCCATTTCTAATAGAGCCTTGGTAGTCAAAAAATCCTAAATAATGCGAATAAATTATCTGCGATCCCTTGGAAAGGCAAAATATATACATTGTACTATTATTATCTCTTATTGATAAAACTGATGTAATTTTAATGCAGAAATTTCTTGAAAACAGTGGTAAATGGCTGACGAAATGCAAAAAAATCTAAAATTTCCTCGGAATGGAATTACAAGTTTCTGAATATGAAACCAGAGCGTGGTAGGGGAAACTGTAAAGACCAAAGCCAAAATCAATGCTGAAACACCGAATTACATCAGGAAATATACGGAGTTCCCACCTATATCCGTTGCACCCGCCTTAACTTCTAAACGCTGGCAGCTTAGGCCATAAAAATGGTGTCTAGGTATAGTCAAAAGGCTATGCGCTACTTGATGAGACAACTTACAACGTCATCTATAGGCAAATTTTGGAATTAGCGCTTTTATCTAAAAAACGGTACGAGATATGGGAAAAAAGTGAGTCACAAAGTTGTTCTACATCATCGATTTAAATAAGAAACGACAACTTGAGCACATTAATACTCAAAACAGAATGCAAAAAAGGAATATTTGTTTGGTCACGATTTCGAATATTGTCATGCATAATGAGTGGATGTTGCACAATGTGCAGCGAGAAATCCAGTCCAGAATGCAAATGTGTATAGTAGCTAATGGAGAGAATTTTCATCAACATAAACAAATGATCCTGAAGATAGGGAAGTGTCTCAGTTTCTTTATTCCACTCTTTATGACAGTACAATTTATATATATATATATATATATATATATATATATATATATATATATATATATATATATATATATATATATATATATATACATATATATATATATATACATATATATATATATATATATATATATATATATATATATATATATATATATATATATATATATATATATATATATATATATATATATATATATATATATATATATAGCTTAAGCAACTTTGACCCTTTTCAGAAACAATATGAATTACGAAAGTTAAAAAACGTAAAGAGAAATAAAAAGAAATGATACAGATTCGTTAAAAGAAGCTGAATCAATAAAACAATACCGGAAATGAAAAAATTTAGAAAAATTTCAAGGCGAAACAAAGCGTTTGTTTGAACAGAGAATACTATTTACATGTTATAGTTTTACAGCAAAATATTACTGTCAAAATTTTCGAAAGTATTTCAGAGGGCCCTATGAATGAACAACTGAGACTACTTACAAAAACTGGGAGTTATACAATCGATTCAACATGCCGTTTTTCCCGATGGACAAGGCTAGCATAATTATCTCGTCCGAAGAAGGAGAAATAGTGATTCCAAAACATTATACGACGACAGGGTAAACGACAGTGTATGAACGAGAATCTTCCAGACAGTTTATAGCTACCAACAAACTCTATGGAAAAATTGATTAAAATTGTGGCATGCAACCATTTTATAAGTTAGGAAAAAAAGTTGTTGAGAACTTTTATAGAAGCACCCTTTTTTAAAAATTTTTAATTTTTTTAAACCAATTTTCTGTTGCAAATTATAAATTTTTTTCTGAATGTAAGGAGACTGTATATTAAAATAAATTTTACGTTTCATTTTTTTAAAAATCAATTTTTTATTCATTTAAGAAAATTAATTTGACATTATATGAAATATTAAACTGTTTTTAAATTTAATATTTTTAGCTTTTTAAGACACTTTTCTTGCTAAAAATATATACTGCTAATTACATTTTGGCTGTAATTTTGACCATCTTGAATTCATTACTTCTTACCAATCTGTTCCGCAGCATTAGGATCCACAAAACTATATCCTTCATTCCGGATCGCTTCCATTGCTGCAAGTTTTTTTAATGGATTGTAGTCTGGTCTGGATGCTGTAATGGGACCCCCTGCAGCATGAAAACCTAATAGAGGAGATAAAATCATACCGAATATGAAACGTGTTCGTCATTGTTTTTTCATCTAGATTACATTTGTGCAGACTTCATGAAGAAGTGATTGCTTACTTTTACTTATATTTTAATATGTGCTATATTTATGCAACAAATTGTACAAATCTTTATTGAACATGTATCTAAGTTTATATTACCTAGGAATTTTTTTTCTGAAAATGCGCGAGAGAAAGAAGGACCCGTCAACAAAAAAAAGATATCTATTAAATATTATCGAGGACTTATGATTAATTACTACACATTTAGAGACGTACAAAATATCTTATCAGCGTATAGGAATAGCTCAAAGTAGCAACGAAACTGTAGTTCTTGTGGAAATTTAAAGAAATTCTGTTGAAACCACAGAAATAGACTAAAGAGTATAAGGAGATAAATTACTTCTAATTTTGGTTCTTTTAAACCTGATAATTTCTTTTTGTAAGTGTGAACTTCAAATAGCTTAGTTTTTTATTAGAACTTCATTTTCCAGTATTTAAAGCAACTGCGACAATTGAGCTGATTTAACAACAGCATTTAATGAATTGCAAAAGAATTGAAAAAAAAACAACTTCCAAAGACATGATTTTAACAACACTAACCATAAACAGCTGCTATCGGCTGATATAAACGACAAAGGTTGAATCATGTCAATTGTATCTAATTGAATACCTATAGAATTGTCTAAAATTTTACAAAATATTACTAAAAATTTATAAAATATATTCAGTTAGTCTTTGATAGTATGAGTGATATTTGTAAATGAGAAAAAAATTTCTAAATTTAGGGTGAAAAATAAAAAAAAATATATATTAACGGATTATATGTATATATATATATATATATATATATATATATATATATATAATCCGTTAATATATATATATATATATATATATATATATATATATATATATATATATATATATACACACCTTACAATCTTCTCTAGTATATTTCAGAACAGTCAACACGTATATCTGTTGGGCTTTAAAAACTTAAATTACGTCATTTTGAGTGTTTACTTGCTCATTTTAAATTTTCTACGTATTCTTTCAAACAGCAGTGGGGATAACAATATATATTTTCTTTTGTTTCGGAGAAAGAATGTCTTTTCTAAGCATCATCAGATTTTGCGTCATCAGAAAAAAAAATGGCGTCTAAGAAATTTGAAAAAATATATGAAGACCAAAATACACAAACCAAAGAAGTCTCCCATGAATCAAAAGAATCCCAAAATATCTGCCTTATTTATCAATAGGAACATCTAGACTTGATAAATAAGAGACATCTTTATAATGCAATGGTTTTACAAAGCAAAATGAAAAGTTATACTTAGAGTTTTAATATTTGACAGCAATTTTTGGATGAAATTGTACCTTTTTTTATGAATGCAAGCCAAAGTGCGTACCGTTTGCCAGATATTCAGGATCTGTATTATCTTCAAGTTTCTTGAAGTAAGGAAGCACATCATCATAGCTCCATCCTGTTGCCCCCATTTCAGCCCATTCGTCGTAATTTCTACGGTTGCCTCGCACGTAAAGCATGGCATTTAAAACGCTGGATCCTCCCAGTGTTTTGCCGCTTGGCCATGGTATTCTCTGATTGAAATGTATATAAAATCCAAACTTATGAGAATATATATATATATATATATATATATATATATATATATATATATATATATATATATGTACACAGAGAGAGAGAGAGAGACAGTGTATGTGTTATACAATGCTCAAAATACATTTAGCTAGCACTGTGTTATTTCAGATATTGATATGCAATGAAATTACGGGTCAAAAACAACAGGTATGTATGTCAATAAAACGGCTTGTTTAACCAAAAATTAAGTTAAAAACTATTTTCTCACAAAATTTGAAACAAAAGGGTAGTTAAAAAAATATTTTGATGCCCTATCCCTAAAAATCTGAAGTAAGTTTTCAAATGCAGCTCTTTATTTCGATATTTGTCAACATTTTGTTCCGAAAGAAAACCGTTCTCAGAAAATAACAAATTATAAATGAAGCATATAAGAATATTCTAGGAAAAACTATGACAGACGTTGTTAATTTGAAAATATAATTCAGTTTAATGTTCTTATTTTATAGGTAAACAATACACAGACTCTTAATTGTCGCAACTGCGAATATTTATGAATGTATTTCAAGAGTCTACTTGAGAAATGCAAAAAAGGAATCTTTATTTGAGTGACATGAAAAGCTGAAAGTTCACAGCAATATTGTCTATAAATAATAAATTTGTCTGTAGTTGCCCTTATGGAAATTTTCAGAGATTGTGTTGCACTCTTAAACTCTAGTATTGCAATTAACTCCATTTGAAAACGACGACATATCAACAGAGTTATAATGATCACTTTTAATATTTAATGACATTACCGTGGTTGAGTTGAGTAATGTTATAACATCTGTTATTCGTACATGCTTAAAATGGGTGCGAAATAAATACGGGGAATAAAAAACTGCACATCACATTCAATTAGTGTAATAATCAGAATGGAATTTTTGTCATTAAAAGACACATATATACATTTTTTTTATTTTTAAGAAATTAACAATAATAAGGGGAAGTAGAATTTTGAGAATGTAATGTTTCTAGGGCTTGAAATGAGAAAATTTAACACAACAAACTACATTTGTGACTTATAATATTGTATTACTGAAATGCATTATATATTATTATTGAAATATGTATTAGGAGTTGCTTGGTCTCACAAGATTCTGTCAATTTCACGCTAGAGAATGACCATTTGCGTTTTAAGGTTTAACATGAATCTACACTGTAATAATTACTCAATTGTATTGTAATATAATTTTTTTCTATTATTACAATTTACCACAGAATGGGAAATTTGATTAAATTATGAAATTAAATCTAAAATTTATAAATTTCCGTGTTCTTTTTGACTGATTGTAATGCAATTAGAATAATTATTCTTTCCATCTCCGTGAAAGAAATTGTAAAATCGAGCATATACTCAACCCTGTCATTATGGCCGGCTGCCGTATGTTTTTGAGGCGTTGTAAAATATTTCCAGTCGATATCACTATTGACGAAGGATCTCGAGATAGCTGGAATCTCTGTCAATCTCGGTGGAGGTTTCCCAGCTTCCAATAGCAAGACTGAGACACAGCGTTCCTCAGACAGTCGACTTGCAAGAGCGGAACCCGCAGAGCCAGCTCCCACTAGAGGGTAAGGTGAAGAAGTAAGAGTCTGACATACAACCATGTATGTTTACAGATACAAATTTTTTAGATATTGTAAGTACTAACATGTATTTTGTGTTATGTGTGCAGATTTCTTATTCACTGATATATTATTTTTTGCCATAAATAAATACTTTAGGATTTGTATGCATAATGATTTGGTTTCTGTTTTATTGGAAAAGAACTCTTGTAGTGGATGGAGACTTTATATTTGAGATGAATAGCTATCCCTCACTAAAAAATAAATGAACTGCGTTGCAGTGAATAAACAGACATTTTAACATGTGTGGAAATGAGTCAGTGAATTTTTTTTGGCGAAAAGGGTTCCCAGTTGTCACAACCAACGAATATTAATATGTCTTATTACCCTGTCAAGTTATACCCAACTCATAATGGGTCCTCGAAACTTTATCTGAAGTTACAAGATGGAACAGAGACCAACAGATGGGAATTATAATATCTTGCCTTGACACCTGATAAATGAACTCCTGAATCTGTTTATCCCTTTCGGGTAGCGACAGGACATGATTGCTTGACAGGTCATTTCCGTCGGATCAGTATTTCCTCAGTTTTGTCGGATCAGTATTTTATAACCGTTTTGCTCGATATGTGAAATCCGAGATCAAGTGATCAATACTCAGTAGTACTATTTTAAGGCACTTAGCGCTGACTCTTAGGCCTCTATACTGAAAAACAAAGTAACTGTTGGAGCGATAACTTCGTGTAGTATACTGTATTGTCTGTTTTTATATTTTCATGCGTATACATTATGTTTTTTTTTGTGCCTCTACCATTGGAAATAAAAAGGATTATTAATGGTCTGTAAGTCATAAATTATTTATGAAGAAAAAAATTTCTAGCCCCCCCCCCCAATCAAAAAAAAGAGAAATATATAAATAAGTATATTTCAAAGGTGAGAAGGTAAATTATAAATTATTGTTTTGATTACGTGAAGCTTTGGGTGTTGAAGTAAATATGAATAGACAATGAACTTTTTTACATTCATGTAGTTTCTAGAGCACAGGAGAAAACAATTTCAGTCTCAAAATAAAGCACTGTTTGAGGCAGAAGAGAATTTCAGAAATGAGGTTTGGAAATTAATTTTAGTTTGTCGGTTGGCTTATTCTGATGCTCTACGGTCATTTTTTTGCGGCATGAAGACCATGTGAAAAACGGACTGAGAGGTCTTCGTAGATTTTTATCACTCCAATCTATTGATTAAAATTAAGCTTATTGGAGTAAGCAGTTTTCCTTATTATTTCACATATGAATTAAAACATTTTATTTTGATGAATGACTTTTTTAAGTGAAGAAATTATAAAGCCTAATGTTAAAACTTACAAATTGTGCATTTACTCATACACGCATAAATGATGTAAAATAAATAATACAACAACATTACTACTTACGTTAAAATGCTAAGGTTAATCTCATGTATAGAAATAACGCACTTTTACTGGAACAACGTTGGGTCCCATTAAATTCTTATGATTTATTTCTTACATGAATTGGAATATCACAAGTCATAAATTCTGGTGTAAGCGAAGATGCGTTGAGTTCTGCATTATGAAACCTTATGTTACCGATAACTAATGAATTATTATCTAAAATATTATAATGGAAATACATAGATATGTGTTTAGAGCGTATTGATTAGTATTGTTTATTATTAGGTTTAACACTTACCAATGACATAATCGTATTTATCAGAAAAACGAGTTTTCGTTCTGGGAGAGTGCTCTTGCGTAGCTAGAGACAGAAGCAACAATGGAAGTAGAGGGGATGCTGCGTATGGAGTCGGATACGCTTGTTCTTGCCGAATATTGAGACCCTCAAAAGGATGCATATTACCTGAAAGTTACAATAAAGCAAGACAAAGTAAAGTGTAACCAACTTAAAGCAATGATTTTATCAGCTTAAATAAAAATATGACAAAATGCCTATTTGAATGCTTTCTAGAGTAAAAAAAAGTCTCCATAAATAGTACATAGGTTAACCTAAAGTTGTTGGAAGTAGTCAACATGAGGTTCAGTGGTTAAAAGTTTCTATCAAACGACAAAAGAAACGAAAGTCAAAAGAATTAATATTAAGAATAACATTTAATGAAAATAGAATGTGCTCTTAGTAAGAAGCACCCTTTCGAAGTGACAAAAATTTACTTAACGCGGGAATCGAAATGTTGAAAATCAATGCGCACGCGCGCTATACAGGAAGTGATCTATTTGTAGAAATCTTGCGCTACAATTCACTGCAGCAGCTGTTAGTAGAATTACATTGCGAACAGTTTATGATTAAAAATAAAAAAAGAGTTAATATAATCGAAGAAGGAAAAGTCCGGAGATGATCAGACTGGAACAGTTGTGTTAAAGTTTCTAAAGTTGCTATACTAAAGTTGTGACTGATAGCGTCCGTTTTAAATTTTTATTTTCCCCCTGAGATTATCATTTTTCTATCTTTGTGGCTGATTTCTATTATTCCCATGTACTCACTCCAGATGGGTTCTGGTCCAGTCTCTGTTCTGAATTCAAATACACTGTAGGAGATGGTAGAAAGGGTGAGCCTGTATTTAGTGACGAATTACTCAGTTCTTCTAGTGGCTGATTTCGGCACGCAAGAAGGTTAGATAACAAGCAGAGCTCTTTTTTCCCATGTTTCAACTATACTATAGCGTATTTAACCTTTTTGGGTAAATCCACCAATACATCAGATTTTAGGTAGAATTTGAGTCATATTTGTTTATTGTGAAGGAACTCAAAGAGGAACTATTTTGCATGAGAACTTAGGTTGAAACTTAATGCCTTTTTGATAATTCATAAAAATGGAACCGAACTAAAAGATCGTGTCAGAAGAAGAAATATTCTGTGAAACAACAGGTATCTAGCGAAAGAAAAATTATTTGAAGGAAGAAGATACTACTTTAATGATCAGAAAAGATAAGGAGATAAATAGGATAGACTAATGCTATTCCTGTTTAACATGTACTTACTTCATTTACTTTAAATAAAAGCAATATTAGATAGTTAGGTTGGTTTAACTATTTTTGGCACTGAGTCAACATAAAAAAAATGTATTAAACAATAAAAAAATAAGTAAAAAACAAGGAGAATAAAAAGAAAAATAATGTTTCAATGATCTCGGGTGTTTCAGTGACACGGGAAGAAACACATCTTGGACGTCAGAAAGGAAGTGTTACCATAGCATCATATACAGTATATATATGAAATTAATTTACACTACGTGTGAAAAATCAAATCTCGTAAATGGCTTCCATTTTGTGCTTCACACACACGTGTCCTTTTATAAGGTGTTTTCCATGACAACACTTAGTGTTTTTGCTTCCAGTGCACTGATTTCGGTTTTGATATTCTTCTTCAGTTGGAATGTCGAAGTCTTGTTGGCATAAACTATTTCTATGAAGCAGCCCCGTTGGAATTAATTAGGAATCATCAAAGGAGAACGTGACGGCCAGCTTATGTCACAACCACGAGAAATCATTTTCCCTCAAAAATTTTTCTGAGCAGTCAATTTTTTGTGTCTCTTCTTGTATGAGCTAAGGTTCTGTCATTTGAAAATTATATGTCATGTTTATATTGAGCCGCCGGGGATAAGAAATTTTCGATCATTAACCGATATTCATCTACTTTAACATTGAATGGGTTCCCAACGTGGTCAAAAAGTAAGGTCCAATCACGTATTTCAACGTCATTTTGCACTAGACCCAACACTTAAGGTGGTGCAATTCCCGTTGGTGAATTGTCCTAGGATTTTCTGTACCCCAAATCCTGCAGTTTTGTTTGATAATGAAGATATTCAAATGAAAATATGCTTCATCTGACATTATCAGCTTGGGAATAAATTCAGGATATCCTCTTGCTAGTTCATGAAACCTGATAGAATATTGCAATCGGTGAGAAAAACGTGGTGTCATCAGATTTTACACCGACTAGATTTTATACGGAAACAGTTTCATGGTTACAGAATACGCCAGAGTGAAGTCCGACAGACTCCAACCTGTACAGATCGCCCCCGAAGTGATATGCTCGGGTCTTCTGCAACACTATCCCTTACACACTGAACCGTCCCTTCGCTTCTTCTGGAGTGCGGTCTGCCTATACGTGCAAGGTTGATTACTATACCACAAATTGACAAATTAAACAGGTAATAATTGTTTCGCTTGGAGAATCTCTCAAGCTGTAATAGCGACGATATGCTTGTTGGGTCAAAATTATTGATCCTTGGGTTTGAGAGTAAAATTTTATAATTTGTGTACGCTGTTCAGTCGTGAAATTTTCCATGGTCAATCTCCATGGTCTTTGTTATAATATATGTAACGAAAAAAATTGAATAAAAAAATATCAATAAAACTTCAGACCTTTCGGGAATTACAAAGAGTGATTGCTTAAAGAATACATTTGGTAATCACAAAAGATGTACTATATACAGACAATAATGTAGGTAGTTCCTTTAACACTCTCAAAAAAGTTTTGTAAAGACAATTTAAATAATAAATATTTCCACAAATAATACTTTATGTAAAAATTACAATTTTACTCACCGAATCGATTCACCGCTTAGGACTGTGATAGTCAGAAGCAGAGTTTAAAATGAAAAGCTGGTTTTTAAATGTTTAGCTTGACAATGGAGAACTTGTAAACACCTGGTTACACATCTGTTGAAAATCTGAAACTAATTAAGTGTTGCAATATGTTTTACACGTGCAAATAAGATGACTATTTGTTTTAAATTTCCTGTTGCGTCAATTTTGATATAGCGTCTTTCATAATTGTCTTTCTGCACGCGAAGACAAAAAAACAATACTTGTAAGCGTACAGTTTCAGTACTTCATGATGCTAAATCGTAAATTTAAAAAATAACTGTCGAAACTTAAAATAAAGAAAAAAAATTACATTTTATACAAGGTTGATACGTTTTTGCAAGTGTAAAGACAATTAAAAAAAACACAAAAAAGAGCAAATATTACCCTTTTTCCTAAACTCAGGTTTCATAGAATGGTAATACTTAAGGCTACAGTGTCCGCTCACCTCAACGAGGAGAAACTTCAAGGCTCACCTCATTGTTAACCTATGGTGAAAATGTGTCTACTATTTAGAGCTACATAAATGCTGATAATCAAATAAAAATAGTATTTTCAGATAGCCTGAACTTTTCTGCCCCTTACAACAGGATTCATTTTATAAATTTCGTCCACCAAAAGAATTTATGAGCGTTTAAAACACACCATTACTCCCCGAATAATTTAAATTTTAAATATTATTTGAATTTTTAAAAAAAAATCGATAAAAGTCCCAAGGTGTAAAATTTCTTTCTCTATTACGGAGTACAGTAAAAAAAATTCTTAAATCCAAGTCGGCAATCTTTAGACACATTTTCTCCATAGGTAAACATTGAGGTAGGCGAATCTAATAGGGTTAGTACACATCAGCATCAAATACTTAATATTTTATTCTTATTGAATTTTAAATTCATGAGATAATGAATTATACGATTTTATTAAAACATTATTTTACATTTTTTGCTATTTGAATGTATTTAGCAACTTGCGAAAAATTTAAAATTCTGTCGCCGATAACTTAAAAAGAATGAATTCAGAAATTCTTCATCAATAACAATATAAGTGAATCTGATACCAGTATTCTGCATTCTGAAACAGTGTATTAGCATTCAACAGGGTATAAGCGGACTTAAGATATCTCGTTTAGATAGTTTGTACTATACCATATAACAGGATTCCCACCTATATCCGTTACAACCCCCCCCCCCCCCCCCCAACTTCTAAACGTTGACAGCTTAGTCATAAAATTGGTGTCTAGGTATAGTAAAAAGGCTATGCGCTACTCGATGAGACAACTTACAACGCCATCTATCGGCAAATTGTGGAATTAGCGTTTTTATCGCAAAAACGGTACTAGATACGGAAAAAAAAATCAATTACAAAGTTGTTCTGCATCATCGATTGAATAAGAAAAGACACTGCGCATATTAATACTCAAAACAGAATGTAAAAAATGAACATTTGTTTGGTCGTGATTTTCAACCCTATGGCATCGTGAAACGCGAGCGAAGCTCGAAAAGACCACCACCTCACGGACTAAATACTAGCAACGTAATTTCAGCAACATAAATAAATGATCCTGAAGATAGGGAAGTTTCTCAGTTCCTGTCTTACACTCTTTATTACATGACAATTTTCGAAATCGTGATCAAATAAATGTTCATTTTCTACATTTTGAGTATTAATGTGCGCAAGATATTTTTACTTACTAAATCGATGATGCTGAACAACTTTGTAAATTGACTTTTTCCCCGGATCTCGCACCATTTTTGAGATAAAAACGGTAATTGCAAAATTTACCAATAGATGGTGTTGTAAGTTGTCTCATCGAGTAGCGCACAGCCTTTTTACTATATCTAGACACCAACTTTATGACCTAAACTGTCCCCATTTAGAAGTTAACGGGTGTGTAACGGATATAGGTGGGAACTTTGTATACTGTAATGAAAGGATAAAAAAAATAGTTCTATATGTACTGACCATAAGTAGAGGAATTGGTACTCACTAATCTAATCTTCAAACTGGTAGATTAAATTGATACATGTTTTTAGCCAGTTAATGATAAATGAGTTGGACACCTGTGGCTAGGAAGAATTTAGAAATTAGTTCTTAGTCAATACCATTTACTTGAAATATGTTGGTGATTAATACTTAACAAGTACAACCTAATGGTAAAACCTAAGAATGAGGAATTTGCACATGTGGGGAAAATGCTCATTTCTATTTTTTATTAACAGATTGGTTATCAAATTGTTCGAAAACATCAATTAAAACGTATATATAGATCTAAATAATAAGAATTTTAAATTTAAAATAAGCGAAAAGTGTTGAAAAATCATGTGACCTCAAAACGCTACGTGATTGGTTCTGACGTCACTATGCACCATGCTTGAATGTTTACATTTGTCTAGCGCGAGATTCTACGTTTCCTCCTCTTAAACTAACATTTTAAAATCATATTTTTTTCCTAATTTGGTTTAATTTTTCTAATTTTAGTTTGTGGCTATTGTTTATTCCCCCTTTTTTTAAAATTATATTCTATCGTCGTCTTTATTCTTAGTTTTATTTCTGTTTTGTTTACCATGGCGTTATTACCCGGTTTTGCAAAAGGGCAATCTGACAACCTGCCTAAAATGGATTCATTTGCAGTGTTTTCCTTTTTGGGAAATAATCCAAGTTTTATGGGAGCAGAAATACGAGGATTTAAAGTTCCTAGGGATGTATATATTTGTTTGCATTTATTATTCTAGTTATGTAATGTAGATTGTAGAACGCTGACGTGCGTTGTGCTTTACACAAACTTTAAAGTTACACATTGTTTATGCATATTATTAAATTAATGTCGTACTCTAAAAGTTTAATAAACAGCTTCTATTATTATTCATTCATAGTACATGTTTAATTTTGTAGAATTAATTAGCTCTGCAACATTACAAGTAGTGTCTGTTATAGAATATTTAGTATTTTTAATTGTGTATTAGAAAGTTGACAGAAATTAAAAACACTACCAAATTTACGAATGTGTTCAGTGTTCTGCATTCATATCATAGAAATATGTGTATTTTAAATGGTAAAGGAATTATAATAAATCTGAACTATGCATGATAATTAAACTTTTGACTAATCACATACTAAGTGGTGCAAAGAAACAAATGTTTACTACTCATAATAATTTTAAACAATCCTCTAACTCCATAATTTTGTGCTTTAAAAACACATTTTTAAATTAATGCTTTAGTACTTAGAAAGTTACTTTTACTTAGATTTGGACGATAAGGCTATGGAGATAATGCTGTAGGATATGTTCAGGTAAAAAGGGATGGAGACATCTGTACAGTCAATGCAAGGGTGACACCAGAACATAATGTCACAAAAAAGACTTACAGTGTGGAACTCAAGTTGAATGAAAAGGAAGAAAATGTCCTTTCCGTCCAATGCAATGATTGTGCAGCATCTTTGGATGAGTTCCTTTATGTATTATATTTAATTTTATCTAAAAGTTTTAATGATAGTGTGTTTGGGGTAGATACAATAGACCATCCATGGTTAGCTTTCCCCGCTTTAAGTAATTTATAAATAATTAGAAATACTTCAGCAGTTATAAAAAAATCTTTTTAATACAATACTTTATACATTTTATGTAAAAAACTAGCACCCAAAACTAGTGTAAAAAGATTAATTAAAAATAAACTTACAAAATAATTAATATATTTTATGCTTTTGTCACATTTTGCACACAAATTGTATTTATTTTAAAATTTCATCACCTACCCCCAACCCAGCATCTGGTGAATTCCATTGTAACGGACGAAACATTCACACACAAAATAAATAATAAAAAGATTATGAGATGCATATTAATGCTTCAAAATAGGAGAGTATTATTTTTTCCTGATAAAACCAATTCCTGATAAAAACTAAAGATAAACTTGACAGGTTTCAAAATTTATTTCTGGTGTATTTAAGCTGAAAAAAAATCTTTAATGTAACGGATGCTACATAAAATGGAACATCATTTGTACTATAGCATCATAAGATAAAAAAATCTGTGAATCTATTATGTCAATTTGTTCAAAAATTTAAAAAATAACATCACAAGACATGCCTGTAATTTATCAGAACCTTGACATAAAAAATCAGTCATTTTTTTCTGTAATAAAAAATATAAAAACTATTTGTAACAGATGTTACATATAATACATGATGCTGCAGCTGTACCCTTAACTAGGCTATTTATATTCAAAACAGTCACAAACATGCATTTATTTTACTTTTATAGTTTTTACATTAATATTAAATTTACTCCAATTAAATTCAGTGGCATAATTTACGTAAGTAATAAGGTATAAAAATGATAATTTTACTTGCTAAAAAAACTTACAAATAGATATTTTCCCATTACATCCCCTACAAAACAAACTTAATGTAAGGAAAAAGCAATAGTACGTTCTAGTTCTAGAGGTCATAAGCTTTCCAATGATATATAACACTTAATAATTTGTTTAAAATGATTTTCTTTCGTAATGGTTTCATGTTAGGTGGAATTCACCATCTGGAGAATATAACTCATAACAAAACTCGTTGTGTTTACAAATATATTTAAATATTTATTTAAGTGGAAAATGTCAAAACTTGTATTTTAAATTCATATTTGCTGCAATGATTTGGCAAATCATCTGTATCACATTAAAACTCACAATTATAGCTAAATTAAAAAATTATTGAATGAGGATTTTTTTTTTCGTCGCGTTTCATTGCAACTGTCCATGATTTCCTTTTGACATTATCTGTTGGAACACTAAAAAAAAGCTTTCCAGGTGTATTTACCGTTGTGCTTGTGCAGCAAGGTACTACACAATATTTAAAATTTTCTGTAACACACTTTGATATCTTAAAAATAAAGAAAAGACACTAGATATCAAACTCAAACTACGCAACACAATCCAAACACCGAAGTAAACAAATTCGCCATAGTGCATTGTGACGTCACATGTATCCGCGTAGGAAAAGTAGCGTTTTTGAGACGAAGTAAATAGTGCGTGTTTAAAAACAAATTATGTTAACTTTTAGAGTTCTAAAACTAAAAAAAAAAGATGCTTTCGATCATATTTTTCTATTTTCTATATCATAAATGTAAAATAAAAAAACGTGCAAATTCCTCATTATGTCTCTGGGGTGCTTCTAAGAATTCATACAGTTTCTTGCAAAAGTGATCGGACATAAGAAAGATTCGTTAAAATCAAGTACATTGGTATCAGAAAAATCTAGAGATCCGCATTATCAGTAAGACCGAAGTAAGGCTTGGTCGTTGACATTTGGTACCAAAGTCTATGAACCCTTATTGACATGGTTGTTTGTAGATGTTCGGAATCGGATTTAAAACTATAGAATTCGGATTAAACTTACTACATGCATATTTAGCATATGAGTTTGCTAAGCTGTATGTCTTTCTTGTTGCTATATCAGCCTGTGTTTGCTATAGGACGCGTTTACAACGACTTTTGTACCTTACATTAATGGAAAGGTGTTTCGGTCCGATGTATCCTGTTTTCTGCTACAATTACGGGATCAACTGGGATTAAAATCCCATTCTCTTTGTCTTTCCACCATCGCAAAACTCTCATCTTTTTCTTTGAGTAACCAGAAGTAACTAAAATAAAGTCGAACCTGTCAAAATAATTTACGAGAATTTTATATTTTGTGATAAAGTCATCAATGATAACAGCTTCCCTATGGTTTATATGCTACTAGAATCGTAACAAAATCATACAGTAATATCTTTTCTTAAATAGCTTAGCTGAAATTTAATTCCTAATGTTTCCTGATATTTACTTTTCAAATGATTTTACTGTTCTTTTAAAACTGGTTTTGAACATAAAAATATGAATTTTTTGGTTAAAAAAATGCGAGAATATAGCACTTGTTTCTCTGATTATTACCCCCAATTTAACTCTTAATCTGGTTCTATATCTTATGGACGTTTAATGGTAATCTGTTGAGTTCGATGTTCAAATATCGATTGTAAATCTGCACAGTGTGTTGTGACATTGCTTAGGCTTAATAAATACTAATGTACATTTTTTATAAATCCCGTCAGTAAAGTTAAATATCCCTTCCCATTAAGGAAATAACCAATCCATATCACCTATAGGGCATACAACATGATTAATGTATAATTATACAAGGTGCGACAATTAGTAAAGGAGACTGACGCTATTTTGAACGCGTTCAAGCATGATCGACTATGACGATGCGTGTTAGAACAAGTTAGAACCAGTTTGAACAAGTTAAGTTGCGCATGCCTCGCGCGCCTTGGACTTTAACTGAATTCATTCATTAAGTAACGCTCCAATGTGTAACACGAAGCAAAGGGCAAACATTAAGTTTTGTTTTAAAATTGGAAAAACTGCTACGGAAACTTACAACTTGATAAAGCAAGTATATAGTAATGATGCACCATCTCGTGTCAATTGTGACAGGGGACGAAACCTGGTGCTATCAATATTACCCCGAAATGGAACGGCATAGCATGGAATGGCGGTTCCCAACATCCTCGAAAATAAACAGAAATTCAGGTTTGGAAAGTCAAGATCTAAAGAAGTCTTGCTCATCACATTAATCTTTGACAGCATTGGCATTATCCATAAGGAGTTTATTCCGCCTGGACAAACAGTCAACAAGGAGTATTACAAGGAGATTTTGCAGCGTCTGGTTAAGAGAATACATGGAATAAGGCCACAATTTCATGAAAAAGGTAGTTGGTTCTTACTACATGATAATGCCCGGCCACACCCAGCTTTGCTTGTCAAATAAATCTTAACCAGTAAAGGGATTGTAGAGATTTATTTCCTTACCTATTCCCCAGATTTGTCTCCACCAGATTATTTCCTCTTCCCAAAGATGAAAAGAAGTCTGAAAGTACACAGATTTGAGAATATAGAGGACATAAATAAGAACGTGACAGCCGAATTTGGAAGAGTTAAGACAGAAAATTTTAAAGCATATTTCCAATACTTGCATGAACACAGCTGTAAGTGTGTAGCCTCAGAGGGTACCTACTTCGAAAATTATTAAATAGTTTTGCCAGAAATGTGTCTTGTATTTGTTAAATTGCTCCAGTCTCGTTTATTAATTGGCGCACCTTGTATATTTATGTTTAGAAAACGAGACCTTTGCAATGTGAATTTGATATAGGCATTTCACAATGCTATTTCCCTCACTATGAGCTCGTTTATTAATTTATTCATGAAATTTGTTGGCTATTGTAGTAGTTTCTAAACAAAATTATTTTGTGCAAGCAACAGAAAGTTAATAGAAAATTAAATTTTATTATTCTAGGTAGCCCATAATGATATCCATAGCAGCTACCACATAATTGATGTATGAAGACTTGTAGTTTTTGTTTTCCCTTCATCGAAAAACGCGATATTTAAAAACGTGTCATGAACGGATGGTTTAAAATAAATATGCAGATTTTATCAACTTTGAAGGCAGGACTGGAATTACGAAGCTCTCGCTTCACAGCCAATTGGGTTTGTTCAAGTAACTACAACAAGTATTTAAGATGTACGTATTTTTTCAGCAGGCGGGGTTTTTAAGCAGTAACTATTCTGCGAGTGAGTTGGGGCTTTCAGCCATAGTGTTAGTAGCTGTTTTCGCAGCAAGTTTGATATTTAGATGTGTTTGCGACGAATTGTCGAACCATTAGGCTTGTATCCCTTCTTTCTTCCTTTAACTATCCCAAGCTTTACCATTCAGTTTAAGCAGTTTTTTCAAAATTTAAGTAGGTTAATTTTCGCCCGTTCATGATACGCTTATCTGTATTCTTTTTTTGTTTAATGATTAAGTTTTGTAAATATTTTTCTTCCAAACTATTGGATCAAATCGATCCCCCCTTTTTACTATGTTTTTATGTAAAATAAGAAAAATAAAGGCATTTTAGTTAGCATCATCAAGTCTACTTTCTTGTGAAAGGTTTTTTATTTCAGATAATTAGGTGGGGGACAAATTATGCTGTTTAATCCACCCATTAAAATGGTAGCAGAGCGTGGTTTACGCATTGTCCCTCTGCGCTTATCTGAAATTAGTGTAAGAAGTAAAGCTTAATGTTAGGATATTTTTCGGTTTTAAAAAAAGTAAAGATCGGTATTCCTTTTGGATTAAAATGGCTGAAGTCCCAATGATAGGTTCAGTTTTCAGTTTTCCTAAATTGAACGGTAAGAATTGGCGAACGTGGCGTTACAATGTGGAGATGTTACTTTGCCACGAAGGTTTATATGGATTTATCGACGGTAGTGAAGTCCCACCGATAAAAGTGACAAAACCTGATGGAAAATCCAGTGATGATCCGTACTCATTGAAAGACATTCTGAATTTTAATCGGCGTAAGCAGAAAGCTGTTTCGACTATCGCTTTGAGCATTGAGCTTGACCAGCAAAATCTCATTATGGGAAATCGTGACCCAAAAGAAATGTGGACACTCTTGAAAGCGGCATTTGAACCGGCTAGTAGAGCTCGAATTGCTCATTTAAGAACTGAATTTATGAAAATAAAGTTTGAAAATTCTGAAAGTATGGCCGTTTTTCTAGGTCGTTTAAAGCAAGCTCGAGATCGTTTGGATGCTGTAGAAAAGAAAGTTGACGATGAACTTGCCTATCAGATGCTCATGAATTTACCACCTGAGTATGGAAACGTGGCGCAACAGCTATACATGCTCAACGATGAAGAATTTACCTCTACTAAAGTTAAGGAGAAGCTACTGTCGGAGTATGATCGTTTAAAGTACGAAAAGTCTGATCCTGATGAAGTCGCTACCTCGTCTCGCTGCGTGAATGTAATGCTGACTAGGAAAAGCAAGAACCGTTTTCGAAACCGGAACACTAAAATAGTTGAACCAGTAGTTCATAAAGATACCAGAAAATGTCACCGATGTGGAGTGGTGGGGCATATTTCCCCACAATGCAAAGCTCAGAAGACAAGTCCGGGAAAAAGTAAGTCTAGTTCTTGTTCTTATGTAGAAATTGTTGAACCGGTAAATTTATTAAGTGATTCGGCCACTAGCCTTGACTGGATTGTAGATTCTGGTTCTTCAAACCATTTCATATCTGATAAGTCCCTTCTTAGAAATTATCAAGAGTGGGATATCAACGTGAAAGGCATCGGAAATAATTCCGTAAAAGCCAAGGGATACGGTGCTATCTCACTTAGTTTAAAAGTAAAGGGTCATGAAGAAATATTTAATTTGCTTAAAGTCTATTGGGGCCCATCTTTAGCTAAAAATTTAATTTCTGGAAGTCAATTTGATAAACATGGTCATCGTTTAATCATTTGTGATTCTAAGTGCACTATGATAAATTCTGAAGGTCGAACTATAGGAATTGCTCCCTTAGTAGTAAGCTTGTATATTTTAAATTCAAAAATTATTCCTGAAGTCCCATCTGCCAATGTGTCCATAAGTAAATCGAAAAATGTTCGTAATGACATTATGATGTGGCATCGTAGATTCGGCCATCAAAATTTAGAAGGTTTAAAACATTCGGCTAAAGAAAATCTGGTTTACGGCTTAAACAAATTAAGCGGAAATTCACAACTTTTTGATCCGTGTGTTCGAGGAAAGATGACCAAAGCCCAATTTAAAAGTATTGGTGAAATAAAGTCTAAACACCCTCTTGATTTGATTCATCTCGATTTATGGAGTAGTGCGTCAGGCCCTTCGTATGGCCAAGCTAAATAATCTATTAACTGCAGTCGATGACTATTCCAGATATTCGTGGGTTTTTCCTCTCAAAAATAAAAATGACTGTTTCGCTAAATTTGAGAATTTTAAAACTAAAGTCGAGAAGCAAGCAAATCGGCCGATAAAAGCCGTTCGTAGTGACTGCGGTCAATTGTTCAGACCAGTTTAGAAAGTTTCTTGAAGAGTTCTTGTATAGTTGCTGAACGTACGAACGTGTATTCGCCACAGATGAATGGCGTAGCGGAGAGACTAAACAGAACCATTGCTGATGGTATTCGAGCTATTAGGCTTGAAGCTGAGTTGCCAAAAGGGTTGTGGGCAGAATTAGCATTTGCGTTCATTTATTTACATAATCGTTTTCCTCATAGAAGTGTTAACAATCATATTCCTTTTACCTTGTTCTTTGACAGAAAGTGTTCTGTTAGACACCTGAAAGTTATAGGTTGTCTCGCCTACGTACATGTAGAAAGAAATAAAATGGATAAACTAGATCCTAAAACCAAAGAAGGCATTCTGATAGGATATGCTTTTGAAGCTGTAAGGTATCGCATATGGTTTCCGAAGGAACGAAAAGTAATTGAAACCAAGCATGTCAAATTTAATGAGCTTGTTAAAGGGTATGGAAGAAACTAACTTTCCTTGTGCCCAACGTCTCAATATGTCCCTCCAATCGAAGAAGAAACTGGCGATTGGCCACAAAGTTCCAGTTCAACCCCCGAAGTAGTTGCCGTTGAACGTAAGCATTGTCGTGATATTCCTTGGAGACGTGAAGTGACACAGAGAAAATCTGGTGAAAGTAAAGGCCGTTTCGATGTGTACTATTATCCTCCCAATTCGAAAAACCGTCTAATTAGTTTGAAAGGTGTTAAAAAGTATTGTGATTCGAATAACATTGAATTCGAAAAAGAAGTGTTCGACTTTAAACACCACCCTGAATCAGACCCGAGTCCACAGACTGATGACGAAGGAACCGACATCTCAGGGAATGAATCGTCGTTTGTGTGCATCATGGAGCCTTCAACTTTTGAACAAGCTACTAGTGTCCCTGAAGCTGCACACTGGAAGCGAGCGATGAATGAAGAGCTCGACACCTTGAAAGAGCGAGACGTCTACGACATTTGGCCTCGTCCCCCAGGTAAGAGAATTATTGGCTCCAAATGGGTGTATAAAGTGAAAGAAAATGAGCATAAAGAGGTTAAGAAATTCCGGGCTAGACTTGTTGCTCAAGGATTTCGACAGATTAAGGGACATGATTATCATGAAGTTTTTTCACCTGTAGTAAATTTTGAAGTCATTTATTTATTTATAAGTTTTTTGGTCATTTCCCTAAAATGGTTCCACAAACATCTTGATGTTAAATGTGCCTACCTTTATGGCAATCTTGATGAGGAACATTTTATGGAGACGCCCAAAGGCTTCAATTTTCCTGATGGTATAACACAACAAACTCATGTTTTAAAGTTAAAGCGGGCCATTTACGGTCTACACCAGGCCGGTAGACAGTGGCATTCTGAATTAGAAACAACTTTGCTAAAGTTAGGTTTTTCCTCTTTTTCAAAAACAAATTGTGTTTACCATCTTAATTGTAATACTATACTTTTAGTGTATGTTGATGACTTAATCGTGTTTTCACGAACCGAATCTGAAATGGCAAAATTACTAAACTTTTACAAACTAAATTTGAGATTAAAGATTTGGGTAAAATTAGAAAAGTTCTTGGTATAGAGTTTAAAGATTCAAAAGGCAACTGGGCCGTACACCAAAAATCGTACATTGAACGTTTAAAAGAAAATTTTAAACAAATACCTTACGTTAAGTGTAAATTACCTATGTCGCCTGGTCAAATTGTTCAAAGTGGAATTAATGAGCAGTCAGTGGAAGGTGAAGTACCTTATCGAAATTTAATCGGATCACTTTTATTCTTAGCCACACGTTCCAGACCAGATATACTTTTTACAGTTACAATGTTAGCTCAGTATAATTCACATCCCACTTTAACGCATTGGAAATTGCTGTGCCAAGTTTTTAATTACGTTATTTCAACGATTAATTTTTGTATTCCAATGTTAGTAGATGATATGAAGCATTTGACAGCCTTCACAGATGCTTCATGGGCTTCAGATCGTGACGACAGGCGATCTTTTTCTGGCTTTATAATTTTCTTTAAAAATGTTCCTATCTCATGGAGGACCAGAAAGCAAAGATATGTAGCGCTTTCCCCTATGGAAAGAGTATATTGCCATTTCAGAGTCGATTAAAGAATTACTGTGGTTACACAATATTTACGATGAATGTTCTACACTATTGAAAGTAACTGTTGAGAAACCTATAATGTTTTGTGACTCTGAAAGTGCTATTTACTATTGTAAAAACTTTATCGAGAATGTAAGAAACAAACATATAGACATTAGGTTTCATTATGTTAAACAGCTATTAGCTGAAGGACTGTTCAAACTTTTAAAAGTTCCTGGAAATTGGAACATTGCTGATTTGTTAACTAAGCCAGTTACATTTCATAAATTAAGTAGATATTGTGAGCAAATTTTCAGATGAAGAGAAAAAGGGGGAAATTGTAGTTTTTGTTTTCCCTTCATCGAAAAACGCGATATTTAAAAACGTGTCATGAACGGATGGTTTAAAATAAATATGCAGATTTTATCAACTTTGAAGGCAGGACTGGAATTACGAAGCTCTCGCTTCACAGCCAATGGGGTTTGTTCAAGTAAATACAACAAGTATTTAAGATGTACGTATTTTTCCAGCAGGCGGGGGATTTAAGCAGTAACTATTCTGCGAGTGAGTTGGGGCTTTCAGCCATAGTGTTAGTAGCTGTTTTCGCAGCAAGTTTGATATTTAGATGTGTTTGCGACGAATTGTCGAACCATTAGGCTTGTATCCCTTCTTTCTTCCTATAACTATCCCAAGCTTTACCATTCAGTTTAAGTAGTTTTTTCAAAATTTAAGTAGGTTACTTTTCGCCCGTTCATGACACGCTTATCTGTATTCTTTTTTTGTTTAATGATTAAGTTTTGTAAATATTTTTCTTCCATGCTATTGGATCAAATCGATCCCCCTTTTTACTATGTTTTTATGTAAAATTAGAAAAATAAAGGCATTTTAGTTAGCATCATCAAGTCTACTTTCTTGTGAAAGGTTTTTTATTTCAGATAATTAGGTGGGGGACAAATTATGCTGTTTAATCCACCCTACAAGACTGCACTGAAAATCTAATTTGTTGCTTGTAAACTATTTGACATATTAGATACAGAATAACACAGAATATGTAATTTTTCAAATCGAGTTCAAGTGTACTGAAAGTATGAAATTCAGCTTAAATTAGATTATAATGTCATGCAATAGTTAGTGTGTAAATTCTAGGAAAACATACTAATACGTCTTGATTCATGTTTTGGATCAGTTACATCTGACCCAAAATCTGTCCCCAAAGTTGTGTCACAGACGAAACATGTTTAAAGTAGAACATCAGTAGAGTCTAATAATTTTTGGTTTCCAGACACCTTAGCTGCATTCTCTATTCTGACGGTTTTTCAATTTCTTTTTACTATTGTCTGTGTCCGTCACTCTCTTCCTCTGATTTCTATTCAAACTCTTCTTGAAATTGCATAAGTTTGGTTCTCGATTGTATTTGTTATACTCTTATATCTGTAGACCAATCATAGCCGTTTTATTTATTGTGTTTGGGGCCCTTTTTAAAACAAGAGAAATATATAATATCAGAGGAAATTTCACCCTTCCAGAAACAAAAAGCCCTCTTTGCATTAAAAGACAGCACTTCCTTAAAAACGCTTCTAATTGCGTCACTTCAACCAGCGGACAGTGAATTACCTAAGAATGTCTTCACAGCCCCTCAGAAGCCCCTTTACATCTAAAAAAGGTTTAGATGTAAAAAGGGGATTATCAAATTGATGTAAACATTGACCGTATGTGCAATACTTTTTATTAATAAACAGTAGGCCAATCTTTAGTTTGCAAAACTAAATGAATTTCACATGGGATAGAATGATTTTAGTTCTGTAACGCCTTTATCGAAGCGAAACTACATATATATCTCAATGAATAGTAGTAAATATTCAGACGGAAGAGATTATTACTCATCCAGTTGAATATTTATCATGAATTATTAGTCTGCCGAATGTATAAACAAATGATTTAAAGCTTTACCATATTTTCTTACCCCACGAAGAGGCTATTCGAAACAAATCTTTTTTTAAATTTTGTATTTTTGCAAAGATTTAGAATCTTTTACTTAAATAAAAGACTAGTATGGAGATCAGTATTCATATCTAAGCAAATGTACTGTCACTAGAAAAATGCACTTTTATTCACAAATATGAAAACACTACAAGTTCAGACAAAACTCTATGTATGTATATATATATATATATATATATATATATATATATATATATATATATATATATATATATATGTATATATATATATATATATATATATATATATATGTATATATATATATATATATATATATATATATATATGTATATATATATATATATATATATATATATATATATATATGTGTATATATATATATATATATATATATATATATATATATATATGTCGGACTTAGTCTTCACGCCCATAATTTATTCTTGTCCGAACTCCTTTTTAGATTATGTTGCAGTCGATGGTGGTCCGATGGCTAAGAATTATGTAGAATCTTACCAGTAATTGCAGACATCACTTCTCAACAGAAATACGACAAATCCAGAATTATTTAAATATATTTATATCTTTTCAAAACTCTCAGCTCCGTAATTAAAGGTATTCCCATCCGTATCCAAAATGCATGCCCGCCAAGCACGGCACGTCTTTCCTAGTCGGGAATCACATTGTTTCTGGCGTTTCCAACCCTTTCTGTCAAGCTTCTAGATTACTGCGCATGCACCCAAGGTGGTCTGACGTTTGCACCACCGATGAGGCCCGGCGGAGCTTTAGCTGTCAATCAAATCGAACCCTATTATTTTCCCCGCGGTGCTTCTTTTCCGATACTTCGTAAATTAGTAGTTGTTTAATTGATAATTTCCATTTTCTCTAGCAAAACCCCCCTTTAAAGTTTCTTACGGTTCGGCCCATAATAAATTCTTACATATATATATACAATATATATATATATATATATATATATATATATATATATATATATATATATATATATATATATTTATTTATTTATATTTATATATCTATATATCTATATATATTTATATATATTTATATAAATAAATATATATAAATATATATAGATATATAAATATATTTATATATATATATATATATATATATATATATATATATATATATATATATAAATATATTTATATATCTATATATATTTATATATATTTATATAAATAAATATAGAAATATATAAATATATATATATAATATTTATATATATATATTTATATATTTATATATTTATTTATATAAATATATATAAATATATATAGATATATAAATATATTTATATATATATATATAATTTATATATCTATATATAAATAAATATATAAATATATAAATATATATATATATATATATATATATATATATATATATATATATATATATATATATATATATAAATATATACAGTGGACGCTCGTTAATTCGAACTCAAAGGTTCTCAGAAAAAAGTTCGAATTATCCGATGTTAAGAGAAAATAAATAACTTTAAATGTGTATTACTGAAGAAGAAACTCTCCTAGTATGTATAACCCCAGAAAATATATTATACTATGTTATCTAAAGTTAAACATATTAAAAAGCAATACAGACTTACCTTAATCATTATATGAAGCAGAAGATATGCAGTATAAAGTAAACTTTTATTAAAAATATGAATTACACTTTGGGGAAAAACTGTAAAATGGATGTTTGGTTCTGTTTATGATGCCTACATTGTTCAGCCAGCTTCTCGATTTGAAGTAAACATTTCAATTCATTTTCAGAGGAAGGTTCCATCTGAATAAATGCTTTCAGAGTTTTAATAGAATCCATTATGGCTTTGTCCATTATGGCCGCATTGAAAATATCTTTCGGCAGGTAAGTAGAGAAAAGCCCTGGCAGTTTCCTACCGAAATTAGTGCATACGTCTTCGTTTACATCAGAGCTTTGGCCACATACAGTTTGATAAGAAATATTTTGCCTTGACTTAATTCGAGGAAGCCATCCATCACTGCATTTAAAGTCTTCAATACCCATTCTACTTGCCAATTCATCAGCCTTCGTCAGCACTAGGGGCCCATTTATCGAAAAATTTCGAGATCTAACATCCTGGAACCATAGCAGTAGAGCTTTTCTAGAACTTCTTGGGACGCATTTCCCATGCGTTTCTTTCCTCTAGCAAATTTTGATTTTTCCCATGAATCTAAAATTGACTCCTTGTTTTTCAAATTAGTTGACAAGGCATTTTTTAAAAATTCCATAGTTAGCTGCTAACTTTGTTTTACATTCGCCATTCTCTACTTTCTTTATAATTTCTACCTTTGTCTCCAAAGTTAGGGTTTTGTACTTTCCACGTGTAGACATCCTGAGTTTTTACACGTTCACACCACACAATGAGGAAGAAAAACTAGACCACATTAACTTGTCTGCACTGCAGTTATAACTGACGCAGCTCCCTAGAATCTGTAGTAAAGACTAGTTTTTCTGAAATTCTCAG